>JAKSZT010054335.1:22487116-23094096 GCA_026826555.1 Tolypeutes matacus
TTTTTTTTTTTTTTTTTTTTTTTTTTTTGAGGTACTGGGGACCAGGGATTGAACCCAGAACCTCGTTTGTGGGAAGCCAGCACTCAACCACTGAGCCACATCAGCTTCTCTGAGTTGGTTTGTTTCGCTTGTTGTTTTGCTTTTTGTTTTTTCAGGAGGCACCGGGAACCAGACCGGGGCCCTCCCATGTGGGAGGCAGGCGCTCAACTGCTTGAGCCACATCTGCTCCCTCAATTATTTTTATGAGACACATGGGTATGTGGCTCAAGGACAGGTTTGGACATCTTATAACTGGCTGTGTGACCTTGGATTAATCTTTCTAATGATTTGGGCTTCAATTTCCTTATCCATAAATTGATTTCTAAGGTCTCTTCTCACTTTGAAAACTTGGGTACAATGACTTTCCTAGCATTGTGGTAGGGTTAAAAGACTACTGGACTGAGATGAAAATACAAAAGTAATGAATAGTCCTGGGTTTCCCACCAATTAACTCAGGGGCATAGTTCAAGTCACTTGATGTTTCAAAACCTCAATTTCCTCTTGTGTAAAATAGGGGAAATTTAACTTGCTATAGGATTCCTGTAAGAAATTAATTATGAAACAGAGAAAAAGATACTATAATAAGTATTCTAATGCAGTATGTGTTAAAATTTTTAAGAGTAAAGTGGGATTTTGCAAGACCACTACACTGATTATTCAACTTAAGTATTACTAAGAAGTGTTTGAGCTCTCAAACTATTGCTTGAAAATATGTGCCACATCAGAAGGTGGGTTATCAGATCAACGAGAGTCAAAGAGGTAGGTAACTGGGAACAGATGTAGCTCAAGTGGTTGAGTGCCTGCTTCCCATGTAGGAGTCCCGGGTTCGCTCCCTGGTACCTCCTAAAAACAAAAACAAACCAACGAAAAAAATAATTCTCATTGGGGAGTAGATGTAGCTCAATGGTTGAGCGCCTGCTTCCCATGTATGAGGTCCTGGGTTCAATCCCTGGTACCTCCTAACCAAAAAAAAAAAAAAAAAAAAAGAGGTAGGTAACTAAACTGCTATCTTTTATAACGCCTGATTCTTAGTGATTCTGCTGACTGGCTGTTCCTACTGTGTTCTTGAAATTGTACCCTTTACCTTATGAATTTTTCTCTGACCTGTTTCCCAGAGATGATTATAAAAGCACTACTGGATAAGCATTACTAAATCATTTTTGAATAGGGTGGCACCATGCCAGGCTTTCTTCTAAGAACATTTTAGTGTGTCAGTTTTACCCACAACTGGATTGGCACTGACTATTGACATTATGCTGAATTTTTGCTGCTTTAATAAAAGAACTACCACCTTGTTGCTTTAATGTGCATTTCCTTAATAATCAGCCAAGTTACATGGACTAAATAATCATAGGAAAAATATATGTATTGTCTTTTCTGTAAAATATCTTTTTTTTTTTTTTTTAATTTTAGCTGGAGGTCCCAGAGATTGAACCCAGGTCCCTCCATATGGCAGACAGATGCCCAACCATTTGAGCCACATCCACCCCCTGTAAAATATCTTTTTATATCCTTTATCTTTTGGGGTACAAGAGAATTTTAGCATATTTTTTCTCTAATAACATACTTAAAAAGAAAATATGAGCAGGAGGTGCCTGTGATGGGGAGGTAACAAAAAGGACAGGAAGGAAGTGATTTACTCTCGGAGGAAAGTCTGTGTAGGTTTATTAGCATCTGTTACATAAAGGTACTGCAGACAGCCATGTTTTCCAAATTTTGAACTATTTGGATTTTTAAAAAGATAAAAATAAATTACTTGTTAAGACCTCAGGATACTGGTTATTAACCACCAGAACTACAAATATATTCTTTGGCAGGCTGGTAAGGGAGGAAACACAGGGACTGCCTGGCAATGTGACTTCCAACAATTTCCTTCATTGATGCATCTGTTCTTGTCCCAAAATCTGTAACGTGCGTGTTTAGACCACCTTTAAATTTCCTTCCAGTTTTAGTAACCTGTGGATGCAAATGCCATAGTGAGTGAAATCCATTTGTTTCAGTTTTCAAGAGTATGTTTGTAAGGGTAAACTGTTCTCCAATTTTGTGTTCCTAAACACAAGCCTCGTAAGTTAGGTTAAAGTTAGCACATTTGTTTTCAAACCATTGTTGCCCTTGAATATCATGCTGGATTCAGGGAAGGCAAAGATGCTCAGATGTTCAGATAATCAATCCACACTTCGTTCTCCCTGCAGAAAGAAGAATATTTTCAAAATATAAAAGGCTCATTGATCCTGCAAGTGGTGCTAATGATTCAACTATAGGGTTTTCATCTTCAAAGCCCTTTATAAACAAGAGCTTTCATAGGACCTGGGGTAAGAGATTCCAGACCCCAAAACAAGTTGGGTCAGATATAGAAGCGGAAATCTTTGGATCAAGAGCTAACCTCGCTCTGCAGAGGTCAAATATCCTTGTTGAAAAATTTGGTTTTAGGTGTATTTCTGTTTGTGTGTTTGTCCTTCTGAAACAACTGTCTGTAGTTTCTTAAACATACAGGATTAAAATTAAGTTAGGTATTGTGTGTACAACTCTGCAGTTGATTTTAAGTAAAAAAGCCAAGAATGCAAGCACGCAGGGGTGGGGGTCCCCGGGGGCCGGGCTGGCTTTCTGACTTCATTCGTGCTGAACACCACAGTTCACTTCTGTGAGGACTCTCGGCCCCATATTTTAACATGATGTCCTCTCCTGCTTACTTGTTTCCTATAAGCTCCAAGGAGAATGGTGAGTTAATCTTTTAAAAATTAATTTATAGCCAGGGGGTGAGGGGAATCGGGAGTTAATGCTTAATAGGTGCAGAGTTTCTCTTTGAGGTGATGAAAAAGGTTGGGTGATGGCTGGTGGTGATGGCAGCACAACATTGTAATGTAATTAATAGCACTGAATTGTACACTTGAAAGTGTTTAAAAAGGGAAATTTTGAATTGTATAAATGTTATTACAATGAAACGTTTTAAAAATATTTATATAGAGAGTGCTCTGTGGAATTCTAGTGAAGATCGCATTTTAAAGTTGGGCCATGGTAATGTTTTGGAATCTTCTGCCACGTTCCTGCGTTTTTGTAGATTCTAGCCACACTTGGCTTCTAGAACATATTATGAAATTTCAAAAGCCCACACTCCCTTCTGTACCTGACAAACTCCTATTTGTTCCTCAAAGCCCCACTTGATTTCTCCAGCTGAGTCCATCCTTCTCTGTCCTATGTCCCAGAAAGACTGAGACTGCATGTTCCTCTATTGTTGTATTTATCAATTGAACACAATTACTTAGGGTAGTCTCTGTTAGAATATGAATGCTTCAGGAAGGCGTGATCTTGGTCTTGTTGAACTTTGCAGTCCCAGTGCCTCGTATTCGATGGAGATATTTAATGGATGTTTGTTAAATGAGCAAGTACGAAACAGGACAACCTATAAAAGCCATTGCCTTTCATATCAATAGCTCCGCAGCCTCAGATGCTTCAGAAAATGCAATCCAGGGATATAATTAAGGGAACATTGTCATGTTTTTTCCAATTTGTGGATCACTTCAAGGGCAACCGTGTGGTTTCAGGGCAGACTAATCATTACTTTGATAAGTCTGGCATTTTACTCGTCTTCAAAACTGCCACTTAAGTTGGGCCTGCGTGTGGGAGGGTAGGTCTTCATGTACCTATTTGCCCACCTTGCTCGGGCATCTCAAATGAACCTTGTAGAAACAGCACCTTAAAAGCAGTGTTTCCAAGCATGATCTAACCAAGATTATAATGACCGCTATGGGTGTCTCAGCTTTTGTGATTATAAAAAGTAGGCCACTTAGTGCCTTTTTTTTCCTCCTTTTTTTCGGTTTTGACCAGAAACAAGCCAGCAGGCTTTCCCCAATTATGACTTGCACTCTCTATGCCAGAGCAACCTTGGGCAGTCTGAATTATTGCTAATCATTTGTAGAGAAATTTTTTTTTAGACGTTTCCTTTGAAATAATTTTAGTCTCCCAAAAATGTTGTAAAAATTGTACAGATACTTCCCATATACCCTTCATCCAGTTTCCCTTAAAGTCAGCATCTTATATAACATTATTACAATGATCGAAACCAGGCTATTCACACTGACACAGCACTACCAACCCACCTGCAGTCTCACTCAGGTCACGCCAACTGTTCCACGAACGTTCTTTTTCCAGTTCAGGATCCAGTCCAGGATTTCACACTGCATTGATGTGGAAAACTAAACTCTTTCCTCAGACTATTCCAGTTGCTCAGTCCTTCTTCATCTCTCATGATGTTTGACACTTTTGAAAAGCTCTGGCCAGTTTTTCCTTCAATTTCGGTTTGTCTGATGTTTTCGCATGTTAGATTGAGGTTATGCATTTTGGGCAGAAATACCACGTAAGACATATTATCTCCTTTTCAGTGCTTGTAAGAATTTTTCAAATGGACTTTTTGTGTAAATATTGGGACTTGCCCCTTAAAAGGTAATTCATCTTTTTTTTTTTTTTGGTATTGGATAGTGTCTGTCAATTCTCAGGAATTTGGTAGATAGAATTCATGAGTTTGTAGTCATGACTCGGGGACTGAGATTCCCTTAGAACATTCATCGCCCTAGCTGGGAAGGATCTGAGGGAAGGCTGAGCTGGCCATCCTGGCCTTTCTCCCGTTCATAGACTCTCAGCATCATTCGGGAGGCCGAGAACCAGGGACCTCCTCCAGCCAGTCTCAGCTCTCTCTCCAGCTGCCTCACAAACAGAGAACACTGCCTCTCACGCTGGGTCCATCCAGAAGCCCCCCTGAGAGAACGACGGGATGTGCCCAAGAGGCCCTGGGAAGGACAGGCAGAGGAGAGAGGAACGGCAGGGGCAGTGAGCCTCCATCGCCCGTCAGCCCTGGGCGAAGGCTGCCTCCGGGGACGTTAATTTTCTAACTCCTGGCCTGGCCCAAACCAGAGAATGCCTCCAGAGAGAGAGACTCGGGTGCCTGCACAAGAAAGTCTTTAGTGTTTATGGCAACTGCCAGCGCCCAGGAGACCTGGGAGGGGCACCAGCCCTTTCCGCCTCACCTTTCCTTCTTTCTCATTTTCCTCCTTGCACTTTCCGCAATATTAAAAAAGAAATCCTAAGTGGTCAGTGGAGTGGGGGTGGGAGGGGAGGGCCCCAGAATAAAACGTTTTGTAAAAATCCTCAGATTGTGGCAGCGCGATCATTAGTATGTTTTTTTATATTTTGTTTCAACTAATGATTATTTTCATTTTTTAAAGATGAACAGAAAATAAAAATGTATTTTCTAATCTGAAAAAACTGTTTTCCAAGTTGTGATCGCTCATCCATGCTTTAGAACGGTGCTGTCAGTTGTAAAAGAGATGCTTTGTGTGAGCTCGTGTTTAACTCAAAACAGCCTGCAAACTTTCTGGTCCCCAATGCCAAGTCTTGCAGTGATATAGTCCCGGAAGGTTCACAGGGCCTGAGATGGGCCCCCCAAAAGCAGGAGAAAAGGCTCAGGTTGGGGGCCATAAATGTGGAGCTTCCACACTTTGCTCTCCGGCCAGAGGGCAATAGGCAAGTTAGTTACCCATTGTCCTCGTCTGTAAGATGGGAATAACGGGACCTACCTCACATGGTTGCCATGAAAGTAAATAAGTAAATAAGGTCATGAGAGTGAAAAGGCTGGTCAAGGGTCTTCCAGAGCAGGTATTTAGCACAGGGAAGGGAAGGGGAAGGAAACATCCTTCTACATCTCAGACCTGTGTAACATATGGCCTGAATGTACTCTTTCTCAGGTGATCCTAATAATTAGCCTGTGAGGTAATTGTTATTATCCCCACTTTATAGACTGAAAATTTAGTTCCTAGAGAGATTAAGCCACCCACCTATAGTCAAAGAATTGTAAGTGGCTAACTCAGGATTTGAACCTACGTCTAATTCCCCGACTCCATTCTACCACATCTCCCATACATGATGAACCTCACACCAAAGTGAATAGAGCAGACACTCACCTTCCTGAACCCTATCTTCCCATATCAAATGGGTGAACAAACACATCTGTAAGCCTTACCGCCCAGGCCAAAAAGACAAGAGAAGAAAGAAAGGGTACCTCCTGAGGATGCCACACAAAATTATCTTATTTAAGAGAAGCTTATTTTTGGAAGTTTTGGCCAGAGCAATCAGGCAAGAAAAAGAAATAAAAGGCATCCAAATTGGAAAGGAAGAAGTAAAACTTTCCCTCTTTGCAGACATGATCCTATATAGAGAAAGTCCCCAAAACTCTACAACAAAGCTACTGGAGGTTGGATGTGGCTCAAATGGTTGGGCGTCCATCTCCCATATGGAAGGACCTGGGGTTCGATCCCCGGGACCTCCCAGTAAAATAAAGAAAAATATAGAAGGTGCGCGTGCTGCCAGGTCCCACGTATGGGTGTGCCAGGCTCCTACGAGCCAAGCAGCAAGATGATGACATAACAGGACAGTGACACAAGGGAGAGCCAAGACATGACGTGCCGAATAACCAGGAACTGAGTTGGCGGAGGTGGTAGGACGCCTCTCCCACATCGGAGGTTCCCCCAGGATCGAATCCTGGTGAAGACAGGAGGAGAAGGATGAAAAGAGAAGGCAGGAAACAGACACAGAAAATTGCCCAGGGAATGGACACAAAAACAGCAAAACCAGGGGGCAAGGGGGTGGTAAAAATGGATGAAAGTAAATAAATAAATAAATCTAAAAAAATAAAAAACAAAGCTACTAGAGCTAATAAACAAATTCAGCAAAGTGGTGAGGTATAAGAGCAACATACAAAAATCAATAGTGTTTCTCTACTAGCACGGCTAGTGCTAGTTTGACCGGAGTGAGGAGAGACAGAGACGACAGTTCTAAGATTTCCGGGGCCAGCAGCATCTAGAACGTGAATGACGAGCAGATTTCTGCATCTATCTGGCTGTCGACCTCTGTGCCTGTGACCCAGCCCAAAGCCACATTGCTCTTTGTGAAGCTCATTCACCCACTCTCATCTGGGCTCAGTTCTCTCTCTTAGAAGTGCTTATTGCTCAGTTCCCTCAACTCGTGTGTGTTTTGCCTTTGCTTCCATTACGCTACCCACACTATTTTTAGAGACAAATCCTATATTTGCTGTAGTGTTGTTGTTTTTCAGCTAGGAATCTGGTCTTCTGACCTGTTTAAGTTTTCCCATTAGGATTGTCACTCTTCTCCCAGTGCCCCGGCAATGAAGTTGTAAGGATTTGAGCAGTCTGCTTTAACCTTCTTTCAGCCGTTCAGCCCTGTTAGCGGCTGGCACATTTTTACAAAACACAAGGTCTTTTAGAAATGCATGTGTTGCATCATAGCTGAAGTGTCTGTAGAGTTGAAAGAAAATAGTCTGGGGTAAAACTCTGTCCTATCCTATTTATTTACCTTGGCAACTGTGGAAGAATTAACCAACCTCAGTTTTCTTCTTTGTAACACTACCTCCCAGGGCTCTGGAGAAGAGTTCATGTAATCAAGCCCCTGGTCTGCAGCAGAAGCTCCATAAGTCTGAGTTCTCATTTGTGTCATGATTGAGCAGAGACTTAAAATCAGAGTGGGAATTTGGTTGGAGGGGTAAGAATCTGTAAGCAACTAGCTAAATCTTTTTCTCCTGAGGACAACAGTTTACATCCTATACAAGGCTTATTCTACCAAATGAGATAAGCAAAACAGGTAAACAAGAGCATTCTGTTCTAGCTTGACTCTGTGTACAGAGACATGTGGAAAGTTTGTGGTAGGCAGGGAGAGGTGGGATGAGGGAAGTCAGGTCGCAGGAGTTGCTATTAATTTCAGTAAGGATGCTTGTTTATTAGTCAGTGTACCCACAGGAGAGGGGGACTTTGTGATTCCACAATGGTGACTCATGCTTACTGGAATGTAAATACAATTGGGGGATTTGAGTGTTACGTTTGACCTATCTGTAAACTGATTTGTGGCTGAAGAGTAAGGGGCTTAGAGATCACACAGGCGGTCTCCTGTCTAGGTTAACCCTGGTAATCCTGTTGGCATTTACACTGATATTGATCTAGTTCTCCAGGTACATCGGCCTAAGCAACTGCCAACATTGTCTGTTTCGTGGACTGTTTTATAGAAATATTAAAACGGGAGAAAAAGAGTCCCTTTTTATATTTTCAATCATATGCTCATACTATGCTCCATGTCTGAGTTATTGCATCAATAAATTTTCAAGTAATTTAAAGTTATCATCAGAATTTTTCTAAAAATTATTGTTGTGGTAACATGTAATATAAAGTATCCCATTTTTTACCATTTTTAAGTGTATAATTCAGTGGCATTAACTACATGTACAATGTTGTGTTACCATCACTTCCATCCATTACCAACATTTTTCCTTATCCCAAACAGAAGCTCGGTGCCCATTAAACAATAACTCCCCCTCCCTCCTATCCCCAAACCCTGGTAACCTCTAATCTACTTTCTCTCTCTATGAATTAGCTTTTTCTAGATATTTCATGTAAGTGGAATCATACCATGTCTGTCCTTTTGTTTCTGGCTTATATTAGTCAACGGGACGTCTTGCCCCAGTATGGTACACATGATTGTTTTGTTAACTCACAATTTCAAAAACAAAAGACTTGCCCCCACTCACACAGCTGTGAAGAGACAGAGCCAGGAATGGAATCAGGGCCATGGACTCTAGAGCATAGTATTGCCTCCTGCAGTGCTACAACATCTGAGGATGGACGTCACCCTGGGTCCTTCACGTCTGAGGATGGACGTCACCATGGGCCGTTTGGCAGACAGCAGCTGCCAATATGTCCATATTGGGTACATCACAGGCTTTGAAAGCCAGGCTGACCCTGAGTTGAAGCGCCACTCTGCCAAAAACATGGAGCTATGTGACATGGGCCATTTATTTAAATTCCCTATGCCTTTGTCATCCAATTTGGAAAATGTAGATAACAATAAACCTTTCCCTAGGGTTGTTTTAAGTATTAAATGAAATACGCAGCATAAGTGTGGGCACACAGCAGTCAGGCACTAGGTGGTAATGATGGCAGTAATAATCAGAATATTTAACCACTAAAAACCAAGTTATATGGAAGAGAATGGAAATATCCATTTCTATACCTGAAAGTTCTATCTCAGCCAGAGTTTCATAATAAACGTTTCAAGTTGTGTATACAAATACATACAATCCAGATTATTTCATAGTTGTAATAAATGATTTCATATCTTCCTGTTTATTATTCATCTTATCTCTTCGAATACCTCTCCATCTATTTCCACATACATTTATTCTTAAATGAGTGCCAGACTTTGGTGTTTCTTACACTCTGTAGAACATCTACTTTTCTTTGGCTGAGTGGTTTTTCTTCACAGTTAGCCTCTGATTCTGTGACTTTTTAAGATTTATTTATTTACTTTATTTTTCTTTATTTATGCCCCCTCCCCCAGGTGGTTCCCTCCTCTGTCCACTCATTGTTTGCTTGTCTTCTCCAGGAGGCACCAGGAACCGAACCTGGGACCTCCCACATGAGCGGGAAGTGCCCATGGCCTGAGCCACATCCACTCCCCTGATTCTGTGACTTTTGTTCTACTGAAATTCTTAGAAGGCAATGCCCATTACTGAGGCATATTGTTGTAAGAGGGAAGGACCTGGAGCTGGGTTCTCATCCCAGCTATGCATAATCTTGGGTAGCTCACCTACCTCTCTAGAGTGGCCTCGGTGTGCTCATCTGTAAAAATGGGCCTATTACAGTTCTTACCTCCTAGGCTTGTTGTGAGGATTGAATAAGTAAATGCATGTAAGATGTTTCCAACAGAACCTGGCACATAATAAATGTTACTGCTTTTTCTCTCTGTATTGTTGCTAAGTGCTTAACATTAAATAATTAATTCAATTTCACTTACTGATGTTCAGTTAACTCAACTAATAGTTACTGATGTCCACTCCCTACACAGGCCAGGTTGAGGGCACAGAAGGGACCAAGGGTATGTTGATGGAGAAAGGGAGCTCAGTTTTCTTCCCTCGAGGATCTCATCGTTTGTAAAGGTGATGAGAGCAGTTCAGAAGTAGCCACCGCCAGGCAAAGCAGGAGGCACCCAATAAGGCACCAGCACGATGCTGTCAGGTGGGGACCTGCTTCGGGACCCACGACTCTGCCCCAGGCCTCCTCGTGCCACCACGTAGCTGTCACGTAGCACCTGTCCCGTCTCTCCCCTGGACTGTCACTCCAAGAGGGAGGCTTTGTCATCTCTGCGTCGCCCACAGTCTGTACAGGGCAAGTTCTGTGTCAGTTGTGGAGTAAATTCCTGAAGGCTCCCCAGCTGCCCAGGTTCCCGCCCCACAAAGGCACCTAGATGCTCGGCCTGGCGGAGTCGGGGCCTCATGCGCAAGGTCCCTGCCCCATGGGCCTGGGCCCCTCACAGAGGTGTCCCAGAGATGGCACCCAAGGGTGCAGTGGAAAACGTCCTCTTTGTCACTCACTGCTACCCTTTCTTCAAACACTGCTTATTTGCTCTCCACACTTCTATTAGGTGGTTACGGTGAGCAAGGTGCTATGCTGTGCTCTAGGCTGAAAATCCGAGTCATTCAAAATCCCTGCCACGAGGTTAAGTGTCATGAAATAGTCTTTTCTCTCTCACCCCAAGTGTCCAAGGGCTTCATGATGGTGATATTTTTTTCCTTCTTTCTAACTTTATATTATAAATGGAAACTGCTATTTTCATCTCTGCCTTTCTTCTATACATATTATCAATACACAATAAACTTGAATGCAATAATGACAAGTGTGCCAAAGGAAAACAATTCTGATGTGTGTTTGAATTTTAAAAATCTGCATTACATCTAATTATGTGCTCTGAATCAGGTCTAGGGCATCCACTCTGGGCAGTGTCCTCAGCCTGATTTTATTTCATCTGGTCTTTTTTCCCCACAAACGTCGCATCGACATTATAGCATTACAGTGCATTACAAACCCTTTGGACTGCTGGCAAATGAGGCTTGATGTGAGACTGGCCAGTGCATCCTTGGAGTTTCCCAGCTGGCCCCATGTGGTCCTGGGACCACTCCTGCGTGGGTCATATGGTCCATCTGTGGTCTCTCTTTGGGCTGCGTGGCCTCCCCAGCCAGCCTCCCCTTGTACGTTTCTCCCTCACTGCCACCAACCCACAATCCTCACGGTCTATTTAATTGCCTTTCTCTCTGAATGAGAACTTCTTCTTGTCAGCCAGATAAAGAATAAATAACAGCAAGGCATATGCTAATAAATGGCAGGAAAGGGAAGAAGGTGACAATTAGATATTTAGAGGAAGAAATCGGCAGAGACAGCCAAGACCACCTTCAACAGAAGATCCCTGGGAGAGGGAATGAACCCACGGTAAATTTGGATGGCTAGTGTACAAATTTTCTACAAAAGAAATCACAGATGCCCCCTGCATCATTGCATGCAATTCTACCTCCCTTTTAGTCATGTAGAAGAGTACATACTTTCTGGGAATCTGTGCAGGAAAACAGAATCTAAAAATTTTTGAAATATTTGTGGAGCTTGATGGCCACTAAAAATGGTTGGGAAGTGGCCTGGAGTGGTATGCTGGGAAGTGTATGGAATTTGGAATTAGATCTTTGGGGTTTGCATTCTAGCCCAGACACTTCTACTGTGTAATCTGCCAAGGAAAATGGAAAGAAATAGCTAGCATTTATTAAACAAATATTATTTGCAAGCACATTCATATATATTCTCACTAATGTTCACAACAACTCTAGGTGGTGGGTTCTATTATTATCCCTATTTTTCTGATGAGAAAACTGAGGCTAAGATGATACCAAGTGTTGATGTCAATACGTAGAACTCTCATATTGCTTGTGGGAATGTAAATTGATACAACTGCTTTGCAAAAAATCTTTGGCAGTTGTGGTGGTTTGAAGCTGTATGTACCCTGGAAAAACATGTTCTTAACCTTAATCCATTCCTGTGAGTGTGAACCCATTGTAAGTAGGACCTTTTAATGAGGCTACTTCAGTTAAGGTGTGGCCCAGGATGGCTCTTAATCCTATTACTAAAGTCCTTTAGAAATGGAATGAATTCAGAGAGAGAGAGAGAGAGAGTCACAGGAAGCAAGGAGCTGAACATCAACAAACCCAGAAGAGAAGGGAGAGACCAAGAGACGCTGCCATGTGACATGGTAAGGACAAGAATTGCCAGCAGCCAGCCCCATAGTGGAAGAAAGCAACACCTTGATGCCTTGGTTTGGACTTTTTCTCAGCCTCAAACCCCAAGCGAATACATTCCCATTGTTTAACCTAACACCTTTCATGGTATTTGCTTGAGCAACCTAGGAAATGAAAACAGCGGTACCTACTAAAAGTGAAAACACACAAAACTCTAAGCCAGCAATACCACTTCTGGGTGTATACCCAAAAGAAGTCTTTTTTTCCCTACGAAAAAGCATGTTCAAGAATGTTCCTGGCAACTTTATAATACCTGCCTTGCTCCAATAGAACCTAATTGTCCATCAATCAAAAAATGCAATGTAGTATATTTAAACAATGGAATATGACATGGCAATGAAAAAGAATGAACTAATGATACACAGAACAACTTGGATCAATCATAGAGACCTAATGTTAAGTAGCAGAAGTCAGACACAAAATAATTCATGTGGCATGACTCTATTATACTAAGTTAAAAAACCAACAGAACTAACCTATGGTGATAGAGGCTAAAATAGTGTCTAACCTTGGGGTGTCAGACATTACTGATTGGGGGGGGGATGTAAGCGAGTCTTCTGAGGTGCTGGAAGTAATCTATATTTTGATCTGTATGGTGGTTAATTGATATTGTATTAATTTTCTATGCTGTGTAAAAAATTACCACAAACTTAGCAGTTTGAAACAGCACACATTTATTTTCCGTTTTCATGGGTCAAGAGTCCAGACATGGCTTAACAGGGGCCTCGGATCAGGGTCTCACAAGGCTGCCATCGAGATTCTGGAAGGGCTGAGTTCTGATCTGGAAGCTCAGCTGGGGAAGAATCAGCTTCCAAGCTCATTCATGTTGGCAAAATTCATTGCCCGGTGGCTAAGTGCCTAAGGTCCCTGCTCTCTGCTGGCTCTTAGGTGGAGACTGGCTCCAGCTCCTGAAGAACGCCACAGTGCATGTCACATGAGCTTTCCCAACAAGGCCACTTGCTTTATCAGCTGGCAAGGAGAGTCTTATTGCCATTGCCACATTCCATTGGTTAGAAGTGGGTCACAGTTTCCGCTTGCCCTCGGGGAGGGAATTACACAAAGCTGTGAACATCAGGAGGGAGGTGGGCATAACTAGGAGTCCCTTAGGGTCAATCCATCACATGCCCAAGCATTCATCCAGCTGTACCTGTAAGATTTATGTATGTCATAGGATGTAAGTTGTACTTCAATTTAAAAAATTAAATCTGACACTAAGAGAGATCAAGGAACTGGCTCTAAGTCACACAGCTACCAAGTGGCAGAGGTGGGATTTGCATTCAGCTCTCTCTGACACCAAAATTTGCATTCTTATTCTGAAGATGAGGTGAAATTATTAGGTAGGTGTTTTAGTTGCCAAAGGGCTGTTAATGCAAAGTACCAGAAATGAGTTGGCTTTTAGGAAGGGGATTTTTGGGGGGTAAAAGCTTACAATTCCAAGGCTGTGAAAAAGTCCAACTCAAGGAACCATAAGACATGCTTTCTCACCCAAGTCAGCTACTGTTGAATCTGTTGTCTAGGCATGTGGCAAAGCAAGATGGCCAAAGATCTCTGCCAAGGTCTCAGCCTTCCCCTCTAGGCTCACCATCTCCTCTTGAGCTGCTCCGTGGGCCCAGCCTCTTGAGGGGTTTCGTGCTTAAGTGATCTTCTATTCCTCTCTCACATGGCAGGATAAAAAAAGGCAGCTTCCTTTCCAATGTTTGTGTGTGTGTCTCTCTCTGTCTCCATTTTTATCAGACCCAGCAAGAGGGCAAAGACTCAAGCTGGCTCAGGCTTTACTGACGTAGCCCAATCAAAAGCCCTAAAGCGATTTTATCAAGTAATCTAATCAAAGGACCCTCAATTGAATTTATTGCACTCAAAGGGTCTCACATACACAGGAATAGATTAGTTTAACAACATAATCTTTCTCTTTTGGGAATTAATAAAATACTTTCAAACTGCCACAGTAGGCCCAAAGCACACTGACTGGGTCAGAGAACAGTAACTCATGGTGATGAGCCATTTCAGTTTTGTTATTTATAAACATTTCCTGTTTCATTTTGAAACACGTTCAAGGAGCACTTTGTGATCTCAAACAATGCAATAAATCTGAGAAGGTGCCAGAAAGCTTGAGTCCCTGCGTCAGGACTACCCTAAATGACCTTAGTCATGCTTATGCCACTTTAAGGCCACTGTTGCCTTAAACCCCAAAAAATGTGCACCCATTATCGTAGTTCATTTTCCTCGCACATCCATTCATTTATCCTCCCTCATCATCCAGTTCTAGATGGACGTAAAAATTCCTTAGTTAATATTCTAATCAGTGAAGTCATTCTGTTTAAAATTTATTATAATTGTCTCCTTAACTTGTTCCTCATTATTTGAAGGCTACTTATAAGTAAACAATGAATCATCTTGTTCTGTCCCATCTGTTTTCCTGCACTTTTGAAGTCAGTGACAGAAAAAAAAAAAAGAATTAACTTGGATTTCAAAATGGAAGTGTTTGTTCAGAACTGAAATTCAAAACTGGTCACATAATTTATCTCAAATTATAGTTGTGAGCTGTAGTGGTTATTAAGGGCTTGTTTAGAGTTTTGAAGCTGAAAAGAATTATTGTTTTAAAAGAAAACTTATAAAAACCAGTTTAAAAGAATTGGCAAACTGCCTAGATTGTAAGGTCCCTATTTTAGGAAATCTTAAAAATTCCTTTCTTCATGTTTTTAATATACTTTCAAACACAAAAATGGTAACTGAGTGTGTAGTAGGAGTACTTTATTGAGCACTGTTTTAGTTTGCCAAAGGGCTGCCAATGTAAAATACCAGAAATGAGTCGGCTTTTATAAAGGGGATTTATTTGGGGGTAAAAGCTTATAATTCCAAGGCTGTGGAAAGTCCAACTCAAGGTCCCATAAGAGGTGCTTTCTCACCAAAGTCAGCTGCCGTGTGTTGAAGCAAGATGACGGGCGATCTCTGCCTGGTCTCTGCCTTCCCCTCCAGGCTGTACCATCTCCCGGAGCTCAGCTGAGGGCAACCAGGTACAGGGCTTGTCTCTTACGAGGCCGCCTCTCTCAGACTTGGCTGCTCCGCTTTTTTCCTTGAGTTCAGCTGCAAACTATCAGGCATAGGGCTTATCTCTCCCTGGGCTTCAGCTCTCTGAGCCTCTCCTTTCTCTCACGTGGCAGGATCAAATATGGTGGAGCTCTCTCTTCCTCTGTGTCTCTGGTTATATCAGACCCAGCAAGAGGGCAGAGACCCAAGCTGACTCAAGCTTCATCGATGTAGTCCAACCAAAATGCCCCACAGGAAAGGATTACTTAAAAACATCATCCTTTTCTTTCTGGGATTCATACAATAAATTCAAACTGTCACAGGCACCTACTGTATATCTGGTATCGTGGGAGACCCCAAAGTAAATAAACTCTAATTACTGCCCTCAAGAGGCTCAGACCAATGCTAAGACTGAGTGTCTGAAGTCTAATGGGCTACAGAATATGAAGAAATTAATGCTTCTTAGGGAAGACGTGAGCTGCAGACGGATCTTGAAAAATTCCTTAGCGTTCACAAGATAGACATGGGTTTGTGTGTACCTGTTCTTAGCACCATTTTATTTCATACTCTCTGTAGGTCAGGCAATTCTAAACTCTTTACAGTGATCGTCACATTTAATCCCCACACAACTCAGAGCAGATATTATTATTCCTATGTGAAAGAAGAAGAAACCGAGATTCAGTGTAGCTTGTCCAAGGCCACCGATGAGTGAAAGGTGAAAGGGGAATTCTATCCCAGATCTGTCTGACTCTAAATCCTGTGCTCCATCACCAACGACAGAGATCACGTTCATGGAGCAGATTAGGGGCATATTGTATGACGATGAAGGAGCCAGAGGGATAAAACAAAAATTGTTAGATGAGGGAATCAATCATGAAAATTTAATAAAGAAGACAGCATTGTGGGAGTTGCTTGATTAAAGGAAAAAGAAAGACTGTATTGTCAAGAATTGCTCTGGGAAGCTCTGTCACTGCTGGTCACCCAGAATCCCAGATTCGCTGCTGGTCACCCAGAATCCCAGATTCAGCATGAGAGGTCTTACAGAGCTTGGAGAATCACTTCGGAACCAGTTACAGGGAAAGCTCCTTTCCCTCTTTTCCTCACAGGCTTTGGCAAATTCTGGCCTGCAGGCTAGAAAGCTGGAGCATTGTTTCTTTGCTCAGGCCTCTGCTCTGTCCCGGGGCTGCTTTGCCACTCATATTTTCTCCAAATCCTCGTGTGGAAGTCTCTCTGCGCAAGCAGATGGTGAGAGGACTGCGTTCAGCGTGTGGAAGGTGGTCCCGGGGCCTGTCCCCTCTGTGCTGTCTCACCCCATCGTCCATCCAGCCATTGCCTCAATGTGCCACGCCTGGGCAAGGGGCAAGGAAATACTTTCCTCTTTCTGCCCAAATTAATTGGACTTCTTTTCTCCCTGAATAGGTACTTATTTGCTCAAGATAACTTGGTAAATAGCAAACTTTATTCTTTCATCCTAGGAAGCTTAAAATTAGAGATGACTGTTCTAATAAACAGTAGAATAGAAGATGGCAACGCCATCTTATCCATTTTGAATCAATCATGGCAATCACCATTTATTGAGGACTTTACCACGTGCTGGGCAAGGAGCTAGGACTTTGCATATTCTATCACTCTTAATTTTTACTACAACTTACCGTAGATAAGAAAATCATCATAGTGAAGTGAAGGAATTTTCCTGAAACTACCAAATGAGAGAGTGGAAGAGGCCCAAGTTCCCATAACACCCCTTTCTCCCCCTCCCACCTTCTCAAACAACTAAGACACAAGACACTGGAGATGGATAGATGAAGATAAAAATGTTAGCTGTATTTCTGATAATTGAAGAACGGGACTTGAGGATGGTTGAAAAGTTCTTGCTGAAAATCTCTGAGAGCTTCTCCTACCCACCCCCCAACCAGGTATGGATTTGAAGTCACCCCACCTAGGTGAAAATCTGGGGCTGCAGCATAGAAGCAAGGACCAGTTGCTCTCTGCAGTAGGCTGAGGTGGAGAGAAAGTAAATTTTCTGTGCTTATAATAATTAAAAAAATTTTTTATTGTAACTTTATTTTTAGAGCAGTTTTAGGTTTATGGACGCTGAGCACAGAGATCCCATATATACTCCTCTCCCACCCCCAGTGTCTCCTATTTGTTAACAGCTTGCATTACTGTGGTACATATGCTCCAAGTCACATAAACCAATATTGATACAGTATTATTAACTAAAGTCCTTAGCTTACATTAGGATTCACCTTTGTCTTGTACAGTTCTATGGGTTTTGAAAAATACGTAATGTTATGTATCCACATTATAGTATCATACATACATTTAATAAATGAAAGTTTTAATAAATAAGTCCTCTCTTTCAGGTTAGAGGATGAATTTCTCCCACCCATCAGGGAACTCCTTGCTTATCCTCTCCCTTCTCCCAAACCACTCCCCCTGAGTAGGGGATGAAGCCAGAGGCCAGAAGTATTACTTTGTGGAAACTTCTCTCTATATATTAAAAAACAAACAAACAAAACCAAAACATTAAACTGAAAAGAAAGGAATTTCCTCTCCTTCTTTCTCCTTCTCTGAAACAGAAATCCCTGTGGAACGGGGACTTTCAGCAAACTGTATATTACAAGGCTTATGGGTCTTGGAGGAACTCACAACACTTTTTTCCCCCCAGTGTTTAAAAGAGCAGGAGTGTGAAATCAAATCCTGGCATTTTCACTTACTAGCTGTGTGATCTTGGGCAATTTATTCAACCTCTCTGAGCTTCATTTTCCCTATCTATAGAATGGGCATAATAATAGTACCTCAAGGACCGTTTTGAGGTACAAATGAGATTATGAATGTAAATGACATAGTATATATTTTTTCACCCTAAAAACAATTTATTGAAGTATATCATTCACACATGAACTAACAAACAATAAGTGTATAGTAAATTTGTGAATTTACAAAACAAACAGGCAAAACATCATACAGGCTCCTATACATCACCCCATGACAAATACTTGGCATTGTTGTGAAATATTTGTAACAAATTATGAAACAGCATTGTCAAAGTGTTACTACTAAATATAGTCCACATCTTACATTTGTTGTATTTTTCCACCAGCCCACCCTATTATTTTTTTGTTCATAAATCATATAATTTATCTAAAGTGTACAATCAATAACATTTGGTATAACCACTGAGTTGTGCATTCACCACTTCAATCAATATTAGAGCATTTTCATTACTCAGAAAAAACAACACTATCATACCCATATGTTAGCTCCATTAATTACAAATCTTATGGTGTGCTCTCACCATTTCTATTCATTTGCAAACATTAACAAACAACTTCTTACCAATTCTGCACAGGTTAAACCTCAGCTCTCCATTCTCTAACCACATTCTATTCTCTGGTAACTTATATTTTAGCCATTAACTTCATGAGTTTGCTCATTATACTTAATCCACAATAGCAAAATCATACAGTATTTGTCCTTTTGTGCCTACTTGCTTCACTCAACATAATGTCTTCCAGGTTCATCTACATTGTCATAAGCTTCACAACTTCATTTCTTCTTAGAGCTGAATAATATCCCATCGTGTGTATAGACCACAGTTTGTTTATCTTTTCCTCAGTTGATGGACACCTGGGTTGTTTCCATCGTTTGGCAATTGTGAATAGTGTTGCTATGAACACCAATGTGCAGATTACTGTTCGTGTCACTGCTCTCCGTTCTTCTGGGAATCTACCAAGTAGTGGTATTGCTGGGCCACAAGGTAGATCTATATCTAACTTCCTTAGAAACTGCCAAACAGGCTTCCAGAATGGCTTTACCATTCTATTTTCCCACCAACAGTGAATAAGGATCCCTATCTCCACACATCCTCTCCAACACTTGTAGTTTTCTGTTTTGTTAATAGTGGACATTCGAGTAGGTGTGAAATGATATCTCACTGTAGCCTTGATTTGCATTTCCCTAATAGCCAGTGATGTTGAACATTTTTTCATGTGTTTTTTTTTTTTTTTTTGCCATTTGTATTGCTTCTTTAGAATAATGTCTATTCTAGTCTTTTGCCCATTTTTTAATTGGATAGTTTGTCCTTTTATTGTTGAGTTGTAGGATTTCTTTATATATCATGAATATTAGACCCTTGTCAGATGTGTGATTTCCAAATATTTTCTCCCATTGAGTAGGCTTCCTTTTTACCCTCTTCACAAAGTCCTTTGAGGTGCAGAAGTGATTAATTTTGAGGAGGTCCCATTTATCTATTTTTTCCTTTTGTTTCTTGTGCTTTGGGTGTAAGGTGTAAGAGACTCCCATCTATGACAGGTTCTCATAGATGTTTCCCTACATTATCTTCTAAGAGTTTTATGGTCCTGGTTTTTATGGTTAGGTCTTTGATCCATTTTGAGATGATTCTTATATAGGGACTGAGATAGGGGTCCTCTTTCATTCTTTTGGTTATGGATATCCAGTTCTCCCACCACCATTTGTTGAAGAGACTGTTCTGTACCAGAGAAGTAGAATTGGTATGCTTATCAAAAATCAGTTGACCGTAGAGGTGAGAGTCTATTTCTGAATTCTCAGTTTGATTCCATTGATCAATGTGTCTATCTTTATGCCAATACCATGCTGTTTTGATCACTGTAGCTTTATATTATGCTTTAAGGTCAGGAAGGGTGAGTCCTCCTACTTCACTCTTCTTTTTTTTAGGATGTTTTTGGCTATTCAGGGCCCCTTTCCCTTTCAAATAAATTTGGTAATTGGCTTTTCTATTTCTGTAAAGTAGCTGTTGGAATTTTGATTGGTATTGCATTGAGTCTATAAATCAATTTGGGTAGAACTGCCATCTTCACAATGTGTAGTCTTTCAATCCATGAACATGGAATGTCCTTCTATTTGTTTAGGTCTTCTTTGATTGCTTTTGGCAGTGTTTTGTAGTTTTCTGAATACAGATCCTTCGCATTCCTGGTTAAATTAATTTCTAGATATTTGCATATATTTGTTGCTATTGTAAATGGAATTTTTTTTCTTTATTTCCTCCTCAGCTTGCTCATTCCTAGTGTATAGAAATGCTACTGAACTTTGTGTGTTGATCTTGTATCTTGCCATTTTACTGAACTCATTTATTAGCTCTAATAGTTTTGTTGTAGATATTTTGGTATTTTCTAAATATAGGATTGTGTCATCGGCGAATAGTGAGAGTTTTACTTCCTCTTTTCCAATTTGATGCCATTTATTTCTTTTTCTTGCCTAATTGCTCTAGCTAGAACTTCTAGCACAAAGTTTAATAACATTAGTGACACTGAGCATCCTTGTCTAGTTCTTGATCTTAGAGGAAAAGCTTTCAACTTCTCCCCACTGAGTATGATGTTGGCTGTGGGATTTTCTTATATACCCTTTATTATGTTAAGGAAATTTCCTTCTATTCTTGTCTTACAAAGTGTTTTTTTTTTTTTTCAAAAAAAGGATGCTGGATTTTGTTTAATGCCTTTTCTGCATCAATTGAGGTGGTCATGTGGTTTTTTCCCCTTAATTTATCAACATGGTTTATAACACTAATTGATTTTCTTATGTTGAACCACCCTTGCATACCAGGAATAAAACCTACTTGATCATGGTGTATAATTCTTTAAATATGCTGTTGAATTCAATCTGCAAGTATTTTGCCGAGAATTTTTCCTTCTATGTTCACTTGAGAGATTGGTGTATAATTTTCTTTTCTTGTAATATCTTTTTTTTTTTTTTACTTTATTTTGTACATTTAATAATGGAAAATATAAACAATTAAAACTAAAAAGTAAACACAGATGAATAAATATATACATTTCTCAATTAAATGTAATGGATACGTATAAAAAATTTTTTTGAATCAAACAATATGTTACACAATATATTTGGTTCATAGTAATGCATTCATACAGTATTTGTCCTTTTGTGTCTGGCTTGCTTCACTCAACATAATGTCCTCCAGGTTCATCCGTGTTGTCATATGCTTTACAACTTCATTTCTTCTTACAGCTGCATAATATTCCATCGTGTGAATAGACCATAGGTTGTTTACCCATTCGTCTGTTGATGGATACCTGGGTTGTTTCCAACTTTTGGCAATGGTGAATAATGTTGCTATGAACATTGGTGTGCAGCTGTCTGTTCGTGTCACTGCTCTCAGATCTTCTGGGTATATACACAGTAGTGGTATAGCAGGGTCACATGGCAAGTCTATATTCAACGTCTTTAGGAACTGCCAAACAGTCCTCCATACTGGCTGTACCATTCTGCATTCCCACCAACAGTGAAGAAGTGTTCCTATCTCTCCACACCCTTTCCAACACTTGTAATTCTCTATCTTTTTAATAGTGGCAATTCTGATAGGTGTGAAATGATATCTCACTGTAGTTTTGATTTGCATTTCCCTAATCATGAGTGATGTTGAGCATGTCTTCATGTGTGTTTTTTTTTGCCGTTTGTATTTCTTCTTTGGACAAATGTCTATTCAAGTCTTTTGCCCATTTTAAAATTGGGTCGTTTGTCTTTTTATTATTGAGTTGTAACATCTCGTTATATATCCTGGATATTAAACCCTTATCAGATATGTGATTTCCAAATATTTTTTTCCCATTGAGTTGGCTGCCTTTTCACCCTTTTGACAAAGTCCTGTGAGGTGCAAAAGTGTTTAATTTTGAGGAGGTCCCATTTATCTATTTTTTCTTTTGTTACACATGCTTTGGGTGTAAGGTCCAAGAAACCACCACCTACTGCAAGGTCTTGAAGAAGTTTCCCTACATTTTCTTCTAGTAGTTTTATGGTCCTGGCTTTTATATTTAGATCTTTGATCCATTTTGAGTTGATTCTTGTATAGGGGGTGAGATAGGAGTGCTCTTTCATTCTTTTGGTTATAGATATCCAGTTCTCCCAACACCATTTGTTGAAGAGACTGTTTTTTCCCACTAGCATGGGCTTGGTAGGTTTGTCAAAAACCAGTTGAGGGGGACGGATGTGGCTCAAATGGTTGGGCGTCTGTCTCCCATATGGAGGGACCCGGGTTCGATCCCTGGGACCTCCCGGTAAAAAAATAAATTAAAAAAAACAAACAGTTGACTGTATAGGTGAGGGTTTATTTCTGGGTTCTCAATTCTATTCCACTGATTGATGTGTCTGTCTTTATGCCACTACCATGCTGATTTGACCACTGTAGCTTTGTAATATGTTTCAAGGCCAGGCAGTGAAATTCCTCCCACATTGCTCTTCTTTTTTAGAATGCTTCTGGCTATTCGGGTGCACTTACCTTTCCAGATGAATTTGGTGATTGCCTTCTCTAATTCTGTAAAGTAAGCTGTTGGGATTTTGATTGGTATTGCATTGAATCTATAAATCAGTTTGGGCAAGAATTGACATCTTCACGATATTTATTCTTCCAATCCATGAACACGGAATGTCTTTCCATTTGTTTAGGCCTTTTAAAATTTCTTTTAGCATTGTTTTGTAGTTTTCTGCATATAGGTCCTGTACTTCTTTGGTTAACTTAACTCCTGGGTATTTGAGTCTTTTTGTTGCTATTGAAAATGGAATTTGCCTCCTGATTTCCTCCTCAGGTTGTTCAGTACTAGTGTACAAAAACATTACTGATTTTTGCGTGTTGATCTTGTATCCTGCTACTTTGCTGAATTTATTTATTAGTTCAAGCAGCTTTGTCATGGATGCTTCAGGATTTTCTAAGTACAGGATCATGTCATCCGCAAACAGTGAGAATTTTACTTCCTATTTTCCTATTTGGGTGCCTTTAATTTTTTTTTTCTTGTCTAATTGCCCTAGCCAGAACTTCTAGTACAATGTTGAATAACAATGGTGACAGTGGGCATCTTTGTCTGGTTCCCGATCTTAGAGGGAAAGCTTTCAAACTTTCCCCATTGAGTATGATGTTGGCTGTGGGTTTTTCATATATGCCTTTTATCATATTGAGGAATTTTCCTTTTATTCCTATCTTTTGAAGTGTTTTTTATCAAAAAAGGGTGCTGGATTTTGTCGAATGCCTTTTCTGCATCTATTGAAATGATTATGTGGTTTTTTCATTCAATTTGTTAATGTGGTGTATTACATTGATTAATTTTCCTATGTTGAACCAGCCTTGCATACCAGGAATAACTCCCACTTGGTCATGATGTATAAGTCTTTTGATGTGCTGTTGGATTTGATCTGCAAGTATTTTGTTGAGAATTTTTGCATCTATGTTCATTATAGAGATTGGTCTCTTATTTTCTTTTCTTGTAGAATCTTTATCTGGCTTTGGTATTAGGGTGATGTTGGCTTCATAAAATGTGTTGGGTAGTTTTCCCTCCTCTTCAATTTTTTGAAAGAGTTTAAACAGGATTGGTGTTAATTGTTTTCAAAATGCTTGGTAGAATTCACTTGTGAAGCTATCTGGTCCTGGACTTTTCTTTGCTGGGAGATTTTTGATGACAGATTCAATCTCCTTAAATGTGATGGGTTTGTTAAGTTCTTGTATTTCTTGTAGTGTCAGTGTAGGTTGGTTGTGTGTTTCTAGAAATTTGTCCATTTCATTTAGGTTGTCTAGTTTGTTGGCATATAGTTTCTCATAATATCCTCTTATGATTCTTTTTATTTCTGTGAGGTCATTTGTAACTTCCCCCCTTTCATTTCTGATTGTATTTATTTGCATCTTCTCTCTTTTTTTTCTTTGTTAGTCTAGCTAGGGGTTTGTCGATTTTATTGATCTTCTCAAAGAACCAGCTTTTGGTTTTGTTGATCTTCTCTATTGCTTTTCTGTTCTCATTTTCATTTATTTCTGCTCTAATTTTTATTATTTCTTTCCTTCTGCTTGCTTTGGGATTGGTTTGCTGTTCTTTTTCTAGTTTCTCAAGTTATTCAGTTAAATCTTTGAGTTTAGCTTTTTCTTGTTTCTTAATATAGGCATTTAGGGCTATAAATTTCCCTCTCAAGACTGCCTTTGCTGTATCCCATAAGTTTTGATACGTTGTGTTCTCATTTTCATTTGTCTCAATATATTTACTGATTTCACTTGCAATTTTTCTTGACCCACCGATTATTTAGGAGTGTGTTGCTCAGGCTCCACACATTTGCAAATTTACTTTTTTTCCTGTCTATTATTGATTTCTAGTTTCATTCCATTATGATCTGAGAAGGTGCTTTGTATAATTTTAATCTTTTTATATTTATTGAGAGCTTCATTTCACCTAACATGTGATCTATCCTGGAGAAAGATCCATAGGCACTTGAGAAGAATGTATAACCTGCTGAGTTTGGATGTAGTGTTCTGTATATGTCCGTTAGGTCTAACTTGTTTATCATATTGTTCAAGTTCTCTGCTTCCTTGTTGATCTTCTATCTAGCTGTTCTATCTAATGAGGTGAGTAGGGTGTTGAAGTCTCCTACAATTATTGTAGAAATGTCTATTTCTCCCTTCAGTTTTGCCAGAGTTTATCTCATACATTGGGGCACCCTGGTTAGGTGCATAGATATTTATGACTGTTATATCTTCCTGGTGGATCGTCCCTTTCATTAATATATAATGGCCTTCTGTATCTCTTATAACTTTTTTGCATTTAAAGTCTGTTTTGTCTGATATTAGTATAGCTATTCCTGCTCTTTTCTGGTTACTATTTGTGTGGAGTATCTTTTTCCAATCTTTCACTTTCAGCCAGTTTGTATCCCTGGGTTTAAGGTGAGTTTCTTGTAAGCAGCATATGGATGGCTCATGTTTTTTTATCCATTCTATCAGCCTGTATCTTTTGATTGGAGAGTTTAATCCATTCACATTCAATGATATTACTGTAAATGCACTGTATTAGTTAGCCAAAGGGGTGCTAATGTGAAATACCAAAAATGGGTTGGTCTTTATAAAGGGTATTTATTTGGGGTAGAAGTCCACAGATACTAGGCCATAAAGTGTTAAGTTTCTTCTCTCACCACAGTCCATTGCCACGTGTTAGAGCAAGACAGCTGCCGGTGTTTGCCAGGGTTCAGGCTTCTGGGGTTCCTCTCTTCCCGGGGCTGCGTTTCTCTCTGGGCTTAGCTCCTGTTTCCTCCACAAGGTCAGCTGTAGACGATCAGGCGAAAGGCCTGCTTCTCTTCTCCTGAGGCCTGCTTTCCAACATCAAAACTGCTTCTCAAAAGACTGCTTCAACTGTCCTTGGCCTTACCTTTTATATTCGATTCCCCACCCACCAAGGGGTGGGGCTCAACGCCCTAATCCTAACCTAATCATTCCCGGATTAACAGATCAGTTTACAAGCATGATTCAATTATATTTTTGGAATTCATAATTACATCAAACTGCCACATGCACTATTTACTTCCTCCATTTTATTCTTTGGTTTTCATGTGTTATATAGTTTTTGTCTGTATTTTTACTTTTTTGGTTATCCTTTCTGCTATTCTTTCTTCTATACTCTCCTCCAAGCCTGTCTCTCCTATGTTTTTCTTTCGAGTTCTAAGTCTTCCTTTAATATTTCCTGCAAAGGTGAGTTCTTTTTTGCAAACTCTCTTGGTTTCTGTTTATTTGTGAATATTTTATACTCACCTTCATATTTGAAGGACCGTTGCTGGATAAAGAATTCTCGGCTGGTAGTTTTTCTCTTTCAGTTTCCTAATTGTATCATACCACCGTCTTCTCACCTCCATGGTTTCTGAAGAGAAATCTGCACTAAGTATTGCTGGACATCCCTTGTACATGATCATTTGCTTCTCTCTTGCTGCTCTGAGAATTTTCTGTTTATCTTTGACATTTGACATTCTGAGTAGTATGTGTCTTGGCGTAGGTCTATTTGGATTTATTCTCATTGGGGTATGGTGTACTTCTTGGACATGTAAGTTCATTTCTTTCATGAGAGTTGGGAAATTTTCAGCTATTATTTCTCAAATACTCTTTCTGCTCCTTTTCCCTTCTCTTTCCCTTCTGGAACTCCCATGACACGTGTGTTGTTAACACCACAGCCCAAATTTGCAGGTCAGAAACCTGAGTCAGCCTTAAGCTGTGTCCCTCTCTCTCCCCTTTCCTGGGGTGGTAGATCCCTGGAGCCCCCTTTGTCTGTAGTAGCAGGCCCAGAGGCCCGAGAATTCTAGAGTCTTTATTGTGGGGGAGGGTGCCGGTAGCAGCAGCAGCTGCTGGTTCCAATTCACGGTTCTGTCGTCGCAATTGCCCTCTTTTGTCCCTCTCTCCTCTGGGTGGTGTACAGCCTTCACCTGCTGTCCTAAACCCTAAAAGATCTTTTTCAGGGCTGTTTCAGCCTCTTCTCGAGCTATTTTTCTCCTTTTTAATATCTTTATCTGGCTTTGGTAATAGGGTGATATTGGCTTCATAAAATGTGTTGGGTAATTTTCCCTCGTCTGCAATTTTTTGGAAGAGTTTAAACAGGATTGGTATTAATTCTTAAAATGTTTGGTAGAATTCACCTGTGAAGCCATCTAGTCTTGGACTTTTCCATATTGGAAGATTTTTTGATGACTGATTCAATTCTTTAGTTGTGATTGGTTTGTTAGGTTCTTGTGTTTCTGTAACCAGTGTAGGTTGTGCATTTCTAGGAATTTGCCCATTTCATCTAGGTTGTCTCATGTGTTAGCATACAGTTTTGCATCATATCTCTTATGATCCTTTTTATTTCTGTGGGGTCAGTTGTAATGCCCACCCCCTTCATTCCTGATTTTATTTCTTTACATCTTCTCTTTTTTTTCCCTTTGTTAGTCTTGCTAAGAGTTTGTTGATTTTATTGATCTTCTCAAAGAACCAGCTTTTGGCTTTGCTGATTTCCTTTATTTTTTGTTGTTGTTCTCAATTTCATTTATTTCTGCCCTAAGCTTTGTTATTTCTTTCCTTCTCCTTGCTTTGGGATTGGTTTGCTGTTCTTTTTCTAGTTTCTTCAGTTCAGTTAGATTTGATTTTAGCTCTTTCTTCTTTTTTAATATAGGCATTCAGGGCTATAAATTTCCCTTCAGCCATGCCTTTGTATATGTTTTGATAAGTTGTGTTCTTGTTTTCATTTGTCTTAAGAGAATGACTAATTCCCCTTGCAATTTCTTCTTTGACTCAATGATTGTTTAGGAGTGTATTGTTTAGCTTACATTTATTTGCAAAATTTCCCCTTTCTCACCTATTATTGATTTCCAGCTTCATTCCATTATGATCAGAGAAGGTTCTTTGTTTTATTTATTTATTTTATTTATTTATATATTTATATATTTATTTATTTTTTTTTCAGGTACCAGGGACAGGGATTGAACCCAGGACCTTGTATTTGGGAAGCCACATTGGCTCCCCTGAGTTGTTTTTTTTTTCTTCTTCTTTTTTTTTTTTTTTTGTTTGTTTGTTTTAGGAGGCACTGGAGACTGAAACTGGGACCTCCCATGTGGGAAGCAGGCGCTCAACTGCTTGAGCCTTATCTGCTCCCTGTATAATTTCAATCTTTTAAAATTCATTGAGAGCTGTGTTGTGTCCCAATATGTGGTCTATCCTAGAGAAAGATCCATGAGCACTTGAAAAAAAATGTATAACCCACAGATTTGGGGTGCGATGTTTTATATATGTTTGTCAGGTCCAGCTTGTTTATCATATTGTTCAAATTCCCTGTTCTTTCTGTCTAGTTTTTCTATCTATTGATGTGAGTAGCATGTTGAAGTCTTCAACTATTATTGTAGAGACATTTATTCCTCCTTTCAGTTTTGCCAGAGTTTGCCTCATGTATTTTGGGGCACCCTGGTTAGGTGCATATATCCTTATGACTGTCACTCTTTCCTGGTGGATTGTCCCTTTTATTAATATATAATGGCCCTCTGCAGCTCTTATCACTTTTGCATTTAATGTCTGTTTTATCTGACACCGGTATAGATACCCCTGCTCTTTTTTGGTTACTATTTGCATGAAATATCTTTTTCCAATATTTCACTTTCAGTCTATTCACATCCTTGGGTCTATGGTGAGTCTCCTGTAGACAGCATATGGATGGCTCATGTTTTCTTATCCATTCTGTCAGGCTATGTCTTTTGATTGGGGAGTTTAATCCATTAACATTTAATGTTATTACTGTAAAGGCATTACTTACTTCACCCATTTTATCCTTTGACTTTCATTTGTCATATATTATTTTTGTCCATCTTTTTACTGTTTTGGTTACTCTTTCTGATAGTATTCACTTCTACATTCTCCTCCAAACCCCTCTCTTTTCTCTTTTCTGGCTGCAGAACTCCCTTTAGTGTTCCTGCAGAGCTGGATTCTTGTTTATGAACTCTCTTAGTTTCTGTGAATATTTTAAACTCAGTGTCATATTTGAAGGACAGTTTTCCTGGATAAGGAATTCTTGGCTGGCAGTTTTTCTCTTTCAGTGCCTTATTTATATCATACCACTGCTTTTTTGCCGCCATGGTGTCTGGAGAGAAATCTGCACTAAGTCTTACTAGATGTCCCTTGTATGTGATGTTTCACTTTTCCCTTGCTGCTTTCAGAATTTTCTCCTTATCTTCAGCATTCTGAATATTGTGCATCTTGGGGTAGGTCTATTTGGATTTATTCTAATGGGAGTACATTGTGCTTCCTATATACGTATGTTCATGTCTTTAATGAGAGTTGGGAAATTTTCGGCCATTATTTCCTCAAATACTCTTTCTGTGCCTTTTCCCTTTTGTCTTCTTCTGGAACTCCCATAACATGTATGTTGGTACACTTTGTGATATCATTCAACTCCCTGAGCCCCTGCTCAATTTTTTTCCATTCTTTTCTCTCTATGTTCTTCTCTCTTTTCAATTTCAGTTCTTACCTCTACATTGCTGATTCTTTCTTCCATGATTTTTAAAAAATTTATTTTGATTCCCACTTATCCACTATATATATATTTTTTAGGAGGTACCAGAGATTGAACTTGGCACCTTATACATGGGAAGCAGGCATTCAACCACTTGAGCTACATCCACTCACCCTCTTCTATGATTTAAAATCTGCTGTTGTGTGCCTCTATTGTATTTTTAATCTCACTTATTGTGTTTTTCATTTCCATAAACTCTGTTATTTTTCTATCCAAGATTTCAAAGTTTTCTTTGTGTTCACCTAGTGTCTTCTTATGGCTTTTATTTCTTTAGCTGTGTTATCTTTCAACTCCATGATTTGCTTTAGGAGATTTGTGTGAACCTCATTGATTAGCTGTTTTAAGTCCTATATCTCATCTGGAGCTTTGATTTGTTCCTTTGCCTGAGTCATATCTTCCTGTTTCTTACTATGGCTTGTAATATTTTGTTGATGTCTAGGCATCCAATTCTGATGCTGAGTTCACTCTGATGTTCAGTTTCTCTCTCTTGCCTAGGTATTCACTGTTAAGTAGCTGTGTGCTACCACTGTTCTTTGACTCTTGGTTCAAGTTGTTCTAGATAGGTAGGATTGCCTCTGTGTAACTGCTTAAACTAGGGCTAAGGACCCAGTAATGGGGTACAGGCCAGTTACCAAGGTCCTGATTGCCTCTTTTATTTATTAATTATTATTTTCCCTTTTTATACACCTTTTTGGTCTGCCAGCATATGGCTCTCTTTGGCAAACCTCTCAGCTCAGACCCCAGGTGCTAGGGGGGAATGCATTCAGTGCAACTCTGAGTGGTGGGTAGTGAAGAAGCAATGTCCTCAGGGCTGGCCAAGCCTCACAAACAAACTTTTGCAGAAGCTGTTTTCCTCTCTTGGCCAGCCACACCCTCCCTCCCTCTGCCTCCTCAGCAAAAAGCCAGGGCAGTAGGGAGAATGTTTGACAAGGCAAATTTTCTTTAGCTCCCCGAGGGCTCTCAGTGCAAACAATGTCATGGCCCTATCTGGCCTGGAAGTATGAGACCCCTCCAATTCAGGAGACCAAATTTACTGGCCAAAATCTGAATTTGCTGTAAGCTGTGTCCCTCCTCCCCTTTCTTGGGGAAGAGGACCCCTGCAAACCTGTCAGTGTGTAGCCACTGCAGGCCACAGCTGCTGCTTCTGCAACTTTACTCAGGGATTTTCAGCCAGCTGAGACTCCTTTCCTTCACCTCCCTCTCTTCTGGGTGGTGTCTCACCTTCCCCTCGCATCCTGAGCCCCAGAGCAGCCCTCCAGACAGTCTCCACCTGTCCTCTAGCTATTTTTTCTGGGAAAGAATTGATGCCTCTGCTTCTCCAAACCTCCATCTTTGATATAGTATATTTTGTGCTCAATAACTTTTAGCCAAAAGACACATTCTAATTGCAGATATATTATAGTGTGAAAAAAAAATGTATCTCAGAATTGATGAAAGATGATTGCTTTGATCCCTGGACACTATCCTGCAGAGAGTGGTGCAGATAGTGGTACTACCATCCAGTGGTGCTAGGATGAATCTTTGATAAAATTTTGGGGGTAGCTACTGTAGTAGGTCAAATTGTGCCCCCTAATCCATGTCTACCTGAAACCTCAGAATGTGACCTTATTTGGATATAGGGTCTCTGTAGATGTAATTAATTAATTAATCATCTTGAGATGAGAGTATCCTGGATTTAGGGTGAGTACTAGATCCAATGACCAGTGTCCTCATAAAAAGAGGAGAGAATAGAGAAAGACACACAAAAGTAATGTCCATGTGAAGACAGAGGCAAAAATTGGAGCAATGGTGCCACAAGCAAAGGAATGTGGGGGCCACCAGAAGTTGGAAGAAGCAAGGAAGTTTCCTTCCTGAGAGTCTTACAGGGAGCATGACCCTGTGGAAAACTTGATTTCAGACTTCTATCCTCCAGAACTCTGAGGGAATAAATTTCTATTGTTTTAAGCATCCAGGTGTGTTAAGGGAGCCCTAGGAAATGAAGACATATACTCTTGGAGTTCAAGCAGCCAGTGAGAGTTGGGTACCTACCTATTACTGAGAGAAAAAAGTGCCAAAGAAACCCTTTGAGGTTCCCAGTGTGGGAAACAACAAATTGTAAATACCAGTGCTGTCTACCAGGCAGTGAGTGATGGCAGCCATGTGGGCAGAAAGCAGCCCTTTTAGGGGATTTGGTACTTTTTTTTTACTCAGAAGTAATACCATGATTACCTGTGGAATGATGGAGGCAAAAGGAAACTTAGAGATCTCTGGTTTGAATCTCTCATTTCACAGATTACAAAAGTGAGATCTAGAGAAGTTTGGGATTTACCCAAGTGATAAGTAGCTAGTAACAGAGTAGGGTTTAATATGCCCAGCTTCTTGTTAGCAGAAGAATGATTTTTCTCCTGAACTACCCTTTCTTCCTCGAGCAAGTTTAATATCTAAAACCAGAAATATCTTCTATCCCAGGAGCTCACATTTCCTACTGAAACCATATCTCTAGGCCATATCTTTAGGTCCCTAAAGAAAGCCATTTTTCTGAGGGTCAGACTTATTTTCCCAAGGAATTGATTACAAGTATGGTGTTTTTCTTCACTATAAAATTGTTGTATGTAAATATTAATAACGGTTTCCCAGCAGGCAGAAATGATCTTTTGAGGCACAGATTCTTTTTAAGAAAAATCAAAATCTCCCTTCAGATTTGTGCTAACTCCAAAGTGATTAAAACAAACAAAACAAGGCCCCCAATTTAGCCTTTGATATTTATTTATTTTAATTACTAAGTTAGCTCCTATTTTAACATTTATGCAGACGTGGTTCAATTTATATAAAGCAGAAAAAAATGAAATATTGATATTTGTCTTTATGCTTTTTCTTTTGAAAGTTACAATTTATAATTTTTTTCTGTTCCTAAAAAACTTGCTCATTGTCAAAAATTGGGGGAATTTCAATAAGATTCAAAGGATAAAATGCAAATTTGCCCATATTTCCACCACACAGAGATAATTACCATTACCATTACCATTTTGATATTATTTGCCGGTATTTTGAAAAGTATATATAAAAGTAATTTTGAATTTCACTAGGTAATAAAATTTTTTTATATGTTACTCAGTTTAAAAAACAGTGGGTATTGTTCTTTGATTATAAAATAATGCATAATATAATAATAGGCTGGCCCATAAAAGCCACTGGAACGAATCACTAAAAATTTACACTTTTAAAAAGGAAGGATTTATTTTATGATTTCCATCAGCTGCATATCAGAGAACAATGAAGGCTTATTGGAGCACTAATCCTCACGCAGAAAGGCTGGCTTGGCCGCGGCTGTCTAACTGGGAAGTAACGTTTAGGGTTCGCCCACCACGCAGAAGGTGACTGTCTTTTGAATAGATTCTCTGAAACAGTCAAAACAAGCGACGCTCTAGCCCTGGGGACCTGGGTAGCTTTAAAAATACTCAGTGTTCCCCGTTTACTCTGCAGATCACTGCCACTGTAAGCGCGGGCGACTTCGCCAGGAGCGAACTTCTCGCCCGCGAGAGATGGGGTGAGCGGGCAGCGGGGGGCGGTGGCCGAGAGAAGCAGGGCTGAGCTGCTGCGGGGAGGGTGCAGGGGAGGGGGCGGGCTGGGAGAGGCTGGGAGGAGGGGGTGGTAAAGGAGGGAGGCGGGCTGGGAGGGGTTAGGGGACAACCTGGGAGTGATGGGGTACATCCTAGCTGGAGAAACCCAGGGTGAGGGGAGTCGGACCCGGGGGCAGGGTGAGGGGGGGTGGGACAGGAGGGGAGGCCAGCTCGCGGGGAGGAGCCGGACTGGGCGGGAGCGTGGGTCCGAGCCGCGCCTCCCGGACACCGCCCCGCCCCGCGACCGAGCCGTGGGAGCCGAGGCGGGACTAGCAGGCGTGCTCGGAGCTCCCGCCGCCCGGGAGCAGCTCCGGCCGCCGAGGAGCAGCTCCGGCCGCCGAGGAGCAGGGACGTCCTTGCTCACCCCGGGGGCGGCCGCTCCTCTGAGCTGCGCGCTGCGCCTGGCGGTGCGCGCCCTGGTCTCTGGCTCCCTTGCGAGGTGAGGGTGCCCCGGGGGTCCCGCTCCTCCCGGGAGGGACAGATGCGAAGCGGGCGCGGGTCCGCGGGCCGGCCCGGCTACCCCTGGGTGGAAGGGGTGGTGGTGAACTCCCAGGGGAGATCTGGGGAGACTGGGGGTGTACTGCTCCCGCGGTCTCCTCCCCACCTGTTGGCTCCCCGGTGTTTCCTCCCATCCTTTCTCGGTTTTCCTTTCGCCCTCTGACTCGCCCAGCGGATTGCCTTTGGGGAGTGCGTCTATTTGGTGTTCTTTGAAAAGGCTGTTTCCAGCAGGAAACGTATTGGAATTACAATGAAACTTAATCCTCGTGCTCCAGGTTGGACCGTTGGGCCCGGAGCGCAGACAAAGGTTGAAGGCGGTGGTGGTGGCCGGCGGTCTCCTTTGACCCTCTGCTCCCTCCGGTGGCGCAGACTGGGCGGCAGACTCGGGCCAAATACTGACCTATCGGCGTCAGGATGGCATTGCCGAGCCCCGGGGACTGAGAGCAAAGGCGGTGGGAGAAATAAGCTTGGAAAGGAAACTTCTCCCCGCGTCCTAACGGGCTCTCACTTCGGAAGAAAGACCTTGGGCCAGGGAGCGTGGAGCGAGCAAGTTGGCCGACTTTGGTTGCATTTCTGTCGGTGAGTTGGGGAAATCGACACGGTAGCCCCGGGACGGTGTAAGGCAGTCTGCTGCCAAAGTCGGGGGAACCTCGGGTGATCCCTGCTGGCTGTGCACCCATCCCACTGCAAAGTTAGAGAGCCTGGGCACATTCCGCCTTCCCTCCAAGTGAAACCAAACCAAACCAAAGCAAGCAAGTATGCAAGCAAACAAAACGTTCTCTTTGCCGCCTCCTAGCATTTGATAATAATGTCAATAAATGGAATGACAATTTGAGTTTATTCAGCATTCCTTACCAAGGCTTCCCAAATTCAAATAACCATCCTCGGCTTTCTGGGCACTCCCCTTCGTCTTCTGTGCCCCTGGATGTTTTCTTCCCTGCTAACCCTCCACAGCTTTCCATCTCTACTGCTCTCCCGTAACCCATTTACCACCAGACACGGAAATTTCACTGTTTTATTTTTCCACCTTTGCTAACAAAGGCTCTTTTTCTCTCCTTTTCCCTTTATGCCTGTCTCCGCCCCCCCCCGCCGCCCCCCCAAACTTCCTCACTGCATTGTTCTCCAATGGCCTGGTAATTATGCACCCCTCCGTGTGCTGATGCTCATTTCCTTTCAATGTTTTGCCACCTGAACTCTGTTCTCTGGGCCTCTCCCCTGGTACCATTAGAGTTTTGTGTGGCTGCCTTTTATTATCCAATATTCTAATTTTCATCTACTTCCTTTGCCCTTGATTTGCCATCCTCCTCCCACCCAGTTTGGTGACTCCCTGTTTGTGTTTCTGTGTATGTGTGGGTCTTAGTTCTTTCCCCACTGTTCCTCCCACACAGCCTCTCATTTTCCCTGCTTCTCCCTCACTTGTGCCTTCCCCCCAGCCACATCCCGCTGCTGCCTTCTACAGCACACCTTGCTTCACTTCCTTTGTGGCAGTTTTTGGTACCCCATCAACATCCCTAGGCTCCCTTTCCTCTTTTCCAATCACTTCTCCATTATCTTGCAGACATCTTTTCAGAATGTCTTTGATCTTGATGAAAATATCAGGAAAGAGTACGATACAAGCAGTTGTGTTTTCCCTAGGAATGTTGTAGATTTCAGAATCTCTAATCGATCATAGTTCTGTTTTTTTGTTTGTTTGTTTTTGTCTTACTGAAGTACTACCAGATATACACATCTTGAATAATATTGATATTAATATGACTATTGGATAACAATGATTGGAAACATAGTATGTGCCAAATGCTTTTTTGAGAGCTTTATGTGCAATAACTCATTCAGTCCTCCAAACATGCCTGTAATATTTTATTATCCCCATTTTACAGAAGAAAAAAGGGAGATTGAGAGAAGTTAAGTAGCATGCTCAAGTTTCCATGGTGATGGCGCCTCTCTCCTCTCTAGCTAGTGGACCATTCATGCCGTGCTGCCTCTTGAACTCAGAAATGGGCTCGAATTCAGCTTTGGGAATGAGGCCGTTATTTGACATATTTTATTTAGTTTGCAATTTACACCATTTGAAAGCACAAATTTGATACTTGCTGAACAGTGTATGGGAAAACCTAATGCCTGATGACTCCCAGGAAACCTGGGAACACTGTCTGGTTGATCATCTACCCATCCACACTTCCAGTCTGTTTTACCTGAGGAGAATCAAAGGCCCTCATACATACTGGCCCCGGGAAAAGACAGCTCCAGGAAAAACATCAAAACAAACAAACAAACAAACAAACAAAACCTTTGACAACCATTTCCTGTGTATTGAGAGTTCAGTTTCACTTCAGCTATGGAGACCTTTAGGGCCCTGATACCTGCATGCTTTTATCAGCTCTGTTTATTTCTGTTGGATATATATATATATATATATATATATTTTTTTTTTTTTTTTTTTAAGGAGGTGCCAGGGATTGACCCCGGACCTCGTACACGGGAAGCGCTCAACCACTGAGCTACACCTGCTCCCCAGATTATATAATCTTAAAACCCTGTTTAAACATTTCTTGTTAGTCTTCACCTTCCCAAAAGTTGGAGGCAAGTATTTCCACCTTTACAGATACCAGCAGAGAGTGTTGGTAAAGCCATACATTCTGATAACTGGAAGGGAGCTTACAGTCTACAGATGAGGAAACTGTGGTCCACAGAAGCATAGGACAGATCCAGGGGAATGCGGCAGGAAGGAAGAGCTGGCTTGGATCCCTGTTCTTCTGACTTGGGGGGCTTGACCCAGTTGGTAATGCCTGTAGGGCGGCAGGTTGATCTCTCTGTTGGCTGCTGAAACCAATGAAGTTTGAACCTTCCAAGCTAAAAAGCATTGCAAGGGTTCAATTTCCCTGGAAGTTTTCAGTCTTTTTTTTCTGAAAGTTAAACATTTAAAAACTGTTTCCTTTAGAGACATGTAATGGCATAAATGGGGTTACAAAATTGCAGAACTATAAATCCAAATGTTTTAGAAATATTTTTGTTATTACCAGAACGGCAGAAATGAACAGCAAAGGTACATTGCTTTCTAGGGGCAAATCATATAATACGTGGTAATTTAGAAACCAGCAAATGGAATGTGTAATTGTATTTTCCACTTGGGGAGAAAAATGCTGTCTTATAAAGCACTTACTTGATTTTCTTCACCTCTGCGTCTCAAATAAACAGCAGTGCTGGGGGAGAGTGGGCTCTAAGTTGTGGTACAAACTAGCTGCTCTTGTTTCTGTGTTGGCTCTCGGGATCCCACTTGTTGCCAACCCTTGGTGCCTTTCCTTATTCCTGCCTCTGCCCTTTCTCCTGCTGGCCCATGCCTCTGTCCTCTCCAGAACTCACATGGACCCTGGATGGGAGTGTTCACCTAGGATGCTTAACTCTTTCCATATTAGCTTCTCTTGGGAGAATTAAGTCCTAAAGGATAAGAAAAAACAAAACAAAAGAAAAATACCAACAAAAACCCATAAGGTATCATTATATTTAATGAATTGACTTTCCTCTCTTGCTTCTAGAGGAAGAAGCGTTGGGGAGCAGCCTTGGAGGGCTGAGCAAACAGGTGCTCAAATCCTCTGCTGTGCTGTGATTAGGAGGAGGACTGTGACAACTGAGCAGCCAGTTAGGCTTTACTGCTCCCCTTTTACAGCTGAGGAAATGGAAGTTCAGGGAGGTTGTTTTGGCCAGAGCTGCAAGCTCAGTGGCAAGCAGGTGATTGGAGCCCAGGTGTCTGCCTGGCTCGGGAGATCCAGGTGGTACGTGCTTCTAAGTCGCTGTCTCCTCTAGTCACTTGTAATTCCCTAAGGCAGACACTTTCCCACCTTTCCGGTTGCAAAACAGATGGAAGATAAAATGCCAGGAGGTGGTGAGTATGACGGCTCACCGAAGTTCCAGGTCCTGCCCTAGACTTATGTCCCTCTGGGACGTGGAGGACTCTTTCTGACCGTCCTGAGGGTGCCCTGGGGAGGTGGCGGTGCCACAACATGCAGAGGGCGCGTCGCACAATTCCTCTCCCTGGCTGTAGCATTTTGCTGCAGGTATTGAGCTGCGCTGTGGTCAGAATGTTCAGAATGTCCTGGCTCTCAGGCTGCTCTCTCATCCCCTCCGTCTGTTTTCCTGAAGCCAGACCACCCTATGACGTTTTGGAATTAAATGAGAACTCAAACGTTGTGATTTCAGGGACCATGTGCCTGACTCAAAAGATCCTCCACTCGAGCTTGCCAGATCTGGACTGAAAAACCAGCCTGCTTGTCACTGTTTGGGTTCAGCCACAAAATTGGGGAGCCCTAACCAGGACTTTACACCTCTTCCCTGGGAGAGGGGACGGGTCAGCCTTTCCCACCTGCCCCCATCAGCATGGCAGCAAAGTTTGCTCCCCGAGGCTGGCAAGCTGTCCCTTGAGGAAAATAGAGCAATAGTCCGAAATAACAAGGCTGTAAGTTTCGGTGGAGGGAGGAATCAAGAAAGGTCACTGCCCCCCCACCCCACCGGCCCCATTTCTTCATAAATCACCCAAGCCGCCATTGCCACCCCGCCCCTCCCAGCACCCCTGCTTAGACAAGAGGAAACTTGGAAATTGAAATCTTTGCCTAGAGCAGGTGCAAGGGGGAGGGCAAACCCAGGCTTTTATTGTATTACAGCAGAGGAAGGAGGAGGCGGGAATGAGATGTTTTCCTGGTATTTCAGTTTGGAACTTTGATCACAGTCTTTCAGATAAAAATATCTTTTTATAATAGGAAGCATCCCTTGTACTTTTAGTGTTGAAATTACAATTCAGTCACATTAAACAGGTTACTGGGGTCAGGCCCAAGTATCTAGCTGCCATATACAATACAGTTATAGGTTGATAAATGTGAGCTGAGTTCTGGAACAACTAAACACGTCCTTTTAAGTGCACCTGAATTGTATGTTGGAACTCACCATCTTTGAAAGAAAAATAGCCCCTGCTTCAGTAGTTTGCTCCATTTGCACTCTTCCTGATGTGGCAGAGTGGTCTTATGTATTGTAGACCACTAATCCATCTTTCTCATCCATCATGAAGTTGATTTTGTGAATTATGTGAACTTGCAGATATTGCTCCCATTTATTTAAATGGCACTTCCTTTCGTGTGCTATGGAGGGGCACATGTATGTACCCAACATTTATTGAATACCTTTTAAATACCAGGCGTTGTGCTAGAGGTTAAAAATAGAAGGATTCACCAGAAACTCTCCTTGTCCTCAAGAATTGGCCCCATTCCTTCTGGTGGGAGAGGTAGGCCTCTAAGAGCTAGTTATTGAAAGGTGTAGCAGGTGTGGTGACTGCTTTAGGCAGAGGGTGCTACGGAGTCCAGGAAAGGTCTAGGAGTCAGGAAAACTTGATGGAGGAGGAGCTCCTGAAAGCCTGGGCTGAATCTTAACAGAGGAGGGAGCAGGCTGGAGCAGGAGCTGACAGAAAGGACCTTTCAGCAGCCTGGAAGGATAAGCAGAGGTGGAAGGCGGGACTTGAGCTGGATGAGTCCAGCACCCTCACACAGTTCAGTGTGGCTGGCGCCTCCAGCTCATGACATCACAGGGCACCTTGAGTGATGCTCCCACTGTGTGGTCCTCGCTGGCAGCATCTGCGTCACCTGGGGACTTGTTGAGAAGCAAATTCTTGGGCTCCACCCCAGACCTCCTGAGTTAGAAAATCTAGGCATGGGGTGCAGCAATCCATATTTTAACAAGCCTTCCTGGTAGTTTTGATGCACATTAGAGTTTGACAACCACTGTTCTAAAGCATAGACTTTTTGAGGTCTTACACAGCTTTTCATGACTGCGTGTCAACTTTGCAGAAAGCAGTAGCCGTGTTCCTACCAGGTCATATTGTGTGTGATTTCCACAAATCTCCAGCTGTGCCACAGTTTTTGTACTTCTTTGCCTGGTGCACGACCTCACAATTTCATTTGCCAGCCCTGAATCATTTATTGCATAGTAGTATTTTACGTGATTTCTCTAGCGCCTCTATCTGATATTATTTCTTAGTGTTTGGCAATAGTCAAACAACCTGGGTTCAAATCCCAAAACCACTGCTTACCAGCTCTTTGGCTTTGGGCAGCTATTAACCTCTCTGTGCCTCAGTTGCCCCATTTGAGAAATGCAGATACTGATAGTACTCCTCTCTGAGGCAAGGGCACAAAAGCTTTGCTGCACTTGGGAATACCTGGGGGCCTTTTAAAAAAGTACAGATGCCATTGTTATTTAACTGGTTTGGGGAGTGCCTGTGACATTGGGATTTTTCAAAGCTTCCCATGTGCAGCAAAGTTTGGGAACCACTGGCATAGGCTGTTGTGAGAATTAGATGAGTTGGCCCTTGTAAAGCACTTAAAAGAACCCCTGATGCCTGACACGTAGTAAATGCTTAATATATAACTGGAGGCAGAGGCAGTGATTGCTTTGTGGGAAGAGGAGGAGGCATTGTTGGATGTGGAATGTCTGATTGGGTTGGACATCCTGGGGGCCCTGTCTTTGGTTCCCAGACTTGCAAGGTACAGCAGTCCTAAGGCAGTGACCTCCATCTCCACTTCTACATGCCCTCCAGCAAGGACACCAAATGCCAGGCCAGTCTCCCTAGCATCGGGAACCATCTCTCTTCCCTCTCCACAATGCAAACTGGAATTTTTGAAATATAACCAGATTCTAAAATCCATCATGAAGTAGCAGTGCTTTACAGTGTGGATGGGGGTTGTTCATAGAATTGGACACTCCGGGGATCTGGGCCTGCTCCAAGCTGTCATTTATACTCAAACTCTAGTCTCCCAACCCGTACTGTGCATCTCTAGATGACGAGGGTTTGGTCTCTCTCTGGCAATGATGTATCTTCCAGGATCTAAATGTCATTGTTATAAATTATGTATTTCTAACTATTATTTGGAGGAACCCATAATCCGGTTTTTTTTTGTTTTTTTTTCATCTCTTGTCCTGCCATACATATTCATTCATTGCTTTGTTAATACCAGTAGGCACCTGCTTTGTACTAAGCACTAAGCTAGTAATTTTCTTCCTCCTTTTCCTACTGTAGGGAAGCCATCGTGCTTCATTCTCTGTGGGCATGTATCAATCATCCCTTTTGGTTTTAATTTCTAACTGCAGTGCTCTGTAGACATATCTCTTTTGGTGACGTAATTACTCAACTTTTAATCAGAGAACATCTGAAGGACATTTTTCATATTGGCTTCATGGGCTTTCGTTGAGCCCTGCTGAGATTAATTAAAGCAAACCCCATGCAACAATTATTGTAAAATATCCCAACAAGTTATTAAAATGCAGTTTACTCAGGACTATAAGCCTTGCAAAAGGGTTCCACAGTTTAGCGCACTCAGAATAAAATATATCACCCAGTTTTAACTTCTATTGGTTTCTAAATTCTTTTAGCCCAGAATCAGCCCAGGAGTATGGGCAAATTGATGGTGTAAATGAGAAATACTTGAATTCATATCTCGAGGTTATGGATTTGTTCAGTTTCTGTGGGAAAGTTACATGTGATTTTGGTTATTGTTTGCCATTGTTTCAAAGGATTGCAGGGCTTGCAAGGAACTGCTGTTTACTGTTAGATTTACCCTAGTGCATTTAAATGTATTGCAAATGGAAATAACTGGTTTGCTCTATTTATTTTGCTGCCCAATTACTAAACTAAAAATCTACCACTAGGGAACTTTTGTATAGCCAGCATACAAGTAGCTTAGTATTATGGTAAAGGCTAGCTACCATTGTTTTGTCTTACCACAATTACTCAGGTTACCCACGAACTGAATAGGGTTTAGAAATGCAGGCATTCAAAGGAATTGCCCTTGCTTAAATGTTCCATGAATCTTTCTGAAATAACATCCCTCAAACCCTCTGGAAACAATAAAAAAGGAGGGATATGTTAATATCTGTACAGGAGTATATATTTAAAAGGAGAAAAGTTAAAAATTTGTTTTAACTAAATTTTAAATTTAGCAAGTAATCCAAAATATCCTGGGAGGAAATAAACAAAAGATTCTTTAGAAGGATAAGTTTTAAGATCTGCGAGACCTGCTTTCTCTGCTCTTTCTATCTCTGACTTTTCTAATACAAATCTAAAATTCCCAGAGTGCATTGCTCAGCTCCTCTACCAAATGAGGCCCAGCTCTGGAATTGAGTGTCTCTTTGTGTCCTTACGCCACTCTCTCAGAACTGTCCTTTCCCACAATTTTCAGAAAACGATTGGTACTTTACCTTGTTAGGTACTGGTTCCAGTTCTTGACTTCGTGTGTGTGTGTTGGTAAGTGATGGAGCCAGAATTCTGTACTATAATTTACCAGCGTAATGTGGAATGATATGACTCCCATAAAGTTTACCCTTAAGTTGAGTCAGATGCCTGCCCTCGCTAAGGAAATAAAGCCATGGAATTCTGAATATGGAAAGTGGCAGCTTATTTTAGACATTTTGGTTTTTGATGACAATAAAATAAAATCCTGAAAATGATAAGCAGTGCATAAGACTGATTTACAAACTTGTGGCTTGTGGAATTGTTTTGGTTATATTCTTATTTCCAACTGCTGTCCCCACCCAGCAGCCTCCGTGTAGATGGCTCTGCTAGATGTGCCATTTGAAGGCAGCCATCTATTCAGAGGCAGCTCTGTGAATGCCACGGTACCCAGGAGGATGTCGCATGCTCTGCACAGATCACGCTGGTTCGTGCTTCAGGAGAATGGCCATTGAGCTCCTTCATAGACACAGGCACAGTTCTGGACGCTGTGATATGCTGGTGCCGAGCATACCCAGTGTCCAGTCTGAATGATAATTCAATGTTTATCACTTCACCAACCCCCCTTCTAGTCTTGCCTTCTCATTCACAGACTAGAGAATAGCTTCTATACACAGAATCAGAAATAGTTTAACATGAACTAGGTCATCGGTCACAAACAAATATCTTCATTTGACCATATTTTAGGCCTAAAATGATCCCAGGTAAATAGGTCAAGCCATATCATACCATTGCTGCTGCCTAAATATCTGCCTGGTCTGGTAGCAAAGTTCCTTGGCTTTTTATACTAGCATATCTGAAGGAAGTTGTTCATGTTGACCTCCTGGGGGCTATCTTTAAACCTGCTGAGATTAATTAAATCACACTGCATGCAACAATGATTCTGAAGTTTACTGCCTTATTAAATTTCATTGCATGCTAGACTACTGGATTTTTTTTTGCAATTTAAATTTTATTGATTAAAATGAAAAGAATGCAGCCATATATTATATTTTCACAAAGCCTAACTGTGGTGTCATACAGGCAGTTCTACTAAGACAATATTATATAATCCGATCAAAAGACCACTGGATTTTCAGTCTAAGTAGATGATTACATTTTTGTTGATTTCCTGTCACAGGAGTCTAGGAGTCTAATGTGTGTGTGGGTATGTGTATGGCTTTTATTCTGGGATGAGGACCTTCTAAAGGAAGAAGGAAGTGCCTACTCTAAACTGGACAGTAGTGTTTTCTAGACTTTCCTAGAAAGCTGTCTTTATAGAAGCCAAGTCTTACCTCTACACACAGTGCACCTCTATTGTTCTCAGGTTGGGGGTTTTGAAGAGCACTTCGTGTTAGCTGGAACATTTCTCTGAGATGAGGATAGTGAGTATCTGTGCAGATCAGTTTGGGATAAAAAGAACTTTGTGAAAAGAGCTGGAGGGTTCCTGGGCTCTTGTATTGCTAAACTGGGAGAGCCACATCTCTTGCAGTTTCCTTCCAAGTCAACTGAAAAAAAACCTGGGAAGCACTTTAATCATTATTACTATTATTTTTAAAATTTTGTGTGTATTCTTTTACTTTAAAAAATCAATTTTATTGATACATATTAATAAACTGTACAATCCATCCAAAGAGTACAACCCATCCAAAGTGTACAACCAATGGTATTTGGTATGATCACATAGCTGTACATTCATTACTTCAATCAAAATTTTTAAAAAAACTTTCTCTAAGCCGTGTAAGTTTTTAAATTATTTTTCCTTCCTGAACAGAAGAGTATTCTTTTATGTGATAGTTTTAAAGGAAAACTGGATCACTCCATAACCAATTACCACACATGAAGATGGATATGGTTATTGAATCCTTCTCTTCCATGTAGAAATTCATCACTACAGGATCAGAAAGAATTAGCTTGGAGCACATTTCTCACAGATTTTTTAGCGGGAAAGATAGTTCCCCATTTAGAGAATCCCACAACTTTTTCCTCAGATGATGAATGAGAAATTTAGATTTGTTTCAGGATGCAGTAGCGACTCACGAGGCCATCTAGGTGGCTTCAGATTCCCAAGCAAACGTGGCTGTTGTGCCATATTCAAGCACTAAGCCACTTAAAAAGCACTTGCCACTGACTAAAGAATTAGGACTGGCTGCTTCATCTATTCAGTGCTGCCATCTCTGGAGGAGAAGGAGAGAGTGAAAAGCTGACCCTCACCTCAGAACCAGTGGGGCAGGTCTGACAGTGCCTGATGCTTCTGTGTGGAGACTAGAGAAAGGAGGCATGGTACTGGGATGGCTCTGTGCCACTGACGCTGTCTCAGATATTGCTTTATAACCACAATATCCTCTTTCTCTCACAGAGTGCTATGCAGATAACAGTGGGCATGTCACAAGGGTTAGACAAATGGAGCCAAAGGAAAAGGTACAGAGGGCTGATTATTGCAGATGGGCACATGGGCATGCTGATGGATGACTGGATAATCTACACTGGAATTCAGACAGACTTTCCTGCATTTGTCCAGGGCTCTCTAATGAACATGTCTACATCAGTGGTTAAGTTTGGATATTCAAGGAAAGATCTCTGTAAAATAATTTTGACTTTCCAGATGAAAGGAATACCAAAGTCCTGATCATTGATTGTCTGGATAACACAGCTATGGTGGGTAAAGTGCTTTCATTACCTAGAATGATGTTCATAAAAGACACAGGAGAGGCAAGAGTTGGCAAAAGAAGAGAGTAGGGATTAGAGCTGTTAATATATAATTTTATCCGTGAAGAGAGGTAAAGTTCTGGTTTACTTTTTAAATTTGTTTAGTGTATTTTTTATTGAAGTGTGTCATTCGTACATGAACGTGCATAAACAATAAGTGTATAGTAAAAATTGTGAACTTACAAAATAAACATGCATAACATATTTATTTTTACATGAAAACTTTTGATTTGAGATAATTGTAAATTCATATGCAGTTGTAAGAAATAATAGAATGAATAGAATAATAGAATAATAGAATGTTCCCCCAAAGATACCATCTTGCAAAATTACAGTACAATATCACAGCCAGGATATTGACATGGATATGGTCAAGCTTGAGAACATTTCTGTCACCAAAAAGATCCCTCATGTTGCCTTTTTATTCTTCCCACCCCCACTCCCTCCTTAATCCCTGGCAACTACTAATTTGTTCTCCATTTCTATAATTTTGTCATTTCAAGAATGTTATATAAATGGAGTCATGAAATATGTAACTTTTGGGAATTGGCTGTTTTCAACCATAATTTTCTGGCAGTTCATTCAGGTTTGTGTATCATAGTTCATTCTTTTTTATTGATGAGTAGTATTCCATAGTATGGCTGTACCACAGTTTAACCATTTAGTCATTGAGGACAACTGACTTGTTTCCAGTTTTAGTCCATTATGAATAAAGCTGCTGTGACCGTTTGAATTTGATGAATCCCCAAAAGAAAAAGATGATGTTCTTGAACTAATCCATTCCTGTGGGCAGGGGGCCTTTTGATTGGATTACATCAGTGAGGTCAGGTTGCTCTCGACCTTCTTGCTGGGTCTTAGATAAACAGAGACACAGAGAAGAACAGAGAAAGCCGCCATTTTTGACCCTGCCATGTGAGAGAGGACTTGAGGACCACTAGCAGCCAAAGCTTAATTTAAGCATGAAACCCCCAAGAGGCTGGGCCCACCGAGCAGCCCATGACTGAAGAGATGAGCTACATGCCTGTCAGATAGCCCACAGCTGAACTCAGGAACAAAGCGAAGCAGCCTAGACTGAGAGAGAGGCCTGGAAAGAGACAAGGTCCATGCCTGACTGCCCACAGCTGAGCACAGGGAGACAGTAGATTCTGGAAGGGAAGGCGGGGACCTCGGCAGAGATCTGCCACCATCTTGTTTTGGCATGTGGCAGGATGCCAGGATCACCAGGAGCTGACTTTGGTGAGAAAGCATCTCTGATGGTGCCTTGATTTGGACATTTCATGGCCTTGGAACTGTAAGCTTTTACCCTAAATAAAATTTCCATTACAAAAGCCAACCCATTTCTGTTCTTTGTATCAACAGCCCTGTGGTAAAGACAGCTGCTATAAACATTCATGTACAAGTTTTTGTGTGAACATAAGTTTTTATTTCTCTGGGATAAATACTCACGAGTACAATTCTGTGTCATAGGGTAGTTGCATATTTAGTTTTTTAGAAACTGCCAAACCATTTCTTGAGTAGTTGTACATTCCCACCAGCAATGTATGTGTGATCCAGTTTCTCTATATCCTTGCCAGAATTTGTTGTCACAGTTTTAAATTTTAACCATGTTGATAGGTATTGGTGAGATCTCATTGTGGTTTTAATTTGCATGTTCTACATGCCTAACGATGTTGAACGTCTTTTTAAGTGCTTATTTTCTTCAGTGAAATATGTTTTCATGGGTTTGGCCCATTTTAAAATTGGATTAAAAAAAAAATTATTATAGTAACATAAATACAACATAAAATTTCCAATTTTAACCACATTCAAGTACACAATTCAGTGGTGTTAATTACAGTCACAATGTTGTGTTATCTTCATAATTGGATTTTTTTTCCTATTGAGTTTTGAGAGTTCTTTGTGTGTTCTAGATACTACTCCTTTACTGGCTGTGTGGTTTGCATTTTTCCCAGTGTGTAGCTTGTCTTTTCAGCCTTTTAGCAGGGTCCTTTGCAGAACAGAAGTTTTTAATTTTGATGAGTCCAGTTTATCAATTTTTCCTTTTATGGATCAATGCTTATGGTGTCAAGTCTAAGCTTTCTTTGCTTTGGTGTTATGTCTAAGAACTAGATCCTGAAGATTTTCTCCTATGTTTTTTCTAAAAGTTTTATGTTTTATGTTTAAGTCCATTATTTCTTTTTCTTTTTTTTTTAATTAGAGAAATTTTAGGTTTACAGAAAAATCCAAGATTCATTTTGTGTTAATTTTTTTGAGTCAAGGGTTATTATTTTGCTGGTGGATATCCAGTTGGTCCATTCCATTTGTTGAAAAGGCTATCTTTTCTCCATTGAATTGCTTCTGTACCTTTATCAAAAATCAGTTGGAGGGGAGTGGATGTAGCTCAAGTGGTTGAGCACCTGCATCCCAAGTATGAGATCCCAGTTGGTTCAATCCCCATTACCTCCTATAAAAACAAACAAGCAAGCAAACAAAAAAAAACATCTCTCATTGGGAAGTGGATGTAGCTCATTGGTTGAGCACCTGCTTCCCATGTACAAGGTCCTGGATTCAATCCCCCATACCTAAAAAAAAAAAAAAAAAATCAATTGGAAGATGGTGTTTGTGTGAATATGTGGAATTTATTCTCATTTTCTGTATTTAAGAGAAAAATTAATTTATTTGTGAATCTGAGACACTTTCAAGTGAAAGGAATACTTTAAATAAAATGGTACAAAATAAATTTATAAAAAGTAAATTGGGCATATTTGTGTAGTTTTATTTTTGGGTTCTCTGTTCTGTTCTATTGATCTATGTGTCCTTATCTCAGCCAATATCAGACTATCTTGATTAATGTAGCTATATAATAAATCTTGAAGTTGGGTAGACTGATTCCTTCCACTTTATTCTTCTTTTTCAAAATTGTCTTAGCAACTCTAGTTCCTTTGTCTATCTATATAAATGTTAGATTTGTCTTCTCCATCTGCAAAAAGTCTTGCTTGGATTTGATAGGGATTTGGGGAGAATTAAAATCTCTATTATAATGAGTCTTCCAAATCCAGGGGCAGAGTACATCCTTCCATTTATTTAGGCTTCCTTTGATTTCTTTCATTAGCATTGTGTAATTTTCAATGTTAAAGCCCTGTAGATGTTTTGTTAGATTTCTACCTAAGTATATCTCTTTTTTTTTCAGCAGTTTATGACATTGTATTTTCAATTGCAGTGTCCATGTGTTCATTGTTAGCACCTAGAAATACAGTTGATTCCCCCCCCCCCTATTTTTAGCTAGTTTCATGTGACCTTTCTGAGCTCATTTATTACTTCTAGCAGTTTTTGTAGATTCCTGGGGCTTTTCTATGTCAACAATCATGTCATCTGCAAGTAGGTACAGTTTTACTTCTTTCTTTCCAATCTGTATGCCTTCTATTTCCTTTTCTTGCCCTATTGCACTGGCTAGAATATCCTGCACCATGTTGAAAAAGTGATGAGAGCAAACATACTTGCCTTGTTCCTGATCTTAGGGGGTAAGCATTCAGTGTTTCACCATTAAGCTTTTTGTGTGTGATTATTTTGTTTGTTTATTGTTGTTGTTGTTCTGTAGGTACTCTTTATCAAGTTGAGGAAGTCCTAGTTCTCCTTTTCTGAGAATTTTATGATGAAAGTATATTGAATTTTGTCACATGCTTCTTCTGTAGCAATTGATATGATCATGTGATTTTTTTCTTCTTTTGCATATTAATATGGTATATCACATTGATTGATTTTCAAATATTGACCCAGTCTTGCATCCCTGCAATAAATACAGTAGAATAAAATCCTTTTTGATCATGGTATGTTACTCTTTTTGTATATTAATGAATCCTCTTTGTTAATATTTTGTTAAAGGTTTTTTTTTTTTTTTTTTTGGTATCTATATTCATGAGGGATATTGGTCTGTAGTTTTTTGCTTTTGTTTTTATTTTGAACTGCCTTTAGTTTTGAAATCAGGGTAATACCAGTTTCATAAAGTACATTGAGAAATGTTCTCTCCTCTTCTTATTTTCTGGAAGAGATGGTGTAAAATTGGTGTTAACTTCTTTATACATTTGGTAGAATTCACCAGTGAAAACAATTGGGTCTAGAGATTTCTTTGGGGGAGTTTAAGTAACAAATTCAACTTCCCTAGTGGTTAAGGGCTATTCAAGTTCTGTTTCATATAATTGTTTGAGTTATGGTAGTTTGTTTTTCAAGGAAGCGGTCCAAGTTGTCTAAGTTGTCAAATTTATATGTGTAGAATTGTTTGTGGGATTCCCTTATCCTTTTGGTGTTTGCAGAGCCTGTAGTGGTAACCCCTGATTCCTTACTGATATTGTAATTTCTTTTCTTTTCTTTGTGAGACTTGATACAAGTTTGTCAATTTTATTGATCTTTTCAAAGAACAAACTCTTTGTTACATTTATTTTTCTCAATTGTTTTTCTGTTTTCAATTGTATTGATATCTGCTCTTACCTTTATTATTTCCTTCCTTTTACTTGCTTTGGGTTTATTTTGCTCTTCTTTTTCTATGTTCTTAAATTGAGAGTTTAGATGATTAATTTGAAATTTTTCCTATTTTCTAATATATGCAGTTAGTGCTATATTTTTCCCTATCAGCACTACTTTAGTTGTGCCCCCTCTAAATTTTGTTATGTTGTATTTTCATTTTCATTCAGTTCAATGTGTTTTGTCAGGGGAAATTAAAAGATGACAATATCCTGTCTCTTTGACCCTTGGTTTATTTAGAAGTATGTTATTTAGTTCTAAAATCTTTGAGATTTTCCTTTTACCTTTTTGTTAATTTCCAGTTTGATTGCATTGTGATTGGAGAACACATTCTGTGTGATTTCAATTCTTATCAATTTGATGAGATTTATTTTATGGTCCAGGATATTGTCAATCTTGATATATGTTCCCTGGGCACTTGAAAAGAATGTAGATTTTGCTATTCTTTGGTGGAGTGTTGGTTGATGTTAATCCTGCAAGGGGAGTGGGTTGTTTGGTGGTGATGCTGGGAGTGGCTTTTTGTTCTTTGTTTTTGTGTGGGGGGTGGGTAGGGTGAGGAGAATGAGGATTGGGTAACCAAGAATTTGAGGTCTTGTTGTCTGGCAAAAATAAGAAGGTTGAAAGTTTATAGTACCAACTGAGGGCAACTTTGATAAACTAAGAAGAGGGTAAAGTTTATATTCTCTTTTGAGAATTTAGATACCCAATGGTGCACATCATTTCAGAATTAGAAAATCTAAAGAAAACTAAACTTGATCTAACAGAAGTTAGATAGCAAAATTTGCCAACCAGGACTGGAAGAAAAGGATATGTTTCAGGGTTATCTTGATTGCTTCATGTTGATTAGTATCTATGAGTTAAGTAATTTAATGTTTACTAAGTATATATTCAATCATTAGTTTAATTAGACCCAAAGCTAGACATAAAAGCTAGATTATTCATCTGTTCTACAGAATGTATTGAGAACTTCCTGTGTTCCAGACACTGGACTAGTCCCTGAGGCCTTAAAAATGCAATAGACTCAATTTGAAGTCTCTTAGTCATAAAAACTCATTTGTATTTAATATTTCCCCCTTTTGGTCAAGGTTTTTTCCAGCTTCATCACTAGTCAATGCTTGGTAATAATCCCTTGGTGCCAGAGAGTCTTATCCCTGGGAGTCATGTCCCACGCTGAAGGGAAGGTAGTGCATTTATATGCTGAGCTTGGCTTAGAGAGGGGCCACATTTGAGCAATAAGGAGGCTTTCAGGAAGTAACTCTTAGGCAATATATAATACTAGGCTAAGTTTCAAATTTCACTAGAAAAAGTTCGTAAATACAATCATCAATATCAAGGGCCTGGCGTAATGGTCTGTCCTTTTTTGCTAGGTACTGCCCATGTACTTGGGGAATTCTTGCCACTTTATTAGAGAATGTAACAGGACTTCCCAGGATGGGAATTCAATATTCATTCGGTTATTGTGTGGGTCTCCATCCACTGAAGCAATGCCCCATGACCTCTTGAACATATTTATATGCCATAGAGGCATGCCCCAGGTGTACCTCTCCCCCCACACATATCCCCCCATCACCAACACCCCACACCAGTGATCATCCCCTGCCACAGTTGTGAGCCTTCTGTGATCTAAAACCTCCTCCAAAACAAAGACTGCTAAAAAAAATAAATAAAAATAAGAAAATAAAATAATAATAATTAAAACTAACAAATAAAATACAAAAATTAAAAATTAAAAACAAAAATAAACTTTTTTCATTGTCTTTCATCACTGTAATATCTGTTATCTTTTATGTACAGTGAGAGTTTCTTCCCCATGTTCCCCCAGTGTCTTACTTTTTTCACTTTATATTCAGAGAAGCTTTAGGTTACAAAAATGTCACATGGAAAATATAGGGGATTCCCATATACCCAAACCCCTCCCACTCTCCCACTCTCTCACTCTCCCCCATTAATAACATTTTACACGTGTATGGTACATTTGTTACAAAATGCACAAGTATCAAAGCATTGCAACACATGTGCAGTTCATTGGACTCACCCAGGACAACTAACAATATGTTGATGATGGACAATGCCCATCCCAGGAAGCAGAGAGTGTCTGCAACTGCAAGCAATACAGTTCCATCCATTTGTCCCATGGGATCTAAGCCCTCTCTCAATCAGAGACAGGACAAGCATCACCATTCCCAAATCCTCAAGATTGAGGAATGAACAAACGTAAGGGGGGAAAGCAACTATGGACAAAAGTAGACTTACGAGTATTCTAGCAAGGAAAGAACTTATATCATTGATATAAGGCAGTGGCCACTAGAGGTTCTAAGGGGAAGGAGAGGGAAGAATAGGTGCAAAATGGAGGCATTTTTGAGATATTGGAATTGTCCTGCCTGATATTGCAATGACGGATATAGGCCATAAAACATTTTGTCAAAACCTATAAAATTGTACTAGGCAGAGCGTAAACTATAATGTAAACTGTAGTCCTTGGTTGGTACTATATGTACTAACACACTTCAATATGTGTTCATCAATTGTAACAAATATACCACACTAACGAAAGATGTTGTTAATGTGGGAATGTGTGTAGGCGGGGGGTGGGGGTGGGGGGGTGGTGTTAGGTATATGATGGCAATTCCCTATAGTGTTGATGTAACATTTATGTAATCTGAAGCTTCTTTAAAAAGAAAAATAAATATTAAAAAAAAGAAAAAAGACATTCAGGTTTGAAAAAAATTTAAAAGGTGCAATAGAGAGATGCAAAGTTGTTTTTCTTCTCCCACAAAGAAAAATCCTAGAAATCCCAATGGTTTCTATGAACAAGTGATTACTAGAAAACATAACAGTAAAGTGAGCCTTGAAAAAATATTTTAATTTCAGCTACTGTGGCTTGAATTTGAAAAGCAGTGTTAAAAACGCTCTGCGGGGAAACGATGTTTTGTTACATGCTTACATAGTCACTTTCAATTCAAAATGCAGCATTTCTTGCCTGTTTGCTCCTGTGTGCCAAGAACTGAAGTAAGTGCAGGGTTCTGGGTTTGCTGAGCCGCAGACAGGGAGCTCAGCCCTTGTGTACTTTTTCTATCTTGCGTCTGATTATTAAAATGATAGAGACCAAGTATACATTTCTTAAGCTTCATACCCATTTTTATGTTTTATTCTGTAAGAAATAGAAGCTTCCAGGTACACTGGACAAATTGATTTACATCTTTCTTTTGAGTAACACAGCTTTATAAGAAACATCTCCTTAAGTCATGTTGGGCTTAAAGGCAAACAGATCCGGTATCAGTACTGAAGTTACTTCACCTGGTGCTGTAGACGCGCCATTCCTGGAACCTGTTTTACCAGCTGCAGGTTCAGCAGGGCAGCAGCGACCTTGGTCTGTTACTTTTCATGTAGCACATCCCCCAAAGTAAGAAAATACAGGTAAACAAGTCATCGTATTTGCTCTTTCCCTATGACATCATAGTTTCCCTTTAATATCTGCTTTTCCTATCATAAAAACATGTTATTTTCCCAGAAAACCAGTTCATTTGATTAATTAGGCCAGGCAAGTCCAAGGACAGGTTATGCACACACACTGGGATCTGGCTCGAGTCCTAGAAATGAAACTCAGTGAAATGAACATCTTCCTTCTCTCACCTAGTGGCTGTTAAATTTTATCACTGTGTTTTCTCTGAAAACAGAGCCTGGTGATTCTCTAAAGAGGCTCCATAGATCTAAATAAATAATAGCTATTTGGTGGATAAGCTATTAATCATTAATAGGTAACAAGCTCATGCTTTATTCTCTATCATTTTATTCATGCACCTCCTCCTTCATCCCTACTATGAAAAGAAGTGGGAAACTGTACGCTCCATTCTGCTTTTCTATTAATCTTTAATTAGATCAAAGCACAGTGGACAGAAGCAATATTTTACTTCCCTCATTCAGCTTTAACAGTTACATTAAGAAGTTCTTAATAGCTATTTGCAAGGGAGCATTCCAATACTTCCGTGACAATTTAAGGTGTATGTCAGTTGATCTTGCTAATATGGTTTGCCTTAGATAAATCAGATTACTTCTTTGAGCCTTGTTATTTTCCACTCTAAAATGAATCTGGCTGATAATGAATGAGTGATCCCACCTATTTTGTCTGGCTCTTTTCTTCTTCTTCTAGACTGTGACCTACTTAATATTAGGAACTGTGGCCTAGTCTTCTTTGTCTCTCCAGTTCTAAGCATTGCCTGACCTTTCACAGTCCAGATGTCGCAAGAGTTCTTGCCATCTGGGGCCAGGAACAGAGCAGTCGTGCAGTTTGGTTGGAGACTGTTGCTCTGTAGGTCCCACCTATTAGATCCATGTGAGAATGGGACTCTGTGTTAGCAAGCCTTCCAGTTTTCCAAGGGAAACCAGAAATCTGGATTTTTAAAGTTAAATCTCTCAATTTTTAAATATTGCAAATGAATTCAACTTTTAAAAACTTCCTGTATAAGCCAAACAAAAGATGAGTACTATCAAATTCAATCCATAAACCAATGTTTGTTGTCTCTGAGCATGCTCTTTGTTTACTGAATTAACAATTTACTGAGCTGCATTATATGGCTGCCTTGTATAGACATGGCTTTGGTACTTCCAAGGAATGTCCGTTTCTGTTCTTACCATAAGAACTTTTTTGGCTATACTCTTAGGACATTTCTTGTTTATAGTTAATAGTGCTAATAATTACAAATACCATTGGAAACAACCCACGTATCCATCAACAAATGAATGGTTAAACAAAACATGGTACGTACATGCAATGGAATCTTATTTGGCCATTAGAAAGAATGAAGCTCTGAGATGTGCTGCGATGTGGAAGAACCTTGAAAACATGCTCAGTGAAGTAAGCAAGACACATAAAGACGAACATTGTATGATGTCACTTATAAGAGATGTCTAGAAATAGCAAATCTGCAGAGTCAGGAAGTAGATTAGAGGTTACCAGGGGTTAGGTCAGGGGGAAGAGGGGTGTATGTTTAATGGACATGGAGTTATGTGCATATAAAATTAATTTTAAAAATCAACAAAGACCATATTAAATGAACTTACTGTGTGACATGTATTGCAAGGAAGGTTTTCTTATCCTTATAAAAAAGATGAAAATATTGAAGGTCAGAATGTTTGAATAATTGATCCAAGCCAACACATTCTAACCATTCTTGGCTGTTACCATTTTCTGCCTAGATTAAGATTTAATTTACATAACAGCAAAGCAAATCTCTTTGTTTCTTTTAAAAACAGTTTTTTTTGAGATATAATTGATACATGCTACAATTCCTCTATTTAAAGTACAAAATTCAGTGTGTTAGTTTATTCGTAGAGTTGTGTAACCATCATCATAATCTAATTTTAGGAGATTTTCATCACCCCAAAAAGGAACCCCGTACCCATTAGTAGTCACTCCCCACTTCTCTCCAACCTCCCAGCCCCTAGCTACTACTAATCTATCTTCCTCTAAGGATTTGTGTATTTTGGACATTTCATATAAATGGAATCATACAACATGTGGCCATTTGTGACTGGCCTTTTACAGAGAGCATGATGTTTTATAGCTCATCCATGTTGTAACAAGTACTTTGTTTCTTTTTATTGCCGAATAATATTCCACTGTATTGAAAAACCACATTGCATCTATTAGTTCATCAGCCACATTATATCTACTCTCTCTTCAATTGGTGGATATTTGGGTTGCTTCTACTTTTTGGCAATTATGCTACTATGAACATTTGTATACAAGTTTTTGGGTGGACATATGTTTTCATTTCTCCTGGGGAGATAACTAGGAATAGAACTGAGAGTTTTAACAGTATCCCTGTGTTTAGCAATTTGAGGAACTGCCAGACCATTTACAAAGCAGCTGCACCATTTTACATCCCCACCAGCATTGAATGAGGGTTACGCTTTCTCCACATCCTCATCAATACTTGTTTTTATCTGTCTTTTTGATGATAGTCATCCTAGCGGGTGTGAAGTGGTATCTCGTTGTTTAATTTGCATTTCCCTGGTGTCAAATGATGCTGAGCATCTTTTCATGTATTTATTGGCCATTTATATATCTTCTTTCGAGAAAAGTCTAGTCAGATACTTTTGACAATTTTTAATTGCGATATCTTCCATTTTTTTTATTGCATTGTTAGAGTTCTTTATATATTCTGGATATAAGACCCTTATTGGATAGGTGATTTGCAAAAATTTTCTCCCATACTGTGGGTTGTGTTTTCATTTCCTTAATGGTGTGCTTTGAAGCATCAAACTTTTAAATTTTGATGATGTATATCCTTTTTTTCTTTTGCTATTTGTGCTTTAGGTGTTGTAGCAGTTTGACATTATTTATAAATTCCAAAAATAGATATTGGATTATGCTTATAAACTGGTCTGTTCCTCTGGGCTTGATTAAATTATGATTAGGGCTTTGACTGGGCTACATCAGTAGGGCGTTGAGTCCTCGCCCCTTGGTGGGTGGGGACTCACAGATAAATGACATGGTAAAGGACAGAGTTGGAGTTCTGATGCTGAGTTTTTGAGCTGGAGCCCCAGGAAGTAAGCACACAGAGGAGCTTGGTTGTGAGGAAGGAGAGAAAGCCCCAGGAAAAGAGACAAGCCATTTGCTTGACAGTCTACAGCTGGCCTTGTGGAGAGAAGCAAGCCTGAACCCTGGCAGACATCGGCAGCCATCTTGCTCCAACACGTGGCCATAGACTTTGGTGAGGGAAGAAATTTATGCTTTATGGCCTGGTAACTGTAAGCTCCTACCTTAAATAAAAACCAACCAATTTCTGGTATTTTGCATCAGCACCCCTTTGGCTGAGTAATACAGGTGTCAACTAAGAAATTATTGCCTAATCCAAGGTCATGGTTTCTTCTAAACATTTTATAGTTTCAGTTCTTACGTTTAAGTATATGTTCCATTTTGAGTTAATGTTTGTAAATGATATGAAGTAAGGGTTTAACTTCATTCTTTTGCTTGTGGATATGCAGTTGTCCCAACAGCATTTGTTGAAAAGATTATTATTTCTTCATTGAATTGCCTTGGCACCCGTGTTGAAAAACTGACTATAAATGTGAGGATTTTTTTCCTTGGACTTTCAATTCTAGTCCATTGATATGTTTATGCTTGTGTCAGTACTATACTGTCTTGATTACTGCAGTTTTATAGTAAGTTTTTAAATTGGGAAGTTTAAGTCTTCCAACTCTTCTTTTTCAAGATTGTTTTGGCTATCTGTCTGTGTCCTTTGCAATTCTATTTGAATTTTAGGATCATCTTGTCAATTTCTGCAAAGAAGCCAGCTGAAATTTTGAGAGAGATTGCATTGAATCTGCAGATCAATTTGAGGAGTCTGATTGTTTGAAGCAGTATGTACCCCAGAAACACATGTTCTTAAAGTTAATCCATTCCTGTGGGTGTGGACTCATTCTAAGTAAGACCTTTTGATGAGACTGCTTCAGTTAAGGTGTGACCCACCTCATTCAGGATGGGACTCAATCCTATTACCGGAGTTCTTTATAAATGGAATGGATATATATATATAGAAAACCATGGAAGCAAGAAGCTGAAATAAATGAAATCCAGAATAGCTTCTGGATACTGCCGTTTTGCCTTGCCATGTGACAGAGAAGCCAAGGGTTGCCTGCAGCCAGTCTGTGGGAAGAAAGCATTGCCTTGATGCCTTGATGTGGACATTTTCTCAACCTCAGACTGTAAGCTAATAAAGTCCCAAGTCGAACTATGTCATGGTATTTGCTTTAAGCAGTCTAGGACGTTGAAAAAGGGATACTGCCATTTTAACAATAACAAGTTTTCCAATCCATGAAAGTGGATATCTTTCCATTAATTTAGGTCTTCTTAAATTCTTTCAATAATGTTTCATAGGTTTCAGAGAAAAGATTTGTCCTTTTTTTGGTAAACTTATTCTTATTTTATTTTTCTGGTACTATTCTAAATGAATTATCTTCTTAATTTCATTTTTGGATTGTTCATCACTTTTTGTGTATTGACCTTGTATCCTGCAACTTTGCTAAACTTGTTTATTTATCTAAGAGTTTTTTAGTGGATTCCTTAAAATTTTCTGTATGTAAGACCATGACATCTGCAAATTGAGGTAGTTTTACTTATTTCTTCCCATCTGGTTGCCTTCCCCCCCCCCCCCCCCATATTCTGGCCTGGTGACAGCAGGAAAGCTTGTCTTATTCCTGACATTAGAGGGAAAGCTTTCCTACTTTCACCATTAAGTGTGATGTTAGCAGTGGGTTTTTTGGTAGATGCCCTATTATCAGGTTGAGGAAATTCCCTTCTGTTCTTTGTAATTGTTTTTATCATGAAAGGATGTTTAACTTTTTCAAATGCCTTTTCTGCATCTCTTGGGGTGATCATATTTTTTTGTTTCTTATTCTGTTGAGATGGTGTATTATATTAGTTGATTTTCAAATATTAAGCCAACCTTGCATTTCTGGGATAAATCCCACTTAGTTATGGTATATAATCATTTTTGTATGTTGCTGGATTTCATTTGCTAATGTTTTGCTTAGAATTTTTACATGTATATTTATTTATAAGAGGTATTGATCTGTAATTTTCTATTCTTGTGATGTCTTTTTCTGGTTTTGTTGTCATGGTAATACTGGTTTCATAGAATGAGTTGGGAAGTGTTCCCGCTTCTATTTTTGGAAGTGTTTGTTAAGAACTGGTATTAATTTTCCTCATTTTTAAGTTTAAATTTTTTGTTTTTTTTTATTAGATAAATTGTGAGTTTACAAAACAGTCATACATACCATGCAGGATTCCTAGACATTGTTCCACCACTAATACCTTACATTGTTGTAACATGCTTTTTATAAATAATGAAAGAACATCATCATAATATTACTGCTATCTATAGTCCATGGCTTATATTTGGTGTATTTTTCCCACAAACCATTTTATTATTAATACCATGTATTAGTACTGTACATTTGTTATAGTTCCTGAGACAACGTTCTCATATTTGTCTCATTTTTTCACTTTTTTAGGAGGTACCAGGGATTGAACCTAGGACCTTGCACATGAGAAGCAGGTACTCAACCACTGAGCCATATCTGCTCCCCAATGGGAGCTGGCTTTTCATTTGTTTGTTTTTAGGAGGCACTGGGGATCAAACCCAGGACCTCATACAGGGGAAGCAGGCACTCAGCCACTGAGCTACATCCACTCCCTCTCATTTGTTTTTAATTCATGAAAGAAAGGACTAACCAAAGCATTATTTTATTTCATCGCATTCTCCATTCTTTCCAGTCACCCTAACTTTTTCATCTTTCATGGCCTATATAGTTGGATCCCAACTCCTCCACGAAGGCTTTTCTGGTTATTTTTGCCTATGAATCCATTTTTCTTCTTGAACTTCTGCAGTTATTAGTTAAGTCCTATTAGGGGACTTATGTACTAGGTTAGTGTAATTTCCAGTGTTTCATGCTTGCTCCTTTTGTCAACTCTACCTACTAGTGAACTTAAAGATTGTAACCAGGTTCTCAACTTCACTTGAGTGTCCTCAAGTGCCCAGCAATTTACAACAAGTGAAGGTAGGACATGTTTTCCAATTACATAGATTTAAAGGCTCTGAAAATGTTCTCTTTGAAGATTTCCTGGTATTTATGAATTGCTCCAAATCAGGTAAATTCTAACAAATATCTTCATATGTATATACATGTACATGTGCACTTGTCCCTGTAAAATATGTATGCATTATATTTCTGTTTATACATACTAACATGACAATGTATATTTTAAACCTAGGCCCAAGTGAAGTTACAAGAGAATTCCAGAGGCAGAAATCATGGGTTCAAATCCTGGCTCTTTTCACTTTGCACTAAATACTAGACTCTGAGTCTTTCTCATACATAACATGGATGGATATTGGTGTAAGGATTAGAATGAAATGTATAAACGATTTAGCCCAATACTTTGTATCTCATAAGCACAAATAATGACTATTACAATTGTTGGCTTAGGCTCCTTTTAAAGACTGAATCTAATATCCACCATATTTATTTTAATATTTATATGACATAGGTGATTTGCATCAAAGTCTTAAATTTTGTTTAATGGCTGACTAACTGAAAATTTTCCTTATTAAGTTCTTTGACAGAAGAGCATCCCTTTTTTCCCCCTATTAATTATTTTTCTTAAAATATATTTTTTATTGATTTTTAAAAGATACTTAGATTACATAAATTGTTACATAAAAAAGTATAAGTGATTCTCAAATGCCCCCTTCCAGACCTCCCACTTTTCCCCAACTTAACAACTTCTTTCAATAGTGTGATACATTCATTGCAATTGATGAACACATTTTGGAGCATTGCCACTAAGCACGGATTATAGTTTACAGTCTCTTACACTCAACTCTGTAGGCTATGGCAGGATATATAATGGCCTGTATCTGTCACCACAATGTCATCCAGGGCTATTCCAAGTCCTGAAAATGCCCCCATATTACACCTCTTTTTCCCTCTCCCTGACTTCAGCACCTCCACCGGCCACTGTCTCCACGTCAATGATCCTCTTAATTCTTTGGAAAACCTTTGGAACTTGTTAAAGATTGTAGTTTTTTCTTGACCACAGAAATTGTGAGCTTTTGAGGAAGGGGCTGAGAACATGAGCTCCTGAGTCAGACAGACAGCCTGACTCCAGGTTCAGCCCGTGCCAGCTACTAGCATCTGTAACGGCGGTAAGGATAGGACCTACTGCCCAGGGTTCTTCTGAGGATTCAGAGGTACTCAACGAAAAGTGTGCGACTTGGCGTCGAGTAAGTGCTGTGTGCTAAGTAATTGTGTCCTTCCTGGTCATCATCTTCACAGTGCCTGGCATAGTGTCTGGCACTCGATAAATGCTTGAATGAAAGGTGTGTTGAATTTATTAAACTACTTTTGGAAAACTACTCAAGATTTGTTGTTTGTTTCTGTGCGAAGGACTCCTGCCTTGGGAAGGAGTAGTGGCTAGGTGACACAGTAGCCTATTTCCAGATAGACTAAGACTCTTACAGCTGGGAAGGATTCTTTCCCACCACTGTTGGTTTATGGATGAGATCAGAGAGGCTGCAATGCTATGATTTTATGGCTGTTCATTTGTCCTGCTTGAGGTTTAAAACCTTCATGTGTAATAATTTTGTGCACATCTGCTAGCGATAAATAATATTTAGATGTACAGACCTTGTCAGCTTCAGAAAAACTCAGTGTGTTGTTCTAGCTCATTAATCAGGCCAAGCAACAAGGCCTAGCCCATTAAACCTAAACCCATGATACTGAAAGCAGCTGCGTCAGGGGACAGACTGAGTCACTCTCAAGTTCAAGGGGGCAGCAGTACTCCAGGGCACCGCCATATTTACTGGGATCAGAGTGTGTGAAGTTTCTGAGCAAAGATTTCTACTCACTTATCTTCCTTATTCATGTAACTTGCCAGAAAACGTAGAGAAATGATTGCTCCATACGTAAATGACTTCAACAAACTAAGATTAAAGCCTTTTTTGTTATTATTTTCTGTGCTCTCTCTTACATACACTCTCTCTTACTAGATCTATATTTTTTTATATTTTTCATCTAGTTTTCTTTCATTTGCATGTTGAGGTTGCTAAAGCAGAGGGCTGACTTTTTCAAACATAAAATCCCATTAATTGAATAGAAATTTTTCAAATAGAAAATCAAATGTAGTCAACAAAACTTTTCTTCAGGATAGAAATAATGTTTCACTCCTTTTCTATGGAAAGCTGCCACCAGAGCAAACCCAGCTTGAATGGCAGAACAAGAAACTTTTGACGTAAGACTTATTGTACCTTAAACACACACACAAAAACATAGTGTCCAAAACTTGGAACTCTTTCTAAGTAGAAAGTTTTCCAAGGGTACAAGCCAAGGTTTGCAATACCTGCCCTGACTGTATAATGTTCTTCGCTGGTTCACAGTGGCCTGGGGAAGAGAGGGGATACCTCCAGGCCTATCTACATTGGAGTTAGAAGTTTGGAGGCATCGATTCTAATCATGATTTTGCTCCTGGGAAATTAAAAAAGTAGTTATTTAAACTTCCTTGGTCACAGTTACCAGTGTTTTCAGAGATTGGCTCACTTCTGGTACACGAGGCATTGAGTAGACACTGTTACCTCCACTTTATAAATGAGGACCCTGAAGCTCAGAGAAAGAGCCGCCTTCCTTCCTAGGGCTGTTGTGAAAGGTAGCTTAGAATAAATTGCTGAGAGTATGTAGAGCTCTATGGATTTTATTGCTACCCCTGGCCTGTATTGATTGGTCAGATTAAATGAGTGCTTATTGTCAATGACTTACTGTGAAGAAACAGTGTTACATTCGTTCAGATGTTGAAATTCTGCACAGAAAAATTTCTCTGGGAAGAATGTTTGGTTCTACCCTGAACCCAAATAGTCAGATTGCTGTTCAGTCATATGCAGAGCTTCTCAGCTCCACAGAACACGCGCCTGGGGAGTGGGCCACAGAGGGGCTAGTGAGTATCTGCCCATTTGGTCACAAGCGAAGATCCTCATGTGTATGGGAAAATGGGGAAAAGACACACTGACAGGGCCGTCGAAACTGCAAGTAGGGTGACTTTTTATGCGTGTGCCTGTTTGAGTTTTGCTAGAGTGTGTATTTAACTTGCTGATTTTTTCCCTCTGATGTGTAATTGTTGTTATATATTAACTTACTGCCAGCAACGGCAGGAGCTACAGTTCACACTGGTGGGTTTTTGTAGTCTGCTCAGGACACAGTTCAAAGCTCTGATAATTACATGTTCTGAACTCTCCTGCTGAGCAAGTGAACGTAAAATAAAGTCACATCTCCTGTGGTGTGATTTCATTAATGGCCTTTTGAAGAATTTAAAGGTATTTAAATTCTTTTTTTATTTTTTTATTTTTTTAAATGAAAGTGTTCTTTAGCTATCTTAATGAAGATTAGAGTTAAAGCATCCATTGTTTTATTATTGTTCTAAGTTTAGGGACTAAAGGTGGAATCTACAGGGCGTGACCACTACTTTACTATTTTAGAATTTTAGGGTGGCTGTATCAGTCATTCCTCAGGAAACAGCTAAAGATTTTCAGAGCAGGCACCAGGACCCCATCTTTTGAAAGTGCGTTTAGGTAGCATTATGCTTTGCTTTTCCTGGGAACCTGCTCTGTAATTGTGTTTATTGCCCATGTGGGCATTTCCCTCCTTTTTGAAACTGGATACAAACCACTCCTACTGAGTGCAGACGAAAGCATCACACTGTGAATTATGTTTGTGGCCCTGAGTAGATGCTAGTTTGTGTTACAAAGGACTGTACAATCAATGCTTTTGTTTATAATAGTGCTTTACACGTGATAGCACTCAGTAAAATTTTATTGCTTGCTTTATGAAGGATTTCTTTCACAAGGGATTTTATTTATTAGCAAAGTACTGCCATGAGTATGATTTTTAGAGGGCCTATAATTTAGACTTTCCGGATTCAAGGCTATAATTTATTCTAAAGCTATCTGGAGATCTATTCAGTAAGAAATAAACCTTTGCAGAGAAATTCAGAGACCAAGATTTGGAAGGGCCAAATTAAGTTATGTCTTTTCTATTAATAACCTATGGAAATAATTACGACTTCAGTTTTAAATCCATTAATAGCCTTCTGTGATTTTTGACATTTATTATGATTATTGACAATTTTGCATTATCTGGTCTTTAATATGGTCTCATTTTAGAAACCCTAAACACATCATCAGTTTTAACATAATACGCATGGCATTTTAAAGGTCATATCTTGCATTTTATTAAAGGGTTCTGATGACCTGGATCTAACTTAGAAGGCATACAAATAAATACAGCTTCCTTTCCGCCAAATGGGGAAATATGGGTGTCACGATTTCTATGAGGGCATAAAGAAGTCATCTTCCCTTCATCTGCTTCCTTGCCATGGGGTTAATTACAGGATAAAAGTCAAAAGTTAGAATATGTGGGGAGTAACCGCAGGAAGATTCGATGCCACCCCAGCAGTTAGAAATTGATCGTTTGGCTGACAGAAGTTTAGGGTATTTCAGGGATATGACATCATGCATCATAAGTTTGCTGGGGGCTGCCGAAGTATCCACCCTGAAGCCCCAGATCTGAATGAAAAAGAACCTTGACAATGCTCTCAGATCTAAGATTTGAGTGCAGTGATTTGGGGTTGTCTCAGGGTCTCACCCTAATCCAGTGCCCCTGCTAAGCCATGGCACTGTGCTCAGCCCAGCCTCTAGAAAGAAGAGAACTTTTCAGCCTTGAGTTTCAGGAAGCACAGGCGAGCACAGCAGTGTTGCAGAGACAGTAATTTCCTACATGGCAAGTACAGGTTTAAGAGTGAAGTGCTCCACAGGGCAGCTTCTTTGAAATGAGAAACAGCTATTGAAGCAATCAATCAAATTGAGAAGAAAGAGAAAGGAAAAAAGCAACCCCAAGAGAGATAGGCTGAGAAATAGCAGTGCATTTGGCTTTTGTATGTCCTCAGGAAATTTTCATTGGCTAATTTATCAAGAAAGCTGTTTTGTTTATGTAAAGTCACACTTAATATGGTATCTATTTAAAAAGAGCCTCCGTATGGGTCAGATGTAGAGGTGTAGGTTTATACAAAATGACAGAGCCAACAAAGAGACTTTCATTAATCCTTTGCTGGTAAGGAAGCTGTTCCCGCAAACACAGCGTTCCATGTTATAACCTTTGGCTGGAAATTATTTACTTTTTTCAAAGCAATGTCACCCGTTGATGTATTCCATTTAGATCCTGCGCTATAATGGGTAGGTATACCTCCAGGCTTTCGGAGCCCATTGATTCCTTCACTATCCAAAGAAAGAATTAAGAAATAGACAAAACGTGACCTATTTTTCTACTGCAGAATTATCCTTGCCCCAAAGTTACACATGAGTCATGACTAGAGGTAGGTGAAGTATTTACAGCTCTTGATTGCCAGGTGGTAGCTTTTCTGTGTAATCTCAGCTATCTCTATTTCTCAGCTAGTTTTGTTAACACACAACCGTTGCCTTATATCTCTCCACCCTCCTCTTTCCAGAAGCTTGGCCAGGGGAATGTAAAGCAGCTACATCCTTTTCCTCACCTTGCATTTATTTTTAAAGCCCTGGCATTTTGGTGGAAAGTAATGAAAGCTCATTCTAATTTGATTTTCAAATCATTGGCCTTTTCTTCTTATGTGTTGTTATGGATTGAATTGTATTCCCTAAAAGACAGCTGTAAGTCCTAACCCCTGCTCCTGTGAATGTGCAGTTATTTGTAAATAGATCTTTGAAGATGCTATTAGTTAAGATGAGGCCAAAGTGGATTGAGTGGGCACTAATGCAGTATCACTGGTGTCCTTAGAAGGAGACAAAATCTGGGCTCAGTAGGAGAGAGACAAAGAGACTGCCATGTGATGGAGGCAGAGATGGAGTTATGCTGCCCCAAACCAAGAAATGCCAGGCATGGCCAGCCACCCACCAGAAGCCAGGAGAGGCACGGAACAGATTCTCCCCTCTAAGGGGAAGCATGGCCCTGCCCACACCTTGACTTTGGATGTCTGGCCTCCAGAACTGTGAGACAAGAAATCTGTGAAGCCACCTAGCCTTCCTGGTCTTTGGTACTTGTTTCATGTTCAAGTTTTTGTGTGACCGTATGTTTTCAGTGCTCTTGGGTATATATCTAGGGGTGGAATTTCTGGTGTGATTAATTATGATGTTGTCTGATTGCTATGGTGTCAGTAACTATGATATGGCATTCTATAATAGGATATGGTCATATGGTATGATTAACTAGGATGAACTTTTAGAACTGCCCAATGTTTTCTAAAGTGGCTGCACCATTTTACATTCCCACCAGCAGTTTATGAGGGTCCCGTTGATCCACATCCATTGAACTCTTGCTGTTGTATGCAACACTGCAATATTATAGCTAATTGTTAATTATTCAGGCACTGATCATCTATACGGTGGGCTTTCCAGAATTTTTGTTTCTCTTTTCCTCTCTCTCCCTTTACAGATTTGTTAGTTTCACTTTAATGATCCTTAGTTTCACTTCACTGAAGAGAGGAGGGTAAGAGTCTAGGGGAAGCAAACTGGTTCATGTATATACATATTAACACTTGTTTAAAAATTGGCTAGAGAAGTTTAAGGGGGAAAGGCTGAACTGTCAGGCTTACACGATGTGTTGTTCTAATGTCAGACAGACCTCTGTAGGAGTGGGGATGTATTCTTGGGCACTATGATCATTTTCATTTATGAAAATATAAAAAACTTAATTAAGCAATTAAGCACATCCCATATTATCTGGATGACCCCTGAGTAGGGATAACTGCCCCTTAATTTTAGTGCCTTCAGTTACATTGCAATTTGAATTCTTTGCTGCCTAGAGATTCAATTAAAGTGACAGCGTTTAACATAATACAGAGTTTCCAAAACGTTCCTAGGAGCCGAGAATAATTTTTTTTTAAATTTTAGGTTTTACTCAAACTTGTTGAACACCATCATCATCAGTACTTGCCTGGTGTTTTCGACAAGGCCTTCCTGATGCTGGTGCACAGGAAGGCACCTCTCCAAGACTTAAAACCTAACAGAAAGGGGCCTTTGGCAAGTGAACAGTATTTTGAAGTGCCATGTACTAATGGTATAAAATTCACCACGATTTACATTCTATTTCATAATAGTCACATAATAGATAATAACTATTTGTCTTAATTTGATGTCTTAAATTACATAATAGCCAATGAAAATTGCTGCACCTTCCCCAGCACACTGAGCCCTGCTCCAGTAGCATAGAACAGATCTTTAAAGTCCTTTTCATGTCATCCATCCATTGAATGTGTTTATTGATTTCTGTATTATAAATAAACATAACGTAAGAAATCAATTACAAGGCAACCTAAAATAAAAACAATTCAAAGATGTTGTGAAGGGACTTTAGGGCAGGGTGCTTAAATGTTTGTGAAGAAATTGTTGAATTTGACAACTGTTTAGCTAGAAAGAACTGAGTTTATTTCCCACTTTTGCCAAGTTATTAACCCTTTCTAAGCCTCACGTTCCTCATTAGTAGAGTAAGAATAATGAGGCAACTATTTCGCCCATTCTGAAGGTTTTCCCCTGCCCTGACTACTTTGAAGCTAACCTTGTAGCTGTCCGACTTGGAATGCAAAGTAAAAAACCTTGAGACCCAACTATTCCAAGTTTCAAATTGTTTCCTTGCCTTAACTGTAAAATTCAATCAATTCCATGCTCACCTCGGAGTTTGGAGCTAGCCTCTCTCCTTTATGACATTAGCTCTTGAATTAAAGTCATCCTTTCCTGTTTAACATTGTCCTGTGCATTGTTTTTATATTACCTGAGCTTAATTATGATTTTTTGCTCTTATATTTAGGTTGTTGATACATTTTGAGTTAATATTTGTATATGCTATGAGGTGAGGGTCCAATTTCATTTTTTGCATGTGAGTATCCAGTTTTCCCAGCACTATTTGCTGAAGAGACTATTGTTTGCCCATCAGGTAGACTTGTCACCCTTGTGAAAAACCAATTGGCCATAGATGTGAGGGTATTTCTGAGCTCTCAAATTAGAGTCCATTGGGCTCTATGTCTGTCTCTGTGCCAGTACCACACTGTTTTGATTACTTTGGCATTGTGATAACTTTTAGTATCAGGAAGTGTGAGTCCTGACTTCATTTTCCCCCGCCCCCCAGGTGGCTCACTCCTCTGTTTGCTCGTTGTTTTTGCTCATTGTCTCTTTCTTTTATCTTTAAGAGACACCAGGAACTGAACCCAGGACCTGCCATGTGAGAGGTGGGCACGCAACTGGTTGAACCACATCTGCTCTTGGTTATCAAGATAGTTTGGCTATTCTGTGTCCCTCACCCTTCCATATAGATTTGATGATTGGCTATTTTAGTTTTCTGGGCTGCCCAAGCAAATGCCATACAATGGTTCAGCTTAAACAATGGGAATTTATTTGTTCACAGTTTTGAGGCTAAGAGAATGTCCAAATGACGGCATCATCATGGCAATGCTTTCTCCCCAAACACTGTGGCATTCTGGGGCTGGCCACCGGTGATCCTTGGTCCTTAGCTTGTCACATGGCAAGGCACATGGCGACATCTCCTGGTCTCTCCCTTCTCATCCAGGTTCCACTGATTTTCAGCTTCTGGCTGCTCCCTCTGTGGCTTTCTCTGTCTGAATTTCATTCTACTTATAAAGAACTCTAGTAATAGGATTAAGATTCATCCTGATTAGTCTGGGCCATACCTTAATTGAAGTAATCACATCAAAAATTCCTACTTACAATGGGTTCACACTTACAAGAATGGATTAAGTTTAAGAACATGTTTTTCTGGGGTACACAAAACTTCAAACTACCACATTGGTTTTTCCATTTCTGCAAAGAAGGCTGTTGGAAATTTCATTGAAATTGCTTTGAATCTTCATATTACTTGGGTGGAATTGACATCTTGACAATATTTAACCTTCCAATCCTTGAAGATGGAATGTAATTCCATTTTTTAGGTCTTTGATTCCTTTTAATTATGTATTGTAGTCCTCTGTGTACAAGTACTTTATATAATAAATTGGTTAAATTTATTCCTAGTTGCTATTGTAAATGGAATTTTTTTTCTTGATTTTCTTTTCAGATTGTTCTTTACTAGCATATAGCACTAATTTTTGCCTGTTGATCTTGTGCCCCACAACTTTGCAAATAAGGAGACTTTTACTTCTTTCTTTCTTATTTGGATGCCTTTTCTTTCTTTCTCTTGCCTAACTGCTCTGGCTAGTACTTCTAGTACAATTCTGAGTAACAGCGGTGACAGTAGGTATCCTTGTCTTGCTCCTGTATTAAAGGGAAAGCTTTCAGTCTTTCACTATTGAATGTGATATTAGTGGTGAGCTTTTCATATTCAACAATATCATATTGAGAAAGTTTCTTTCTATTCCTATTTTTTAAGTGTTTTTTTTTTTTTAATCAAGAAAGAATGCTGAATTTTGCCAAATGCCTTTTCTGTGTTGCTTGAAAAAAATCATGTGTTTTTTTCCCCCTTTGTTTTGTTGCTGTGTTGTACTACATAATTGATTTTCTTATGTTGAACCACCCTTGCATACCTGGGATAAAACCCACTTGATCATGGTGTGTAATTCTTTTGATGTGCTAATGGATTCAATTTGCAGGTATTTTGGTGAGAATTTTTGCGTCTATATTCATAAAAGAAATTGGTTTATAATTTTCTTCTCTCGTATTACCTTTACCTGGCTTTGGTGTTAGAATGATGTTGGCCTCATAAAATGAGTTAGGTAGTATTCCCTCCTCTTCAACTTTTTGTAAGAGTTTGAGCAGGAGTGTATCAATTCTTCTTGGAATGATTGGTAGGATTCACCTGTGAAGCCATCTGGTCCTGGGCTTTTCTTGTTGGGAGGTTTTTGAAGATGGATGACTCTTGTAATTGGTCTCTTAATGTCTTCTGTTTGTTCTAGAGTCAGTGTAGGTTGTTCGTGTGTTTCTAGGAATTTGTCCATTTCATCAAGGTTGTCAAATTTCTTGGCATGTAGTAGTTCATAGGATTCTCTTATGCTCCTTTTTATTTCTGTGAAGTCAGAAGTAATGTCCCCCTCTCATTTCTGATTTTATTTATTTGTGTCTTCTCTCTTTTTATTTGTCAGTCTAGCTAAGGATTTGTCCATTTTTTTTTTTAAGTTTAATTTTTTTTAGGAGATACTGAGGATTGAACCTGTGATTTGTATATGCAAAGCAGATGCTCAGCCACTGTGCTATACCTGCTTGGCTATTTTGTTGATTTTATTGATCTTTTCAAAGAACCAACTTTTGGTTTTGTTAGTTCTATTTTTTTTTTTTTTTAATTCTCGATTTCATTTATTTCTGCTCTAATCTTTATTTCTTTCTTGTTATAATCATTTCAACTTAAAAAAAAATGAGAACAGGGAAGCGGCTGTGGCTCAATCAGTAGGGCTCCCGTTTACCATATGGGAGGCCCCGGGTTCGGTTCCCGGGGCCTCCTGGTAAAGGCAGGCCCGCCCGCACGGCGTGGTTAGCTGACCCAGCAAGCACAAGCAGCAAGCGGGGGATAAATGAATAAATGAATAAAATCTTAAAAAAAAAAAAAAAAAAAAAATGAAAACAAACTTCTGTAATTTACATGCTCAACTTCATGAAATAAGCAAAACTTTAATCTTGATTTTAAACTCAAGGCTCTTGATATTGACAGGGCAGGTCTCACCTCCTTGTTTTCTCTATTATAACCAGGAGTATTACTTGAAGTACTCTGCTCTTCTGTGTAAATTTTTAAAACCAGCTCGTCAAAGTTACACACAAACACACACACAGTTGGGATTTTGATTAAGGCACTTTCAAATCTTGATGTGTTTTCTTACCTCAGGAATATTTATCTTCCTGTTTCTGAAGTGTAGGGTTTCTGGACCATTGTCTAGGCTGGCTGGCATCGTCAGTGCACGCAAGGAGTAGAGCAGGACTTTTTAACCTTTTTGTTCCACAGACCCCTTCGCCATTCAGGTGAAAACCACGGACCCCTTACTAAGTCCACACCATACTGTGTGTTATTTAATCAATATATCACACCTGCACCAACACGTCCCCACAAGAATAATGTGTTTTTTTTCAATATCAATTCAAGCTCACGGACCCCTGGTTAAGGACCCCTGGAGTAGAGGGTCTGCATTGTTAGCCTGACTGGGCCACTCAGTAATTAGCTCTTTTTTGGGGGGACTCTCAGGTCCTCATTTGTAAAATGAGTCCTTGAGCAAAGGTCTTTATTTCATTATTTCTAGCACTAAAAATCCCATCAGTGAAGAAAGCTCACTAGCAGGAACAGGCAAAGGAGCAGGGTACATATTTTGAAATCAGATGCCAATGTTCCCCTGGAGAGGAGGAGACCATGAGAGAGGAAGACAGGAGAAGGCAAAGAAGAAGGAAGACAGGAGAAGGCAAAGAAGGAAAAGAAGCTTCCAGTGAGAAGGAATGGAGGAGTTTAAGAGTAAGAGGATAGAGAGTAATTCTTGAAAAATGAAAGAAAACATTAAACAAAAGCAGGAGCAGCACAGTGTCCTAGCTGGAGGTCAGGAGCTCCTGTGGCAGTCGTTTGAGCTGAGAGAAGATGGAAGGGTATTCGACAGGGCTTCATCATGGAATCCAGGACACCCATTGTTCAAGTGCATTGTTTTCCAGCCTATAACCAATATTAATTCGGAACTAGAAAGAAGGCGTTTTCCAAGCACTGGAAAATGGGCACGTATAGGTGTGTCTGCTTAGCTGCCCTGATGGTAGACTCAGCTTGAAACTAACAGCAACGAAAATCAGACTTAACAAACAGCATCTGAGCTTGCTCTGGGTGCTTGTCATTTACTGCTCTGTTCGTAGCTTGTGTGGGCAAACGCCTCACGCTGTGGTAAAGTCAGTTTCATCCTCTGACTCTGACCATGGGTGGTATGTGGCGTCAGCTCTCTTGCCCTAAGAGTATGGCATGAAGAGGAGAGATCTCGCTCCCTTTTGCGTCACACCCAGGGCCTCTCAAGAAGATGCATGCTTTCTCAGAGAGCTCCTGATAGCTTCCTTGTGAAGGACTACTGGCTATGACTCTGGTCAGTACACTCCGCGGGAACGAGGTTTTCTCTCCTATGCAATTGAAGGGTTGTGCCATGGAGAAAAGCTGAAGTCCAAACACACAAATACTAAGAAATCAAAGGATTAGTATTAAAGACCCTAAAAACAGTGATAGAAAAACCTTCTGAGGTTTTTGGTGATAAGGGTAGGAAAAGTTGTGAGGTGTGTTTCAGATTTTTCTAAAGCGTAGATTTGAAAAATATATTGTGGCTTATTTGACTGAAATCCAGAACCTGGATACTTAAAGTAAATGCTTCCTTACCTAGAATTATATGACCTGGTACGTTAATTCAGTCTGTTCACGAGGTAATTACAATGAATATTTAATTATGTTTTTTTTCCGGAGGCTTTATTGAGATATAATTTATGTCATAAAATTCAATCACTTTAATTATAGTTAAATGATTTTAAACAAATTTCCAGAACTGTGCAACCATCACCACAATCCAATTTTAGAACATTTCCATCATCCCAAAAAGTAGCCTCATGCCTATTGGAAGTCACTGCCCATTTCCTTCTCTAGTACCTGGCAGCCACTAATCTACTTTCTGTGTCTATAGATTTGTCTTTTCTGGATATTTCAAATAAAAGGAAGCATCTGATCTGTGATCTCTTGTGTCTGGCTTTTTCCACTTGGCCTTTTGCAGGCCATCCGTACTGTACCAATATTTATTTTGATATGATTGAAGTAAGTTTATGATAGTGGACTCCCATATTCTTTGATCCATCTAAGTTTATATTTGACTTTCTTTTTTAGATCTATTTTATTTATTTATTTCTCCCCACCCACTTGTTGTTTGCACTTGCTGTGTCTGTTCGTCTTCCTTGTTTCTTGAACCGAACCCGGGACTTCCGATATGGGAGGGAGGCGCCTAATCGCTTGAGCCACCTCCATTCCCTGCTTTGTTGTGTCTCTCATTGTGTTTTTCTTCTTGTGTCTCTTGTTGAGCCAGCTCACTGTCTTCTTTCGGAAGCACCAGGAACCCAACCAGGGACTTCCCATGTGGTAGGTGGGAGCTCAATCACTTGAGCCACATCCACTTCCTTAATTTGACTTTTAGAAAAACTAATTAGGTTAGGATATCACCTTGTTGTGTGTTTGTGAGTTTATTCTTTAATTCTTCTAGGATTTAAGTTAAAAAGACACGTATCGTCTCATTCTTTATAAGAGTTTGATCTTCCTGTGATTGGGCCCCAAAGGCCCCTGTTGTTTGTAAAGCTGGACAGCCACACTGAATAGGTGGCACAGCTGCGGTAAATATTTTGCCCATAGTCATAAAGGGCACTTGGTCTCAGAGAGAACAGCACATTCTTCAGAGCAGCCTGGGGACAAGTGATTGCTTGAGAGCTTTCTCTGCGCAGAGGGCCTGGCCGGGGCATCCAGCCAGCTCTGCCAGCTGAATTGAATAATTGGCTTCCATCAGAGACTGAAGTTCCTAAATTTAACGTCACCGATACTTTGAGGTGCACTATTAGAAAGCTCCTGTGACTCTGTGTGTATGTGAATTGGTGAAGAAAATTAAAATTGAGGTTGAAAGCGGGAAGGGAGTAGGAGGAACTCTTGTATTCCTGTTCAGAAGACATAGGCAGAAGAAGATGGGAAATCTCTCATTACCCAGGGGTTTTCTTTAGTTCTTTATCTCTTTTTATTTTTTCTCATTATTTGAAATGAAAAAAATTTCTGTGAAGCAAAGGTCACAAAGTCCTTCCAGGAGATTAGAATGGCGTTAGGAACACCACTTATTTTGTGAAATAAAGAATGATACAATAGAAAGCTGAAACATTTGACTTGTTTATCCAATTGAGGATTAGAGAGGTCGATAAAGAAATAGTAAAACCTTAACTTAGGAAGTAAAAATAAGCTATTGCTCCTAGAATTATGCTGGGATTATTTAGTATGTGAAGGTTTCTGAAGAGCCAATATGTTGAGTTTCCTCTTTCCCTGCACCTCGTCCCTCAAGCCAGTATGTTTATTCACAGTTCGTGGGGCAAGCCTGTTTGACATGTCATGGAACATTCTATATGGGACATAAATTGGTGCCATCACTTAACCTGAAAGGAAGGGATGTAAATATCATAGTACTTCAACTTTTCCCATATCTCTCTAAATTCCACACAAAAGAGCCCCAAAGGCACTAGCCACATTTCTAAGTCTGTTCTGGGTGAGTGGCTCATTAGTCAGGTACCAACTCGGGAAAAGGGGCAGAACTCCTGTAACACTGTTTCCTTAAATATCACTACCAGATTAGAAATGATCATTGTTTTTTTTTTTTTTTAAAAAAAAGCAGTTTTACTAAGATATAGTTACATACCATACATTCCATCCAAAGCATACAACCAATGGCTTTTAGTATGATCACAGAATTGTGCATTCATCACTACAATCAATTTTAGAACATTTTCATTTCCAAAGAGAAAAACCCCTTACTCTTAGCAGTCACCTCTCAATACTTCTATACTTCCCCAGCCCTACGTAACCACTAATTCAATTCTGTCTCTATAGATTTATTTATGTTTACATTTAATACAAATGGAGCCATTCAATATGTAGTACTTTGTGTCTGGTTTCTTTCACTTAGCATATTTTTAAAAAGTTATTATAATTTTTTGAATTAGAGAAATTGTAGGTTTACCTAAAAGTCATGTAAAAAATACAACATCTTCTTCCCCCGCCATCCCCCCCGCCCCGTATTGTTGACACTTAGCATTGGTGTGGTACTTTGGTTAAAACTGATGAAAGAATATTACAGTATTACTTATAACTATAGTCCATAGTTTGCATCAGGTCTATTTTTTCCCATATACCACCCTATTATTAACACCGTGTAATAGTGACGTACATTTCTCATGGTTCATGAAAGAACCTTCTTATATTAACCACAGACTAGGGATGATCTTTTTTTTGAGGTTCCAGGGCTGGAGATTGAACCCAGGACCTTGTATGCAGGAAGCCGGCGCTCAACCACTGAGCCACATGGGCTCCCTAGATATGATCTCTATGTCTCTGTATGCTGTTTCCAGATAGACAGTCATATGTGTGTATTGGGGAGAATATAAGTCTTGCTTTCATTTCATGGCTGATTCCAGAAGGTAAGAATTAATATAGGATGTTTTCTGGGGCTTAAATTCAGTGGGTTCCCCAATTCTCAGACTTATTTCCCTTTTTTTTTTTGCTAGATATGTGGGAATGAAGCTGGAAATGACTCTTATAAAGTACAGGTAAATCACAAGGAGAGTTTTTGTAGTCTGTCCCACAGATGTATCACTTTACTTTGTAGACATCCAAACCAAATGTTTACAAAGAGGTCTTGACACTTTCATCAAATATTTATTGAGCTGCTCTTGAGGTGCCAGACCTTGTGCTATATGCTGAGGCTGCGAGGATGACCAAGACAGAGCCCCCTGTTTAAGGAGTTTATGGTCTCCTGGGGTGCATCCATCACGCAAAAGCACAACTGCATGTAACGTGGCGTGAGCTAGATGAGGTGCTGCTTAGCATCGTGTTTAGGGGGGGTGCGTCGGGGAAATCCCACTTCCTGAAAGTGACAGTTGCTGTACGAAATCTCATGGGCAAATTTAAATTGCTGAGTGGAGGAGGGAGCTGCCACCATTTTTGAGACTGAAACCAGAGGTGTCACCAGGCTGGAGGAAGGTAGTTGATGTCAGATGAAGCCCAGAGTTGCTGAATTTGTTCAGAATCAAGGACCTTGATGGCGTCCCAGGAGAGTGGGGGAAGGGAAGAGAGAGCCATTGCCTGTAACGGAGTTCAGTTGCCAAGCAGGTGGAGTACACTGTGTTTCGTATTCTGTTGGTTAGCTGCGTGATGTTCCAATCCAAACTGTACCACTGCGGAATAAAATGTGGAGTAGAGAATGTGTGGTTAGAACAGACCTGGGGAAGACTGAGGCTAAGTGTATGATTCCATCATCTCCCAGTGCTGCTGTTCCAGTCAGTGAGTATGAATAGAGTCGGCGTCCTTGAGGATCCCTTTTCACTTCCTACCTGGACGACAGCCTCCACTGGCTTTTCTGAATGAGCTGTGCCCAGCATTTGGTCTTGGATTCACTAATCAGTCAGTCATGCAAATGGGAGACGGTGGGGATGAGGGTGGTAATGGGGAGGGGCTTTCCAGATTGGAATTAAGTTACCAATAGGTTTAACCCTCTGATCCAGAGGGTTCCCAAACTTTTTTGGTTCATGGCATCCTCATGTCTCAGTCTTTCCCAGAGGCTCTAGGCCAAAAGCAGTACCTAACCCTCCCATTGATTAAGTTGTTTCATTTAGCTGTCTGAAAAGGAATGTTTCTAAATACGGAGAAAAAAGAAGAAGAAAGCTTAAAAAGCTTTGGCTTTTTCAGAAATTAGTGTGCAAAGCTTACTTTGAAGTCAAATGGGAGTCTCAAGAAGAAATGTCAATCCATTATTGAAGATTGGATATAGGTGGGGTTTTTTTAACCTGAATTTTTCCAAAATTAAATTAAAATGGAAACACAAAGTTCCTGGAAAATGGGAATCATCGACAATGCTTTTGTTGTCCTCTGGACAAGATGATAATCTCCAGAGAGCAGGGACCGTGTCAAGCGTGTCTCCTTGGGCCTGGCACAAGTGTTGGAAGTTCCCAGACTGTAAGTAGGGGTTCACTGGAGCAAAGACACAGTGAAAAATGTCTCTACGCCAACTAAGGGGGTCCAGAGCAATACTTAGGCATAAGCCAATTTTAGGAATTCAGCTTAAAAAAGGAATATGATTGCAATAGTATCAATAATAAATATTTTAAAGGAGACATCTCAATTTCTCTACTAAACTTCAGTTGTGCTTTTAGCTGTCTCAGGTGGACAGGTATATAAAATTTCATTCTAAAATGGTGTCTTCAAATCTTTTTAATTCTCTGGCATTACTATTAAAATTGCTATGTTTAAGGTGTGGGACGAGAAAATTAAAGGTGAGAAGGTACAGCCATGGGAAGTGGATGTGGCTCAAGTGATTGGGCATCTGTCTACCATATGGAAGGACCTGGGTTCAATCCCCGGGACCTCCTGGTAAAATTAAAAAAAAAAAAAAAAAAAAAAAAAGGCAAAGGTACAGTCTTTGCCCAAGGTTGGTTGCTTGGTTGGTTGGTGTTTTTTTTGTTTGTTTGTTTTTGTTTTTGAGGTACCAGGGCCAGGGATTGAACCCAGGACCTTGCATGCAGGAAGCTGGTACTCAACCACTGAGCCACATCTGCTCCCCCCAAGGTTATTTAATAAAGTAAAATGAGGACATTTGATACGAAATGGGTGGCATCAGCACACAAATTCCTGGATCTCCGAGAACAAACTAGAATAATAGGTATTAAAAACACAAATTCCTTGGTCTTTACAAACTAAGTCCAACCTCTTTGGCTGTTTCCTTTTCTGTCCCCTCTTTCAGTACACTCATCCCAACCTGCCACGTAAGGGGTGCTTCTTGGGCCTTTGCACCTTCCCTGTCTCCTCCAGTTCTAATCAATTCCAAAGTGGAGGGATCACTTCACATCTCATCTCAAGCCAAGACCACTCAGGGTAACTGTCTCCTGGACATTACCACTTGTGTGTCTCCAAGATAACACGTTTGAAATCGAACTCTTCATCTTCCTTCCACATCTGCTACCCTCCAGGACTCAGTCATTCAGTAAATTACATCTCTATTTTATCCACCTTGTCACCTGGAGTTTCTTCTATCACCCTCTTCCACATCCTGCATGTCCAGTATCTTACCAGATTTGTAGATTCTTTCTCCATCAGCTGCTTTCCATCCTGCAGCCCCCATACAAGTATAGGTTGCCACCATTGCCCTGGGACTCTAACAGCCTCCTGACTTTTCCCTTCCTCTAGTCTTGCTGCTTCCCAATCTATACAGGTCACCTGCTGCTTACATGTTGAACGCTCCCATCATCCTTTGAAAAATCCAAACCGTTACATGGCTGACAAAGTCTTGATAACCTAATCTCTCCCTGACCCTCCACGGACGGACCTGTCCACTGTCCTCTAGCCAGAGCCTTGATCTCAGGTTCTTGTTCCCCCATCCCCCCACCCCCCACCATCCCTCAGGTCTCTGCTTTAATGTCCCTTCCTGAAGGAGGTCAGATTAGATCTCCCAGCTGTATGTACCCATAATATTCTCTCTATCAAAACACCACTAGGATTTCATTGCAATTACTTATTTAGCTATATACTTTAATGCAGGAAGCACTGTGATGGCTGAGACCATGTCTGCTGTTCACTCTTCTATTTCTAGTGTCCTCCTCAATACTAGCCAGATGGGAGGACATTTGGAGAATGAGTGAATGAATGAGTGAGTGAATGAATGATGTTTCATATGAGGTTCTCTCGTTAGAAGATGAAGGGGAGGGAGATTGTGGGAAGATGGTGATGGACTAAGAGGCAGAGCTGATTCCTCTCACAAAAACAACAGAAGGAGCCAAAAGCTGTCTGAGGGACCTGCTTTGGGGGTCAGCAGACCAGGACAGTGCTACACAGCTCCCAGGAGAGTGAGGAACCAAGAGACGAGGAAGCCAAAATGACAAAGTTGAGTTACCAAGCTCCTGTGGTCGCCAGGAAGGGTTCCCTTCCCCTCCCTCCAGATATTAACCTGGGGTAAAACCCCTGGCTCACTGCAGCTGACTGACAGGGAAACAGACATCTTCCTCCCTGTCAGCTGTTTCAAGGGAAAAGGGAGGGGAGGTCAGGGTGCTTTTCTTCAGTGAATTCAGCCAGTACAGCCCTCTGTGAATCTCCAATCTGGAGATTCAACACAGGAACACAGGAAAGACCAGACTGAAACACCTCTATGGAACGGTGCACTGATTAGCACCATCTGCTGGCCGGTCTGGAAATTGCATGGACAAAAACTGTTCGTGCTCTCTGTATCCAATCCCTGGGAGAAAATGTGCATTCCACTGGTTAGTCCCTGGCCTGATTTTGAAAACTTAAGCTGGGCAATTTTAAAGACTGAGAATAAGATGAACCAAATATCAAAGAAAAGCTATGGGAAAAAAAAGAACAATGGGCAAGAGAGAATAAATTCACCAACATATTCAGATGCCTAGACATAAAAAAATTACAAGCCATACTAGGAAACAGGAATAGATGGCCCAGCCAAAATAACAAACCAAATATCCTGAAGAGGTAGAGGATTTAATACAATTAACCAGTGATAATAGCACAACTCTCCTAAACCACTTCAAAGAAAATATGACTAAAGAAATAAAGGATTTTAAGAAGACACTGGGAGAGCATAAAGAACAATTTGAAAGTCTGCAAAGAAAAGTAACAGACCTTATGGGGATGAAAGACATGATGGATGAGATTAAAATACATTAGAGGCATATAAGAGCAGATTTGAATTGCTTGAAGACAGAATTAGTGATTTCAAAGACAGAACATCTGAACTGGAAAAGACAGGAGAACAGACAGAGAAGAGAATGGAAAAAATGGAACGGAGTCTCAGGGAATTGAATGATGACATTAAATGCACAAACATTCACATTACTGGTGTCCCAGAAGGAGAAGAGAATGGAAAAGGGGCAGAAAGAATATTTGAGGAAATAATGACCGAAAACGTCCCAACCCTTATGAAGGACATAAATATCAATATCCAAGAAGGACAACGTACCCCAAACAGAATAAATCCGAACAGACCTATCCTGAGACACCTACTATTCAGAATGACAAATATCAGAGATAGAGGATTCTGAAAGCAGCAAGAGAAAAGCAAAGCACCACATATAAGGGAAACTCAATAAGATTGAGTGCCGACCTCTCATCGGAAACCATGAAGGAGAGAGGAAAGTGGTATGATGTATTTAAGGTACTGAAAGAAAAACTGCCAGCCAAGAATTCTGTATCTGGCAAAGCTGTCTTTCAAAGTGAGGGTGAATTTAAAGTCTTCACAGACAAACAAGAACTGATAGCATATGTTACCAAAAGACCAGATTTCAAAGAGATACTAAAGGGAGTGCTACAGCCTGAAGGGAAAAAACAAGAGATTTGGAGAAGAGTTTAGAAATGAAAATTATTAGGAAGGGTAAGCTAAAGGATAAGAAACATACAATAGAACAATATGACAACAGAGAGCCAAAGGACAAAATGGATGAAGTAAGTAATGCCTTTACAGTAATAACACTGAATGTTAATGGATTGAGCTCTCTAATCAAAAGATATAGACAGATAGAATGAATTAAAAAATATGAGCCATCTATATGTTGTCTATAAGAGACCCACCTCAGACTTAAGGACACAACCAGGTTAAAAGTAAAAGGTTGGAAAAAGGTAACTATGCAAATAGGTTACTATGCAAATAGTAACCCAAAAAGGGCTGAAGTAGACCAGATAAATGTAAAATAACAACATTATAATATATGAACAATAATTAGTGCAATTGGCAAATTGTTCCTGTGATCAGTATTCTATCTTTTTTTTTCATACAAAATAAACACTTGCTTTTAATTGAGGAGGGCTGGAGAAGAGATGTTTTTGGACACTTCATTTTTCTTTAATCCTTTTTGATTCATATTCTTTAATTAAAATCATCTATCTGGATCAATAATGATTTAGCATGACTACTGTTGAACAGGATTTTGAGGTTTTTCGCCTCATAAAATTATGAGTTGGCAAATTATCTGCTGTAATTCAATTCCAATAAGATGTGAAGAATTCCCAAATAGGAATTTGATTATTTAGAAAAAATCCTGTCCTAAATGGAAATTAAATAATTAAACCAATAATTTATTTCATTCTTAGAGATTATGTCCAATAGGTAAAGCTGTAATATAAAAATTAGTTACGTTATAATTAATTTCAATTATATTTGAATTATTATTTACATTTATAAGTGTGTGTTGCTATGCTATTTTTTTGATTATATTAAATCTAACCTGGCCTTGCACTCGTTTAAAATTTATATTTTTTTTCAATCTACTTTTCTATTTATTTTACAATTTTACTATAAAAGACTTTTTAACAGCTAAAAAAAAAAAAAGATGAAGGGGGAAAAACCACATTCATTTAAGTTAAGGAGGTAAATGTTCCTTTCTAATTTATAGTCACTCGAATAAAGACAGTCTGGAGTTGACTTTGCAGGTGTTTTTTTTTTTTTTTTTAACTCTTTATGTAACAACCCCAAAGGCAGCTGAGGCAGCAATTATTGCCAAACCAACAGTCTTTACTGCATCAGAACAGCTCACCTTAACAGTAGGGGCTCTTGGGACTGAGAAAGGTGATGGGCATATCGTTATAGTCCTGAAATTATAATTGTAAAAGAAATGAACCAGCAGCCCTTGGGAGGGGCAAGGTAATTTTACATGAAATCTGAATATGATCAAGTTGGCCAAATTATAGCACCTGCCCAGGCAGCACGCTTGGCCAAATCTTGTCAACATGAAGAAATGAACGACAGGGATTCGGTGGACCGGAACATTCCGACATACAATGTTTGCGTAACTCATGCCCGAGCCTTGAAGCCCTGAGCCCTCCAGTCTCTGCCCTTGGGAAAAACAACAACAAGCTACAAGCAACCAAACAGAACCAGCTCCAGATATATTGGAGATTCCCTGAAAATATGAAGTGTGACAGGTAGAACAGGTTAGAGGAGCTGACTCCCTTTTTTTTTTCCCTCTATTTTTATTATTTTTTTAAATATTTATTTTTATTTATTTATCCCCCGAGCCCTTGTTGTTTGAGCTCGCCGTCTGCTCATCTTCTTTTTTAGGAGGCACCAGGAACCGAACCTGGGGCCTTCCATGTGGGAGGGAGGCGCCTAATCACTTGAGCCACCTCCGCTCCCTGTTTGTTGTGTCTCTCATTGAGTTTCCCCACTGTGTCTCTTGGTTGCGTCATCTCACTGCACCATCTTGTTGCATCAGCTCGCCATGTCAGCCCATCGCGTCACCTTGCTCTCTTGCTCATCTTCTCCACGAGGCACTGGGGCCTCCCATGTGGTAGGCAGGAGCACAGCTGCTTGAGCCATATCCTCTTCCCTCCTTTATTTTTAAAGGAGCTTTAGATTACATAAATGTTACATCAAAAATATAGGGGAGGGGGAATGGATGTGGCTCAAGCAGTTGAGTGCCTGTTTCCCACATGAGAGATCCTGGGTTCAGTTCCCAGTGCCTCCTAAAAACAAACAAAAACAAACAAACAACAAGCAAACAAATGAAGTAACCAACACAGGGGAGTCATGCTGGCTTCCCACATACGAGGTCCTGGGTTCAGGCCCCGGCCCCAGTACCATGAAATGAAATGAAATGAAAAAGAAGTGAAATGAGATGAAATAAATAATGAAATGAAATGAAATATAGGGGATTCCCATATACCCCAACGCCTCCCCCTCCCACACTTTCCCCCATTAACAACCTCTTTCATTTGTATGGTACATTTGTCACAATTGATGAACACGTATTGAAGCATTGCTACTAACCATGGTCTGTCGATTACGTTATGGCTTACACTTTGCACCACATGATTTTATAGAGCTCTGACCTTCTTAAGCGCAGGAGCAGATTAGAGCGGAGGAAATTATAGATTTACTCTTTATCTGGCCTGCTTGGGTTGCCCTTGTCTCCATGACATGTAGGACAGACTCTTGAACTCAGAGACCAGAGGACAATGGCCAAGAGGCAGAATGAACTTTCTTATGCTCTAGAACATTGTAGGGGAAGAAGAGGTTCCTAGGAGGCAGAGAGCAGCTCAAAGAAGTAGAATGAGTGTCGAGAGGGGGAGGCCAGAGGATGCCAAAGACAAACACACTGATTTCAAATTATTGCCAAGGAGCTTCCTAGTGCTGGAAAGAGGGGAAAACTCTTCTTCTCCTTTTCCCATACCTGCTGCCATATGAGCTCCTAAGAAAAGAAATCAAGATCATCTTTTAAGTTAATTATTATTATTACTTTAGTTTAATATATTACTAATTAACAATTATTAATACAGTCATCCTATTGCTTATTATTATTACATAGTTTATTTACATTGTGTATTAAGTGGGATTTGCAGAGATAGCTTGGAATCTTGTGGGAAAATGTTTTTAAAATTCTGAACAATTGACTTACAAACGTTTAGAATAGTACTTGTTCAAAAATTTGAGATGTCTGTTATTTATATCTCATGGTCAAGGTTGAAAGGAGTCTGTATTTGTGGAGAAAAGACAGAACTCATTTAAAAATCAAATCGTCGCAGTGAATGCATGTTTGGTCTCAGAGGCATTCTTTAGGAAAGGCAGGCACATCTTCCACATCTCCCTTCAGGTATTCCTTTGCTGGCCCCTTACCTGCCTGGATGTAGGTCGCTTACCGCGTGGTGATGACTTCTGCGCTGGCAGGATGGCTTTGCAGAAGAGAACCTGTGCTTCCCTTGGCCATTCACAGCCAGGAGCAAGCACAGAGCCTCGCCCCGTGAGGTGCCTCTCCTGCCTTCCCCGGGGCCACACGCCATGGAGTCCTCTTGCCTGAGTGCAGGTGCATTTATAATTAGCTGAAACCCACTGAATTTCCCACAGAGTATTTCATTTCTTTTTGATCTAGAAAACATTTTCTAATTGCATTTTGTGTTAACACTAACCTGTAATTATAAACTTTACACTTTTCAGAGAAAAGTGTGCTGTAAGAATAATTGGTATTCCAATGAGAATATTGATTTGCATTTGGTTCTCATAACCGTGTAAAATACTCTGAAAAGAAATGTTTATGATCACGTTGAGAAGTCTGAGTTCGAGGCTATTTCATGACTAACAGCCCAGGTTCCCACAGCTAGTAAAAGCAAAATAGCAGCTCACACCCAAGAGCCCTGGCCTCCAGCCCCATGCCTTTCCCCGTTCACCTAAATTCCCACTATGTAACTCTTTGATGCTTGGTTTTACAGAGAGGAACACTCCTCTTGTCTTGTTTTATCATCATCGCGTACTTTTCTCTCCGAAGGTGAATCTGTTTCCTTTCTTTTGCCCGAGGACTCTCTCACCTGTGATTTGCTGTTGCCTGTTGCTATTGCCTAACCCTGTCTCAACTTGCGTATTCCACTTGCCTTTCTAGATTCAGGATAGTTAAGTCTTTATGATTCTTTACATTTTTAGCAACTAAACTAAACTGGTTATTAACTTTTCACAAAAGTTAGAACACAGCGCTCTGTTTCCTCTCGGGCCCTGCTGGGGGGTCTGAGATACTGAACACGCGCTTGATGCCTGTGTTAGAGGAGACGTGTTGCGTGGGGCGTGACGCTGCCTTGTTCTTGCCCACGAGACGCGTCCGTGTCACGAACTGTTAGATATGCAGACGTTTCTGACCTTGTGAGAGCCAGGACACGGAGTCAGCCGAGGGAAACTGAGGAAGAGCACTCTGTGACCACAGTGGCATCCAGGATTCCCTGCTGGGCCACACGTTTGAGGCTGGACACACCTGGACACAGTGTTGGGGGCCTGCCTGGGAAGAAGTGAGACCTCAAAATGCAAGCTGTGTGAGGAGGCTCTAAGAGGGTCACTTAGCATGGCTTGGCTCTTACACTCATCACCCCATCCGAGGAGGTGATGACAGTCTTGCTAGTGGTATGGCCACAGGATGGATCGGTGGATCACTATTGCAATGAGATCTTTGTACACACAATGCCAAGAACAGTGCCCTACACACAAATAAATGAAATGATCAGGCCGGGAGGGCCCATGGGGCCACAGATCTTTGTGGGTAGAAGTAAGAATGGTAACACTCCAAAGCAGCTGAGGAACCCATCGGAGTTACCAGTGAGTCCCTCTTTGAAGGGAGAAGTTGGTGCTGACAGTGAAAACCCGAGGATCGTGTGGCATCTTTCTCCTTTACAAATTTTTGCCTTAATAGGTTTTCACTCCTTTACACCTATTACAGGTTTTCCTTGTAGTTGTGGCCAGTTTGTTTTTCTGAGTCATGTGAGAGTATGAGACTGTGGTTTCCTAATTAACAACAGGAAATTTTCTTTATGTTTGAGCACAATGATGTGTTTGAAAGCGTCTGGTCTGCAATGACTTCTTTCTGCCACAGGAAAATAAAGGAGCTTCCCCGAGGACGGGCTCCAGTAACAGCCTCTGCCTCTAACAAAGTGCCCACAAATGATAAGCTCTTGCCAGACTAGGTCGCTGGTCTTGCAGGCAGAGTTAGAGAGCAAGGGGAACAAATAGCCTGGTCACCACTTGCTTTTTAATGGATGGCGTCATTCCACATTGCTATTGTGCATCTCCTAAATTAGGATGTCTGTGCCAAGAGGTGTGAAAGGCTTGTGGCGAAACATTATCCAAATGTCAGCACAATTAGAAGAGAACATTTAAAATTAGACAGTCTAAGGCATGTCAGCCACTGCTTTCACATGTAAGACGAATGTGAGACTCTGGCATACCCTATTGAATAGGAGGAAGGCAAAAGGGCTTCTAGGAACCTCTGTCCTTAACGATGGCAGAATGGGGCTACAATCTTATTCACCATGGATTAAGACCCGATTGGCCACTGGATGGACACTGACATGAAAGGTGATGTTGATTCTTCAGGATGCAATGTATGTATTGGGGTTCTCTTCCTAGGAATACATTTCATGCAAAAAATAAAAACAAAAACTTGAGTACTAAAATAAATGCAGGGAAAATAACAACACAAATATATACTCTTACAAACAGCTGTTAGGAATGTATAACTAAACCCTTGATGCAAACACTGTGTTGTTCCTTTTAGGGGCTTTTCTGGGTAGACTGAACTGTTTTTTTTTTAGAAGGTGCAGTCAGTGATGCATGGGCTCCAGATTCTGGTAAATCTGACTCTCACAAGGAAAGACCTTTTTTTTTTTCCCCTCCAATGACCTTCAAAGTGCCTCGAAGAGTAGGGCCATCCATCTGGAAAACTTTCATTGCTTCTGAATGGTAAATGCAGGGGAGGCACCATTTCCATGGTGACATCAGTTTTGGCGTTGGTTGCAGGCGTGAGGGAGTGAGAGACATGCTGCTGCAATCTTATTCACCATGAGAAAGACAGTGGGCAGGGAAAGAGGGGCAGGAAATCAAGACATAAAACCACCTTTCCATCTTTAATTGGAAATGAATATTGAAATCACTCAAAGCTCTTTCAACCCCTAAGTTTAAAGTAGGGATGGAGGAAGGGAAAATACAGAGGCTGTGGCTTTGCTGAGCATTTGGGGATAATGGCAAGGAAGTAGAGTGGAGGATAATTTGTTTTTCATAGCCCTATTGACTTAATGATTCTCTTAGTTCCCTAGTGTTGCCATAACAACGTACCACAAACTAGGTGGCTTAAAACAGAAATCCATCGTCTCACGGCTCTGGAGGCTAAAAGTCCAAAGCCAAGGAGTCAGTAGGTCCATGCTCCCTCTGAACTGTGCAGAGAGAATCCCTCCTGGCCTCTTCTAGCTCTGACCATCACGGGCAATCCTTGTCCTCCTTAGCTTGTGGCAATATCACCTCAATCTCTACCTCAGTCTTCAAATGGCCTTCAAAATGGCCTCCCCTGCGTCTGCCTGTCGCCATGTCCAAATAGTCATCTCCTCATGAGGAGCCCAGTCATACCAGATGAGAGCTCATCCTTATCCAGTTTGGGCTCATCTTACCGAAGCACATCTTTTATTTTTATTTTTATTTTTATTTTTATTTTTATTTTTATTTTACTGGGAGGTCCCGGGGATTGAACACAGGTCCCTCCATATGGCAGATGGACGCCCAACCATTTGAGCCACATCCGCCCCCCAAAGCACATCTTCAAATAACCTATTTCCAAGTAAGATCTCATTCACAGGGCCTGGGCTTAGGACTTTTTTGGGGACACAATTTAACCCATAACAGTTTCAGAACATGTGAAAATCTTAGTAATGGAGCTATTGAGGGTTTTTTGTTTTGTTTTGTTTTGTTTTGGGGTTTGTTTGTTTGTTTTTAGGGGGTATCAGGGATCATGCCCAGGACCTTGTACATGGGAACAGGCGCCCAACCACTTGAGCTACATCTGCTCCCCACTATTGAGTTTTTAAAGCCAAAATGGGAAATCTTATTCTCAACACGAGTACAAATGCATTTAAACTTTTTCCTTCATAAAGAGGTTTACAAAGAGGCAGTCATTTTATCTGTTTAAATGCCAATTCACTTTTGTTTTATATTTTATAAAGTTAACACAGTTTTCAAGGTATGGTTTGCATTACGAAGAATTTCAAAGTTGGGTTTTATAGAGGAAATACTTATTTTAAAGAAAAGCTGTAATTTTATAGAAGAAGTAAAATTTTCCTAATAATCACATATTCTTTAGGACCCTCTTTGAACATTATTTATTGAGTTCTTACTGAGTCATATGGGTCAAGGGATGTTTTACCAATACCTACATTCAAACATTAGTTTTAACAGCCATATTTTAAGTGTGTTATGAAAAAATTTACTTATAAATTTTTTAATTGTCATATTAACCTACCTCAGATATATTTTGTGCAACCTGAGAATTAAAATTTCTAAACTGTGGTAAATAAATTGATTACTTACTGAGGATCATATTAACATGTCAGTATTTCCATTCTTAAGTATTAAAATTTTTTGATAATTGGATATATAAAAAGACATTTTACAAATTGGATCAGACTATTGAAATAATAGAACAGTCATTAGGTTAAGCTTTCTACCACAGGAAAATGTAGCTGCTAGCTATATTACAATTTTTTAATTGTTTATCAGTATCATCAAATGATGACTAGAACTTGGCTTAAAATGATAATTTTCAATAGTTTCAAAGAAACCACTCTGAAATTAATTGATGGCACTCGAATGGTTTTCAGAGCATTCTTTATATTTCTTCTTCCTAATAGCATCATTTTAAGGCAGTAGTTGCTAGCCAGGAACCCAGAGACACTTGGCAATGTTTGGAGACATTTTGGATTGTCATGGCTGGTGGAGGGGCAGGGGGTTGCTGTTGGCATCTAGTGGGTAGAAGCCAGGGATGCTCTCAGACATCCTGCAATGCACAGGCCAGCCTCGCAACAAAGAATCATCCTGCCCAAAATGTCAAGGGTGCCAAGGTTAGGGAACCCAAGGTGTGGGAACAAGTGGCACTATCCTAACTCATTCATTCATTCAAATGACTAAATGCTGAGAACTCAGTTAAATAAGACATGTTTTCTGCCTTCAAGGGAATTAAAGGTTTAGCAGAGAAGTCAGACAAGAAAACTTAGAATTACGGAGCGGTATGATGAATGCTGAAACAACTATGCACAAGGTTCTGTGAGCCCACAGAGAAAGAACATCTGAATTGGATGGGAAGGAAAGAGTTCCTCTAGGAAAAGTCAACCATGGACTGATAAAAGTTAGTTAGGCAAAACCTCAGTCAGGAGAAGAGAAGCTTCTCAAAGTATTTCAAACAAAGGGAATTTAATACAGGGATTTTTTTTGCACAGCTGAGAAACAAAACAGAAGACAGCGAAGCAACTCAGAGATGAGCTATAGCAGGAAGATTTGCTACCACCCCTCGGCAGGAGGGATAAAGAGAAGGGTCGCGTTAGGCAGGAACTGTGGCCACCTGGCAGGAACTAGGACGTTGGAGGGGGAATCTGTCCAGCAGGAACTGGAGACAGGGCAGCTTTCTTAGTAGCCCCCACTGAGAAGGGGAAAAGATACCCTGGCCCTTCCCTCCCCACCTCCCTCTCTTGTCGGTACTTCCCATTGGCCAATTCTGGTCAGGGCGCCTGGGCAAGGAGGCCTGGGAATTTGATTTCCTACAATACAGTGAGACAGAAAATGGCTGGAGGGGGAATCTGAGAGCAAACTGGAAAATATGCAAAGGCATAGTGGTCTGAAAGAGGATCACCACAAATCTTTTAGCACGGCGAGAGTGCAAGGTGCTGTGTGCTGGACAGAGGAGTTCCCACATCCTCTCGAGGTCTGAAAAGGCAGCCAGTGACACTGGATGAAGTGAGAGCCATTCCGTCTGTGTTTGTAGAAGAACAACACAAAGCTGGTGGAGAGTGAGTATGACTTAGAGATAAGCTGGACCAGAAGACAGGGACTTGCTGGGGGTCAATGCCGTTATCCAGATGGAAGACCTCACATGAGGCAGTGGCAGCCCATGCTGAGCAGGGTCGGAGAGAGATGTGGTTCTCAGTTGGATTTGGAGGGAAAGAACAGGTGTAGTGTGACCCCCAGGCTCCACAGTACTAAGTGGGTGTGCTGGGACTGGAACCCTGTTCCTCTGACTCCCAGCCCACTGTTTTTCCCTGAAAGTAGGGAGATGATGATAAATCATTCATTCCCAGTCTACATGTGTGTATCACATAAATTTTCTTACTTGTCATGTAAATATTTAATCTGGTATATATTCCTGAATCTAAATTTCAAATACAAGTTCTCATTTAAAAATTAATGGTTGTAGTTGTTTTCAGAGAAATCTCACTGCCTCTAGAAAACAAATGTTCTTCTAAAGTTCACACTTCCACAATCCAACTTGTACTCAATGTATTTCACAATATTCTCATCAAAAATTCTTTCTAGTGGTTCTGGTCATAAATTGCCCTGGCGGAGTTCCCTCAATTTACAAGACTTGATGCAAAAACCACTAAATGAATTGCAACCTTTCTTGGTCAATAGAGGTCAAAGTATTAGCTGTAAATAAGGTTGCTTGGTTTGTTACTCAGAAATTCCAGGAAAAGCCTTTTTCCGTGATTTTCAGTTTCAGTCTAAGCAACACACAACAATCATGTTATTCAGCTGCATGAGCTAAATAATAAATCACCAGTCTTTTTATTTTTTTAAGCATGCTGCTCAAATTAGAAACTTGGATTTTCTGCATATATTTTACTAGATCTGTATCCTAAAACTTATTGATTTAGACTTTTAGTGTTATAAAAATTTAAAGATCACTTTGGAAAAATATAGTGGTAGATAAATGATGAATTGTTATGCTTGAACAGATATAGGCAATGCAGAATAATTGATATGATTTCAAATCAAGATAAACTTAAATGATCTAAGTGTGCAAAGCACACAGCTCTTTCCCTCAAAGAGTTCTCAGTCTCGTTCTGAAGATAGCCATATAAACGTATCATTATAATATATTTTGGTAAAGCAGTTTGGTGAGGTACCTGTAAGCGAATGGAAGCACAGAATAAGGGTCAGAAACATTCTGGGGAATTCAGGAAGGAATTCCCAGTGATGACGACACCGGAACTTGGTCTTAAAAAATGAAGTGATATTAGACTAAACCTATTTGTCACTTTAATTTCTACTGTTTCATTACATTGAGCCATCCCTCCAGTTGGATGGTAGATGACCAGCTATCCTGGTTTGCCAAGAATTTTCTCACTTTCAGCACTGAAAGTCCCACATCCTGGGAAACGCATCATCCGCGGGCCTATTGGGATAGCTGGCTACCCTGATTTCCTGCATCCTCATTATAGTTTAGGTTTCTGGCTCGGTTCCTTTGCCCACTCCAGTCTCCCATCTAAAATGGATCATCACCTTGTCACTGCCTTGAGATCCTCATGGGACCTGCACAGATCCTTGTACCCAAGAGAGGCTCCTTTTAATGCCTGTGGGTTGGTTGAGCTGTCTGTCAATATTAGCACCTCTTACCTTTTGTAGATGGTGCTGAATCCCAGATTATCTAAGTGACTTAGGATCTCATGTCACAGTGCCAAGATTAGTACCTAGGCCTTGTCCCATGTCTTCTACAGAACTTTCTTGAACTACCCAACACTAAATCAAGCACTTTTCCTGCGCTGTTTGAGCCCTTGACGTCAATTTAAAACAGTTTCACACTTGGTTATAAAAAGCTGCTTCCATGATGTCAATATGCTGTATTTGTCCAGGTGAATCACAAGGTAGGGATCGGGTCTTCTCTTCCGTATCCACCATGAGTCATTACAAGACTATCATGGCGTCATACTGTGCGCATCATGACTGCATAATGTGAGCCAGCCTGACTGTTCACATCAACTGACCCAGTTCATTTCAGGATTCTGCAAAGCTGAACTCACCACCATCCCCTATGCCTTACAAGTGGGTGAGAGAGGACAGGTGATACCTGATGTTGGACTTATTTTGAAACTGGTTACAGATTTCACATCCAGACTCGGTGCTGGGATGTTTCAAGACTCTGCATATGCTGCTCATTTAAACACAACCTCAGCCCTTCAGGATCTGATTTTTCCATTAGAATGTTAACTCCAGAGGGCACACCATAGCCTTGTGTCTTCTGATTGATGGCACTGGCTGATGGGATGTTAGGTCACAAGCCTTTAGGTCAATGCAGCCTCCCTGGTCCCAGTTAGAATCAACCCTTTAACTGTGGTTCTCCCTGGAAATCTGTCTTCATTGGGTGCAAGTTAAGCTAAATTGGGAGCTAGCCTCAGGGTCTTTTTACAACTTCCTCCTTCATTCCCCACTCCTTCTCTTCTGCTTTAATAATTGCCTTCATAGGTACTGGCTGTGACTGGCATCACAGGGGCTGCTGGGATTTGATAAGTCAGGATTATGGCAAGGGGCACTGCATTTGGCGTCAGAAGTCTGGGCTTTGAATCTCTGCTCACTAGTTTGACATAGTGGAGAAGACCGTGGGCTTTGGAATGGGCAGCTGCATGGCCCCAGACAGATGATCTAATCTGCCCCAGCCTCCATTTTACTACCTATAAACTGAAAATAATTCTTTTGCGCTCATAAGGTTATTAGGAGTAATTATTGGCATGATGTTTTTATGGCACTTAGTACAGGAACCAAATGTGTTAGGAAGCACTTAATAAATGGTAACCTTTTATGATTATTCTCCTAATCCGTCATTCATTCATTCAATCAGAAATCGTTTCTTGAGAGCAGGGAGCTGTGGCATTTAAGCTGGCTCTTGAAGGATGAGCAGGTCTTAGCCAGATGGGAAAGAGGACGGAGAGCCACATTTTCACTTGGGTGAAGACTATGGACCCAGGGGTGTGTTTGTGTTCAGGACACGTGGAGGAGGGAAGAAAGTGTGGTATTTGCTTAGTTTGGATTTTGTTGCGCCTGAGTTTCTGATACTCCAATATCTTCTTTGTATCTCTGTTCCCCGGCCCGTTACAGTCCTGATGACAAAGGCCCCTCACTAACACCCTTGCCTTCCCAGAGCCCTTCCTCGAGCTCTCTTGGTTTGTTCCCCCCAACTCCCCTCTCCGTGTGTCCCTATAGTTTGTAGCTCTCTCATTAGAGTCTGGAGGTATTTTATAGACCTCCCTAGGCAAAAAGCAGCTGAGAGCATCTTTGTATCCATCACAACTTTTCCCACTAGTTCTTTTTTATTTTTAACTTTTTATTTTAAATACTTTCAAACTTACTGGGCAGTTACAAAAATAATACAAATCCCATACAGAGGATTCCAATGTACCCCTATTCCTACAGATATCCAGATTGCCCAAAAGTGACACTTTGCCACACTTGTTATATCATTCTTTCTATCTATTAATATCTATCTATCTATCTATCTAATCCATCTCTATTTATCAGTCCATTCTCTGAGCATTCGCGTGTAGGTTGCATACATTATGCTCCTTGAACACTTAATTCTGCCATGTACATTTCCTAAGAGCAAGGATATTTACTTATATAACCACTTTAACTGCAGTTATCAAATTCAAGAGATTTAACTTTGATATAAAGCTTACAGTCTATTTTCCAATTTTTTTTCATATGTCCCTATAATGTCCTTTTGAGCTTCTTATCCATCCTTGTTAGATCCTGTCCAGGATCACTTATTGCATTTAATTGTTATTCCCTCTTTAGTTGCTCTTTATTTTGTTTTTTTTTTAGTTGTAGGAATATGTATACGACATAAACTTCTCCATCTCAGCCACTCCCATGGATACCATTAAGTGGGTTTGCACTGGTTCTTGTTTATACTAAGCACCCAGTTTGCATATTAACTGTGTTAAATTTAGCACAGGCTGCCATTTAATTATGACACATTGGAAATAGGATGGTGTTGGGATTTTTTGGTTTTTTTTTTTTTTTTTTCTTTTTTGTTTGTTTTTGGTACCTGCTAATAAAATAGTTTCTTCCATTTCAAATAAAGAAAAGACACAGTTTTGGCTTTTTCCTTCTGGCAGTTTTTCCAAAAGTTTTACTCAATCAGATTGCAATGCATTCATGAGTTTACTGTTGCATGTACAAGCCATAATTCTCTTTTTAAAAAGGGATGTATGTTTTCATTTTTCTCTTTAATTTACTATGAAAGGAATTAGAAAAAAAGTAAATTTTAAATTTAATTTAAAATAGTTTTTATTTGATCAATTCTGTCCTGGGACATGCTGTTTTTCTATTAGCCATTATTAGACAGTGTGGGTAAGCCCAGTGTACAGAGGCCATGATGTCAGAGAAACTGGCTAATTCCCTGCTTTGTTTTCTTGATGCAGGCAGAGGCCGCAACCGAGGTTTTCAATGTGGGCAGCAGTTGTGAAAACCAGGCAAACAGAGGCTTTGGGGACGAAAGTCTGGAACTGGGGTCAGCAGGAGAAGATGTGAATGTGGATCTGCGTCTCACTGCCCTGCGGCCACGGGCTCCCGGCCCTGGGAACATGACCACAGTCCAGAATGGCCAAAGGGCCGGCACTGCCCTCACCTGCTCGGCCACCGAAGCCAAGGACCCAAAGATGGTGGCTTACCCTCTGTGCCAGAACGGAGGGCGCGGCAGCAGCGACGGAGGCAGTGCTGAAGCCCTGGGAGCCAAAATCAGCCCTTCCAAGCTCATGCGCTTTTTCTCCGTGAACAGGAAGAGAACCAGCACAATTCCCGAGAGGCCCCGCTCTGTGCTCCTGGTGGGCAACTCCTCCACTTGGAATGCCCTTTCCTCCTTCCGGAAAATGGGGTCTTTTAAGAAACTGAGGTCCTCAGTCTTTCAAGGAATTCAGAATCGAGAGGGGTCAGGTGCCTCCAAGGATGATGCCTCAGAAAACAACCTGGGAGGACCCATCCCAAATGGTACCGTCAATGGAGTCCAAAGGAGCAGGTTCTCCGGCTCGGGACAGGGGTGTGGCTCCCGCGAGGCAGGGGAGGGGGGCGCATCCGATTGCTCGGACCCCGAAGAACTGGACGACGCCTTTCAGAGGAGCACGCACCGATCCCGCAGCATCAGGAAAGCCTACGGCCTGGGCCGCATCAGCTTGCTGGATTCTGATAAACGTCACGATTTCCAGAACCATGACAGGCCCCTGTCTCTGGTCATCCAGGAGCCCAAGGTCTGTGAAATCCTGGTGAAAGACTCTGGAAATCATCGCGTCATCTACAGGAGGAGCAAGAGCACGGACAACTTAAACTTCCTGAAGAAAAGCTCCTTCAAACGGAAGTCCACCTCCAATCTCACGGATCTCAGGATGGCCAGCGAAAAGCCAGCGCCCCAAAGGACACTGAGCGGTTCGTCCGCCGACTCGGAAAGATGCAGTGGGCCGGAGAGGAGGACAAAGCGCTGGAGGAGCCCCATCAGGGCCAAGGACTTTGACAGAGTCCTGAAACTTGTGAGCAACGTGACGGACGCCGCGTGGAAGAGAGAGAGCCCCAAGAAGGGGGCGCCTGCCCCCGGCGAGCCGGACCCAGGGCTGCGGCTCAGCAGCAGGCTGCACGACGACTACGCCCGGAGGGCTTCCAGCAGCACCGAGCACAGCCGGAGGCGGTGCCCGTCCCCCGCGCCCCGGGCAGAGGCAGCCGCTTCGCAGGGTGGCCCTGTCGAGGCAGACACAGCTGTCTGTCCTCTCGACTCCAACACCCCTGGGGCCTCGGCAGGCGCCAGGCCTTGCCCTGATCATCTTTCCCCGACGCCCACGGCCCGGGAAGTGTTGAGCAAAGACTCTGATGAGCCCAAACCAGCCGGCCAGGTGCCCTGTGCATCCGAGCAGCCCCTCACTCCCCTGAGGCCCGCCAGACCCCAGAGCCCCCACAGCCCAGGAGATACCAAGGGCTGCCCCGACAGCCACAGTGCCCTGTCCCTGAGCTCGGTGGAAAGTGAAGAAAGGGCAGAGGATCCTGCTCAGAAGCAGCGAGGGTCTCAGGGTTCTGTGTCCTGCCGGGACTCGGGGCAAACTCCGGGCAGCGAGGAAGGCAACGAAGACAGTGGCGTCAGCAGCTACTCTCAGCTGAGCCTCAGCGGATCCGCCTGCCCGGAGGACAGGAAGGAGGAGGTGAGCCCTCAGCAGCTCTGCGGCGGCCTGTGGGGGGTGTGCCTCAGCCCTCCTGCTTGTCCATTGCCAAGTGCGCAGGCACCTCCAGGGGCTTGGCCTGGCTTCTTAGTGGGCACAGAGGCCGGCGGCCGCTGCCAGTTACGGTGCTGTAACAGTACTAGTGGGACTGGGAGGCGTCACATTACCGTCTATTAAGTTCAGAAGAAATCTCTTTGGAAGTGAATGATTAATGCAAGAAATAGGTTGAGATTGCATTTAGCACACCATTCATTCAACATCTACTATGTGAATGATTCTAGGGGGGAAAAAAGGTTGAAAAAGATCCTCTTCCACCTCTTAGATGCCCTCACAATTTTTAATGTTGAAAACCTTTTTATTACCTATATCTTTATTTTCTTTATATTTAATTTTTCCCCATATCCTTTCCAATAGGATACATATAGATGAGCTTCCTTGGTTAAGGGACCATTACGCGTTCTGTTTTGTCTCCTAGGAATGAACTAGGACTGCAGTTTGACCCCTGTCAACCTCGGAATGACGACTGGCCAAAGGCATTTTTCTGATGGTTATTGTACTTCTTTTCAGAGAACACAGGCAGCTCGTGAAGTGGATCAGCTAATACTCTCAGGGCTGAGTGATGTTCTTTCCATACCCTGTCAGCAGCTTTACTGCACTGTGTAGCTTTCGCTCCATAGGTGCATTCAGCAATATTTCCTATAGAGCGCGAGATGGTCAAATGCCCCCACGTGGTGTATATTGCAAATTATTCTTCACTTACATTCCTAGACTATTTTAGCGGTATGAAGTGGTTCTTGCTGTACAAAATTATCCCTTAGCCAGGATTCTTTCTCACCAATCCATGCAAAGGGCCTCAGTTTTGTCTTAACTCCTACAGATGAATGATTACACAGAAAGGGTTGCAAACTCAGAAGCCAAGACAACCTCTGGACTTTTAGCTTTTGACCTAGAAAGTCAAACCTACAGTTGGACAATTTCAGGAGATCCAAATCAGTCCCCAGGATGCTACTTTGATATATATTGCATTATTTTCTATTTAATTCATTGACAGTGTAGTCTACTTATGTATAAAGCAAATTCAAGCTTGTGTTTATATTTGTTGAATGAGAAAAGGTTGAAATCTATATATTATGCTATTATTTAAGGAGAATATTATGCAATTTTCAATAGCAAAAAAATATTTTTTAGTTAGAAGCATCTATTTATCACATATCACCCTAAAAATGACAAAACAATCTTTTAAAACTTATTAGCAGTTTAGTAAGATTTGGTATTGTGAAAAAGAGTTGGGAAAATGTCAGGCTGCCTTCACTTATAAAGCATGGTAGAAAACTTGCCTGGTTAACATTATGCTCCTGCCACCTAGTGGTCAACTTCATTGTAGCAACAGTGGTCTGCTGAAATGTCAGCTAACCGGGTTACTTCTGCAGTGCTGTCACTTCCCTGTAAGATTCAGAGGGAATCTGAGTGTTATTGCTGGCTTAAGTCACACGATAACTTCCTTACCTGGGCTAAGTCAGCTAGGAAAGGGACCTTGTCCTTAGAGTTACACAGCATAGAGTCAGTAGCTTTTTGTTTTTGTTTTTTTTTTAGGAGGTACCCGGGATTGAACATGGGACCTCATACATGGAAAGCAGGTGCCCAAACCACTGAGCAACACCCGCTCCCAGTAGTGTCCGATACTTTTGTGCCATAGATGAAGCTCTTTTCCGTGATGAGAACCAGTTGTAACCCACCTTACAGGGAGGTCTTTTAGTAACTGTTCCTAGTTTGGTTGGAATCCTCTCTTTGCCACTCAAGAGATAACTCTGGGCAAACTGGACAAACAGTTGAATTCTCTTGGCCTCAGTCTTCTCAAGGACAAAATGTGGAATGGAAATCTGGCTCAGTGGTTGGTAGGAACCGACAAAACTGTGCACATATTAAACACAGTTTCAGCTCTTAACCCAGTGGCTGATGCTGGCTCTCGTTTTGTGGTTATCATTATGCATCTAGATGATTTTTCTATCCTAAATTGATCTGACTTCTTAAGACATGGTGAGTTAAGGTCAGTTTTCCCCCAAACTATTTTTTAAAAATTATTATTTAAAAATTTATTTTTTTATATCAGTGTTACAAGGTACTCAGTTAACACAATAAACCTGCGTTAGTCAGCAGTTCCACTCCCCCTTATTTTTGTTCATTTCCCAATCTTGAGGGATTGGGACGATATCCACTCTGACTGCTCCAGGCTGAGAAGAGATGTAGGTATTATGGAGTGGAGAAATGGAATTGTTTTGCTTGTGGTTGAAGACACTCCTTGCCTTTGGTACAGGACTGGTTCATTATCCTCATTTTCCAGATAGTCTTTTCAGATACGCCTCCAGGTTATAGTCTTTTTTTTTTTTTTTTAAAGATTTATTTATTTACTCCCCACTCCCACCCCTGCTGTTGTTTTGTGCTCGCTGTCTGCTCTCTGCGTGTTCTTCTGTGTCTGCTTGTCTTCTCTTTAGGCGGCACCAGGAACCAATCCTGGGACCTTCCAGAGTGGGAGAGAGGCGCTCAATCTCTTGTGCCACCTCAGCTCCCTGGTTTGCTGCATCTCTTATTGTCTCTCCTCTATGTCTCTTTTTGTTGCGTCATCTTGCTGCACCAGCTCTCTGCTCGGGCCAGCTCACCACACGGGCCAGCTTGCCTTACACCAGGAGGCCCCGGGAATTGAACCCTGGACCTCCTATATGGTCGACGGGAGCCCAAGTGCTTGAACCACATCCGTTTCCCCATGTTACAGTCTTAAAGAGGATTGCAAAATTCTTCGAGCAATTAGTTTGGCTTTGCATTAATTCTAAAAAATTTGAGTGAGAGTTGGGTTCCAGTAGAACTACCCTAACATTTACATGTTCATTCACTAATGCAGTAGACTAAATTTGTTGTACACCCCCGAGGTAGGAGACCCTCGTTTAGGTGTCATTCTATAGGACTAGTGGGCCATATCAAGGAGGACATAGATGAACTAAGAACAATGCAAAATGGACTAAATCTCACCAAAGAGGAAAAACCAAAATGCTGTGGAATTTCAGAAGAGTTGCAGTTCTCACACACATACCAAATTAAGGAACACTTACTGAGGGTAACCAAATCTGATTGGGAGAAGGTAGGATTTCTATAGAGGCGGAGCCTGTCAATAAGGTGAAATAGCTTGGGTAGGCATGTGTTTTGAGAGAACAGGAAGTAAGACAATTTGGTTTGATAATAGGGAGAATAATCCAAGTTAAGATAAAATCATTAAGTCCAGATCACAGACATCCTTGAATTCCAGGGAAAAGAATCTACACAGTACTTGGTAGGCACCAAAGAGACAGTGATAGTTTTGGACAGAGAAGAGCAAGTTCAAACCTATGTTTTGGAGAAATTAGCCCACCGTTGGTAAAGAAGAGACCTAGAAAGAAAAGTGAGCAGAGGGAAAGCTATCATGAGCTTTTACCAAAGCAAGCTCAGCAGTAATGTGGCCCTGAAATCTGGTGGTGAAAAAAGAAAACGTGTAAGGAAGGAAGGGCAGAGAATGAAATGATGGCAGTAATATAATAAATAGTGAAATACCTTTTTGCTCACCACATTTTGATTACTTACTTCCCTTATGCCAGTTAGAGGGAAAAGAAAGATTGAAAAGAAATAAGACTATCATTCTTGTGGCTTCGTAGTCTAACTGATAGATTGGAATGTATACAAATAATTATGTTATAGTGCGATATGTGCTCCTAATGAGGAATGTGCAAAGTTCTGTGGAAGCTCCACTCTGGGTGAAGAGCAGTGGGATTGGGGGTTCAAAGGAAAAGTGGGCTAGGGGGTGGACAGGGCAGCAATTGAAGAAGAGGGACGAGGCACTCCAGGCCACCGTGAAGACCAAGGGAGAGAAGACAGGTACCATGGGCACAGGGTGAGAGCCAGGCAGCGGTGGATGTGAACCTGAGCTTGGCTGCGTACAGATGCTGTGCCAGTTATCTGCCTTTTTAAGCCTCATTTTCCTCACCTGTGACCTGGGTGTAGTAAGAATCCCTGCCGCACAGGGTTGCTGTGAAGATTATCGGAGCTGCTGCCTGTGGAGAACTTATTAGCACAGACCTTGGCATAGAAGTGTCCAACAGAGCGGCCAATCTGATGTGCTAGGGAACTGCAGATTATTCACCATACTTTTTTTAGGAAGTACCTGGACTTGAACCCAGGACCTTGTACATGGGAAGCAGGTGCCCAACCACTGAGCTACATCTGCTCCCCATTCACCATACTTTTGTACAGGGTGGTGGGTGGGTGGAGGAGCAGGAGATAAGATTATTCATATTTGAGAAGGTCCTTGCTTGGACCCATGGAGTTTGGACTTTATCCTGTAGGCAGTGGGAAGCCACTGAGGGTGATTAAGCTGAGGATGACAGAGTTGGACTTATGTGCATGGAAATTAGTTAGATCATCTTTGCATTCCAAAATATTCCAAAAATATTGAGTGAGAGGTGTGCCAGCATAGCCCAACATTTACATGTTCATGGGATGGAGATGGCTGAGGTGAGAGACCATGTCATTCAACAGTCTGGTCCAGAGGTGATGAGTTGGGTATGAAGGCTATGGAGACTGAGAGGAAAGGCTGATTCAAAATCACTTGGCAGCTTGTACTTGTAATTAGCATTTGAACGTTTGTGAGGAAGAAGAAGTCAAACATGACGGGAAGATTGGGCGGATGCTGTCAGGTTGGGATGCTGCCAACCAAACAAGCCACAGAAACAATGCTAGGGCTTAATTTAGGTCACTAACATGATGGGACCTTGTGGAAAATCACTTTACCTTTCTGAGTCTTAGCTGACCCAGACAAGCAAATGTTTTAGGATTTTATAACTTTCTTCCTCAGGGATTTGTGGTTCCCAAATTGGTGGAAGTCACTGCACCACACAGTCTTATAAAGTTAAAATAAGATTCGAGTGCTTGGCTGGGGCATTTTCGTTCCGAGTGAGCCTGAATGACTGTTGTTGTTACCACGTGGGTTTGGGTTTGCTGTAGCACCCGCGTCCCGATGCTCTCCACCCAGGAAGTGGCGATTTTAGCTTGCCCACTTCACCACTCGCCCCAAGTCCATAACCACCGCTTCCGTTTTCATTCCCGCCTCAGAAAGAGAAAGGAGGGGATTTTCTGGTACCACAAGCTATAATGTTACTAAAAAAAGCCTCCGTCCAGCTTGTAGTACAGGCATAAGCCAGCAAGTTAACCTGGCAAAATTCAGGGCTATATTCAATTTGAGTGAGCAATTTGGGGGTTTTATCATAGTGTGGAGATATAATTGATTACAGCTCTAAGGCGCTGTTTTTGGTGTGGTTTAGTCAAAGGTGCAGACACATTACGTAATCTTGGTTCCTCGTGGATTACTTAGATGTTACTCTTTACGTTAACCAAACAGTCGGGAGACTTAATTTAGAAATTATCCAGAGCGATTTCACACTTCACAGAGTCATTATTAGAACATGCTGGAAAGTCTGCCTATGATTTTTTAATGTCCAATTCCATTATTTTTGGTAAATTTATGGAGTTGGGCAACCATCACCACAATTTTATTTGAAAACATTTCCATCCTCCAAGAAAGAAACCCGATGCCCACTCGCATTCGCTCCCTTTTCCCATCTCTCAGTCCTGACCTGCTTTTCATTTCCAAAGATGTTATTTTTCTGGACATTTCATAGAAATGGAATTGTGCAATATGTAGTCTTTTGTGTCTGGCTTCTTTCACTTAGCATCATGTTTTCAAGGTTCATCCATGTTGCAGTATCGCATTCCTTTGTATCAGCAAGTATCATCCCATAGGATGACTATACCACATTATATTTATCCATTCATCAGTCAGTGGTCAGTTGGGTTGTTTCCACTTTTATAAATAGTGCTACTATGAATATTTGTGTGCGTGTGCTCTTGTGGAAATAGGTTTCCTTTCTCTCAGGAGGGGAATTGCTGGATTGTATGGTAAGTGTATTTTGACTTTTGAGAGACTTCCAAATTGTTTTCCAAAATAGCTGTACCACTTACATTCCCACCAGCAATATCTGAGGGTTCCGGTTTCTCCACATCCTTTTCAATACTTGGTTTTAGATTATAGTCATTCTAGTGGGTGTATAGTGGCATCTCATTTTCATTTTCATTAGCATTTTCCTAATGACGAATCGTGTTAGGCATCTTTTCGTGTGCTTAGTGACCATTCATATATCTTATTTGATGAAGTGTCTATTCAAATCTTTTGCTTCTAGTTTTATTGCTTTTTTTGGTCTCTTTATTATTTGGTAGGAAGGGTTCTTTAAATATTTTGGATATAAGTCCTTTAAGACATATGTTATTTGCAAATATTTTCTCACAGTCTGTGGCTTTTTATTCTTTTACTGATGTCTTTTGAAGAGCAAAAGTTTCTCATTTTGATGAAAATGCAATTTATCACATTTTTCTTTTATGGATCATGCTTTTAGTGTTACATCTAAGAAATCTTTGCCTCACCCAAGGTCACAAAGATTTTCTTCTATGTTTTCTTCTAGGAGTTCTATAGTTTAGCTCTTAGCATGTAGGTATCTGCTCCATATTTAGTTAATTATTGTGTATCATTTGAGGTAAAGGTCTAGGTTAATTTTTGCGTGTGTACATCAATTATTCTAGCACCATTTGTTGAACTGCCCGGGATTTTTATGCTACAGAGAACCCATACTTCACTGGGTTTTCAAATAATTTTTTCTTTCTTAGAATTTGAATCCCAAAAACTGCAATTACATTTGGAAAGATAATTTTTAAGTATGATATTATTTGAGCTCTTAAAGACACTTTTCCAATGAATATAACATTCTGTTATAGGGACATCTGCTGTAATGCTTCAGTGTTTTTTATCATTCCCTAAATAGCAACCCTGGGATGGACATCCAACAGATATTTTCCCTCTCATGGGGTACATTTTAGTGAGGGATCAGGAATCTTTATCCTAGTTTATGTTTACTTTCCCTTAGAGTTTTTCGTTTGTTTTTGTTTCCAGAAGAAAGAATTCCTAAAGAGATAAAGAATCTCTTAAAGAATGTTAAATCATAGAATTTCTGGTCATCAGTCTAAATTTGAAAGTAGCTCTTTTTACTTGAACAACTGAGTTAAAATTTTCTAGCTCAATGTTTTGAAAAAAGTTTCCACTTGCTCTGAAAAGGTTTATTCCCACTGCTACATAAAACGAAAGTCCTTTTCCAGTGGAAAGTTTGAAAGTATTCCTGACTGGGTACTCAATGTTTGACAGATATGGGACTCTATACACTTAAAAAAGGCTTCTAAAGTTATTTCTAAAAATGTAAAAGCTAAAGAAAATTATTAGATACATGTAATGCTTGAACTTTCTAGTGGCTCACTTCCAGAACAGTTTCCCCAACAGTCAATGTTATCAAATAGAACTTTTCCATTATCAAGAGAGGGAAGGGAGAGATGAAATACCCACAGTATGAGTTTCCCAGCTGGTAAATACCGTACAATGGGCTGGCTTAAACAACAGGAGTTTATTGGCTCACAGTTTTGAGGCTCGAAGTCTAAAGTAGAGGTATTAACAAGGCCATGCTTTCTCTCTGAAGACTGGCATCCTGGAACTGGCTGCTGGTAAATCCTTGGGTCCTTGGCTTTTCCGTCACATGGCAACACTCATGTCAGTATCTTCTCATTTCTCTTCCAGGTTCTGTTGAGTTCCAGTTTCTTGTTCTTCCGTAGCTTTCTCTATTTCTGAATTTCATTCTGCTTATAAAGGATTCCAGTAATCCAGATTAAAGACCAAACTGATTCAGTTGGCCTACACCTTAGCTAAAAATAACATCTTCAAAAGGTTCTAGTTACAGTGGGTTCACACCTAGGCATGGACTAAGATTAAGAACGTCTTTCAGGGGATGCATAATTCAATCTGCTGCACACACCTGTATACCTGATTCTAGCTGCCAGTTTTTCTTTTCTTAGAAATTACCATAATTACTATTTTTAATCAGCTATATATATGATATACTGAATGCTATATCATTTGATATGTAAATAACATATGTAAATGAGCCAATAATTCACATGTAATTTTTTTAACAAATCAACTTTATTGATACATATTAATAAAGTAGACAATCCATCCAAAGTGTACAATCAATGGTATTTGGTATAATCACATAGTTGTGCATTCATCACTTCACATGTAATTTTGTTGTTGTTGATGTTGTTTTTTGGTTTTCCTTTTTTTTTTTTCTTTAATTTTAATAATAAGTATATTAGCAAAAGTTTTCATATTTTCTTTTAATTATTGTTTGCTTGAATTTGTGGAAAACAAAGGTATAATAAGACCTTACTGAAGTCACAAAATATAAATAGGTAAGAGGCAGTATTCCCTGGGGGAAATTTAGTATTACCTGATCACCCTTTAAGAAACTGTTGCAGGTATCTACGATTTTCTCCTGTTCTGTTATTCTCATCTTAATTTGCCTATAATAATTAAGATTTTTAAAAATTCTAGTATCGATCGAGATCAAACAGCCTCCAAGGTTGGGAATTATTTCCTAGTTGGCTTGTGACAGCCCGTTCATTTTGATGAGTCTTGCATGAGATTTGGAAGGATTTCCATGGGTTCAATTGGCAGAGGAGCTAAGTACAAATTGCTACAAGTCACAATTTTAAATTGACTATTACCTATGTTTTTCCGACCACTGATATTTGGGGGCAAAACCATAATTGGGAATACTCCATTCATTTAAGATTATCTGAGTAAAGTGAGTGGGAGGACTTCTGGAGTCCCCGTGGGTGCAGGAATGGAGGGAGGGAGGTGGGGTGGGGAGGCCAGACACTCACAGCTTCCCTTTCTGCCCGAGACTGACCCCATTAGTAACTTCCTAGGAAATCAGGACCAATGACCCAGTGGCCAGCGTCAGCACCAGCTATTTCTGAGGTGTTGGGAAACTACGAGGTGTACAACAGGTGGACTTTGGAGTAGGGCTGGCAAAGTTCAAATCCTAGTCTTACTACTAACCACATGTATGTCCTTAAGAAAGAGACCTTTCTGGAAGCCTCAGTTTCAAATGCTGGTATTTTAGCCATGTGATGCGTTTCATTCCATTTTCTCTTTGACCCCATTTCTAGAATTCTTTTTCTGGAGTTTCCTGCTGTAATTGGTCCCTGCTCAAATCGGAGTCTTCCTCCTGATTTTTTTATGTGGGATTTTTAGGGTAGTTGGGCTAGGCAGCTCAATCAAGGAGCATCAGTCCCTTTTCTGGCAACTTCTTTCAGTAGTTTACCTGGCAGGCACCTGGGAACCTGGAAGCAGTGTGACTCCAGGCCAGATCTATGCCGTTTTCAGTAAATCAGGATCACAGTTTGGGGGAAAGGTGGCAAGGAGCTGAAATACAACTTGTGACTTAAGTGAAGTATTGCAGCACCATTTTCTAAGGTACAATATAAATTTTTCCTATATTGACTTGTAACAAGAATCCGTGTCCATTTGGCTATATATTTTTCATCTTTTTTTGGTATACATTATTCATCTGTAATTCTTTTATTGGCAAGTTCTGAACTAAACATATTTGAACTCTTTTGCGGCAGTACCCGTAATTAGATTCTCATATTCATTGAAGGAAATAAAAACAATGCTGGTCCAGTCTCCTGCCCTTGCTTTGCAGACTTTGTGATAGTCCCAGTACAAGCAGTGGGGTCTTACCTGCAGTCTTCTTAGTGTACCACTGACCAGATGTTGGTGTGTACTTTGTAGGCTCATCGATGGGCTGCACCAAGTTTCAACGAGGGGGTGATAAAATTTGTCTGTAATCCGTGAGTGTAGCCGAAAGGAAGGAAGAATCCAAATGAAGTGGTCATTACTTTCTCTGACTCTCTTTTCTATGCTCTTTTTTCTAACATCCCACTGAAGTACTCTCTCCGTACAATGCTTTCTCTTCATTCTTATCGCAAGTCATCTTCTCCTTCCAATATGGTAATGCTTCAATCAAGAATGAAAACATAGAGAAGATTTTTTTTAAAAGATGTTTAAAAATCCTAAATCTGTCTTTCCTTGTGCATTCTATTGCCAGCAGCGAAAATTTATTTGTTGGGAAGCACCTGTTACCTTAGTACTAACATGTCTGAGATTAAGTAGGAGACTTTCAAAACAGGATTGTTGATAATGGGGAAGGAAAATCCAAGTCAATCTGTTTTGAAGGTGACACAGAATTTGTGAAGGTTATAAAGGAGATGTATGATTGTGAGATTGATTTCCCGATGAATGTAGGATGACAACAGCTTTCTCGCCATCCAAAAGTGTCTGTTTATTTGTCCGCTTATCTATCCATCAACTCAGAATATCCTACAATCTCAAAATACTGTTAAATTTCAAAATCAACAGCAACACAATGCTGAGTTGACATCCTGCATACTAATCCAGGAGGGTAAATAATAGAATTGTAGGTTTGATCCATTTATCCAATTGAGAGGCATTTTTAATTGCCCATTTCTCAGGCAGTATAATAGACTGAGGACATAGAGATAGTATTGGATAAAATTTTTGAAAAGATAGTATTATATAGTGTATTAGTCAGCAAAAGGGGTGCTAATGCAAAATACCAGAAATCTGTTGGGTTTTATAAAGGGTATTTATTTGGGGTGGAAGCTTACAGTCACAACACCATAAAGCATAAGTTACTTCCCTCACCAAAGTCTGTTGCCATGTGTTGGAGCCAGATGGCTGCCGACATCTGCAAGGGTTGAGCCTTCCTCTTCCTCTTAAGGCTCTGTGGTCTCAGCTTCTTCCAGTATCAGCTGTGGGCTGGGAGAAGTCTCATCTCTCTCCCCGGGCTTCTTTCTCTCTGGGCTCAGCTGTTCTGCTCTCTCCACAAGGTCAGCTGTAAACTATCATTTGACTGGCATGTCTCTCTTCCCGGGGCCTCTGCCCCGTCTAATGGAGCCTTCTCTCTTTCCTCACGTACCTGCTTCTCTATGTGTTTACTTCCCTGGGACCTAGCATCAAAACCCCCACTAATTCCTCTGCCTTGTCCTTTTCTCTGTGAGTCCACACCGACCAAGGGGGCAGGGACTCAACATCCTACTGACATGGCCCAATCAAAGCCTTAATCATAATTTAATCAAGTAAGAGTGAAACCTCTGAATCCAATACAATCAAATGTACCCAGAGGAACAAACCAATTTACAAACATTATCCAATATCTATTTTTGGATTTCATAAATAATACCAAACTGCTACAGACAGTTTAAAAAGATTGTAAGTAGCTGCTTTATAAAGTGAGAGACTCAGGAAAATAAATCAATGCTCTATAGGGTAGTGAGTGCTTTTCTGGAGGCACAGAAAGGAGCTACAGTTGAGGGGAGTTTATGAAGGTTTCATACAGGAGGTAACACTTGAAGTAAACTGTGAAGGTTAATTAGGAGTTTTCCAGGCTGTTAAGGGGTAAGACGTAATCCTAGAAGGAGCAGTATTCCCATCATTTACAGTTGCACACGGTATATTTGTTTCAAATGCTGAGTCGTTCACCGTGGCTGGAGTGTATTTGTGTCGGAAGACAAAGCTGGGAAGATACACTGGGTCAGCGTATCTTGAATGGCCCCAGATTTTGCTCATGGTGGTGGCGGCGATGATCAGGTCTGTGTTTTAGTGGTAGGGTGGAGAATGTGTTGGAGATATAGAAGCTGCTCAGGGAACTATTGGAATGGATTCATGAGAATGATAAGGGCTGGGATTGAATGAGAGGAATGGAGAACAGAGTCCTTCTATGATGCTGTCTTTAGCTAAAATGAAAAAGCTGGATGGGGAGAAAGGCGATTCAAGAACATGTTATTCGCCTTCTAATCCAAGACCCCTTGGGTTTCCTGATTCTAAAGGCACTTGGAGTTCTCCATTTGCATGTTTGCACGCTGAGGCTTGAAACGCCTGTTCCTTGAGGACACAGACATCTTTCTCAGTCTTCTCCCACTGAAAAATTTAACCCTGCTTCCCATTCCTCTCCTTTCCCCTCTCTCCCAATTCCTTTTGCCCTCTCTGTACAATGAAAGTCAGAACACAGGTTGAGAAATAAATGCCGATGTTCAAACGGGTTGAGGGGGGAGAAGGGGTGGGGGAAGGGCAAGGACAGGTGTAAGAAAATGTAAAGAAAGAAAAACATTTGGGTTTCTGACATTAAGATCTGAAACATCATTATTGATTTTGCAATGCTTAGTTGTGGTAGGGTCACTCAGTATGCTTAATTTCAAAAGAGGAAATTATGTTCATTTTTATAAAATTGTGTATTTTTTTATTGCAAAAAGAAATTTTGATTAGACTTCTGTATTCTTCAGTACCTATTTCAGAGATCAGAATACATATTAAGATGCAGTAATTTTGTCCATTTATTTCATATTATGTTCATCTTAAACTGTTTACTCTTAAACGAGTCCAGGCATAAAATTGCATCTTACAATTCAATTATTTTCTTTACTGGCGTGTTAACTAGGCATTGCTGGTGCTGTAGATTTGAGGTTTAACTGCCTTTTGAGATGGTAGGATGGTCTGAGATGTGTAGGTGAAGCCCAGAAAACAGAATTCCCACCAGAAATTATTACAATAGAAGTCTAGGGTAGGAAAACTCATCAGCCAAATCTTCTCCACCTCTGGGATCCAGGTCAGCAGTAAGAGCACAGGAGAACATACCTGCAGCCAGGTGAAGGAGGCAGGTGACGCGAGGTCGAAGGGGAGTCAGTGTGGAGTTAATCACATGTCTTGTGGAATTCATTCCTTCATTTTAAATAAAGCGGGAATGAACTCAGCCTTACTGATTTCTCAATCTAGTGTTCATCAGTAGCACTTAAAAATTTTGTAGTAACTCTAAAGTGGTTTTTATGCTCACGGAACTGTGCTTTCAGTATTAAATAAAGTGTTCTCTATGAACTTCAGTATTTGTGTTTTTAGTAAATTACCTAATCAGCCTATGAAACAAGTTTCAAGGGCATAGCCTCACCAACTGTGTTCTTAGCATCGTTTAGCATCAGTTTTACAAGTGAGAACAATTGAAGTATCTGCCATCACTCCCCTTTCACTTCAAGGCAGATAAAAAACATTAATCATTCAAGAATTTTTAACAAATGAGCCCAAGAGACAAGGCCACAACTTTCTACTTTCCAGACTACAACTTTTTCTTAGGTGTTATTTTTGGGGGAAATCTGTTAACAGTTGCAGTAATATTACTGATATCCATGTAAATACCATTCCACGGTAATTAGAAAACCTTTTGGCTGATTGTCGTTTCATTTGCTGTCACAATTCTACCAACCACTAAAGAGTCATAGAGATTAATACTTTATATCTTCCATCAAAGATGCAGCACACTGTAAGGAGTGTAACCCAATGTTAATATCTGCCTTTGCCTCTAAGCCTTGGGAAGCATAACCTGGTAAATGACATTTCTACTTTTCGGTGTGTGCCTGGTCTGTTTCTTGCTCAGACCCTGTCCAGACCAGGGTAAATCCAAGTGAAGGGCATGAGAATGGTGGGAAAATGTAATAATGGTGTCTGTCCCTGACAACTGTGGTTCCTGGGCTAGAGGAACAACCAGGAGAGGTGGAGCTGAGCCAGCCCTGAAGTTGAGTCTTTACTCAGTTAAATCGAGGGTGGGCTGCTATTTACTTCTTTCAGAACTAAGTCCTCTTCCTTGTTTGGGCAATTTTTTCTTGAAGTCATCCCTCCCACCAAGAATGGTTGTTCTTTAACTAGCCTTAGTGATTTAGGAAAAGGCATATGAACTAGAGGGATAGAGAATCAGAACACCTGGGCTGTAGGTGCCATTTCTGCTGCCTATTATTAGGCTAGGATAATTTTTTCTCCCCATTAAGGACTATGAAAGCATAAAGCAACTTTGGAGAGAGAAAGATCATTCCACCTACTTGTTTCTAAAATTTAAGGTTGAGAAAGGAAATGTGAATCATAACCAGTTCTAGTTCACATTTCATATATGCTTGATAGAGGGAAAGGGGAAAAGGCAATAAGGAGAGAGAAGGGACCAGAACAGAGAAAAAGGTGAAGGTGAAGGTAAGAATCAGAGCAAGAAGTACATATATACATCGATGAAGGTAGATCAAAAATAGGCCAGCCACTGTATTGTACACTTAAAAATGGTTAAAATAGAAATTTTTTTGTTATGTATATTGTATTACACACAAAGACACACACCCAAATATAGTCTAGAGAAAATGTAGAAGAAAAGCATAAACCAGAAGCAAAAGAGATGCAATTGTGCTGAGCACACAGAGGCTTTTGTGGTGCAGTGTCACAGGATCTTAATTTTTGGAAGTTGCTGCTAAGGGTTTTGTCGTCGTTGTTTTTTCTAACCATAGCCCATAAAACCATGTTGCCTTTTTCTGAACTACAGCTGCTGATGGAGGGGTCGTGTGTAGGACTTGTCTTGCAAAGATGAAGTTACACAAAGTGCCTAACCTGTCTTTTGTGCTCTGCCATTAAAGTACTGTCCTCTCCGTGACCTGTTTCCCGTCTGTAAGTTGGGTATAATATCTTCGTTACTTATCTGAAGACGGAATTTTAGGTAGGTGGCAAAGCAATTTGAAATTTTAAGATATCTAAGCACTTTTCAGCCTTCCCTCTGATATTAAAAGTTTAAAAAGGGGGGGGGGCTTAGGGCTCAAATCTCTTTCAAAATATGTAAATGTTTCCCTGCTCTTGCCTTCAACCCCTCCTCAAAGTATGTTCATCAGTCTGAGGTCTTATAAGTTCCCCTTACCCACTTAAAGTCCTTGTAATCCTAATACATTCTAAACACTCACTCTATAATCCCCATGCTGAGAAAAATGGGCTTATGCAGGGTATTTTGGTCATGACACATAAATTTTCGTTTAAGGAAACTGAGGTCGTGATGCGGTTCCAAACAGTGACATGCTAAGGCCTAAAAGTTCATCTTTCTGGAATCAGACATCATGACGTGGTATTATCCGGCCTGGATGGGAGGAGGTTTCGCCACGGGCCCCATTAACAGAAATCGGGGAAATTTTTATTTTTGCTAACCTCTAGTAAAATTTTAGCATTTCCTTCAATTATGAATGCAGACATCAGACCAGAGCAATCTTAGCAATGCCTGTGATATTGTCACCAGTATTTTTTCACATCATAGTACAGTGTTTGCTGATACCTTCAAATAGCACTTATATTCGTCACCACTTAAAAGTAGGGTGGTGGTTAGACCTGTCGTAAATCCTGTTAATCCACGCGTTGGTCAAGAATCACACGTTACAACATATGCCACAATTTTTTAAATATTTTGATGATTCTGTTTCAAGCTAATTGATTTTCTTTATTATCCTATCTTGTATTTTAGGCATTCAAAAACATATTCTGAGAAGGGGGTCTATGGAGACCAGATTGCCCAGGGGTTCAGAGCCTCTGATTCCTGTCAATGCCTCTCCCCTCCCTCAAAAAAGCCCTACATCTGAGAAAAGGGAAACCTGCCAAATTCTAGTTTCCTTCTGTAGATGCCCAGGATGCAGAGTGGCAGGGTGGAAGAAAGGACGCGTCCTCATTTGGGAATCCGACAGGCTGGGTTGTGAGAGCAGCCTTTCCCCTTCCTGGCCTTATTAACTTCAGCAAGTAATGGTATTGAGTTAGCTTATTCATCTTTCATTTGTAATGCTATAATAAAATTAATTTTATTGTAGCTCCAACATCTGAAGCGGTAAAATGTGGCTCATGTTTTCTAACTTGGTAGGGTGGTTGTGGAGATCGGCTTAGGTCCATGTCTGGCACATCCTAGGCATTCAAAAAGGGCTTCCATTGCTGCTGTGGATTCTGCTATTCTGTAGCAGGAATTGTCACCGTGTCTGTCACTGTTCGCGAATTCCCTAGTGTTCAGTGTTGTGGTAACCTGGGAATACTCTGGGACGTCTGCTCGTTGTGTCAATGTGTATCTCCCAGAATACCTTCAGACTCCCTCAGAATGAAGTCCTTTTTCCTTCAGTTTAATTTTTCCCCAAATCTTCACAGAGCATCTTTAATTTCCTTGCCTATAATATTTTCTTCTGTATTACCCTGCTATTTGACCCTATATACTTAGAGACTTTAGGTCAGGCTTCTGGATGGACATGTGTGAAATTGAGTTTTTTTGGGGGGAAGCCTTTCTTTTTTCCTCAGATTAATAATTTGCTTTCAGTGTGGTTTCCAATTTTGTTATTTTTCAAAGCATCTAACGGGAGGTCACAAGATCTATCATGCATTTTACTTTTGCAGAGAAAGATATCTTGTATAGGAAAGGAACAAAACGGACCACTGGCTAGAGGGTAGACTTTAAAACTGTCCTGAGAAGCAAGAGCTACAAGGCAGAGCCTGACTCCACAGTAAAGTGTGTTTACAGAAGGTTATGACTGGGGCGTGAGTTGCCTGCTCTGGCTCTGGGAGCCCAGGATTCTTCCAAAGCTTAGGCTGCTGGAGTGTGAGGAGAACCTGGCGGGGACCACTTACATCCCTGACTCTAGTGTTTCTAAGGCCAAAGCATGAACGTGGCCGGCTGCCTGCTCCTGCACCGCGTCTGTGGACAGCCGCTGGCCGTGTCCCAGCCAGACGTAGGCTCCTGGGCTTTGTGGGAGAGGGTAGGCTTGTTGGTGACCACAGTCAAACTGCCTTCCCTGGAATGAACTTAGGAAGTATTTCCAAAGTAAATACACTTGGCTAAAAAAAGATTTAGTATTAGAATATGCATCAGAGTTCAGATTTGTTTTACAAGGAATGTAACTCTATTCTAGCTATGAGTCAATATTTGAATATGTGCTTAAATCTGAGTGATTTTTAGCCCCACCCCTCCTTCTGTCCTTTTGCTAGGAATAAAATATCAATTTTATGTATTCCATTAAGCTTTTTGCAAACAATCAATTTACAATCTGCTAATTTTTGCAACTGCTAGACTATTCTGGAGTGTTTTCTCCTTTTACGTTTTTAATGAAACTGTAAAAATACTTGAAGCAGATCTATAGTTAATTTTTACACGTGTTCACCTTTGTGGGACAAAAGCTGACAACTGAGGAATAACGATGAAAAGGAACCGTCAATCCCCTGCCGTATCCCCTGCCAGATCTCCTGTGTATCTCCAGCTGTATAATTTCCTTGCTTTGGGCATACCTAGCTTCACCCAGCTTAGATCATTTCCTGGAGTATGTTTTCATATGCAGAAGGATTTGTTACCTGAACAACTAAGATAACTTTTTGTTTTCCTGAATCTATTTCCTTATTTTCATCATCAGTGAAGAAAAGCAGTCTGCCTGTTACATAAGTGGGAGAAAAAACTAAAAACTAAAACAAAAAAACCTGCACATAGATTTGTGAGCAGACTACTCCTTGCCTGGTATTTTGTTGTACTTCTGTTGTTCTAGCGTGTTGTTTTGAACCTTTTTATCACAGGGTGATAGCAGAACTGGTTTTATTCTCACCGTTTACTTGTTGGTGCCTTTTAGTTGAGTCATTTATTTAAACTATGGGTAATAAATTGTTTTTCATATGTAATGTGGGATATTAACTTGTCCATGATTTCTTTCATATTTTCCCCTTGGTGGTAATCTGCATCTAAGATAGAGTTCAGGCCAGTGAGGGTTGGTAAATCACAGCAGGTGGAGGTGGCTAGGACCTGTTCAGTATCTGTCTGAGCTGAGGCAGCAGGGCATAGTGAAAAATGTCTAGAGCAGAGGTTACAAGACCCACAGTTCAGTGCCTCTGTTGCCTTAACGGGCAAGTGTTCCTAATTTGAAAACGAGAGGGTTGGCGTAGAATACCTGCAAATCTCTTCCTGCTGCTTTGGGGTTCAGGGGATTTTTTATGACCTGGGTCTCAAAGAACTTTTAGGCGCATCAGGCTAGAAATGACGGGACCCGCCTTGCAGTTCTCTGGTGCCACTAATGGGCAAGAAATGTAACTGTGTCCCACCAGCTGGCTCTCCTCCTGCCCAGCCCTCTGTCCGGCGGTGAGTCTCAGCTCTGCTGGCACCACGTGCCTTCTCTCCTGCGCCCCACCCTGCCCGCCCTTCTGTGGCACTGGACCTCTCTGGGTCTGTTCTGGAGCTCCACCCACCCCACCCCATGCCCTCGCCATGACAGTCTCTTTTGCTTTATTAAATAATGCACAGGAGTGGCAGGACTGAAGTGACCCAGCCCTGTGGAACAGTTGCTGCAGCCTTCTGCCAACTGCCGCCCTCTGCTTTATCCCCGCAACAGCCCGTCTGTCTCCAGCCTGAGAGGTCTGCCTGGGCCCAGCAGGCTTTCATTCTGGGGGTGGCTGTTCTATGGCCTCACAATAATTAGCTATACCATTAATTAACTCTACCATTATGGATTTTACACATTAATTAACTATACCGTAGTCTCACTTCATCCTCACCTGGGCCTACTATGCCCCAAGAAATATGTGCAGAACTGAATGCTCAGAAGTTAAGGAGGCTGCCTGAGGTTGCAGAGCCCACAAGGGGCCCAGGCAGGCTTGCACTGAAATCAGCCCGATTCCAAAACTCCTGCTTTTTTCTAGCACATTGCATGGCCTTGCAAAAAGTTATTTGAAAAATTAGAAAGTGTTGCGTGGTTTAGAACCCTAAACCCTGGAGCTGTGGGGATTGTCTAGTCTGGAATCTGAGATCCAGAAAGATTTCTTGTGCCTTCTCCGAGTTCACACAGCTAGTTCATAGCTCAGTCTAGTCCCCTGAATTCTCATTCAGTGTAGCATGCTCTCCCCCATGCCCAAGCACAGGGGCTCGGAGGCAGCCAGCCTGAGCCCTGGACTTAATCTTCTCAAAGCACCTTCTATTTTTAAAGCACTTTCTTTCTTTTTTTTTTTTTTTTTTAAGTAGCTCACATTAGTGACAGAAGATACTTTAGAGTAGTAATGTCTAGCATTACACATTCATTTCTTCTACCAGCAGACCTGCTTGGTGCGAGGCTATTGTTAAACAGATATTTGGGAGCCACCTACCGCAGTTCACTTTATTTAAACCATTTATTTTACAATGGTTTCTTATCCTAGCTCATGTGAGCCACTAAGCTTCACTATTTAAATTATGCTTTTAATTCAGCACGAATGAAAGATTTGCTTGTTTTCACCCATGTTTAGTTGTCTTCACTGTCTATTAAACAAAATAACTTTTTTTTTTTTAATAGACAAGGAAATTAAGACTGCCTGGAGGAGGGCTGAGTAAAGGAGGGAAGGAATGTATGGTTTGTTCTTTCTTAACACCTGCTTGGATATTTGAGCTCACCTTACTTGTTCACGTTTGAAAAGGTGGTCACGGCTGAGCCCTGGACGCGAACCCTGCCGCAGGAGGACGACGGGATGGAGGCGCAGAGGGTCAGCAGGAGGAGGTGGGGCTCTGGGAAAAGGACCAGACCTAGGCCCCTCTCAGACTATGGCCACTGGGCAAGCCGGAGTCTGTCTATCCCTGAAGACTCCGTGGCCGTAGACACCCAGAAAATGGACTCTGTAGAGTGCGAAAGCCAGCCGAGCAGGGTGCCCCCCGATTCCACAGAACAGAACGCGTCCCTCGGCTGCCCCAAAGGAAATCAGAGAAGAAGACCCGTTTCCATGATCGGTGGGGTCAGCTTCTGTGGGAGCAACCAGACGGAGGAAATGGAGAGCCTGCTGACCCAAGTAAGAGCTGATGTGCTTCCACTGGAGCAGCAGAGGCCCTTCGGCTTCCTGGCCTTTGTTCTCCGGCTGTAAACTAAACAGGATGCTGCTTTCTCCTTTCTTCTCTCTTCCTCAAGTGTGATGTCACCCACTCGCAGCCTTTTCTTCCTGACTTTGTGTGAAAACCTGCACGAATGAAAACTAACCATCTGACATTTTGAATGCCTTTTACTGATCTCTTTCTTTCTCGGGCTCTACAACTAATATGTGAGACTAGACTGCTGTTTGTTTCTAAATACTCTGCTCTAGTGAATGAGCTTCCTGAACAAAGCAATTCTTGAAAAAGAAGGTGTCATCCATGATTAAAATATAGAGATAAGAAGAAAATAAAGAAGAAATAGGTTTTTTTTTAGGAGATAGGAAGTAATTTTTTTCTACCAATTTCTTACTTTTTATTTTCAAATTGCAACTTTGAACAAAAGAAAAAAAACATTGCAACTTTGCAGTGGGTTTGACAGCAGGTTAAAATCTTACAATTGGTTCCTTAACATGTTTTAGTAATTTGACAAGTGTTTATCAGTACCCAGTGAGCACTTTGAGGATACAAAGGCCCTGTGGTCAGTGACACTAATTAACCAGGGTAAGGGGTTTACAGCACAGTATATGAGTAAGTGCCCAATTTCATTTTAAAAATCTGCACGCTAATGTCACAAATAGCGGGTAAAATTACTCTCAAAGGGGAAAGCCTTTATTGAAGTATTGGAATGTATGTTTATATACTCCTGAAATGCCTCATTTGTAGCAAGCCCTCAAAAACTCTGGGTTAATTGAATCACATTCAACTGAATTCTTTAGGGGAAATCAAATTAAGTTGAAGAATACCATGAAACCATTAAGAACTTTTTGTTATTTGAGGTGCATCACATGCCAGTTAGGAAACAATCCTGAGCGAAATAACATCTTCGTCTATTTTAAGTGGAAAAACAGTATGGGGAAGATCTGCACCCTTAGGAATTGGCTTGCTTTAGAGCATCAAAGAGGAGTGTCGTAAAATGTTTTTCTGCAGCATAACCTAGTTTAGGGAGTTGGGTGGGAAAATGCGAGGAAAACATAAGGGAAGCGTAAACAGACTTGGCTTTTGATGCATTGTTACAGGGAAAATCAAAAAGCTCTGCAGACAATTGACAAGACCTGTATAAATCTGTAGAAAACCAACTCTTCTTTTAAAACAAAGTACAATTGTCACATTAGTTTAGGTAAATGGGAATTGTATTTGCTCCCACAGATATTTACTGAGTGCCTTGCGAGGCAGAGGGGCTGCAGGGATGAGCAAAAGAAGGCGAGTGAGTGGCGGTGACTGCAGGCGGGTCGCCTGGCTGTGACCCCGCCTGGCTCTGCTTTTGCTTCCTCCGGAGGCTGCTCCTTGCACGGGGACTTAACGCTCTGCCGCTGCATCTGTCCGAGATAATTTGCTCTTCCTCTTCATGCACTCTTAGCTCTTTAATGTGATGCTGTGAGCTAAGAAGTGACCTGTCGAAAGCAATTTCTAAGCATTTTAGAATAATTCATTGCAAGTGAGCCCGGGTGCAGCCTGAAGCTTTTGACATGACATAATGGCAAAAACATTTCACGCTTGTGAGTGGCTTCGAGGTGCAAACTCTGAGCTCCTCACAGCTTTGTGTGCGAGGCGCTTGCAAGAGCTGTGGCTTCCTGGCACCGTCTCAGGCTTCTATGTCTTCCTCTCGTAGCCCGCACCCAGGCCTCCGGTGCCAGCTCACCAGGTGCCACCGTACAAAGCTGTTTCCGCCCGATTCCGGCCGTTCACCTTCTCCCAAAGCACGCCCATCGGGCTGGATCGCGTGGGGCGCAGGCGACAGATGAGAGCCTCCAACGGTGAGTGTCCCGGCGCCCCTGCTCAGAGCCCTCCTTCTCAGAAGTTAGCATGACATGATCCATTTGACCCTTCACCCAAGGTGCTCGGGGGATCACACACTGTCCCGTCTCTCTAGGGAGCTGTTTTTGTTTTGCCTGGTAGTGAGGAAGGGCTCACCCGAGCCTCGCGCCCACAGGCACGCGTTTGGTACAGACGTGCAGGGTGGGCGCTCTGTGGGGCATCACAGCCAGCTGGTTTGAGACGTGTGCCCCTCTCGTGGTGGCTGCACACCCAAACGCCTGCGGGGTGGGGGGGACTCATAAGAATGGAGGGGCAGGGCTGCGCCCTAGTTTTTTTTTCTTATTAGAGCAATGGTAGGTTTATAGAAAAATCATGTAGGAAATACAGAGTTCCCATATATTCTCTCGCCCCACCTCCCCCACTCCACAGTTTTCCCTGTTACTAACACCTTGCATGAGTGTGGGACCTTTGTTATGACTGGTGAAACAATATGATAATTATACTATCACGTACAGCTCATAGTTTACATTAGGGCTTACTCTTTGTGGGGTACAGTTCTGTGGTTTTGTTGTTTCTTTTGTTTTTATCCCGGTAACAAAACAGGTATACAACCTAAAATTTCCCATTTTCACCACTTTCAAATATATAGTTAAGTGGTGTTAATTGCGTTCACAATGCTATGCCCTACCCACCATAATATATATATATATATTTTGAGGTACCACAGGCCAGGGATTGATCCTGGGGCCTCATATGTGGGAAGCTGACGCTCAACCATTGAGCCACATCGGCTTCCTTGAGTTGTTTTTTGTTTGTTTGTTTGTTTTGTTTTGTTTTTTGTTTTTTGTTTTTTTTTTCAGGCGGCACTGGGAACTAAACCTGGACCTTCCATGTGGAAGGCGGGAGCTCAACTGCTTGAGCGACATCCGCTCCCCCTCATAATCTTTTACGTAATACAGCAGCTAGCATGCTCTCATAGTGTGTTTACCCAATAAATATTTGTTGATTTGCATGAATACCATATGTTTTGGGAATGATTTTTAAATTAGTGAAAAAAAGCAAAGCTTCCTCTGCACCAATGCAGAAAAGCCAAGGCATAAAGAGGTAAATGGCCCCAAGTCACTCACCAAGGAAGCAGAAGAAAAGGGATTTGAACCTACAGTAAGATGGAGTTTTCAACACCAAAGCCCATATTATTAAACACTGGACCATACTGCCTCTTTGAGGAAATGGGGCAGATTAAGAATTAGATGATTCCAGGTTGTAAGAGACCAAAGTGCTGGTGAATAATGAGGAAATAGTATTGTTCCTGATGGTGTTTGCATGGTTTCTAATTCACTTCCACATACACTAATAAGAAGAATCAAGGTTAGATGATTTTGCCAAAAGGGGTGTAATGGGGAAGAGAAATGAGATAGCAGCTACAGGTTGTGAACATCTCAAACCCAGCATGCTCAAACAGCTTTATTCTCCCTCAGCTATTCCTGTGGCTCCACCTACTCCTTATAGGAGCAGGATGGAAACCTTAGGGTCATCACTACCCTGTCCCCAGAGCCCCTGGATCCCACAGTTTCCCAAAGGGGTTTCCCCCTGCCTGTCCCCCCACCCTTACCCCAAGCTCATGAGACCTTACCCTAGTTCTGCCGCCTATGATTGTGTCGATAAACACTCTCATCTGAGTTATTTTCCAAGCTCAACCCTTACTTTTTTATTTCCTTTCCAACTTTCCCCACTTATTCCATCATTAATGGAATAAAGTCCAAACGCCTTAAACTGCAGGTTTTTCATTAGACCCCAAACTAACCTTCCATCTTTTCCTGCCAAGTCTTACCACTTAGCGTTCTCTCCATCCACTCTAGGTTTTCAGATTCTTTTTGCCTGTTTTTGCTTTGCTCACTCTGCCCAGAATTCCCTTCCTTCTTTTTACCAGATGTCAGAATGCTTTCCATTCAGACTTTTGTCAACCTTTTTCTCTTGTATGCTCTTGGTGGCAAAGGAAATTCTTTAAAATCCTTCTGGAATTTGGCCGTATGTCTCATTCATTCTCTTTGAGCCAAGAACCAACTTCTGGTGATATATTTTAAGAAAGTTACCCAAGGGAGAAAAAGCCTACATGTACAAGATGTTCACGAGAGCAAAATAGCTAAAGCACTCTCAGTGTCCAGTTACAGAGGGCTGGTTAGTCGGATTGTTATGTAGAGGCTACTTCAAAACTGTTTACAACATAACTAGAAAATGGTGAAACAACCTGAAAAATGGCTGCTGTAATTTTAAGTAATAAAAAATAGGAAATAAAGTCACATGTATACCACAATCGCAACCGTGATTTTAAAATATCTAAAAAGAATAGGCAAAAATGGAATTAGTGTTGTTAGGATGGTAGAAATGTTGACAAGTTCTCCTCCAACCCCATATACATATACAGGCACACACAGCCTATTTCCATCCTTTCTGTAACACTGTTTGTTTTTTCTGTTGGTTGGTGTGGTTTGATGTTAGGATTCTTTTGTTGAGAAGAGACAAAAACTAACTTAAACAAGAAGAGAATTTATTGGAAAGGCATGAGGATCTTCCAGAATTGATGGGGTAGATGGCTGGGGAGCAGGCCAGGAAACTGACAGTGGTAAAGGTTGTGCCTGGCCACTAAGGAACATAGGAAAGGCCATAGGGCCTTTGTGGAAATGCGTGAATGCCAGCCAGTGCTTCTGTCCTTCTGCCAAGCACTCAGAATCAAAGCTCCAGAATAGAAGCTTTGACTCTCTAGACTTAGGCGATGTGTCCACTGCCTGGCAGCCACTAACAGGAAAAAGGATTGGGTGCCTCCAGGGACCCCTCGCCCGCTGGATGAAGAGGGAGCCAAATTGCTTCCCTGTGACTAAGACTGGACACAGTGGAGGAGGGGTAATTCCCCAGAGGAAATCCAGGTATTGTCAGAAATGAGAGGTTCTGGTTAGGTCCTACATTTGTTCATTCACTTAGGAGATACTTATTTACCATGTGCCAGCTGGTGGCAGTCCCTTAACTCGGAGACTTATATCCTAGTGAAGGGATACAAACAAATTAGCAAGTGACTATTTAACATGTCAGATAGCGCTAAAAAGAAAATAAAGCAGGGTTCAGGGCTTCATTTTTAAAGATTTATTTATTTACTTCCCCACCCCCCCATCCCACCCTCACCCCCCACCCCTCGTTGTTTTGCGCTCGCTGTCTGCTCTCTGTGTGTTCTTCTGTGTCTGCTTGTCTTCTCTTTAGGCAGCACCAGGAACCGATCCCAGGACCTTCTGGAGTGGGAGAGAGATGCTCAATCTCTTGCACTGCCTCAGCAACCTGGTCTGCTGTGTCTCTTTTTGTTGCGTCATCTTGCTGCGCCAGCTCTTCATGCGGGCCAGCACTCTGCACGGGCCAGCTCTCCGTGCAGGCCAGCTTGCCTTTCACCAGGAGGCTACGGGAATCAAACCCTGAACCTCCTATTTCGTAGACGGGAACCTAATCGCTTGAGCCACACCCATTTCCCAAGGGCATTCATTTCCAAAGGGTCTTCATTCTAACATGATGCAACTATTGCACGTATAATTGAAGAGACCCCCGTGCCTTTCCCAAAGGGAGACAACCCAAAGGAGCATTCATTTCTGCAAACAGTTCCAAATCCTGGACCTCTGAGTAATGTCCATTCCCCCAGTTCTGTTGCAGTGCTGTTTCGATTTTTATAACCAGAGGTAAATTTAAGCAACACACCTTATTATAATATTTGGGAAGGGTAGAAGAAAAGGAAATAGAAAATAAAGAAAATATTATTTATACATACAAGACAGCAAAAAAAAAAAAAAGGAAAATTTCTTCTGCCTCAGTGGGGCCAGTGTTGTGAATGCTGGTAGTTCTCCTTTGGCGAACCACATTCAGTTTTGAAATGGGACAGGTACTAGCTGGGAAGCAACTATTTTACAAGTGTGTTATTAAGTCATCATGAGACGTGTTCACCCTTTATGTCTGGACCCACATCTTCTGACCGTGGGAGGACAGTACCGTATTAGAACGCGGTCTCCAACCCAGACAGCAGCTGAACTTTAAGCCGTGTTTCCAAGCTGCCTCCATAGCGTCATTTCCATTAAGCCTTGATTCTTTGCTATATTCACGTGTTTCTGGATGATAAAAACCAGTGAAACTCATGGGCACTGGCCAATAGCTGTATTTTTCTTCACTGTGGAGTTCCTTAGAAGCAATGCTGTGTGTGACACCATCACAAGAGTAGAAGACTTTCAGTAAGAGTCCAGCAGAGTTCTGACAGTCAAAGGAAGCAAACCCAAATCTAAAACAAACATGCCTGCCAGTAATGACAGAGCAGTGCTCCCTCTATTATGAAATGGGGCCATTGTAATCAACTCTCCACGAGTAGCTGTGAGGTTCCTTCAAAGAACCATATCATCAACTTTGAGGAGAAGTCCATGTGGTTTAGCCCAGGCTCAGCATACATTTTTGCCATCGTGGCCGTTTTTTTCCCGAACCCACTGACCAAGCATCAAAATGACTACAAAAGATTGATTGGCTTCTGCAGAGTAGTACACCTGTCTGCATGATTATTAAACAAATTCTTTTGCAATAGGATTCACATGGAGCACTTTTTCTCAAGCTGAGTCTATTCTCATATATCCTTCCTGGAACCAGTCTATCACCCATTTTGATCTTTCTGATTTCCTGGCCATTCAGCTAAGCCAGTAGCTCCTAGCTAACTATGAATTCCTATAAGCTAAATCCTGACTCAGGCTAATCTTTCCTTTCATTCAGGTGGGATTAGGAAAAGTATCACTTAAATTTTGCCTTTGGGAGGATTTTCCTTTCCTGGAGGCACAGGCACCTGGATAAACACTGGAAGATCCCTTTTGGGAAAGCTAAAAGGAAGAGCTGGGATAGCAGAGCAACTGCCCGCAGCTCACCAAGCCTCCACTTCCTTAAAGAGGTTCTGAGTCTGGACACTGACTTTGATCTGGGAATTGAGAGAAGGTCCTCGATTCTCTATCCTGGTGGCCCCAGTTCAGGCCTCTGCTCACCAGACCTGGAGGTTTGTCTATTCCACATATCAGCAATAAATTCCTTGGTGGAGTTACTCACCAGTTTTGTTCCCAGGGACCCTGTGGTTAGTCAAGCACAGCCCGAGTTCTTCTGGGTCAGACCATTCTGATTATGGAGCTGGCCCCGCTGCCTAGGAAGGGAACGGTGCCCACTTTTCTGTGGCAGATGCTCCTGCAGCAGCTCCGCAGCAGCAACCCCCCACCTCCCGTGAGAACGCAGCACCAGAAGCATCTCTGGCCAGCCTCCCCTGCTTAGAGTGGATAGCCTGTAGACTGCTTATAAAAACTGCTTACATTTCCATCTCTGGCTTAGGAGATACAGCCCAGGGCGTGGGTGGAACCCACATTAGACCAGCTCTAGAGTTTCTGTCTCCCAGTCTTTGAATTCCCTCCTTTCTATAAAGCCAAGGGACTTCTGGTCTCTCAACTCCCTTAAGAGTGGGCCAGTACCAGGGTCCAGGTTTATATCCCAGCAAAGGGCGAGAGTGGCAGTCAGCTTCGTGGCCTCACACACTGAAGGCCAAAAATCCCTACGAAGTGTCACCCTTATTGACATGTTTGGTTTAATCTCATGTTTAAATGTGATGTATGAGCTTGTTTGAATCCTGATACCAATGATCAACTATAAAAAGATAATTTTAAGATACTTGGAGGAAATATAACATGGACTGAGTGTTCAGTGACATTAAAGAATGACCGTTAATTTATGTTTAAGTCCTTATTTGTTAAAGATACACACTGAAATATTTTTGCATGGAATATGACATATGAGATTTGCTTTAAGTCCAAAAAACTTTGGAGGAAAATAGTTGAAATTGATTCAATATTGGTAATTGTGGATGTATACATAGGATTCATTATTTTAATTTCTCTAATTTTGTGTTTAGTTAAAAGTTTCTATAATAAAAACTTTTTAAAAATAAGAAAAGTATATTTGTTCCTCCTTGGTAAAGTGCTCTCAAAATTTCAAATTTCGAAGAAATGCCCAGAACTTAATTGTTCTCAAAATATAGAAAATTGAGTACTAGCACTTCAATTTTTTTTTTTTTTTTTTTTTTTAAAGAATAGGAGACTTTCTCCTTGTAAGTGAAAGTGAGCTTTTCCTTCTTTTCCTTCTCAGGGCTCCTGCAGCACTTGGGCTTTTTTCTAGCCCAAGCTAATTCTCTCTGGCTATATTTAGCATACATGTCTTAACTCCCTTACTAACACATATATTCTGTGAGGAAAATCACATGGAACTGTCCTCAGCAATATTTATTGACCACGTGGGTGTGGCATTTTGAATAATAGGGTCAGGATAATGAATCACAGTGGCAGTTATAAGTGCCTTTATCAAATTCATAGATGGACTGTCACCAGCCCATAAAAACATAATAGCTTTATTGGTGATGATGTTTGTGGCCCCTTCCTTTTCCTGGGAGGCATACTCTGCCAGGGAATTGTCTTCACTACCTTTTGCTTTCTTCTTTTCTGAAGCTTCTCTCTTTTATCCAAGGCAACCCATTCCATCACAGCCTGCCTTGATATTTCACTGACATACTTTAGATTCCTGCCATCCTTTTTTCAGAAGTGAAATATGATCATGTCTTAAAATTCTTACTTTCATGTCCGCTCAGCCTTCCATTCCTACTCATCCCATCCATCGAGTTCAGATCAGCTTGCCTTTTTGGTAAACCAAGTGATTATTTTAATTATCTTTCCCAAAATTTGAATACTCGGTTTCCTTAGCTATTATACTTGAGAAGACTCTTTAGTAGTCACAAAGAAAGGACTAAATCATGCTCGTGCCATGAAATCTGTAGATTTTGGTGTGCCATTAAAAAAAAAAAAATTTAAAAACGGCCCCTTAATTAGCCAATAAGTACTATCTTAGGGGGTTTTGTAATAATGCCAGACAACAAAGGGAAGGAAATGACAAAATTAGGTATAATAACTAAATATAAAAAGTAGAGAAAATGTTTTTCTTTTCTGAGTGGATATATTAATGGTGAGTTGACTTGATTAGACTTTTTTATGGCTTTGTAAAATATATCTAATTTACTCAAATAATTGTTTAATTTGCATTTTTAAAAGAAAATTTACGTTCTAATGTCTTTTGAATATGGTCAGTTTTTACAAGCTAGAAAAGACCTAGGGTGAATCTTTCCACCTTCAGCAGAAAAAAATCTAATTAAAAATCTAATTATGCTGTGGAATTGTAAAACTCTAAATCATATAGCCACCTAGCCACATTTTTTATTAGGAAACAACTAAAAAAATCCAGTCCTTAAAGGCTTCGTAAAGAACACCTTGATCTCTAAAGGACAGAATGACACAAATTCTGTGCTGGCCTATCTGTGACCAATGATTGATGAACAGAAGCACTATCTTCATTCTGTAAACCTGCTCCAAGGTTTTAAAAGCTCCTGGTTCTGCTGTCAATGGGAAAGCAAGTAAACTATATTACAGATGCACTCCAGTTGATAGTTGAGTTTACCAAGGTCTACCACTAGAATACAAACCAAAATTAGGGATGGGGTAGGGATAAGCTACTTAGAAAATTTCAGAGTAAATGACTTAGTAACAAGAGACCAGATATTGCATTTTTCTACTGGCCACAATAAAAAATCAACAATGAGGATTACTTAAAAGAAATGTTTGACCCTGAAAAGGGTTGCGGTGCAACTTTCTACATTGAATAACTTCCTGTTTCTCTACATATCTGTTGCTATTCTTCTACTACAAGTATCCATGTGGAAGGAGAGCATATCCTAGTTAGCTAATTGTAAGTTCAATTCGCATTTTTTGGGATGCACCCATGCTATCTAGACATAATTTTGCCAAACATCTACAAATTGCCCTTGGGCACGGACTTTTCATTGGCTTCTGTGCAGTGTCATAAAGAATGGTTCAGTTCCACCTGTGACTTCTGTGGGCTGCCGTGGGTGCTGGTCATCGTAGGAGGAGCCCAGAAGCCTTTGGATGCATAGCAGGTGGTGTGCAGGTGGGAGCCCCCTGCAGAAACACCAGGACACCCCACCCAGACACCTGTGCCCAATGTCAGAGAAAGGTGCTAAATGGGCAAGTGTGGTGACTTCATAGGGGGTCTCAGGAGGGCTTTTCTTAAACCGAAGGGCAGTGTGTGCATCTCTCCTGGGTGGACCATCTGCCACGTGCACATGCCAAGGCCCCACCCGCTGGAGCTGCCCCTGGTTGACCATGCCTGCACATGCCCCAAGGCCGCTCGGCCCACACACCTTTTTTGGTAAATGTTTCCTACACAGAAGTTTGGTCTGTCTAAAAGGAAAAAAAAAAAAGGACTGACGTTTTGCAATGCCCTTGAGATGCAGTAGTCTGCAAGTACACTTTGGAATTATCGTTAATGGATGACATTCCACATCTGCAGCTCTCATTTCTCCAGACTGATTTCCTACAGAAATGTCTACATTTTTGGAAATGGAAAGGATTGACTTATTTATTTATGTTTTTATTTATATTTCCCTATTTAGGGACTAAGTATTGGTTGTAAAAGCAACCAATAAACCAAATTTATTCAGTGTTAGGTATGAAGTTTAGAAGCTTAAAATTATTGTGAAATGCCATAGGACATGCAATTGCGATATAACGAAACAGTGTTTTTTCAAGAAATGTTCACTGTGCTATGAAACCTTCCTGAGTTGGGTTTTAACTGTGCTCTTGATTTAGGAGCTACTTCATTCATTTTGATTCATTGCACAAATATATAGTTATGTCCCTATTATATGGGAGGCACTGTGCTAGGGGAAGGAGTGGAGACCTGAGTAAGCCAGTGTAGCAGTTTGATATTATTGATGAATTCCAAAGAGAAATATTGGATTATGTTTATAAACTGGTCTTTTCCTCTGGGCATATTAGAGTGTATTGGATTCTGAGGTTTTACTTTTACTTATTACATAATGATTAAGGCTTTGGACCACATCAGTAGGATGTTGAGTCCCCACCCCTTGGTGGGCAGGGACTCACAGAGAAACTGCACCGCAGAGAAGGAAGTTTGGAGTTTTAATGCTGGAGTCCAGGGAAGTAAGCACACAGAGGAGCTTGGTCGTGAGGAAGGAGAGAAGGCCCTGGGAAAAGAGATGAGCCATTTGCCTGATAGTCTACTGCTGGCCTTGTGGAGAGAAGCAAGCCCCGGGAAGAGAGGAACCCAGGAAGCCTGAACCCTGGCAGACGTCAGCAGCCATCTTGCTCTAACACATGGCCATAGACTTTGGTGAGGGAAGTAACTTATGCTTCCACCCCAAATAAAAACCCTTTATAAAAACCAACCGATATCTGGTATTTTGCCTCAGCACCTCTTTGGCTGACTAATACAGCCAGATACTGTTCTCACAGAACTTCTAGCCTGCTATGATAGAGACAAGGAAAGTGATCCTAACCATGCAGTGTTAATCAGATCTGGGGACTCCCAAGACTTCCTGGAGAAAGTGACACCAAAATTGAGACCTGAAGGCTGAATAAGAGATAGTAAGTTTGTCATTTAGGGCGAAGGGGTGTTCTAGACTGAAGGAACAGCATATCCAAAGGAAAGGAGGCCAGGAAAAGGAGAACACATGTGAGAAAGCAAGAACAGGGCAGTGCAACAAATGCTCTTGTGACCAGTCTACACTTTTATCAGACTGAAGGTGTCCTCCACTCCTGTGAAGGCTGGGTGATGGCCACTGAAAGGTTGCTTTAGCAGAGGTATCTGCTGCTCCCGTAAGTTGAGTCTAATCCTTACCAGGCACCACGGGCATGACCCAAACCTATTGATGGCAGTTGTATTTATTATCATAATTATGGAATTTATTTAAATATTATATAAACAAATGAATTATAAAAATAAGACTGAAGAGAGACTTGTGTCTATGAGAAGAAAATTGAATACTTTGGGATGACTTCACAAAGGTGAATTGCTAAAAAAAAAATTTTCTGTCAAATAAGATGTGGGCAGAGAGATGGAAAAATCCAGGACTATGTACTCAGATTGCTTCATAAATGTCTTCTGGTTATTGTTATACTTTAAAGAATCCCAAACTGGAAATCAGAGTTGATGCATTATGGGTGTAGATTGTGCAAGAAAGAGGATGCAACACTGTAGGCAGATGATCATACATGAAGAGCCATAGTCCTACATGATAGGAAAGATGAATAATTGTATTTTCATGTTTTAAGCTAAAATGCGTATGGTATCTATGTGTATGTATGCATGCATGCATCATTTTGTATGGCCTAGAACTGTTAGGCAGTTCCGATTGCATCGGGAAGGGGGATGCTGCTGGCTGGAGCAATGTGAGAGTCGGGGAGGCTGAGAGGCAGGTCTGGAGGGTCAGGGTACTGGAGGTAGCCTTTTGTTTACGAAATTAGACTTTATCCTGGGGGCAATAAGGAACCACAGAAGGGTCTTAAATGGATTGAGATGTGCACTTAGGAGAGGTGATTGGCTAGTTTGTGGAACTCACTAGAGACCTGAGGGTCTGTTGCATAATCGGAGCTAGTGGAGACAGAGCCCTAAACTAGGGCAATGGTATTAGTACTGGAGAAGTGAAGAGCTGGGCTGTCAAGGTAGCTGTTTGGATCCTTTGGATGAGGGAGAAGGAAGTGATGCTGACTTCCAGGTGTCTGCTTTGGATGGCCGGGTGGATGGGAGTGTACGGAGAAGAACACATTATCAGGGGGAGCTGGGTTCAGTTCCAGGCACGTGGTGTTCAAGGTGCCTGTGGGACATCTAGGAGAAATGTCACCATGGAGCACTTACTCATAAGCATCTGACGTTCAGGAGGGAGAGCCAGGCTAGAGGTAAAGATTTGGAAATCACGAGCAAAGCCGTAGGACAGAATGCTATCACCCAGGGAGCGTGTGAAAAACGAGAAATGAAGAGGCTCTTGGGCAGTACCCTGAGGATCAGCAGCATCTAGGGATCAGTAAAAGTAAAGAAATCCACAAAGCAACTAGGGAAGGAATAGCCAGAGAGGAGACAAGCGGATCGAGGAGAGCCTGGTGTCACAGCTGTCAAAGGAAGACTGGGCCTCAAGGAACAGTGGTTGACAGTGTTGGGTGCTACCAAAGTGTCAAGGTCATGTGGAATGAAAAATATCCATTGGATTTAGCAGCAAAGGGAGCTTGGCAACCTTGGCAAAGCAGTTTTATTTCAGTGCTAGGACAGAAGCCAGAATGCAGAGGGAGGATGCAGAGTGAAAGGTTATTTGGAAAGTCAAGATATTAAGTGTTTTTTTGTTTCTTTCTTTCTTTCTTTTGTTGTTGTTGTTGTTTTTAAAGGAGGCATTGGGGGTCGAACCCAGGATCTTGTACATGGAAAGCAGGTGCTCAACCACTGAGCTCTATCTATCCCCCAAGACATCAAGTTTTTTTTGTTTTTAAGATTTATTTATTTATTTATAGACACCCCGCCCCCCATTGTTTGTGCTTGCTGTCTGCTCTCTGTGTCTGCTCATCTTCTTTATTAGGAGACACCAGGAACTGAACCTTGGACCTCCCAAGTAGGAATGAGGTGCCCAATCACTTGAGCCATATCTGCTCCCTGCTTGTTGTGTCTCTCGTTGTGTTTCCACGTTGCGTCAGCTTGTCGCATCAGCTCGCTGCACTAGCCTGTCGCATCAACTTGCAGTCTTGCTTGTCTTCTTTCGGAGGCACTGGGAACCTAACCCGGGACTTCCCATGTGGTAGGCGGGTGCTGCTTGGGCCACATCTGCTCCCTAAGTTTTAATATAGGGCATTTTATCTATTTTGCTTAATCGTTATTGATGATTTTCTGGTTTTATAGCTGAAAATATGCTATAAATGTTATGACTAATTAAAAGCTATTTGTTATGCTACCATTAAAAAAAAATAACTATTTTGGCTTTATGTTACAGTATCTGAAAGTTCAATTAACAGGGGTCAGTATTTAATTTTGCTAAGTATTGTTGAGTGAAATAGTAATGTTAGGTTTACTCAGAAAGCTCCATCCTTTAAATTAATATTTTGATGTAATACTCCAACATTTGTGAGTGGGGGAATTTTAATCATGAGGGTTTATGACATTTTAAATTTGATTTTTTTTTTTAATTAAATAAATTGTAAGAAATTACTGAAGTGTATTTCTTACAGTATCTGAAACTCTTGCAGGGAAGCTAAATTTATAAAAGTGCTTTGGATCTATGTTTTGCTTGGTCAAGAAGTTTTTTCCTTTGGCCTTAATTTTGTTGTTAAAAAGTCTATTTCTAATATGTTGGAAATAAACATACTCTTCAGTAGCTCGGTTAAAAAGAGATCATAACATCTTACTGTTTTTCCTTAGGATGAACTATAGAATAAGGCAATTAGAACTTTTGTTACGCTGGCCAAGCAAATCACAAAAGGAAAAGAGCTCACAGTTTTTCTGACATTGTTCTTTTCTAACTATTGTTTTGAAAGTTAACTTTCTTATTAACAGACGATTTGGGTCAAAAAGCCAGAGTTGAATCCTGTTCCTTTACTCACTAGCTATGTGACCTTGGACAAGTTACTTAACTTCAAAGTTTTAATTTCCTCGTTTGTTCTAGGAGATGCTAATGATATCTGCCCCACAGACGGGTGCCCAGCAGGCAGGCGGGGAGCAGCGGCTATTGTTATTACAAAGGGCAGCCCTGACTGCTCGGGGAACAGGTAGCAGTGAGCAGTGGGCTATGTTTGTGCCCAGTGTTCTGAGTGATTGACTTAACTGCACTAACCAGAGGTTTACCCTTAGATAAGCCACTTAAAATCTCAGGGCCTGAGTTTCCACTTTCATAAAATGAGTGAAACCCTAGAGCACTGGGATCCTATACAGAACAGTAATCTGTTTTAATGATTATCCAAATATAGGTTAAACAAATTTAAAATGTATACACTCAGGTTCTTTGGAGGAAAAAACCCAAGTAATTCTTTACTGTTGATTCTTTGACCCCAAATTTCAGGAATCACCTAATGGTTTTCCAGAGTATTACTCAGAGACTCTAATAAATTTTTTCTTGAAAGGACAGGAGAAAAGAAAAGCTGTAGTTTGTGTGTGTGTCTAGCATGCATGGTGTCTTTGAAATTATTTTAACTATATCATAAAGCATTATTTGTTCGACCTCTCTCTTTTTCTTTTTGATTATCCATAGCCCTTTAAATTCAGACCTTACATCCTGATTACCTGTTGAGATCGATAGAGGAAGGATGAAGTATCTGTGACAAAGAGCATTTATTGGGTGTGGATTTCATCTGTCTTGTCTAATTCCTTTCTCCCTTATCCATCCCACTTTTTACTTTATACTAAGGAATATTGGGTGTTGTTAATATTTTATTTAGGAAACAAAACAATTCAGTTCACTTGTCTTTAGGCTGGTACTTGAGTCAAAATGTTTTCCTGAGGGGAATGGATGTGGCTTATATGGTTGGGCGTCCGTCTCCCATATGGAGGGACCCGGGTTCGATCCCTGGGACCTCCCAGTAAAAAAAAAAAAAAAAAATGTTTTTCTGACTGCTGACACACTCTAGTAAAACAACTAGGAATTTAGAATTTATGAAAGGATTCTGTACAGAAGAACAAGAATTACAAATATGGACATCAGTGCCTGAAACCAAATTGCCTGCAGGTCTTGGAGATTATATTAGCTGCAATCACATATCTTAGCTGGCATTTCATACCTTATTGCTTATAATGAAGATTTTTAAAAAGGAACATCGTGTTCTAGTCCCTGTCTCAGAAAAACATAACACAGTATTTAGCGTTTTCCAGCAAACTCTTGAAACTTCATCTTCTAACAGTTAACATTCTCAGTTCCAAACTTATATTCATTCAAGTCTTCCTAGACAAGTAAAGTGAAAAATTAAAAAGTTTTCCAAATATATTATGCCTAATTACTTTTTTAGAAATAGGATTTTAAAAAGAAAAGAAAGACTAGTAAAAGTCATTGGCAGTGGATATGGCTCAAGCGGTTGAACGCCTGCTTCCCACATGGGAGGTCCCGGGTTTGGTTCCCGGTGCCTCCTAAAAATAAAACAAAAAACAACAAGCAAACAAATGAAAAAACCAACTCAGTGGAGTCGATGTGGTTCAGTGGTTCAGTCCCACGTACAAGGTCCGAGATTCAATCCCAGGCCCCTCGAACCTTAAAAAAAAAAAGATGTTGGAAGGAGGGGAATGGTTGTACCTCAGTGGCTGAGCACCTGATTCTCATGTACAAGGTCCTGGGTTCAACCTTCCATGCCTCCTAAAAACATAACAATACAAAGTCATTGGAAGGAGATAATTTTTAGCAACCAACTACTAAGGGGCAAGACTTTGTACATATTACAGATGAGGAATCCAAGGCTTAAAAATACTCAGTAACTTTTTCCAGGTCAGCTAAGCAAGACCTAAGTAGCAGATAGTGGAACCAGCTTTCAAATGAGATCAAACTGACTTGAAAGCCTTCCCCTTTCACTCACTGTTTCCCATGCACTGTTTTCCATCACAACACAGAATTATCTCATTAATTTGCACAAAAAGTGTTGCTCTTTGTGGGTTTGTTTTTTTTGTTGTTGTTGTTGTTTTTTACCGGGAGGTACCGGGAATCGAACCCTGGTCTCTCTATATGGTAGACGGACGCCGAACCTCTTGAGCCACATCCGTTTCCCATCTTTGTGGGTTTTAATACCACATCCTAATAATTGCGTTTTGTTAAAATTAAAAAAAAAAATTTTTTGAATTCATCCAATACCCATTTTGTTCCTGTTAAGTTTAATAAATACGGAAAAGATAAAGTTTGTACTTTGAAGGGTGAAGAATCCACATGCGATTACATTACAGCACTAATCTTAAAGTTAAGAATAGCAACCGTCTTAAAATTGAGACAGTACCTTATCTCTGAAAAGGCATTTTTGTTCTTATTTCTGAATTAATCTAAAAGTACGGTGCCCACATGGAGTATCTTTTGGGAGCAGTTTTTGGAGACAGTGGGGTAGGATGTAGAGGGAATGGATGGGAGATTTCGTTTAAACCATTGAGAGCAAATTTTCTACCACTTTGTGCTTTGGAGTCTACATTACCCCAGGATGAAAAGCAGTCGCTTTGCAGCACACACAGTTTTTCCATCATCACGATCTTCACATGTACCCTGGGCGGTTCTCACACGGCCTGTTTTCGTCGCTGAGCCTCGTTTCCTGTGTGCTGTATGTGATTGGGTCCTTGCCTTCTGAGGTGAGGAGCCTGCGGCTGCTGAGCGAGGTTGATCAAGGGTAAAATCAAGCCTGCCCTGGCCACAGAGGACACTCAGCGTTTAGGCACTGAGGGCTGAGGCTTTTGGGTTTAAGGTTTAGACCTTAGGGGTTGCCTTAATACACCCTAGGAAATGTTAGGTGTCTTCTTCAATTTCTCTGGAAAATAGCCTAACTATGGACTGTAGGTGAATAGTACTCTGTCTTTAACCCGTTCAGAATTAAGGGATCGCTAGTCATGCAAATGGGTGAGAGCAGCTGCTAGCAAATGCAGGCAATGCTTTTCTGTTCGGGAATCCCCAGCCCAGCTCTGGGAGCTGCAGCCTGATACCAGCTATGAGGCTGTGCCTCGGGTCTGGGTATCCCGTGGGAATTGGGGCTGTGGCTCAGTCCAGCCAGTGGCAGTCAGGGGAGGGGTCCCCTTGGTTCTCGGCTGACATGCTGCCCAGACTTGAGCCCTTTCTTCCAAAATCGACAGGAGCTTGGGGCCTAAGACCCTTCCTCCTGTTCCCCAGGGCCTCCCTGCTGTGGAGCTTCCACCTGTCGTTCTTGATGATGGGGCCATAGCCAATCCCAGGCTCCAAGGATATTCTCAGCTTAAGGACATCCTCATACCATGTAGGAAGTTTCTGCATTGCTGAAGGAGAGGGGAAGCAGCAGCAGCAGTGGGGAAACTGGTTTGCAGAGATCACCAATACTGGCAGTTTTTCTGCAGGTGACCACAAGACGGCCGTATAAGAAAACATATGCCATATTGTACTTAAAACAGACTTTCAGAGCTGAAAGGAACCTCACGGAACACCTGGTCCATCTCGAGAAACAGTCCTAGAGGGGTCAAGTGATGGCCCAGTGCTGAGAGTTGGAGATCTTGCTACTCGTTCCCCTCTCCTCTGCTTTATGACAGTTCTCGCCTGTAAGTGTGTTTGTAAGTATATATGGGTCTATGGCCACTCTGCAGAAGCAGCTTAAATTCCTGTAACTATGGACAAAAAATGATCAGGGCATCCCATGTGTTATCAACTTTCATTCTATCCTCTCTCGTTTCTAAATATTTGGTATTGATTTATCATTTGGATCTCTCCCCTCTCCGCTGGGACTGATTCCTTTGCTCAGTTCTTTCAGTGTTGCCAGCAATCAATGTTTGTAACTCCTCAGTCCTGATGATGTAGTTTGGGGTCTCTTATACAAGGAGAATAGATTAATGGGAGGAATTTTCAGACTCCTTTCAACGTCCCTGATGGTCTTTTTATAGTATTCTTGTTGATCTGGTAAAATCTAGGCTCTAATCTCTAAAAAAAACCCATGTGTTTCTAAAGTTATTTCTTTTCAGATACTCTTTTTGTTCTATCATACTCCTTTCTCTTTTAGTAGTTGCTTCTTCCAGTAATATCTGAGAGGGTTTCTTTGGTTCAGGTCCTTTGAGAAGATACCTCATTTAAATGCAGTTTTCGTTTGCTTGCCTCCTTTCCTTCTTTTTATCTTTATTTTTACATTGAATGTGGAGACCCTCTGTTTACTTAGCCAATGCCTCTGGTATAAGATGCTAAAATCCCAAGGATATTCGTCTAGTGTCCTGACCTGATAATCTGAATTTAGCAAAAATGCTTGGGAAACAGGAGCCATCCTCGGTAGAAACCGCCAAGGAAAAGTGAAAGTAAATATATAGACCCTTACAACAATACTAAGGAAATGTGGCAATGAGAACTTTTTCTATTTGAAAACTAACAACATTCTAATGAAAAAAAAAAATGGAAGAAAATGAAGACACTATGGGTTTCATTTGCCTCCTGTAGGAACTTAGGCTTTGTGAGAAAGGATACCCATGAGAATTAATTCCCACTTTTCACTGCTTTGTATCTCAAGATTCAGCATTTTATCTCTCATTCTGACTAACACTAGGTCTACCCATGGTCTTTATTACTTTCTGAATTGATGGGGAAATCAGCATTCAAGAGTTTGCCTCCTAGCAGAGTTTGTCCAAGTACGTTGCACAGTTTCCTGAGTTGCCTGAAACAGTGTTTCTCACACTTGAATGTGATTTGGGAGCTTGTTAAATGCAGGTTCTCTCTCAGTAGGTCTGGGGTGGGTCCTGAGATTCTGCAATTCTAATAAGCTCCCAGGTCCTGCCAATACTTCTGCCCCCAGACCACTCTTTGAGTACTAAGGCCCTAAGACATTTTCTCTGGGGAGGTAATATTTATCATTGCAAAAAGAGAATTTTGTGGCCAAATACGACTGGAAAATTCTGAGTTAAACAAAGTTACAGAGCATCTTTATTTGGATTTCTTAGAGCCTTTGACTATTAATGTACCCTGTGGATTTCCAAGCGGTAGAATCATATATACTGCTTTTAGTCTTTTTTCATGGAAGTCCTATATTATGTGACTTGTATTTCATGAAACATACTTAGGAAACTTTACCTTAGAGAGAGTGGTCTACTCTGAAAAAAAAAAAAAAAAAAAAAGAATTTCAAACGGTCTTACGATTCTATAGTTCAATGAAGCACTACCTTTACTGAGAATAATGTATCCCTATTGAAGGAAATAGCTATGGAAACATTTTTAAACCTATTTTAAATCATTGCCTTGATTACTTCCAAAGGAAAGATTTGAAGCTGACCTGGTTTTCTGAGTGTGTGTGTGCATGTGTGATTGTGTGTAAGATAACAAAACACTTTTATTGTGATTTATTGTCTGTAGCTGGGCATAAGGATGGGCTGCACCACATCAGGGGTAAGAGCCGCTAATTTGTAAAGGTAGAAAATCCTACAAGAGAGCGCCCAGTGTCACGGACATTGTCCCTACGTGTTCCACTGTGTGTTCCGAGGTAGCATCAGGAGAAACGATGTCGTTTCTGGGGGGCTGCTATTACTATGTATCTCGAGGTTTTTCCGGGAAAACAGCAGCAGCATGGCAGCTAACATTTTCTCGTCCCTAATGAAGTGCTGACACTGTTCTAAACACGTTATAAAACGTATTTTCAAATAACCCTCTGAGGATAATTGGTGCTCCAATTATGCCTATTCTACAGATGAGGAGACTGAGCCCCCTAGAGATTTGGTACCTTTCCCTGGGTTTAACCGGTCTGACTCCAAAGCCCAGCCACACTGTCAAGTGTGCGTTTTACTAATTGGCACTTTTAGCCAACTCTGACTGAGAAATGAACACGTTAGCTAATTTGCATATATGTTCTCCAATCATAACGTTAAACAGGCAATATCTTCCTGTCGTGAGGAAATAGAAGGAAGCAGGCTGTTTAACAATCATTGTTTCACAATCCAAAAAGAAAGACTTGCTCATTCTAGATCATTTGGAAAATATATTAAAATATAAAGGGGAAATAAAAATGTTATCTAGAGAGAACCTGTCTTTTGAAAGAACAATTTCTTTACTCTAAAGGATATATAAACTTTACATAGGAAAGTATGCACATATTTACACATATATGCTTTCCAACAAAATCACTCTGAATTTTCAAGTGATTTAATAGGTTTACAGTGAACATAATGCTATGTCATAACTCTAATTTTTGTCATGCCATGGCGTGAGTTCCTAGCTCCATTGTTGAACTAAGAGACCTCCATGCCTTTCTCCCATGAAGCAGCTGCCTCTTTAAAAGCTCTCTGAAAGGCTGGGGCAGGGTTTGGGATTGTAACTAGAAGAGCAAACTCCTTTCTACCGCCTTCCCTGCAGGCACTGGAAAGCACCTGGTGGGGGTGTTTGTAGGTTTTGCCTCATTTTAGGACGTCCCCCCTGGCCGTCCCAGCCTGCGGCTGTAGCTCAGTGGCTCTGAGCAGCGAGTGAGCTGTCAGTTTCTGAGCAGACTTGTGCGCAGGGTGGAAACGGTGAATAAGCTGTCTCTGCAGTTTCAGGAGCTGGAAGCCTTGCTGCGCGCCGTGCTGCTGGGGACTCGGCTCTTCAGTTCCGTCCCCAGTCGTGCCCTGGATGGTCCTGCTTATCTCACGGGAGGATGGTAGCTAGAGGGGAAATAGCCCGATTCTGGAGTCTGGAGAGCCTTCACTTGGGTATGTGTGCACAGAAGGACTTGTGTCGTGGCTGCGCTGATGGTTTCCTTTCTGGGTTGTGGGAGCCCTCTTTGCTTTTCCTTGTCAGAGAGAAGTTTGTACGTAAAAGCTCCTTCTTCCCGGTAGAGTGTCCTGCAGGTGGCCTTACTTGTGGGCATAGTAAATCAAAGAAAGTGGTTTTGTTTCTGGCACAATAGTTAGCTGGGCCGGAAAATGAAATAGATGTTGTTTTAGAATTTATGATGTGTGCATCTGGTTTATATTGCAATGGTTTCTGCTTCTATTCCATGAAATTCCTTTATTCAAGTGTTTACTGTTGGGCTCTCTAAGTATGTTCCTTGGCAATTTGTGACGTTTAAGGTTTTAGGCTGTGAAGTGCCTTTTTGAAAAATACTGTTTACTGTTTTCACAAGTGATGTTGCCCAGTGTTCTGCTGTTGCATTTCTCCTTATCACACAGGTACTTTGCAATATTTTTGTGAGTGTTGTCAATCAGATTAGTTTCCTTGGGAATGCGCGAGAAGCATTGTACCTTCACACGAGGAAGTTATACATTGTGCTCTATGTAATCTATTCTCAAGAAGAATCAGAAAAGTATTTCACAAAAGAAGCACGGAGAGAATCTTAACCAACTGCTATACAGGAATAAAATGGGATGCATTTAAAAAACAAATATCTTGCCTCTGCTTTTACCTTAAATAAATGCCATTATCGCACTGAAGTGAGTGAGAATTGAAGATGACAGTGTGGAGGCAGCCTTGTCAGGGTAGTGTGGCTCGTGCTTTCCTCCGGATTTTGACTGGTTTTCTGTGCAGGCTGACTGAAGAAGGGATGTGGTTATAGCTTCTGTGTCTGGCCAGATTAAAACGAGAAGACCAGCGTAGATTCCATTTCACGAACCCGAATTGAGAAAGAGGGAAAAAAAAGTTGCCCAACTCTCTCTAAATTGAGACCACAGAGCTGTCTACAAAGTGCTTGTTTATTTGAGTCCTGGGGCACAATAACCCCAATGTCAGGCAGGCCGAGCCAGCTGGAATGGAGGGAGGAGGAGGGCTGGGGCCTCTTTCAGCCGGACACTCACTGCCTGCTCGGCCTTCGAGGGCCCAGGGGTGTGGGGGTGTGTGTTTGTGTGCAGACTCCAAGGGAGCGCGTGGAGCCAGCGCGTGGGAGAGCAAAGATAGGGCGCCGGCTCTGTGATAAGAGCCCGCACACTCCTCCTGCTTCCCCTGCAGCCTTCGTCCTCTCCTGGGGAGCAGGCCCTGGTCTTATTCCCACGCTCCCGAGGGGCCCTGTCCCAGCCTGGAGCCCTTGAGTATAATGCCTTCCTCGATTCTGATTCCAAGGAGTTGTACTTCTTTGGGAAGCCGATGTGCACCCTCCTCCTCAATCCGGTGTTGTACCGTTGGAGAATTTAGTAAATTCCACCCGCTAGTTCAGTGCACTCTGAAGACAGCTGTCTTCACATGTTCTTTCCCCTAAGTGTGAATATACAACGGAAATGACAACAGACCTGGCACCTGATCAACTTTAAATCACTTGCCGGGACAGAATAAAGTCCAAGGGTTTCTTAAGGGTTGATTTTGTTGTGTTTGAGAGCCCCAAAGGGCAGGTGCCAGGGAAGGGCCTGCGCCCTAAGGAGACAGCCTGGTGGTCCCAGGAGGAGCCCCCAGCTGAGGTGGGCAGGCTGGGAGGGGCCCCACACAGGGCTGCGGTAGGCAGAGCCTGCAGGTGTGAACTGAGTGAGGCCGCAACCCAGCCGTCTCCAAGTGTGATCCCCTTGGAGCCAGCCAGACAGGCTTTGAATTCCAGCCCCCCAATGGGAGCAGATGCTTAACCTCATAGAGCCACGGTTTCCTCCTCTCTAAACAGGGCAGGAGCAATTCCAAGATGCTCGTGAAGATTAAAGGAGACGGCGCTGTTCAGAGCCGAAGGCAGGGGCTGGCACACGGTCAGCGCTCTGTCTGGAAGGAACCTGGCTGCCCAGCAATCGGCGTTGCTCTGTCAGGGGCGGGGAGGTGCCGTGGGACAGATCACAGAGCCCCGCGAGGGTGGGCTTGAGCATCACGGCCCGAGCCGAAGCCCCAGGAGGAGAGAGCAGACAGGGCCAAGCAAAGGGAAAACCTGAAGGCTCACGGCAAGAGACAAACCAGAAGCCTAAATCCCAGGCCTGTCTCAGACAAGATTTGGGATTAGCCTCCACGGCAGGAGGAAGCAGAGCTGCAGACGGTCAGGGGTCTGGAGCCGTTGTGCGCACATGTGGGGAGAGGGCGGGGGGACCTTGGGGGCATCGGCTGGCCCAGGGCTCCTGGCTCTGACTAACCTTCCTACATTTTTAGGGCCCTGAGTCCTCATTTTGCAGATGAGGACAAAATGGTAGAGAACATATGTATCACAACTCCAGGGCAGGTTCTGGCTTTAAATTGAGAGGCGGGAAAAGTATTCACAGCTTGTTTAACTGGTTAAAATAAAATCTTATTAAGCAATTTGCAGCAGGAGAAAAGTCTTCTTTCAGAGGTTTGGCCTAAATCGGAAAGGTCATGATGTAACTTAATTCCTGTCATTGCTCTGAGTCAGCAAAAGCCAATAGTAGCCCTAAGTTGAATCAAGATGTAAAGCTTTATGCTGGGAAGAATTAATTTTAAAAGACCCTTAGACGTGATAAAAGGTTATCAATGAAAGTTAATAGGCCCATTTCTAGGACCTTTTGTGATCTTACCATTGTCCTTTAAAAAAAAAAAACCTGATTTCTTATTTTTAAAAGATTAAAAAATACCATTTGTGGAAAATGGTTTGAAAGTCTAGATTAGGTAAAATAGTGACAGTGACATTTCACATTCTAGCGTATGAAAGATGTCTCAGACAATCAGCATTGACTAATAAGCATGTGCCTTGACCATGAGAAAGTCATAGCTGGGGCAAGGGTGAGGGTAGATACAAGGAGAGAGAAATATAAGCATAAAATAAATGTGGTAAAGATTTTAAAAGAGCCTAAAGTGCCCCTAGCACGTTAGAGACAGACGGTTACTGCAGGGGTCAGGGCACAAACGGGAGGAGGGCGGAAGGCTGGGTCATGGAATCCTTCACCAAGCAGTGGCAGTTAAACTGCATCTTGAAGGATGAGTTGGGAATCCGATGGGCAGTTGGGTGGGCAAGTTGCTCCAGGAGGAGGAGTTATTGTGGGTTTTGTGCTCTTTGCTGGTACCAGGAATGTTCCACGGTACAAAAGTGGCTACAACAGAGGTTTTCAACCAATTAAATTAGAATCAGTTGCCCTCCTGCTTGTGACTTGCTGCATGGACAGGTAACAAAACGCACGTGGCATGGTTTTGGGTACGTTTAGCCTGGAGTTCCAACAGTTTCCTGAATTTGTCTGGGCATCAGAATGGCCTGGGGAGCTTGGAAAATAGACTCAGGAGGCATCTGCCTTCCCCTGCCCACTCCCATGGACACCCCGGGTGAGCGCCCCAGGGCAGGGCAGGACTTTGTAAATCTTCTCCTCGACTTGGGGGCAGTCAGCTCTGGGTGTCTGGGAATGGACCTGGTGGCCCTTGGGACAGGCTGCTCTATAACGTGCTGGAGTTTAGTGTCCGCTTCTGGGGTGACTGTTTCCCCCATGCACATCACTGTGGCTCGAGAGCTGCCCAGGCCCACGGTCACGGCACACAGAGCAGCCTGGCTGGGACAGACGCTCGCCGCTGCCTGCGTCTGTGCTGCCATTTCCGTTTTTGAGATGGGAAGCGAGAAAGGTTTATTTCAAATCTGAGGAAGTCTGAGTGATCAGCAGGAGGTTTTCTAAAATATCTGTTTTTTCACAGATTATTCTGAGTGTGGGAATTTCCCCGAAGCCACGGCTGAGTGAGGGGAAGTCCCACAGAGCAGAGAGGCACCGCCAGCTGGGAAAACAACGCTGCTCGTTGTGTAGTCAGGGTCGGCCCTGTCCTAGGCCCAGGAGGAAGAGAGCGGGCATCCGCACTAAAGCCAGGTCACACCCACCGAGTTAGTTCTTAAAACGCTTTGACACCCCCCTTCTCATCCAACTCCCACCATCCTGTGAAATGGGTGACCCACGTGGCATTTTTCTCATTTTACAAATGAGAAACAAAGGCTCCGAGAGGGCAAGACCCTTTCTAAGGTGGCCCAGCTGGGGCTCAAACCCAGGTCTTGGAAGGTCCAGTCCAGTGCTTTTGAGAGTCTTCCTCTCTGATTACAAGCTCTTCAGTATGCAAGAATAAACGAAATGGGAGTGAGAACTGTTGTACCCCTGAGAACCACCCCCCATGGGACACAGGGAGGAACCTGTGTTTTCTCTGTGCAAATCAGATTCCTACAGGAAGTCCTTATCCTTTGGCAGGAGTGGAGACATTCTGTCTTATTTATGATGTTCCATGGTTCCTGACCTAGAAATTCACGTTTAGAAGCAGTTGTCAGGTTTCATCCTTTCCCAAAGGTAAAATCTAAGTTCTGACAGGACAGTGCCAGCTAGTTTCCTGAGAATAATGGAAGTGGCCTTTCTTCCCCTTACGGCTTCTCTAATTGTTACCTGCAGTAGCCCTAGTGATGCTAAAAAGAGCCCATCCTCCCCAGGCACCACTCAGTTGTCCATGTTGATCTGAAAGTCAAGCCATGTCTGGCTGGGACTGGAAATGTGGATTGGGGAATTATGCACAGCTGGCAGTTGCCTCCTGGAGAGTTGGAAAATTAATCCAGATTAATTAAAGGATTAATTAATTAATTTAATTAAAGGACTAGATTGTAGGGGAGGAGGGAATTGACTCTAGTACAAGCCTGGGAGGGGACAAATCAACCACAGAGCTTAGGAGAGGAGGGAATGGTTAACAGTGACTATTGAACAAGGGTATTGAAAATTCATCTTGTTGCATATTTGGAAGTGACAATACTCTATGAAAAGCTGGGTCATCTCAGAATGGTCTCGACTCAGAGGTATTTGCTGAAAAGCTGTATGCAGAGCTTTTCAGTGATAAACGGTGTCCCCAGCTGGCTTGACCACAGCTTCAAGAAGGGCTTATGACAGCACGCTGTCTGCTCTAATATTGATCACATCTAGGGGTTTGAGATTTTAAAGGAGATTTCCATTTACAATGGTCTTTGCTCCATATCTACGAAGTAATTTTCAAAAAAGGCTTTTTCATGCCTTCAAAAGAAACATATTCCGAAGAAACAATATGGAATCCAATTTACTTTTTTATTATACTGTATTCATTACCCCTAATTTCGCTGAAGTCTCTCTTGAGAATTTACAGTAGTGCTAATGTCACGCAAAATTCCCGCAGATAAAAAGTCACCATTATTAGCGTCAATTGAAGAGGTCAAGTGGCAGTGCATCCACCAGGTGAGGATGCCCTCACCAAGAGAGCTTGAAGAAGAATGCCAGCCTGTCGGGCTTGGGCAACAGGGAACGGGTCGGCCCAGCAGAGGTAGATGTGAGGTTTGGCGCACAGTGGGAGAGGTTGTTTACACGGGGCTTGAGAATACTGCAAAGATGTTTGCCATGCTGCAACAGAGAACTAACAGGTAGTTTTTTGTGAAAATGATGAACCGCCCTTTAAGAAGATTGCTTTGGAAGTGGCATGCAGGGCGGCTTGGGGAGAGAGACTGGAGGCACGATGGTTTGTTGGGAGAGTTTTCTAGATAGAGGATGGGGTAAGCACTGGGATGAGGCCCAGGGACACCTGGGTTTGCATCCTGGCCCTCACCCATCACTTATGTAACCCAGTTAAATAGTTTAACTTCTGGGAACCCCACCAGCAATTTGCAGTTCAGTTTAAAAACATTTACTGAGTGCCTTGTCTAGGCCAGGAATTTGCTAGGTGCTGGGAATACAAAAATAGAAAGACTCTATCGCTGCCTAAAGGAAGTTATGGTCTTTGAAGGGAAACACACGTGCAAAGACAGTGAGTATGGGCAATAATAGAAAGTGTGCTAGGCACAGATGGAGGCGCCCAAATCCTCCCACCTAGATGCCAGATCGTGGGACATCCAACTCCGTCGACTGCCTTCTATTACGTGACGGGATCATGAGTGCTGGGAATGTAGGCCTAGAAGTCAACCACTTAGACGGGACTTTAAAACCATGATAGTAGGTAAGGTGAAGGGAAAGGACAAAAACAGAAAACCATTGACAGCGCCGTTTAGGAACAGGGATCAAACGTAGGAGGAAAAGTTGAGCGAAAAGAGCAGAGGAACAGTGAATAATGCTGCTCTCCAGAAAATTGCAGGAGGATTAAAATTGGGAGTACTAAGCTGTTTTGAATATTTGTTGTGGTTATTATTACTAATAACGAAGGTAATACTGGGAGAAACAGGACAGCCCAGTGGGTGTGAATTAGATGAGGGGGACTTGGGTCCCTGCTCCACACATCTGTGCAATGCTAGGACCTCGGTGTACTCGTCTGTAAATTGGGAAACTGATGGTAGCTCATATATATATATATATATACATAACTCATATAGTGAGGACCATATGAGCTGAGATTCATAAGAAGGCTTGAAAAAGTACCCACGAAATGAGAGTTGCTGTTATTATTCACAAAATAATATCTTGCAATTCCACAAAGTCTTTAGCTTACAGAGTGCGTTCACATATCGTTTCAGCCGAAGCTCACAACAAACTACTAATAACAATTACTTATTGAGACTTTATTGTGTGTTATACTGTGTACATACATTATTTCATTAGTTCTTACAAACAACCCTGTGAGAGGGATATTATTACCCACATTTGACAGGTGGAAAAATTAGTAGAGAAAGGAACTTGACCAAAGACTCAAACCAAAAAAAACACAAAACAAAACAAAAACCTAGAGCTATCATTTGAAACCAGATCTGTCAGAACCCAAAGCCCTGTTCTTAGTCAATATACTGTAATTCCATCCATGCATCCATCCATCCATCCATCCATCCATCCATCCATCCATCCATCCTCTCAGACATCCAACAAACATTTACAGAGCATCCACATGTGCCAGATGCTGATCTAGGTACCAGGAATACAGTTAATAATAAAACAGGTTCATAGCATCATTATTCACAAGAACCAAAAAGTAGAAACAACCTAAGGGTCCATCAATGAATGAATGGATAAACAAAAAATAGTATATACATATTATAGAATATTATTTAGCCATAAAAAGAAGTCCTGCTACATGCTGCATGGATGACCCTTGAAGACATCATGTTGAGTGAAATATGCCAGACACAAAAGGATGAATATTGCATGATTCCATTTCTATGAAATAAATATAATATGCAAATTACAGAGACCTAGAGGAGATTAGAGGGTACTACGGGTGGCGTTGAGGTGGGGAATTGGGTACTTAATGCTTACTGGGTTCAGAGTTGCTGTTTGGGGTGATGGAAAATTCTGGTAATGGATGACAGTATGACTGTAATTAAAGCCACTGAATGGTTTACTTGAAAGTGTTAAAATGGGAAATTTTGTACTGTGTATGTGTTTCCACAATTAAAAAAAAAAAAAAGAGTGACTAGAGGGACAATGACAATTAAATGCAATCCATTATCCTGGGCTGGAACTCAAATGGAGGAAGAAAAGAAAAGAAAACAGACAGAAATCACTGTCTTTATGTAGCTTACATTCTGGTTGGTGGAGACAGACAAGGAAGAAAATATATTGGGTGGTGACAAAAGCTTTGGCAAAAACTCAATCAGGGAAGAAGGTTAAGGAGTGGGAGTGAGAGTTGCAATTTGAAATGGGGCGGCCAGGGAAGGTCTTGCTTCACAAAGGCCCTGAGAAGGGACCTAGTATTTATGTGTCTGGGGGAGGAGGGAGCCCTGGAGAGTTTAAGGCAAGGAGGAGGCCTTTGGGGCTGGAGTGAAAGTAGAGGGAGAGGGCGGGTAGTGGAGACAGTGAGGGGTGAGACGGGGGTTCTGCAAGGACTTTGGCTTTTTCCTCTGTGGATGGTTTTGAGCAGAGGAGTGGCATGACCTGACTTCCGGATGGTTTAACCAGCTCACGCTGGCTCCTGGGATGAGAACAGCCTGAGCCAGGAAGGGGCAGGGGCAGGGAGGCCAGATAGGTTGCTGCAACCGTCTAGGAATGGGGTGATGCAAGAGTGAGGTGACCGGGCTGAGGAATGGCAGAGGGGCAAGAGGCGGTCAGACCCTGGATGGTTTTTTGAAGGAAGAGTCAACAGATTTTCTGGTGAGCTGGATGTGGGAGTTGAGAGGGAAAAGAGAAAGAATGTCTTGCGAAGATAAAACATGTAAACCCACTCGCATTTTACCGATGAGAAAACCAAAAGTTGAAAGAGATTAGTGACTTGCTCCAAGTTTGTAAAGCCCAGATAATTTTCCTCTAGATTCCTTAGCCTTTTGCTTATATACATGCACGTCTCCCATTCTGGCCCCTTGCCCCACCTCATTTAGCTCACGAAAAAAACCGTCTCTGCTGCCCAGCAAGTACTTAGAAGCATCTTGTTTCTGCAGCGTTCAGTAAAGACTAATCCATTAGCTTGAAACATTTGCGTGTGAGTCACCTCTCATGAGCCACACTGTAAAGCGTTTATGATATCAGCTCAGAAGTCATTCAGTATATCAAGTTGGTAGTATTTCCAGAAGATTTGATTCTGCTACCTCCTTTAAAAGAGTAACAGTTTTTCTATGGAGTTCCTTTTCTTTAGACTCTTGTAGATGTTATTGTTGCACATGATCGCTCCTGGCTTTTTTTTTTTTAACATGTTCATATTTCTTTACTGATTTTCATAGCAACAGCCAGATCAGATGGTAAAGAATTCCTTCCCCCTGGGAAAACGTGGCTCAATGGTTCTTTGAGGGAGAAAGTGTCATTTTCAGGGCTTTATTGCGGGTAGGAGTCCCAGGCATCTGTATTTTGCTGAGCTTCACTTCTTTTGGCTCAACTCTGCTGAAATGTGATAAGGAAAAGTGCCCTGTGTGCCTGAAGTACCAGCTCAGTGCTTGTGAAATCTGAAGACTCCTGCCACTTTGTACCCTCCGAAAGATTGAAGGGTTTGTGTCTCTCCTCTTCAGCGTTAACCAGTGTAGCCCTGGGCATCGTAGCCCCGTCACCTAGCTCCAAGGCGTCTACTTAAGGCTTTCTGAGCCAGCATTTTTTTCCTTAGTAGTCTAGGACATTCTCGTGCATGTAAAAAATATTTATATTTGCTTCCTCAAGACCTACCCCCCAACACCCCCTCCCAGGAAAGTGCAGTAGACTAGATCACCTTGTATTCTCTGCTTGCAAGCATTCTGACCACAGCATAATAAGCAGAAGTTACATTTACAAAGGACAGTCACCACGCATCAGACAAGCTCCTTACATTTCTCGACAGCAGAAGCCTGCCTTTCACACGACATCCTTACCCACACCCCCAACATCAGATAAGCAAATGAGCCTGGGGGGACTGGCGGGCTGTGCTCCCACAGGAAGGGCCTGCTGCCCACCGCCTCCCCAAAGATGCTGCCTTCTCTTCTGTGAACTAGCAAGGAAGCTGGGCTCCGAGGCCGCACCCAGGCTTTCATCTGGAGGGGTTCCCACAAGGCCAGCCAGTTCCCTGGCTTGGTGGTCTGGTCCAGGAAAATGCTCCTCCCCTGCCTGGGGCAGCTTTCTGTGACTTTTAAATCCCAGATACAGGTCCTTCACATTTCTGAATGAGATTGGGGGCAGGAAGAGGCCTGGAGGGAGTTGGGGAAGGGTGAAGGTGCTGGGGAAAGTGAGGTCAGAGGCCAGAATCCTGCTGTCCAGGCAGAGAGCACCCAGGCAGGCGCACTAGCCATAGGGTAGTTGTCAGTTCATTCAAAAGCTTTGCTGAATCTCTGTCTCCTCAGTTCGGGGCAGAGTCCTGGGTGTGGAGGAGGCAGTCTGCTTACCGAGCTGGGAGCACAGATAAGCAAATTGGTGAATTTTAACTCACCCTGACAAGCCCTGTCTTAGACGTGAGTGTGAGAAAGACCCTGAGGGCGCAGCTACCTCCCCCAGGGGCTAGAAGGGTGGGAGTAGGAAGAGGAGCTGAGTGCAGCTGTGTCAGTAGGAGTTTTCAGGGCAGCCAGGAGCATTCCAGAGAGCAGGGAAAGTGAGCGCTCGTGGAAAGATTTGGCTGGCTCGGGAACCACTGGGGAGCTTTGTATAGAGTTCAGGCAACTGGAGGGCAGAGGCAAAAAGATGAGGAAGCAAATAGGAGAAGGCGCCTTCTGGCCATATCTTTCTGTCACTCTCACCATTGGGCTTCATGTGTTTTGTAGTGTGTATAGGCGCGTTATCATCTCTTTGCCTTTCTAGTTAGTTTACTTGGCTTGAATTCATCGTCACTTACAGTATACATGTCCTTTCTCTGCTTGGCAAAGAAAACTTACGAATCTGGTACATGAAGTATAATTTTTTAAATGGCTTACTTTCGCAGTGTTTATTACCACCCACTATTGCAAATCTTTTTCAATATTTTTCATTGTTGTAATGGAAGGATTCCAGGCTCTGTTCTAAAAATGTGTTGCTTTTAAAAAGTTCTCCAGTTTAGCCAATAGATCTGCCCTCTGACATTTAATTTACTAGAAATTTAGATCCACAAGTTCTTGAAAATAAAGGGCAGACAGAAATCTCGCAATCTCGAACTCTGCGTTTCTAGCAAAGGACCTGTGATTGTCCTCCAGGCCAGTAAAGATGCTTTGGTAAGTCTTAGGGCTCTCCTGTAGACTCACAGGCTGTGTGGGTTGCAGGTCTTAGTCCTTGGAGCCTTGTTAGTGTCCCACTTGGCTGTCAGAAATTGGAGAAGAGTGACTCAGATCAAGCATGTTGATAAGACCAGAAGCTACTACATAGGAGGGGCGGGGGGAGGGGGGAGAAGGGAGGGAAGGAGGAGAGAGAAAATGGAGAATCCCACGTCACTAACACTCTTGTGTGACTGGTAATAGACAAAACCATGTTACCCTGTGGTCTCGAGGCTGACTGATGAACTCGGTACTCTTCACTTCAGGTTGATACAGGACAACAGTGGGACTTTTTGTCTCCAAGGAATGTGAAAGGACGCTCTGTAGCCCCGCTAGCTAGTAACAAAAGAGTCAACATTTTTTGAGCCTTTCATATTGTCCCTGTGCTAAGCACTTTCCATAAATTTTTTATTTCCCTTCAACTTTTCGCATCACACTGGCTTCTCCTTCTGAGTTGCCTTTTTGTGTGTGAATTCTCCCAGTGACTTGGGATTGAAACTTCTGAATCAATATTTGTCCTTTTGTGTCTGGTTTATTTTTATGCAACATGATGTCTTCAAGGATCCACGTTTTAGCATGTCTCAGAACTTCATTCCTTTTTATGGCTAAATAACATTCTGTTGTGTGGATAGACCACATTTTGTTTATCCATTCGTCCACTGATGGATCCTTGGGCTGCTTCCACCTTTTGGGTTTTGTGAGTCATGCTGCGATGATATCGATATGCGGGGACTGCACCTTTTTAACACTCTCTCCAACTGACTCAGTCTCCCCCCGCTGGTTTCCCTGGTTCCAGCCTCTCTCCAACCAGCTCTCCCATTGTAGTAAAGTCACTTTTCTTTAACCCAGCTCTCAGCACACCCACTGTCCTAACCACAGTACTGATCTTTTCTTGAGTCCCAACTATGGGTCAAGGATTCTAAGAGTTCGATATAGATTATCTCATTTAATTCTCCATGAAGAAAGAGGGAAGTAAAGCTCTGAGAGATGAATTTGCTTGTTTAGGATCCTACATCTTTACAGGGGCAGGACTAGAATTAAACCAGCTCCTGTAACTCTCAAACCTGTTTTCTTTCTATAATGTCTGGCACCTGCTATTCAAAACCTGTCACTCCTCAACTCAAAACCCGAAAACAGCAGCCCCTTGCTTATGGTAGCCTGGAGGGCCCCATAGTGGCCCACGGCTTATCTTGCCCGTCTCAGCTTTTAGTAGCTCCTATGTACAGGGACCATGTGCTTCAAATCAAACTACATGTCTCTCTGAATCAAGGGTCCCCTGAAATATCTTGAATAGCCAGCTCCCTTTTCCGTGCAGTCTTTCCCTGTACTCTCCACAAAGGGATGTCCTTTTTTTCTTTAAAATTCCCCCTACCACTTGGTTTGTATTGCCCTTATTATAGTTCCCGTTTTCTGGCTTGAATCATAAGTATCCGGAATATGATTTGCCCCTTCCCTCGCTCCTCCTCACTTCCCCACTCCGGCCTCACCAGAGTACTGGCCCCTGAAGTGCTGGGACCTTATATTTCTTATAGCTGCGTCCCCCTCGCACTTAGCACAGCACCTGGCAGCCATCCCAGTGGCGAAAGGCGTGATGGAGAAGTCCCTGAGCTTGTACAAGAGGGCTGAGGCAATCGGTCCAAAAGAATAAACACCTTTCTGCTCTATGACAGTTAGCCTTGGTGAGAAGAGGCCACTGTCCCAAGAAGAGAAAGTAGAATCTGAATACGAAGGCGGTCAGTCCACCTTTAAAAGTCAACCCAACCTTAAAAGATCTTTCTCTCTCTTTTTTTTTTTTTTTTTTTTTTTTTTTTGATAAAGGTGCTATTTAATTCCTAATTCTAATATTGAGAATTCAATCTTTTCATTTATGGACAAATATCAATGACAAGTATTCTCTTATGTGATATTATTATGACCTTTTCATTTTAGTACTCCTATATTTTGCAGAAAAATAGTGGAAGTAGAACACTTATTTTTAAAAAGGGTTGTGTTTTTCACTTTCTTTTTCTTCTCAAGCTTATCGACACATTTCTTAGAAAGGTTATCTGTGTTTATATTTTTATATCCACTTTTTGCACAAATTTCTACCTAAATCACTTACGCATTCACTATCTTAACTCACAAATAAAATTGTGTGTAATGTTGGCAGTACTCTGTGAAATGTTCCACTTCTCACTTCATGTGAAATTTAAGTCCAGCTCTTCTTAGCCTCAACAACTACCTTTGGGTTAGTATGTTAGTAGGAACTTTCTGGCTTAGCTTTTTCCCTTGGGAGAATGTTCTCATGGGTCATTTGTTTCATCATTTAAAAAAAAAAAACACAAAAGTCTGTTAGCTGTGTCTTTTCAACCAGGCCAACGCTTTTGTTCCAGTCTCTGCAGATGGAGGTGCTGAGTCCTCTGCCTTAGTGGATGACAATGGAAGTGAGGAGGATGACAGCTACGAAGAGCTCTGCCACGGCAACCCTAGATACCTGCAGCCAGGCGGGGAGCAGCTGGCCATCAACGAGGTACTGGCATTCCGCCCAACACCTGGCAAATACTGATACCAGATTTTCAGGATCCAGAATGAAGTCGGGCTTTGGGCTCTGATTATTGCTTACTAAATATATTCCAAAACCCAGAACTCTGATGAGAACAACACAATGATTTTCTGGCATTGTTGAGGAAAATTACAGTGATTGCAATTTCTAGATCCCTGAAGCTCATTGCCTGAGGTAATAGTAGCCGCCATCAGTTGTGTTTTGCTGGTGTTTTTCAGTTTGTGAAGTCTTTCACTTTTATTAACATATAATTCTCACAGTTGGTCTAAGAGGAGGTCCATGTTACAGTTAACACCTTTTAATAAAGACTCTGAGAGTAAGAGATTAAATTGCTGCTAGCAAGTGGTGGAACTGGAATTAATCACATATTTTCTTGCTACAGATGTCAAATTTTTTTCTTCCGCACTACAGCGTTAACTCCCTCTCCCCCTTACGGCAGTCTTCTAGGAGACACCTCTAGCTTTCTGACTTCTTGAACAGAGCGTGTGGAGCATAACTTGTTGGGCAATTAGAATCCCCAATACTGTCACCAGTTATTGTTCTATGATATGATGTCCATGGGGAGCTAAGGAAGTGTCCTTATTTGTTCCCCTGGCAGACCAATGGATGGGTCCAGAAGGCTGTAATTTTTCAGTGAGTCTATCCTTTACTTTATTAAAATTTAATTTTATTGAAGTATATCATTCATATATGAATGTACATAAACAATAAGTGTATAGTATAAAGTTGTAAACTTACAACAAAACAAATATGCATAGCATACAGGACTCCTCCCATACACCACTCCACCACCAACACCTTGCATTATTGTGAACCATTTGTTACAAACTATGAAATAGCATCATCAAAATATTACTACTTTATCAGTTGCAGTTAATGTGCCACACTAATGAAGGATGTTTATGTGGGAGGTTGTGGGAGGTATGGGAGGTGGGGCATATGGGAATCTCTATATTTTTGTGTAACACGTATGTAATCTAAGTGTCTTTAAAAAAATTTTTTTTTTAATTACTACTAATTGTAGCCCATTTCTTACACATGGTGTATTTTTCCCCCAACCCACCCAATTACTACCCTGTATTGATATACATTTGTTAGAATTTGTGGGAGAACATTCTCATATTTGTCCTGTTAACAATAGGCCATCTTTCATCACCAGATTCCCTGTCCTTTGCTTTTTCTCATTAACTGTTAAGTATCCAGAGATCTTGCATATTCTCTGTCATTTGCAGTAAGCTATTAAGTTAGCTTTATTCAAACGGTAAACAAAGCATGAAGAATAAGCTCTGGGTCAAGATGTGAGGGACTTTCAGTAAAATGTGTGCATAACATTTGGGAGCTTGCTTAGCTTTATGGCATCTAGTTTTGGCTGCTCAGAAGCTATTTCTGGAGGGACTGGTTCCTAGTTCTTTACTGAATGTAGATATTCAAGTTTGTTTGATGACTGATGTACAGATGAGTCAACCATTGATACCTTTTTAAGTGGATTTGGGTAGGCTTTGAGTTTTCTTTAAGAGCATGTAAGAGCTGCCCATCTAATTTTGTTTTCCCCAGTGTGTTCTTACAAGACATGCAGGGTCTTGGTTCATCTTGAATAACTAATCAGATAATAAGTATTCCCTGAATGCAACAGGACTAGAAGGCACGACTCTCACCCCGAGAGAGCTTCCACACGTCCACCTCAGGGCTGTGCCAGCCTGCGTTCTTGCACTAAGCACCTTGGTGTCCCCGTTTCAGCTGATCAGCGATGGCAGCGTGGTCTGTGCCGAGGCCCTGTGGGACCACGTGACCATGGATGACCAGGAGCTGGGCTTCAAGGCGGGGGACGTCATCCAGGTGCTGGAAGCCTCCAATAAAGACTGGTGGTGGGGTCGGAACGAGGACAAGGAAGCCTGGTTTCCCGCGAGTTTCGTCAGGGTAAGTGTGTGGCCCTCTCTGCTTTTCATAATTTCTCTGGGCGAAAGGTGGAGTTTTCAGGCCAAATCTCACTCTTTAGACAGATTCAGGTCTGCTGTAAGTTCTGCAAACTGATCGCATGTGAAATGTTCTAAGATTGTTAAGGTATTAGACGGGTTGAAGTAACAATATTAAGGAAGGTGAGGTGGTCGTTTGCCGTCGCTGCTGTGCTGTGGGGTCTGCTGGCATAGCCACGGCTCTGCTGGGCACATAAAGGCTTGTGGCGACTTTCCAGACGACTGTCCAACGGCCTTGATGCCCCGTCGTGGGAAATGGCAACAGGGAGCTTTGCTGCTCAGTTCTGTTGGCGACTCACCCCCGATTCACCTGTCACCTCTGTGTTGCCCACAGTTGCGTGTCAATCAGGAAGAGGTGTTGGAGAATTCCGCCAGCACCCAGGGCGAGGAGCAGGAGGAGGATGCTGGCAAAAGCCGCCACAAACCCTCGGAAAACAAACATCAGATGAGGACAAACGTCATCCAGGAGATCATGAACACAGAGCGAGTGTACATCAAGCATCTCAAGGATATCTGTGAGGCAAGATACCAACGCCCTGTTAGGACCCCAAGACCTGTGTGAGATGACTGTGTGATATTCCCACTGTGGCTTTCTTCTTCCCCTACTTCTGTCCCCAGTTAGCCAGTAAACTCTTTGAGGGCAGGGCCTCAGTTATCATATTTGTGTATTTTTCTACACTCCTCATGCTCCTCCTCCATCTGGTCCATACACAGGCTCCCCACCTATTAAATACTTGCTGTATACGTTGATGAGTATAACTTACTGATACAGTGGCTATCCTACATGCTGTGGTAGACAATACTCTTATTTTTTTTCTTAAACTTTTTATTTTGAAATAATTTCAAACTTACAGGACAGTTGCAAAAATATTGCAAAAACCCATACAGAGAATTCTAACATAATCCATTCCCCAGATACCCAGATCCATCAAGTTTAACATTTTGCCACATTTGCCGTATCTTATCTATCCATCTATCTTTGTGTCATTCTCTGTCCACTTTTTTGTTTATTTATCTATTTTCTAAACATTTGAGAGCAGGCTGTATACGTCATGTTCCTTGCACACTTAATACTTTCATGTACATTTCCTAGGAACAAGGATATTCACTTATGTAACCACCTTAAGTGCAGTCATGAAGTTCAAGAAAATTAACAGATAGAAAGCTTACAGTCTGTATTCCAATTTTTTCATATGTCTCAATAATGTCCTTTGGGGCCTTTTCTTCTCCGTTATTAAATCTCATCAATGGTTACACATTGCATCTAATTGTCACTGTCTAGTTGCTCTTTTGTTGTTGTTAATTGTGTAAACATTTGTGCATCATAAACATTCCCATCCCAACCACTCCCAAGCATACCATTCAGTGGCATTAATCACCGTCACAGTGTTATGGCACCCTCACCTCCCGCCATTACCAGAACTTTCCCGTTCCCCAAACGGGAACCCTGCGCCCATTACGCATTTAACTAACCAAACCTCTTTTAAGGGCACTATGCATCGCTTTCAGGACTTAACTCCTGAGACCTTTCAAGGTGAATGACTTGCATAGAAGGCAACACCCTGCAAGAAAGTATGTGGGAAATCCACTAGGCTTCCCAAAGAATCAAAGGTTTGTCGCGATGCACCACCCACTGCATCTAATCATGGACTCACACATGATTCGGAGTCACAGCAATAACTTGAGGTATTTAGAGACAGACACAAATTTGGTTTTAGCTGGCAATAGCCGAGGCTATGCTTCCGGGTGTCATGCTAGTCTCATTGGCAATAACTTTTATTTTATCGTCCCATCCTATCGTTGATTGCAGAAAACTGGGCGGACTATTAGTAAGTGTGAATCTAGAAGGTTTTTTCCCTCCCGTGATATTTTTGGTTTTTTTTTTTTTATGGACTTTGTATGAGCATTGCCCTGAACTATTGTTCGCCCAGTCTGAACTTTCCAGCTGTTTTGGCTGTGACTGCTGATCACAGCACTGTCACCACAGTATCAATTCAACGATGACAATTCAGCTCTGAAGACAAGCTGAAGTGAGAGAACCGGCCACTCTGGAATTGGGTTAACTGGCCGGGTATAGCATGCCAGTGTCTGGCTTGTTCGTGCTAGCCATCTTATTGTGTTATATAGATAAGATTAAGGAGCTATCTTTAAAGCAGCATTTTAGGAAAAAAATGCTAATTGCTACTGAAGATTGAGCATTGACTGTGTGCCATCCCTTTACATGGATGAGCTCATCTAATGCTCATGACATGCTTGTATCACTAGGCCAGTGCTACTATCCCCATACTCCTCCAGATGAGAAACTGAGGCACAGAGGAGTGGTGGGTTTACAGTAAACCCGATCTCCTCCAGGGCTCGTGCCATTAACCATTACATTATATTATCTTTCTGTTTTAAACTCACACCAAATAATCAGTGATATTATTTTTACTATATAGTCAGTTTAGTTTATCTGACTGCATGATACTAACTTGGAGATAATGGTTATATATATGAATGGCATTTCCTTCCAATCCCACCAACTCCCACCCAAGCGGTACACAACCATGTTGCTGTACATAGTTAGTTAGCAGTGCTTCCCGTTAGTGCACATTCAAGATTTTTATGTTGTACATAGAAATAGGTGATGGTGGGATCCTTGGGTAAAGCACCCTTGGCTCTTTGCCATGACTAACAGCAAGAAAAATTGAATTAGCTATTCAGCAAGTGATGAGAGTCTGTATTTGACAAGTGTTCTCAGCTGTGAAATGGAATTAGGGATGGGAGAATGACTACCTTAAGAGTTTAGAAAAAGTGTGACAATACAAATGTTCGGGGCCTCTAGTATTTGAAACTAAGCAACTTGTTTAATCTGGAAAATTTATATGGTTTCTTGAATTATAAGTCCAACCACCTGTATCTTTTTTTGTTGTTGTTGTTGTTCTTTCTTTTGTTTTCAAAATATTTATGGAAAATTCTAGTCACAGTTTTATGATTATCCCTACACAGACTCTTGGAGGTTTAAATTTTTTTTTTCCAGTTAAAATCTACTGGTCTTGGTCTGCTTTCTCCCTCCCTGCCCCCCCCCAAACAAACTGGATTGTTCAAATAACTAAATTTTTAAAAAATTTCTAAATTAAATTTTTAAAGTGTCCTTTTTTATTTTGCAGGGCTATATTCGACAGTGTCGCAAACACACAGGAATGTTCACGGTTGCACAGTTAGCCACCATTTTTGGAAACATTGAAGATATTTACAAATTCCAAAGAAAGTTCCTGAAAGACCTTGAGAAGCAGTACAATAAAGAGGAGCCTCATCTAAGTGAAATAGGATCCTGCTTTCTTCAACACGTATGTGACCATTGCTTCTTTATTAACAACTTCTGATTAAATCATACTTTTGAAATGTTTCTCCACTAAACATAGTAGTCCATTTTTTTTTTTAATTGTTTTTTTTTTTTTGGTCACTTCTTAGAATGTACTGGTTTGTTTTCTAGATTAATTTTCCACAGAATGGAGATGTCACTTGTAAAACGCGATTGGTTTCTGTGGTTAGCCTTTATCCAGTTCATGTCTTCAGAGTCTTCCACTTGATATGGTCTGAGTTGGCGGGGATGTATCAGGGTTCTCCAGAGAAGCTAAGCCAATAGGACACACGGGTATATATTGTGCATATGCATATATGAAGAGATTTATTGTACAGAATTGGCTCACGTGCTTGTGGGGCTGGCAATTCTGAAATTCACAGGCCAGGCCAGCAGGCGGTTGACGTTATAGTCTTGAGGCAGAATTCCTTCCTCTCTGGGAAGCCTGTTTTCATCCTTAAGGCCCTCACCTGATTAGACGAAGCCCACCCTCGTTATCAAGGGTAATCTCCTCCACTTGAAGCCAGCTGATTGTAGATATTAATCCCCTCTTCACAGAAACAACTAGACTAGTGTTTGACCAAACAACTGGGCACCATCCATACCCAGCCAAGGAGACTCATAAATAAACCCCCATACGGTGTCCTCTTTGGAGTAGTTCCTAATAAGACCTAGTCAGTGTCTACCGTATGGTAAGCACAGATTTGAGGGTTTACTTATATTAGCTCCTCTATGGCGATGAGGTTGATATGACTTTTATCCCCATTTCACAGATGAAGAAACCAGCCCACAGAGTCACTGACCCAAGGCCACACCCTGGAAGTGGCAGATCCAAACCCAGCCCAAGCTGCATGGCTCTAGACTCACACTTGGGACCCCTGTAACTCTCTCGGAATGGTCCTGTGATGACAAAATGAGTCAGTCATCCTTAGCTGGTGCTTGGCTGTTACTCTTTAATCCTAAAAGATTTCAGAGGAAGATGATTTCATTTCCAGCCAAAATGGTCAGGAAGGAATAAAAGTAAAAATAGCAGCAGCAGCAGCGCCTCCTGTGTGGCTCTTGGTGTGTGCTGGGCCCAGTGGCCTTATAGAGAAGGCAGAACTGGAGCTGGTCCTCGGAGGCGGATAGATTTTAAATAGAGTAAAATGGTGTTTGCTGGGAAGATCAGCCCCTTAGCGCCCTGGGCATTTGGAGGACATTGTCGAGAGACCTGCTTGGCCGGAACAGAAGGTTCCCACAGAGGCGTGGTAAATGATGAGCTTGAGAAGCTGGATCACGTCAGGCTGCGAAGCAGGGAAGGAACGTGATGGATGAGAAGCTTAGGAAGGTGACTCTTGCTGTGGAGAACAGGAGAGTTTAGATGAGAGTCAGGAGACATTCCTGTAGCTGAGGTGGGCTCAGGCTGAGGTTTACGGCGGTGGAAATGGGAAAGTAGGGATGTGTGGCAATGTTAACATTTTTGTTGTGATGCCATATACAAAACAAAACTTCCCGTTTAATCAGAGATGGGTATTTTTGAGGAAAAACAGGTAAGACTCATTCTAGGGAACAAGGAAAAGCAGCCATCACAATTGTGCCCAGGGTTTTGAGAAGGAGCAGGTGAGTGAGGGAAGCCTGTTATCTGGAGACATGAAGGAGTTTGTTGTTAGACCTGTGGAGCGTGAGCACATCCAGGGCTGGACTGTCAGCAGGACACAGGCAGTTCTGGACAGCTCTGGGCTGGAACAGAAGTTTGTGAATGAGAAGCCCCGAGGAGGCCGTAGGTGGAGTAAAGGAGGTAGCTATTCCCGTGGTGCCTGGGGGGGGGAAATGGAAGAGGCGCCAGGACAGCCCTCACCAGGATTGACTGGGGCCTTGTCCAAGAGAAGAAAGAGCCAAGGCCAGGAGTGAAGCCTGGCCATGGCATGGAAATGCAAAGTCAGGAGACAGGAAGTGAGCAGAGCCCGTGGATGTGAGGCTGAGGGAGACACATGCCCGTGGGGAGCAGGGCCAGGCCCTGCGGTTGGAGGAGGTTAGGGAGAAAACAGGTGGTGACAAGGTGGAGGCATTGATGAGACACCTGGGTTGTCAGTCAGGATGCCCGAGAGAGAGAGTTAGGCTTCACTGCCTCCCTCCACTCTGCTGTTTCAACGCTGGGTCCAAGCCGGGTCAGAGGGAAGCTCCATGTCCCGGCGACACGTTGTTTGGGGCCACAAAGGCAGGTTTGAGAGGACCACGGTGGTGAGTTAGGACAGCCCCCCCTCCACGTCCCCAGCCATCCGCCCTCAGCCCCTCGTCCTCTTTGAGGTGTTGTGGAAGGGCCCCATCGTGCAGCCGGGGTGGCCTCCAGAGATCACAGGCTGTTGTGCTCCTCGCCGGCTCCCTGCTGTCCAGGAATGTCCCCAGGGATAGGCTGGGATGTTTGCTTGTCCTCCGCCAGGGTCCGGACCCTCCCCGACAGCCTGATGGGTCTGTGCTCTCCCTTCACAGCAAGAGGGCTTTGCCATCTACTCGGAATACTGCAACAACCACCCGGGCGCCTGCCTGGAGCTCGCCAACCTGATGAAGCTGGGCAGGTACCGGCACTTCTTCGAGGCGTGCCGCCTGCTGCAGCAGATGATCGACATCGCCATCGACGGCTTTCTCCTGACGCCGGTGCAGAAGATCTGCAAATACCCCCTGCAGCTGGCCGAGCTCCTCAAGTACACCACGCGGGAGCACAGGTGCAGAGGCTGTGCGCGAACCCTGTGGAGTGAGTCCTCGGGCTCTCCCACAATGCTTTGCAGAATAGCCCACGTTTCAGACTTCAGAGCTGTAGTGAGCCATGGGGAAGGATTTCCTTTTTCAGAATGTTTAGTGTTGTTAAATATTGAAATAAGGCCATAGAAAAGACTCCAGAATATAAACTCCCAGAGGTATTAAAAAATACGAATCATTCTTAAACTATGTCATGAGTTGAGGGGATTTTAATTAATTCATTAATCTATTTATTATCCCTTAGTGTTTGTATATAGTTTATAAATATTCCTTTATGTCTACTCAATATTTGATTTTTTTTAAAAAAAGCATTTTTGGAAGAACAGACCGGTGTGAATACAATTTCAGAAATACCTCTCTACATCTCTCCCGTACTACTCCTTGCTTAAGTGTTTTTCACAGCCAGTCACGCTCAGACCAATATTATGTGCTGCAACAAAAATGTAGTTTATTGAAGGAATGAGGATAGACAAAAGTTTGAACTGTAAATGGATTGGGAATTTCCAGGGTGAGGAGTGGTCCGTGGAGGTCAGCTTAGAACACGTGATGACTGTGACCCTGCTCAGCTCTCGACTCTGTGCCCAGCCTGGGCGCTTGATTGCTCTTTGCAATCCATTCTTGCCCGTTCCCGCTCACTTTGGGCCCAGGGCTTCTTGGCAAGATGACCCGGATGCCCCGTCTCTCTTTTGAGTTTACTTTGTACCTAACTAAGCTCTTGTTGTCACCTATAGTGCCTTTATTGTTTGATTCTCAGCTTCTCCTGAACAACATCAACAAATATATTTAGATTTATATATATATATATATATATATTTTTTTTTTTTTTTTTTTTTCCTCCCCTTCTTTCTTTACTGTCTCCTTGATTTCCGGATTCTTCTTGGACTCCTGTAGCTTTGGCCATTTGGGCTCTTCTGATTACTTAATAGCAATTCCGCATTTTCCTACATCTGCAGAAGCCTTGCAGTAATTATGCATAAGATAGCACTCAGGACTTGAAAACTTCCCCAGAGCAGGATGCGGCTGGTGCCTTGGGGCAGCAGTGATTGGCTCATTGCTCAGGTTCTCCTCGGCCACCCCACTGCTGGAGAGCCAGTGGGACAACGACAGCGATAGGGCGTCTGCCCTGTGCCAGGCTCTCTAAGCCCGGGCGTAGTACACAGTTTTAGGATGAAGCTTCCTGCTTGAGACGAGAACCAGACCCTCAGTGTTCCTGCCATTGGCACAAAGCTTTAACTACACCTCCAGCTCTCGAAAGATAAGCTTTTGAGATTATAGTGCCACAGGGAAGGGGAAAGGATTGTACCCAGAGGAAATTTGCTGCAGCAAATCAGGCAAGTTCTGGGTTTCAGCAGCTAAATATTGCTACCGAGCAATCGGATTACCTCTGGCCTTGCCTAGCACAGTGGGGTGTAAGAGGAAGAAGGGGTCGCTCTTTCTATCCTCTCTGTTCCAGGCCGCCTGCCGAGAGAGGAGGGGAGACAGGAGCCGTTTGGCAATTAGATTCGAAGGTCAATAGCTAGAGAGGGAGAGGTCACTGAACAATAGGCCCTAGATATGGGTATTAGTTTAAAAGAATTGGGACTAAAAGATGAAGAGAAAGGAGCTCATTGAAATAGATAAAAGGAAAGAGAAATAAAAAATATATATATATGTATTTTAATGGAAATGTCAGAAAAGTTCAGTAGAAAAAATTTTTGTAACTCAGGAGAGCCATACATTTGAAGAAATAATAAGAATAAAAAAGCATCATGATAAGGAGCCAGAGAAAATAAATAAATGAATTTAGAAGCAAAGCCTTCTGAAAGACATGGGCAAGCAGCTTCATAAAATCCAAGACAGGAAAGCTGGAGTCAGAAGGGCACACATCACTGGAATCTATTCACGCTAAGCAACAGAGTGAGAAAGCGACAATGTTCTCACTCCATGGTGTGTGTGTGTGTGTGTGTGTGTGTCTAAGGGCATTTTTCACTATGAGATTTAGGTTTACCTAGCATTACAACTTTGGGCTATTAAAAAATCATTTTAATAGAAATGACAAAAAAAACAAAAAAACAAAAAAACATTTCCTTGTCTTAAGTAAAACAAAGCAAAATAACCAAAGCTAACTCTCTGCCTCTTTTCTGGAATCGGACAGAAAAACTTGCAGAAAAGAATGTAGTTATTTGCACCCTTTCTCCATTGATGGAGGCCTCTGGTGGGGAGGGACAGTGAACCATCATTGGCAGCCCCTTTGGATCATTTTTATTCTTTCTGGCTTTCTGGCTCTGCTGCTTAGTGTGAATGGATTTCAGTTCACTTTCTGAGGAGTTTGTCTTTCCAGCAGTGACTGCTCTGTGTGGGGATGCCTAGGGACTTCCCAAGTACTGAGTTTGATTGTGTTTGGTAAATAGACGATAGAATCTGCTCTGTGAGCTTTTTTCCGTGGCAGTGCAGGAGGATCCTGATTCGGCCCCAGTGAGAAGCAGTGGCTCTGCCCCTGTAAGTCCCTGTAGGGCTGGAAAGTTAAAAATCCAGCCCCTTAGCTGTATGGTTAGTTCACATGGCCCCAAATCATTGATGCTGAGCACACCCTGGGTGTAAAGCTTTTAGGTATTAGACATGCTCTGCTGTAGCTTGAATGCAGAATAGAATGATAATCTTTTCCCAGTACCCACAGTTTACAAGCCTGGGGAACCGGAGTCTGTTGGGGAGACCATTTTAGTCTGATCTGATTCTAGTGCATGAAAAACACCAGAAATGAAGCTCTGTGGCTGTGGCCCTTCGTGTCCTTGCCTAAATGGTGTACAAGATGAGACTCGGAACAAATTATTACTCTTGAACACAGCTCGTGAATTTTTTTTAAGTACTTTATGTAGCAGAACTGGACATAGAATCAAAACAATGATAAAGCCATTCTTTCTTTATTAGTGAAAATAGACCATTGTCGCTGGGGTTAAAGCTTATTTCTTGTGGCATTACTTTCATTCAGTGTGATTTCTGGGAAATGAATGAAAACATTCTATTCCAAAGAATTCTGAATTGCATTCCATCACTTCTCCTAACCTATGCAGACTGTAGTCTATTCATGGAGGAACAAGAAAAAGGAAACAATGACTATTGTTTAAATGCTTTGTCTAGACTCTTACTATACAAATCGGGGATGAGAGCATGTTTTTTGTCAATCCTTATTTGAGAGCGTTGATATGATTAACATTAACCTCCTGTTTTTGCAGTGATTACAACAATATAAAGGCAGCATATGAGGCCATGAAGAATGTAGCTTGCTTGATCAACGAACGTAAACGGAAGCTCGAGAGCATAGACAAGATAGCGCGGTGGCAAGTGTCCATCGTAGGCTGGGAGGTAAATATGAAGCACCCATGTCTCCTTCACCCTCAGCTCATCCCGTCTCTACTCCCTCCTCCACCTCTAACTGGATTGGATTTGATGGCAGATACTGGGTTTTAATGGTACAAAGATTTTGAGGCATATAGTTGAATTTAAGAGCCAACTATTTTACCAGCCCCACCAAGAAATAAAATCTGAAGTGTATGGAATTACTTTGTTGCTACCCTCCACCCTTCCTGCTAATGAGTGAGCTCCTTGAGAACAACTAGAGAATATTTAAAATGCAGTAATATACTATGGAGTCAAACTGGCTACATTTGAATACTGTGTGACCAGGACAAGATTAACCTCTTCATCTATAAAATGGGGAGGGAAATATTACCTCCCTTATAGGCCTACTGTGGGGGTATATACACACATACACATAGAATACATATACATCAATTCTCAGTGTTCACCACAGTTACGTTCTATTAAGTTGGTGTGAACACAGTTAGTGAAGGCTGAACCATTGCTCCTTGGGGAAATATAGGGTTAGGTTTCTGTGAGCCTTTGGTCACAACATTTTTTTCCAACTGATCAAAACAGTTTATTTAATAAAACAAACATATTTAAAGACATCTTATTTAATGTAAATTGTTGATTTGTTAACATTGAACTCACAGCCAACAGCACTATAACTCCCGCCTGCATGAAGTTTTTCTAAAACACAAGCCTTCTTGTGCTTAGGAACACTAGACAGCACTTCAGCACTACGCTTGGGGGCCATTTAAACAGCAAAATCCTCAGCGTAAAGCACAAAAATGTGAAAACATGGCTCCAAATAGACTGCAAAAAGAATACTTGTCTACAGTACAAAAGCTGAACCAAGAAGGCAGGGTGCTACCTTGTTTGACCTCAGCCAGGAAGCATGCATGTCAGGCAACTCAAATTTTTCACCACTCTGTGCATGTCTGCAAATGACTGCAAAAGCATTTTAAGTATTGATTTGGGGGGGTTACAAATAAATTTTAGCAAGTATGTGAATTTACATGTACAGAATCCCTGAATAATGAGAACCAACACACATTTATTTGTTTATTTAATCATTTATTTGTTCATTTATTCATTTATTCATTCATCAATAATGACAAAGGCTAGTGCTTGTACCATGTTTACCACGTGTCTGGCACAGATTTAAGCCCTTTACATATGTGAAGTCTTTTAATCCTTCCAACAACCCTATGATGTGGGCACTCTTATTACCCCCATTTTACAGGTGGGGAAACTGAAGCACAGAAAGGTTAAGTAACTTGCCCAAGCCTCACAGGTAGGAAGCGGCAGAACCAGATTCAAACCCCAGCGCTCTGGCTTCAGAGTCCATGCTGGCATCTGCTATGCTATACCATTGTTATTACTGACAATAAAGGAAGACCCTTCAGATTATTTTCAGGCCAAACAAGATTCATCCTACACCAAATCAGTTGAGCGTTTTTTTTCTCTGTGGAACTCATGTCCCAGCAAATTGAGGGGGAAGTTTGGATTGAGAAGTTAGGTTTTTAACTAAAGTGGGTTATGGTGGTGAAAGTTGGAAAGAGATTATTATATTTCAAAGACTTCATAGACTTGTAGTGTTTGGAAGGGAACTCGGAGCTTATCAAGTCCAAATTTTTCATTTTATAAATGAAGAATCTAAGGCACGGATTGCTCTAGGCAAATAAATAGAAGAACTATTTTGCATTCAAGGTTTTTCATCCAAAAAAAAATTGCATATGTCTGGGATTAGAGGAGAATAAAATCTTATAAAACAAAGGCCACTATCATCATAAATACTTAGAAGTTACATTGGACTAGTTCCAACCTAAATATATATATATATTTTTTAATAGTTTTATTCATCCTAGACTTTCTAAATATTTTTAAAGTATATTTTTTCTTTTAATCTTGGATTCTGGCATTTAGGGGATAATTTATGGTCATAAGTTTGCTAGTTTCTTCCCGGCAATTTGCTGCCTGGACTTTTGTTTCCAAGACTCTAGTTATAATTCTATATTTGAGAATCATCACACATTTGTTTGCTATAATTCAAGGAAGCTGCTATGTAACTGACTCAAAAAATATGATATAGAACGTATGTTCCCATCCATACATTTAAAGCCTGCTTGAAGTGTTCCTTGTTATTCTAGAATGGTCTTAGTCAGCTAACATTTCAAATCTTGAATGCATTCCTTTAATTTAGTCTGCTTTTCACCAGAGATTTCTTTTCTGTAAGGAAGACACCTCAGATAACGTAGAGGTACTTGTAACATTTTCCTGTTGAATAGGGAAGAAAATGAATTGTCACGCACAAAGCAATGAATACCAAGGCTTGAAAGAGATTTTCAGGTCCTGCCACCCTGTGAACAGGAGCAGTCAATAGAAGCCCTCATGTAACTAGAAAATCTGAGGAAGATTCTGTGTTAGGAAGCCTTTTTCTGTATCACTGAGCCCTAAAGGAATCAGAATTGGCAAATCTTTAAGCATATTTTCATCATTGCAGGGGCTGGATATTTTAGATCGAAGTTCAGAATTGATCCATTCTGGGGAATTGACCAAAATCACCAAACAGGGCAAGAGCCAGCAGCGGACATTCTTCCTGTTTGACCATCAGCTTGTGTCCTGCAAGAAGGACCTGCTGCGGAGGGACATGCTCTATTACAAAGGTCGCATGGACATGGACGAGATGGAGCTCGTGGACCTGGAGGACGGGCGGGACAAGGACTTCAACCTCAATGTGAAAAACGCCTTCAAGCTTGTCAGTAAGACCACTGATGAGGCTCATTTGTTTTGTGCCAAAAAACAAGAAGATAAAGCACGGTGGCTGCAGGCCTGTGGGGACGAAAGGAGAAGAGTTCAAGAAGACCAAGAGATGGGTGAGTCACACATGGGGTGGCACAGACCGTTTGGGTTTTGGCTTTGGCTTTGATGATGGCCATCCTCATGGTTTCTCAGCCCCAAGCTCTGGTGCTTCCCAAGCACATTAGGGTTTTGGCCACAAATTGTCAAATGAAATCTAGTATGCTACAGGGACTGTGAGCACCTAAAGATGAGGTGGAGTAAAGGTTAATCATCTCTATAGCCCAAGTGAGCACTGGTCGCAAAGCTTATGTAGTCCAGGGTGGAGGAGGAGGCTTATCCCACCCTCTCCACTTCTCCCCACCAAAGTAATCAACTACTTAAAAAAAAAAAAATTTTTTTAATGTTTTATTTTGATAACATATATACACCCTAAAATTTCTCTTTTTAAGCCCCTTAAGTATATGATACAGTGGTGTTAATTACATTCACAATGGTGCATTACCAACACCACCATCCATTTGTAAAACTTTTCCGTTATCCCAAACTGAAACTCTGTACCCCAAAGCATTATTCCCCATTCCCCAACCCACCCTGGCCCCTGGTAACCCTAATTCTAATTTCTTGGCTCTATGAATTTGCATATTTTAATTATTTTACATAAGAGAGATACAATATTTGTTCTTTTGTGTCTGACTTATGTCATCCAACATAATGTCTTCAAGGTCCATCCATGTTGTAGCATGTATCAGAACTTCATTCTGTTTTATGGCTGAATAATATTCCATTATGTACGTAGACCACATTTTATTATCCATGCATCTCTCAGTGGACATCTGGGTTATTTCCCTTTTTTGACCCCTGTGAATAATGCTGCTAATGAGCATTGGTACTCCGGTATCTCTCTGGGTCCCTGATTTCAGTTCTTTTGGGCATACACCCAGAAGCGGGGACCAGCTACTTTTTGCTGTGGATAAGCTAGAATAAAAACAAGGAGCTGACTTCTCAGTCCCTGCCATGCTGCATATAACCAGCCACTGGCCCTACACTTGGTTGTGGATTTTGCTCTCACCTACGGGAGGTTCCATGGAATCACCCCTCAGAGTTGGAAGGGATTTACAGGTCAGGCAGGAATCGTCATCCGTAGCATGGCTCTCCCCTGAAACGCTCTCAACAAGCAGACAAGCAGCCTCGACTCTAATAACATGAACTCACTCCCTTGCAAGGTAGGCCTTCTGCTCTGGGCAGCAGAGTCTTCATGGGAAGAGGAAATCAAATTCCTGGCTTCTCCCATATATTGATGCTGGCTCTTACTCTCAGGCCCTGTTGGAAGAAGGCTAATCACTCCGTCATGACCAGAATTCTTGAGAATTGACAGAACCATGCTATCTGCTATGTAATGCTGTGCAGTGTCAGTCCTGGAAGCATTTGTAAATTGGAATGTTGCCTTTTCCCCTGAGATAGAACTGACTAGGACAGCAGCCACCCTGAACACTTTTCAACCCTTCCCCTCCACAGAAGAGGAAAGGAGAGGCCTGGTTTTATGCCTCTTTGCAATACAATGCTTCCCCAGAGCTAGTGCTCAGAAGACTTGTCAGCCATGGTGCCATGATACATGGTGTGTGGATAGATAAGGGAGATAGTTCTATAAACCAGGGCAGAGAGCACCATGCCAAAGGCTGGAGATGGAGGCCAGTACATCCAATCTGCACGGAATGTCAGGACCCGGTCAAGGATGGAGGCAGGTCGAGGAGTGAGGGCTGGAGAACCAGGAGCCTGAGTCTGTGGAAGCAGGAGGGCAAGCTGTGGCGAGCGACTGTGCAGCCCGAGCAGCAGAGGCAGGTGTGACACCAGAGCCAGTCGCTTTAATCCCAGGGCTCCGCTCCAAGAGGAGGCATTTCTGTACAGGCAGGATCTCGCATTGCAGCCTTCACGGCCCCTCTTTCTCCAGCTTTTGCTCCGCCTCGCATTGAGGCTGCTGGGCAGTAGCTTGTTTCAGCTCTAGGCGTTCCCTTGTGACTTGTTTTCACCCACCCTGCCCACTACGTGCAGACAATGCCACAGAGCGTGCCTTAGCTTGCCAGAGCTGCTATAACAAAAATCACAGACACAATAGGAATTTATTGTCTCAGACTTTTGGAGGCTAGAAGTTCAAAATCAAGGTGGCAGCCGGGTCATGTTTTCTGTGAAGTCCGTGGTGTTGCAGTGGTAGCTTGCCAGTGATCCATAACTCAGTCTCTGCCGCTGACACGTGGCCGTCTCTCTCCTTCTGTCTCTTCCTAACCCTGCGTCCAAATTTCTTCTGCTTATATGGATTCCAGCCATATTGGATTAAAGCCCACCCTGATTTCATTTGATCTCAATAGGATCTTCGAAGATCCTGTTTATGAATGAGTTCACATCCACAAGACTGAGGGTTAGGACTTGAAACCTGTCTTTGTGGGGGGCATGATTTGATTCATAACACCCTATGTCAGCGTTTACCTAGCATTGTCTGGGTTTACAAGCATAGTCCGTATATAATTATTAATAGTACCCCATTGCACTCTTTAAAATGTCCTAGTTTGGAAGGTACATATGTGTCTCCTCCCTACCCCACCTCCAGGGATAATTCCTGTTACTTCTCCTTTTTCATTCTTTTCACCCTCTTATGGCTCCTTGAGGATTAAAGTCCTGTGATTAGGATTATAGTATGAGAGTGAATACTTCAAGTGATGTGTGTTTTGGTGCAAGTTTTATTCTGAATGTTTTCACTAGTTTTGAATATCACATTTGTTTCTAAATCCAGGAATGGAAATTTCAGAAAATCAAAAGAAACTCGCCATGTTAAATGCTCAGAAGGCAGGACATGGAAAGTCCAAAGGTAAGGTCCTGAGAAGACTTCAACTCCTTAATATGTACCAGTATCATAAATAAAATGGGAGGAAAATGCCAAAAGTCTTGGCTTAGGCCAATTCTAAATGAAGAAGAGCAGTATGAGTCAAACTCAAAATGATAGATCCAAAATAATACACAGTGTAAAATCATCTGTATTTGGTATATGAATATGTTTCAGTGTTTGCTTACATTTGAATATAAGTGTACAAAATGTTCTGGGTGTTTATAAATTTTCAAGAAATAGTGAAACAATGAAAATGCTCTAATAGTGATTGGAGTGATGAATGCACAACTATGTGATTATACCAAATATCATTGATTGTATACTTTGGATGAATTGTATGTTTTATTAATATGCATCAATAAAATTGATTTGTTTTTTAAAAAAAAGAAATAGTGAGATGTTTCTTAAAGTGGTTTAGTACCTATAAGCTTCCAGATCTCAATCTGAAGGCTCAGCACATCAAGCAGCAAGTTAAAACAATAAAATGACACACTAGCTTATTTAGAACAGTGATTCTCTACCTGGGTGCACATTAGGATTACTTGGGGAGTATTATAAAATACTGACATCTAGACCACATATCCAGGGACTCTAATATGCAAATAAAGATTTTCTACAGTGTTGATAGTACAAATTATATAGCCCAAAAGAAATTAAATAATGAGGATTTTTGTTCCAATATAAGTTGTGTTCTTAGAAACTTTATTCAGGTTGACTTTCTCCTCTAAGAGATTCACCCTATGAAATGTATCCCATTCATTATTTTCCTAACTAAAAATGCAAAAACAAGACCTGGATTGCGATAGGCCATCAACTAATGGTCTGAGAAAAATTCATTGCCAAATCACGACTTAACATTGGCCTGTATCCTCAGCTGAAGTGCACAATTTTCCCAAGTTATAAATCTCTTCAAAGCAGAAAACCCTTTTTTCTTTTCTTTTTTGTATCCCCACTTTTTTTAAATTGTGGTTATCTAATATATCGTAAAATTTGCCATTTTAACCATTTTCAGGTGTAGAATGCAGTGGCATCAATTACATTCACCAGTGTTGTGCCACCATCACCACCTTCTCCATCACCCATTAAGCAGTAACTCCCCATTCCTCTCTGGCTGCAGCTCCTGGTAACCTCTCTACTTTCTGTCGGTGGGAATTTGTGTCCCCCAGACAACTAGTAGAATTTGGTCAAATGTATTAGTTTCTGTCATATTTTCTAAGAGTCACTTGCTCAGCATCTGGTCCTGACGAAGGGAAGGGGCGTCCGTGTCCATGGTGACCACTCTCCACTTGGCACAGGCTACCTTGTTCAGTCCTCCCTACAGCTCTGCAGGAGGAGGAAAAACTGGGGAGTCGGGGGCAGGGGTGGCTTCTGAGCCCTGACCTGTCTGCTTCCAAAACCCTTACTCTCTTGTCATATCATACTGACTTAGAGTTACCTTTTGACCTTGTAGCTATTTTTAATAAACCTTTTTTACGACCTCTGCACAGGTTTAAAATGCCTACTTTAATGCAAGTTTTTATTAAAGTGATTTATTAGTGTGACTAATTAGTATGGCCAGTGCAGTGATTATAATAAGGGGAAACACATTTAGAGCACATTCCCGGTATTGGGGGCACGGCTCAAAGCACTTATACTGCCTCATTTGATTCTAATTATGTACCTCTTTCCCCATTTTGGAGAATAGGGAACTGAGGCAGAGAGAAGTTAAATAATTTCCCCCAAATTGATACCGCTAGAAGTGGCTGTGGAGGATTTGAGCCGAGGGAGTATAAGCTCTATGCTTTCATTTAAAGTGCCTACTGCTTTTCATGCCAGCTAGTAATCCAATTCCAATTCTGCCCTTTACTGCTGTGTGACCGTAGGTGATTTAAATAACCTCTCTGGGTTTCAGATTCCTTCTAGCCAAATTGACTTACTGGCACCTTGTCTGAAGGTTAAATGAGAAAATACATGTAAAACTCCACACATAGTATCCAAACATAGTGTTTCTGAAATGAGAGCTATTAAATGTACTTTGCTTTAATTTGAATTAAAAATTCGCTATGAACTTTGAGTCATGGCACTTTCTTTTTGGTCAAGAAGTGACCTTCAATGCATACTCTATTTCTCTCCCTGCCCAATTAGGCTACAGCGGATGCCCCGTGCCCCCGCCCCACCAGGGCTTGCATCCCATCCACCAGCGCCACATCACCGTGCCAACCAGCCTACCCCAGCAGCAGGTCTTTGCTCTGGCAGAGCCCAAGAGCAAGCCTTCACTTTTCTGGCACACCTTCAATAAACTCACGCCTTTCAAGAAATGAACCCGCCATGGCTCTGCTTCTGTTCAGGCGACTGTCAAGAGGAGAACCATTTTTCTTTCTTCTGTGCTAAGTCCAAGGAAAGCGTCTTGGACCCAGCACTGAACACTCCTGGGGCATCCAGGAAGGGAAAAAGGACTTGGGCCCACCTTCCATCTGCAGAAACCCGACTGCCTTCTTAGAAGGGAGGAGAAGGTCCTGACGCAGAGCTCAGACATACGCAGGGCCCCTGTGACCTGCTCTGAAAGGGCAGAGAGCCTGGTTGGGAACCAGGAACAGGCTGTGAGATGAGCCCACCTCAAGGAGCATCGCTGACGATGGGCACGTTAGTTCCCGCCTTGCCTGGCACTGCAGTTCCAAACCGAGAGCAAGCGCTAAGTGCTCTCTTTCCATTTAAGGAGGGGCTAGATGGGAAAGCCATTTTTGCATGGGATCTTGAAGGGAATCAGAGTGATGGGGTTGCTACAATACTGCCTCTCACTCACCCACGATTGGTGACCGAGAAGGAGCCGTGGCGTGCTTCCATCCTGGTAGAGAGCTCGCAGCTGCAGCGGAGATGGCCATGGCTCTCCCTGGCGTCAGCTAAATCACGCAGTTGCCAAATGGTCAGGCAGGCTTCATCTTACACATTTCCTCTCCCTACAGCCCAAGAGAAAAAGAACCCGGCAAGGTTCCCTTGTCACCTGGCCGGCTTGATCTGCAGTGCAGAGTGAATTAGGCATTCTAAAGCTGCTGCTGCTGCTTCCAAGGGAGGGAGTGAAAAATCCTACGACAAGCTGATCTGTTCTTCTCAAGTCAGATCCTCGCCTGCTGGGTGTATTCTGTCTTTCCCCAAGCAGAAATGACCTCCTGCCCGTATGTCATAACCTAAGAAACTCTACCATTCAAACGTTTCTGTCTGTGATTTTTTAAAAATATATTTTTATTGTTATGATAAAGCAAATATGAAAACACACAAAATTGAAAGCAATCTTAAAGAGCATCGATACACTTCCTCTGTCAGTTGTCTATGACAACTTAAATGACAGAGATACACACATTCCACTGAGAAGGCATGAAAGTGTCAATGCCTCCTTCCTTGGGATTTGAAGCAGACAATACTTGTAACAGTGCCATTATTAGCATGTACAGGTTTCTGAAAATTCATTCTTTATAAAGGACACCTTAACAAAATATAGAGACTCGAGAAATAATAGCCTCTTTTAAACGAAGGCCACACTGGCTGATATCTGTAGATAATAATCTCCTTTTCTTTGTCTATATTGTAAATTTTGATGAAAAATGCTTTTTAAAAATATGCCTGGCTCTGCTAGAGAGATGCCATTTGAATTTGCCCCGTACACTGAACCGGAGTATGTTGTATTACACAATTCATGGATGTCTGTTTGAGAAACCCTTTTTCTGTGTGCTATTTTTGGAAAGTTCTTTCTTCTAATAGGTACATGCTTGAAAATAAACAAACCTGTAATGTCAAAGACACTCATACGCTTGAAGTCTCCAGGTGTGTGGTCCGTTCCCCCGGCTCCTCCACCTGCCTCCATGTCCAGAGCTATTCTTTTGTGTACTCCACTCGTCGCCCCCCACCCCCCACCCCCCGTCCAGAGGGTGCTGACCAGCGTGCATCCAGAGGACGCAATCCTGGGCCTCTTTAATGGGTCTTTAGAGCGTTATATAAAACTGTCACATGAGATCTTCTTTGCTCCTGGCCCAGCGGTGCTGTTTGTGCCTGCTTATTTATGGTCAGCATTGCCGAGATATTGTGACGCCCCGATTCACAACTCCGTGGTTGCGTGTGGGCCTTCAGGCCACATGTCCTGAGAGAGAAGTTGCTTTTACGAGGAAGAGTCCCAGGAGGTGCTTGGCTTAGTGTGTTGCACACACAAGTGTGTGCACCTGTGTTGGTTTCCTTTTCTGAATAGACATCATTGATATAACTGATCTTCTTAATAACAAAATGTAATTATATATTTTGAAAACTCTTTTTAATATGATTTTCCTGGATACCTCCTCCATAATTGCAGGGGTGTCTGTGCTAAATAGAGTTGTTTGTATGTCTAGCAATTTTGAACAGCTGTGGGGCTTTTTCGTGTTATATAAGAGAATTGTTTTAAGGAAGTAAAGAGAATCAATTTGCTTGTGTTACATTTTCAGTGAGGATTCAATTCATTTAAAGAATCACTCAAAGGGCTTCCTTTTACCAATATAAAATTTGGTGTGAAGGAAGGCTTTAAGTTCTGTGACCATTCCTAATTTAGTTCTTGGCTGAGCCCTAACTTCTGATTCCCACCTCTACCTCCGTGAGCTTTGTAACAGAGAAGCATGAACATCAAGACATACTTTCGCTAAGTTAAGTTCAATTCCAGGGAAGCGGCTGTGGCTCAATCAGTAGGGCTCCCGTTTACCTCGGTTCCCGGGGCCTCCTGGTGAAGGCAAGCCTGCCCGCACGGCGTGGTTAGCTGACCCAGCGAGCACAAGCAGCAAGGGGGGGATAAATGAATAAATAAATAAAATCTTTAAAAAAAAATTTCAATTCCAGTGCAACCTAGGAAAGTCCCAAGGCTATCCTAGTACATTTCGTGTGGTGTGAAAATCACTCCATCAAATAATTGTCCTGAGTAGATCCTACATAGATTTTCAGGTGATTTTGAAAACTGCTAAAATAGTTTTATAAAAATAACCCATCATTTGGATCTTATTACTAAATGCCTGAATTCTGCAAAGAATAGAACGCTCAAATTTAGGTTTGCCAAACTCACTTATTGATTTAAGTCACATGCTTCCCTTGGAAATTAAGAGATCCTATATGGATCATGTATGAATTTCATTGGGAATCCCACTTTCTCTCTTTCTCTTTTTAACCCTACATTCCATAATACAGGTAGGAAAAATAAAGAGGGTACAACATACTAATGAATTTTAGCTAGTCTATCATTTATGTTCCAAAATTTGCAGTCTCTCTAGAAAGACACTTGAAATGGCCTGTGATCAGAAACAGTTCTTAATTTTGATCGTACTTAAAATACATAACCTTGCAGGAGATTACAAGCAATGTAAATAAGATATTTGTAAAAATCCTGAATAAATAGTATTCTGCATCTTTGCCTGCAAATTAGAGGGTAAACAGCAATTTGCCATAGCTTTCATGGAATCACATCTGCCTAGTTAGGTTTCAGTGGAACTGGTGTTTGTTTGTTTATTTCTGGTAGATCTAATTTTGTAGTTGAAAACATTTTACCACCATCCCCACGGCATTTCTGGATGTCATTGTGCCTTTTTATTCAGACAAGGCTAACCCCGTGCCTGTTAAGGAAATCCCCTCGCCCTGCTCTGCTATTATCTAGAGACAAAGCAAATGTGCGATTAGTTCAAATTTTGTTCACAATAGAAATCTTTTGTTAAAAACCGTGTGATATACAGCATTTTACCACTTGGAGATTTCTACAGGTCCAACTTGCTGATATTCCTCAATGCAAATTAATAACCTAGCCAGAATAGAATAGCCTGGTTACCTGGAGTTGGGGAGATAATCGCTGTATTATTATTTTAATGTGCCCCTCACTGGACAGTACCAACAGAGTGAAGAAATGTCTTTTCAGTGACCTGTAGACCTTAAGAAATCATACTACCAGGGATTCTGGACACAAATCAACTTCTAGGTTCAACTGCTGGAAAACAAAATTGTCCCTGTAATGAGCTTAACCTACAAACTGTTTTCTCTGTTAAAATTTCACTTGGCTCATCTGTTGTTTTCAGGATGCAATGAAAGTAGAGTCCAAAAAACTTTGGACAAAATAAGTGGAAACTTGTTGGTCTTGGGGGAGGGGGGAGAGAGAAGCTTAAATATCTGATGCAATGTACTTAGCTACAACACACAATTTTCATTATTGCCTTTAGTTATTTCATAGGCGTTGACGTTGTGTTTAGAAAATTGTTCTCATTCTGTAATTTAATCATTTTGGTTTTTGCATTTTTTGTTTTGTAACTATTAGCATTGATTGTGTATGACCTGCTTGCCTACTTTGAAAAGCTTTTGGTAACCCTTTCCTTTCATTTTAACTCATCAACGACATCAAGGTGATGTTTTCTGTGTAAGACAAGGGACAGTTTCAGACCTGAGGAATTAGCTGTTGACAGCTTAGGTCTGGTGTACAAGACTGCTGTAACTTGATTTGTGTTTTTGTTGAATGAAGTTTTTTGTAAAGAAAAATTATTTACAATGTTATTTCAATGATTTCTTTTCTTGTAAATGGTGTGAATCTCTATTTGTTGTTTGTATCTGTATATTAAAATTAATTTGCCAAACCAGTTCTAACAATGCATTTGAGTAGTAAAATAGTTTCTGCAATATCCAGATCATGCCCTGCCCTTACATGGCAGTAAGTAACAATTTACCCATTAATAAGCTCGGTCAAGGCACTGGATGGCGTGGGAAGGCTCTGAGGGAAACAGAGAGGTGCCTCCTAGACTTTATAAAAGTCACTATATTCAACGCATTGGAGGACTGATGGAACCAAATCCCAGATACAGAAGCCCTATTTTGAAGCAGTAGCTTTTGCTTTCTGTCCTGATGATGCCAGCTTAGGAAGGGAGAAGGATGAGCTACTTACTGTGGCAGAACCTATAGCCTCTCTCCCTTCACTCCCGGGCAGCTGTCCAGCCTTCCACAGATCTACCTAGCAGATAGGCCAGGGGCCCTGGGCGCTTACCCTTTGGGAGTGGGGTAGATAGGAATTTCCTTGTATAATTAACAGCTTGGAAGAGCTAAGTAAATAGCCCATTGTTTTCTGTGACTGTAATCAGAAAAGTGTTCCTATAAAAGTTGCCAAGCAGCTGCTCCTCACTTCTTGTTTGTTGACTCTGAAAAACCACCTCCTTCCCAAAATGATCTGCTCGCCCCTTCCTGGCCTGGAGTGGGGAAGGGGGGCTGGCGTGAGTCGTTCCCACTGGCTCAGGATGATGTTGCATATAGGAAGGTGAGGACCTAGATAAAGGCAGTGGCATTTTCTTCTGGAAGACTTGCAGTGGGGGTGGAGGGCTCAAGGAGAACTAATCTCCACCTTGGCCACCTGTTCTGTGCACTGGAGAGACCAGGTTGAAGTGTGCAACTCCTCCAAAGGAGCATGTGGCTGAGTAGGGAAGACAAACATAAAGGTATAATTAAAATTCAGCATGAACTACACAACAAGAAAAGGGGTGTACAAGTTATAAAACAAGCTTCAGAGAATGGAGTCCTTTCCTCTGGTGAATGAGTCTCTGAGCTCAAGATTCTTGAGAAGGCTTCATGTAAGACCCAAACAGGAATCTCGAGGGCGTACGTGCTCATAAAGCACAATCAGAGGTTGGGGACGTGGGGTGCTGAAACAGTGTGGTGCATTCTGGTAACGGGACAAGGCTCAGTGTCACTGGAATTAAAGTGCGATGTGAGGTATGTGATATACCCAAATGGTGAGCTGAAGCTGGACCACCGAGGTGAGGCACGGGGATTTCATTTTGTGGGTAGAGTTTAAGGCAATTAATCCTATGGCCAAAAGTGCATTTTTAGATCATTTCAAGGGTGGATTTAAAACCCACGGCAAAGAGATGATTTAGGAGACGGTAGTCCCCAGAAGAGATAACAATAACAAAAGTAGAGACAGTGGCATCGGGAAAGGAGAGTAGAGGATGGCTGTGAAGGACCTGTAGAGATATAGGAGGCGGCAATGATTTCCAAGTTGTGTCTTGGGATGTTTAAGTGCATGGTATCACCATAAACTAATTTGAGCAAGAATATCTTGGGCAGGAGGGGGGACAGGAGTCCAGAGTCTGGTTTTCTGACTGAACTATTCAGTACGTCGTTAAATATAGTATGGCGCTCAGGAGTGATGTCAGGACTAGAAATAGAGAGTTGAGACTGCATCAGCCTATCCTGTAGTGAAAACCACAGGACTGGAGCTGAGCCAGAGAGCAGGAAGCCGGAGAAGAGGATAAGGCCCTGGGAACGCCACTAAACAGGGAAAGAAATCCAGTGAAGAAGATGGATAGGATGGTGTGGCAGAGGGCAGCGAAGGTAGAAAAAAGGGTGTCAGCAGGGTGAAATGGTGCTGATAGAGCAACTAAGAAAGGCTGTATGTAGATTTAGCAATGGTTGTATCACCTCTGGGGGGGCACGGGGGGAAAGAACCAGATCCTGATTTATGACTGCTCTACCAACAAGGAAACAGGTATTGGGAGAGCAGGGTGGGGGTGGGGCAGGGCCGTGCCCTGCACCTGCAGGCTTCACTCTTCAGTATGGCCTTCTACAATCAAACACAGTTCTCGGCACCCCTAGGAAGCAGGGCAGCGAGTGCTGGGTAAATTTGGCCTCTTGAACATTTTTAAGTTTGACCAAAATGGTGACAGACACTGTTAAGTATCAATGATTACATGGCATTGAAATTAAAATTCACCATGTTTTTTTTCAGGGGCACGTTTTATGTGTGTGAAAAGGGATTGAGTACTAAATCCTTATACACACGAATGCTGAAAATTAAAACGAATCAGGCGATTTTGGAAGATCCACTTAAATCAGGGCTTCTTAAACAGGGCTCCATGAGCTTGAACTGAAATGAAAAAACACTGTTCTTGTGGGGACGTGCTGGTGCAGGTGTGATACATTTATTAAATAATACACAGTATAGTGTGGACTTAGTAAGGGGTCCATGGTTTTCACCTGACTAGCAAAGGGGTCTGTGGAACAAAAAAGGTTAAGAACCCCTGATTTAAATGATATACATCCTAAAGGGCGCGGGACCCCAAACTGTCACTTCGACAGTTGTGTCCTGTTGCCCTCTAACTGACCCCGCGGCGGTTGAGAGCCTGCTCAAGCAAACAAATGGCCACCTTCAACCTCATTTTATTAAAAAGGACAAAAAAAGGACCTACGTTTTTTAAAAATAAGTGGTATGAGATTGAAGATGCACTAGTGTTGCTGCAATTTTTTTAGCTCTTCCAAGACATCTTGTGCCTTGCTCTGTTCCCTCCCCTTCCTGCTATTTTGCAGCTATGGCCACTAGGGAATTGCATGGCAGGAAGGCTGGATTTCATTTAGTTTGCCTGTGATTCCCGATTTCCATAGCACCTGGGTACGGCTGCAGCCCTGGGGTCCAGGTAAGTGCATCAGGTAATTCAATCTAAAGCAGCCAGGTCCTAAGACAACTCTTATATTATCAATGTATAATAATCTTGCTTAATTATTTACAAAATAGTCAGATGTCTACAGAGGTTGGGGCATGAAAGGGGTAAGCCGCTTCCAAAATTCATTCTTAAGGAAGAGGCTAACCCAGAGATAAAAGCAGATTTGGAAACTCTTCTGCCAGAACTTTACAAATTGGCTGGGGAGAGGGATAAAAATAATTAAATAAACCAGAAAAATTAGAATCATAAGTTTTCTAGAGACGCTTGCAATAAAGTTATTTTGCATAAATTTTAATACACAGATTTTTCTATTTTGGGCTGTGTTAATTTGCACACCGTAGTAAAACTGTCCTTCAACATGTACTAAGATTTGTAGACTATCAAGCCTAGGAGAGATATTGGGAAGTTAGTGCATCCCTCGCATCGCATGCACAAGGAAGCCAAGACTCAGAACTTTGGTGACCCAGTAAGGCATCCCCAGCTAGTTTTTTGGAAGGTCTATTGACTGTTAGCATTTGGGGAAGCAAGAATCTCGTACACAGAAGCGCTTAACTTTTACCTGAGCTAGTACTATGATGCACTTGTAGCAAATTACTCTGGAGGGGCAATTGGTAACTCTTTATTTTTATTTTTATTTTTTTTTTACTGGGAGGTCCTGGGAATCAAACCTGGGTCCCTCCATATGGGAGACGGACACCCAACCAGTTGAGCTACATCCGACCCCATTTGGTAACTCTTTAAAACTTCCCTCCCCCTCCCCTCCCCGATGGCTCCCTCATTTGTCTGCTTGTTGTCTGCTCACTGTGTCTGCTCATTGTCTCTGTTTGTTGTGTCTGCTCGTTGTCTGCTTGTCTTCTTTAGAAGGCACTGGGAACTGAACCCAGGGCTTCCCATGTGGGAGGCAGGTGCCCAACTGCTTGAGCCACATCTGCTCCCTTATCTTTATTTTTAAAGAAGTTTTGGATTATAGAAACGTTACATCGCAAATATAGGGGATTCCCATATATCCTACCCTCTCCCCCTCTCACACTTTCCCTTATTAATAACATCTTACATTAGTGTGGTACATTTGTTTATAATTGATGAACAAATAGTGAAGCATTACTACTAATCATGGTCTATAGTTTACCTTATGGTTTATACTTCATACTGTACAATTTTTTAAGTTTTGACAAAATGTATAATGGCCTGTATCCACCATTGCAATATCATGCAGAACAATTCCAATGCCCTAAAAATGCCCCGTGTTCCACCTATTCTTTCCTCCCCCTCCCCTCAGAACCTCTGGTAACTGCTATCTTTATATCAATGCTACAAGTTCTTCCATTACTACAATAATAATAAGTCTACATTTGTCTATGTTTGCATTCTCTCCTTATGTTTGTTCATTTGGCGATGGTGATGCCCACTCTGCTTCAGCTTGAGAGGGGGCTTAGATCTTTTGGGGCATATGGAAGGAAGTGTTTTGCTTGCAGTTGTAGATACTTTTTGCTTTTTGGGATAGGGGTTGTCCATCATCATTTTGTTAGCGGTCCTGGGCTAGTCCAGTGAACTGGAGAGATTCGGAGCTCAACTGGCATATGAACAGACCAAAGATTCAAATCTCTGGGACATGTATTTAATAGGCATAGTGCTAAGTACAGGTTCAAATAAAAGGGGTAGAAGAATCATATGTAGGGAAATTGTAAATGAGCCTGATTGTTACAGTGGGGAAATAGGTTATATATTCCAAGGTAAGGCTCACTGACAAGGTGCTGATTTCAAAGGATTGTCTGCCTTGCCTATAGTGTCCAGATGTCTCTAGCACCTTCAGAAGCACCCATGTTTGAGGCTTTGTTTACTGTGGAAGTTAGTGAGATCCTCCTGAGACATGCATAAGTGTAACCTCTGGAATGACCTCCCAACTCACTTCAAATCTCTTCTCCTAAAAAGTCTTTTGTATGTAATGTTTCCCCCTTTTGGTCAAGGTCTTTTTCCAAATGCATCACTGGTTGGTACTTGGTAATAATCCCTTGGTGCCAGGGAGGCTCATCCCTGGGAGTCATGTCTCATGCCAGGGGGAAGATAGTAAGTTTATTTGATGAGTTTGGCTTAGAGAGAGCCCACAATTGAGTAACAAGGAGGTTTTCAGGAGGCAACTCTAAAGCAATAAATATTATTAAGCTAAGTTTCAACTTTACAACAATAAGGTTATCGTGAGGGTCTTCACCCACTGAGATATCACCCTATGATCACATGAACACATTCATATCCCATAGACACATACCCCACATGCCCCCTTTCCCACACATCCCTCCACCACTGACACCCTGCACCTGTGGCCATCCCCTGCCATAGTTGCCAAAAGAACACTTTCACAATTGTACACTCAACCACAGTGCTTGACCTTCCCAGAATTTACCTGTTCCTTCCTCCAGCCCTCCCCTAGCTCTATGGAAAGCCCAACCCACCCCCTAAGCCCACTCACACTCACACTCCAGCATAGTTGACCTCATTCACATCACTGCACCTCCATCACCCCCGTCTACTGCCAAACCTCCCCCATCAACCTTATCACAGATTCTGCCCAGAAGGAGTATTGACTCACCCCACTCTCTACTCGCTTTCTATCACCTGGTAACCTATCTTCCAGACCCTACCTCTGTGAGTCTGCTCAATATATCAGTGAGATTATGCAATACTTGTCCTTTAGTGACTGGCTTACTTCACTCACCATAAGGTCTTCAAGATGCATCCATATTGTTGCATGTATCAATACTTCATTCCTTCTTACAGCTGAGTAATATTCCATTTTATGTATATACCACATTTTGTTTATCCATTCATCTATTGATGCACACTTGGGTTGCTTCCAACTTTTGGAAATAGTGAATAATGTCACTATGAACATTGGTGTGCATATATCTGTTCGCATCCCTGCTCTCAATTCTTCTGGGTATATTCCTAATAGTGTGATCACCAGATCATATGGCAATTCTATAGTTAGCTTCCTGAGGAACTGCCAAACCGTCCCCCACATCCTGTTTTCTGTTGTTGTTGTTTTTTTAATAACAGCCAATCTAACAGGTGTAAGATATCTCATAGCAGTTTTGATTTGCATTTTCCTAATAGCTAGTGATGTTGAGCATCTTTTCATGTGCTTTTTAGCCATTTGTATTTCCTCTTTGGAAAAGTGTCTGCAAATCTCTTTCCCATTTTTTAAACAGGTTGCTTGTCTTTTTATTTTCGAGGTGTAAGATTTCTTTATATATGCAATTGGTAACTCTTTATCAAGAGATTCAGAAGTTTAGATAAAGCATAGGAGAAAAATTCAGAAATAAGTTAACTAAGAAACCTAAAAAAAAAAAAAAAAAAAAAAAACAGAAAAACTCCAATGGCATCCTCTGGTCCGTGTCCATTAACCTGTCAGTATTCCATGTTTATGAGCTCACAGCAGCTTAAGATACAGACCAAGGACTTTCCAGGAGCTCTCACTCCATGAACTTCAACATTCAGCATAAGGATTGCACCTATTCTCTGAATTTATGTTGACTGTATGGTCTGTCTATGGCAGTGGCTATTGCCTGGTCTTTAATATACTACCCAAAGTGTTGCATTCCCAGTGAGTTCTCCGCAGAAATACTGCTCACTTTGCTGGACATCTCTAGTCAGTTAGCCCAACCTTTGGCAGCAGAAGCATTGCCTTAGTTAGGATGTGGGTTTAGCTGTGTAACAAAGACCCCAAATAATGGTGGCTTAAGTGTGTTAGTAGTGACCTCTCTCATGTCAAAGCCTGGGCTTGTAAAGCAGGTCTGCTCCATGGAGTTGTAGGAGACCAGGCTTTTTCTATGCCCGAGTCATTGCTCTCTTTTGAGGAGTCCAAGATGCTTACCACCACATGCACCTTCCAGCCTCAGGACCAGGAATGGGGTCTCGCCTTTAAGGTCATGGTCCAGAAGCTGCACAGATCGCTTTTGCTCCCTTCCTCTGGCCAGGATTTGGCTTTATGGTCATATCTGGGCTGCAAGGGAGACCAGGAGATATTGTCTTTGTTGTGGGCAGCCATGTGCCCAGCTAAAATTTCTCCTACCATGGAAGAAGGTGAGGAAGTGTGTGGGCGATGATTTGCAATCTCTGCCTACAGCATTGACAAAGATTAGACTTTCCACCCAGTCATCTTCCCCAAAGGGTGACGCTCACACAGTAGGAGCCAGGATACTATTTTATTTATCCCTTCACCCATTCATTCAGCAAATACTTGACAGTGAGGTACCAAAAATATGAAAGCGGAAAGATACAGTGGACGACTCCCAAAAAGCTCTAACCCAGGGTGCTGCCTAATAAGTGGCCATTTATGTAGGTGAGGTGGTGTGGAGCACAGATTTTTGAGCAAGTCAGAGTAAGGAGGGGAGGCTGCTGCAACAATCCAGCAAAGAGAAGAGGGATGGCAAGGAAAGATGGGAGACAGGGCGGGTCTTAGCTTTAGTGCCTTCTGGGAAAAGATGAAACACAGGAATTAAAAACAGAGGGTTAAACTGTAGTTGAACTAATGAAATACCGTATCAGCCCCATGGCTTTGGGAGAAACACAAATTTAATTTGTTATTCTTTTAAAGATCATGTTAATATCATTTCTACCATATTCTTTATGCAAATTCTTCAAGTTCCTCTTCTAAATTTTATCAGAGACAGTACCATTACATATTTCTCTGCTTGTTTGGGAGGAAAAGATGTTCATTTATTGAAAATTATTTGTTGAAGGGTGTCTACTTGCTAGATACAAGGTGTAAGCCAGGCAGATACTGTTTGTTCTTATAAATGAATTATAGAAGGATAAACGTTTGTTTTTATGTTAGGTCTTCTCCAGCTGGAGAACAAAAGGAGTTTACCCCATTTTGACACATTTATGAGCTTGTGATCTTTTTATTACTGGAATGATACAGGAATTTTTTTTTTTTTTTTTTTTTGAGACCACACGTTTTGAAAAATTTAAAAGGGAAAATACTGAATCTTCAAAAAGGTTGGTTGGTGGAATTTGAGATTTGACTGTGATCAGTTACTTCTGGGTGAAATGCAGGAGGCCTGTGAAGATTATGCATGGAATTTGGCTCAAAGAAAACTCGATTCAATTTCCTGAAATGGAACGAGTTTGTGACTTCAAAGGGAAACATCTGCATTTCCTTTTCCAAAAATACTCTATTTGCAACTGGCCCCTGCGATATTTAGAGGATTCCACAAGATGGCATGCAAATCCTTTGGATGATAAAGAGTCTAGCAGGTTTTAAAAATATGTATCTAGAAATAATTTTATAGACACTGTATAAAAGCATTATTTTAAAAAGGAAAAAATTCCATCTTCATTTGCATATGTTTTCTTATCATCTTTGTCAATATGCATGTATAATTACATAGGTACATTCATAATGTGCTTACGTAGCATTTTGGTCTATTCTTTGTTCAATACCACATATATCTTTTACATACAATTTTCTGCATGACCTACCTAGTTATTTCAGTGGTTACATAGTATTCTACTTGAAAATTACTAAACATCATTACATTATGCAGTGCATACAGTTTCACCATTTTAGGTAATGTTGTGGTTAATATCTATGGCATGTAATATTTTGGTGATTGAGAAGAATTCTAGGGATGGAGTTACTGGATTAAAGATACAGACATCTTTTGCTCTTTAGCTTTCCGAGTGGTTATATGGTGGATCTGGCTTCTGGCCAATTGCACTAAGCTTATGTTGTTATTTTTTTAAGCCTAAACTATCCAACACAATACATTCATTCCATTGAACAAATGCTTATTCAACCAGCAGTTCCAGGTTTAATTTTGAGTACTGAGAATACCATAATGAGGAAAATATAGTCGGGAGGGGAAGTCAGATTTTTAATCATATAATCACATAGATAGATGTAAAACCCCAAGTAAGAGAGATCTAAGAAAGAAAGAGGCATAGTGCTATGTGCCCCTTAGTGGGAGAGAGTTGACCTCATCTGGGGGATTCTATAAATCCTTCATATTCAGGCTGCTGCCACAGGACCTTTACATATGCCCTTCCCTTTGTTTGGAACACTTTGCCTAATTAACTCCTCCTCCTCTCCAGATCTCAGCTTCTACAGCACCAGCCAGGCATTCTCCTAGCTCCTGATAAGGTCGTGGCCCCACTCTGCATGAAATTGGAAACCAAGTCCATAAGCTTCAGGGTGGGCAGCCTTATCAGAGGAAAGAAACTTACATTGTTTTTCTCCCAAACTACATGACCTTTTCCACAGAAGCCTCCTGTAAAAACAAAACCTTGACTCAAGGGAATACATCTAATCGCAGTGGGACCACTGGGCATGTTTCACCATTTATAGCATACTTTCATGTACATTATGAGCACATTTGGTCTTTACCACAACCTGATCAAAAAGGTAGGTTTTCCCTGGCTCAGAAAAATGGTTTGCCCAAAGTAAAAGGAAAAGAATATCCCGACTTCCTAATTGGCTTTTCCATCGATTGCTCTCCATTCAGGCTGGTCCCATCATGTGTCACCTTCTGAGGACCATTTCCTTCTGACTTTAACATGGTTTTAGACCTTGCCTGCCCTGACCATGCTCTGCATGTCTTTGAATAATGCTTTCACTATCAGAAATATTTTAGGAACATTAATCTGTGAGTCTGATTGGACCGTGAGACAACTCAGATCTTCATTAGTAATATCGTAAGATAGTTACATTGATGTACTGTTAGAAGAGAGTGTGTGGATCTTTATCGGACTTTTCTTGTTTCAGTTTGTGGCTGTTACTGATTTTTCATATGTGGAAATAGACCTACCTCTTCTGTTGGAAAGAACATTTAAAATTAAGTAAATTCTAGTTTAAAATCATTTTTAAAGGTGCCTGTCTCTAATAGTGAATTGTTCACCACTGTGAGGATCAGAGGCCATGTCAGCAGCCCCAAGGACAAAAGTTTCTCCTTTCTGTTTGTGTTTCCCTCTTGCAGTTCAGACTCTGTCTTCTGAACCATGAGCATCATCTGGTGGGTGCTCCTTGCCATTGGAATCTGCGTGGGGAGCATAAAGTCACAGGACACGTGCAGGCAAGGGCACCCTGGCATCCCTGGGAATCCTGGTCACAACGGTTTGCCTGGAAGAGATGGAAGAGATGGAGCAAAAGGTGACAAAGGGGATGCAGGTATGCACCACCTGCTGACTTTTAGCTGCCCTTCCATCTGTCCCTTTCTTTCCTTTTACTTTTTTTATCTCATTAATTCATTCATTCATCCATCCATATAGTTATCCACCTACCCATTCACCCCTCCTGCATCCATCTACCCACCTACCCAGCAAACATGCCAGACTGTGCTAGGCACTGGGGTGTGGTAGGCTGGATTATGTACCCTGGAAAAATGTGTTCTTAATTTGAATCCATTCCTGTGGGTGGGAAGCCACTGTAAAAAGGAACTTTGAAGATGCTATTTTTTAAGGTGTGCCACCTGAATCGGGATGGGTCTTAATCCTATTACCTGAGGCCCTATAGAGAAAGACGTGGAGGATCAGAAGCTGGAAGTCAACAAAACACAGAAGAAAAAGGAGAGGACATCACCACGTGCTTTGCCATGTGACAAAAAAGCCAAGGACCAAGGGTGGCTGACAATCAGCCTCAGAATGCCACAGTCTTTGGGGACAAAGCATGGCATTGCTGATGTCTGTATTTTGGACTTCTAGCCTCGAAACTGGAGCCAAGAAATTCCCATTGTTTAAGCCAACCCACTGTATTTTATTTGTTTTAGCAGCTGGGAAGGTAAGACATGGGGATACAGTGCGGGAGGAGACCACAGTGCCTCACTTTTGCAGACTCTCCCACCTAGTGGCCATACTGTGTGTCAGGGCCATCTGTGAAACCACAGAGCCATTCCCATAGTACGTGCGGCCACAGATCTTCCTGCCTCAGGCAACAGGTATAGGTCTTGACAACAGGCGACCTATCGAGAGATGGATTGCTAAGTATTTGGGGAAGTACACCCAGATGACAGCAACGCCTCGATGATGCTGCAAGTCAGGTGGCGAGGAGGCATTGAGGAGACAGACGTGGACCGTGCCCAAAAGCCCCTCAATTGCTGCAAGGGGATCTGTGCCATATGTTGGGGCCCCACAGCAGTGTTTGGGGATGGGGGGTAGGATTCAGCCTCTGGGAGGGAGATTTGCAAAATCAAGGTGTGTGTGGTTTCTGGAGGGGAGCTCAGTTCTTGAGCTCTGTTCTTGCCCTAGGGCCATCGATTTAAGAGGCGGGGGAATGCTCCACTCGAGGGTAGGAAGAAAACCTTAAAACTTCTAAGGGCATTTTTCAAAGTTAGGTTTATGTGGAAAAAATTGAGCTTTTAAAATATTTAGTACATGGATTGGCATCGTGGCCTTGCTTGGTCCATTTGCAGATGGCAGGAGTGGTTTGAGGCTTGAACTCTGTTCTGCGGGTGGAGGGGAAGCTCCTCAGTGCTAGCAGGCTGGCAGGGAAGCCTCGTCTATTCATTCACTGGCAGTGCACTGTGGCTTCTTGCACTTCCATGCTCCCGGGGCAGTGGATTTTCAAAGATATCACTCATTATGCAAATGTGTGGATACCTACAGATATTCCTGAAAGAAACTACAGATAGAAGGTGGGCCGGATAATGCAAGCATTAGTGAGATTAACAAGAAATTAGCAGGGGAAGCGGCTGTGGCTCAATCAGTGGGGCTCCCGTTTGCCATATGGGAGGCCCCGGGTTCGGTTCCCGGGGCCTCCTGGTGAAGGCGGGCCCGCCCGCACGGCGTGGTTGGCTGACCCAGCGAGCACAAGCAGCGGGGGGGGGATAGATGAATAAATAAATAAAATCTTTAAAAAAAAAAAAAAAACAAAAAAAAACAAGAAATTAGCAGAGCTAATTAGCAAGAAATAAATTAGCAGGAAAAAAACAGAGCTGACATTTCTAGTTTTATTGTGTATGCTTAAAGTATATTCCTAGGAAAAAGCAACAGTGAATGAGTTGGAACTGATGAGGAATCTGTCCAAAAATTGGGAACTATTGAGACTTTGGGGCATATTAATTTATTACAGTGAATCTCATCTTAACTGTACATTGTGCCATGAAGTATTAGTTAATAACAGAAAAAAGCACCCCAACTCATAAAACTTTCAGGATTAAGTGTGGAACATGAACACAAATCACTATCATTTTTTTAGCAATATAGTAAGTTGTGATTGTCAATGCAGCAGTATAAAAAATTCACTAAACTTAAAGCCTCTTGGTATTTCTTAATCATGTCAGAGGATAAGATATTCTTCTGGCTATATTAAAATGTTTGAAATAATATACAGAAAACAACTTGAGAATAGAGTAAAATTAATGGTTTTACAGCAAATGCTGTTGGAGAATGGATTAAAAAACTGGTTAAGATTGGGAGAAAGGAGTACTAGAAGAAAATTACATAGTATGGGGGATCTGCTAGACAGTTAAATGAAAGTCTAGGTGATTCCAACACATCTCAGCTGATGGCATTTACTAGTCTAGCTGGTTCACTGAATGGACTGGATGAAGCAAAGGGCCTGGAAGCAACTTTATTTCTCCCCACCACTGTCCTGCACGTCTGTCTCACAGGATACTATCTCCAACAAATCCAGGCCGTTCCAGTCACTTTTCGGCATCAAACCAGTCTCATTTCCAAGAAGCAATAAGCTCAGTTTGGCTTCACTGCACAACCTCAGTCTTACTGAAACCAAGTCTTGTTGATTTGTGAGTGCATGTATATGCGTGTGTGTGTGCTTGTACGTGTGTGTGTGTGTGTGTACTCAGGATATATCTGTATCTTCACGTTCCCTCCACCTGACATGTCCGTGCTTCTGTCCGACTGCCGGTACTGCCTTTGCCTCTAGAGATGGATCTGGATGGGGAGAAGAAGAGGAAGATACGTAATTGGTGCGCTGTACTCTGGCTTGGGTGCCCTTTGAGGCCGATGCCCCCCATTGGCTTTTCTCTCATGCAGTGCTTTGTGGTTCTCCATGGGCCTCCTCCAGCACGATAACTTGACATGCACAAGGCCCTCCCACCCACCCAGCTGTGCCGGGGGGCCCTCGGCTTCTTCATGCAGGATGCCCTTCCTGGGCAGGCAGCTTTCTGGGGCAGGGTCCTTTCAAAAGACCTCAAGCCTGGATCCTCTGGAGGCACCCACCCCACCTGCAGGAAAACTCGACACCTTCACCCTGCCAGACTCAGGGGGTCCTGGGCTTCGCCAATGCCGTCGCCCTCTTTGTTCTGCCATCTGGGCCCCTTCTGCCGGCCTCTTTAGATGCTTCTAGTTGGAAGACCACAAGCCCCCAGGTCACAGGCACACCCTGCTACAGTGGCAAGGCAATATTTCTGTAGCTCAGCACGCTTCTGGCAGGGGCACTTGGAGGGGGAAGTCAGAGTCTTAACTCAGGAGTGGGTATATTCATGTGCATTTTATTTCTGAATAGATGGGGTTTTAAGCCTTTTAGTTTTTATTATCAAATATTTTATATTTGCAAAAGGAGATATAGATGATAGGTATAAATGATAATTAGAAAAGAATGAGGGAGGTAGACAGATAAAGATGTAGGTAGATAATAGATGAAAGATGGATAGATGATAGGTTGATAGTCATAGATAGACAAATGATAGATAAATAAATGATAGATTGATACTAGATATAGATATAGATAATGATATTAAATAAGAAGGAATAAGACAAGCACTCATATCCAAGAACAGATTTTTTTTTTCCTCTGCCCTATTGAATCTCTCTCCTTCCTCCCCAAAGGTATCTATTCTTTCAAATTTTAGATGTTTCCTAGAATCACACGTTTTACATATATTTTATAGATAGTTCATGAATATTATATATTACATATATATTTCTTGGGAGGATATTCAACCACATTGCTCACACTAAAAATTAACTTCAGGGGAGCAGATGTGGCTCAAGAGGTTGAGCACCTGCTTCCCACATGGGAGGTCCCAGGTTCAGTTCCCGGTGCCTCCTAAAAACAAAAAAAACAACAAGGAAACAAACAAAAATACCAACCCAGGGAAGCCGATGTGGCTCAGTGGTTGAGCACCGGTTTCCCACATAAAAGGTCCCGGGTTTAATCTCTGGCCCTGGTACCTTAAAAAAAAAAAAGTTAACTTCATTTTTATCTTACCCTTTTAAAATGTATTTGTGTGTATGTTCCTAATAAACACATTTTCAGTACATCACCCATACATAATTTATAAACACATAACGAACCATTGATTAGGGTCCATGTTCACACCTTGCTACTTGGGGCTTCACAATCAAAAAGTTTATAGGCCACTACGCTAGAGACGGGAGAAGTAAGAAGGAAGCAGTGTGACCAAAAGGACGTCAGGAAGGGAAAACTTGTATTTCCGAAGTGGGACAGCAAAGGGGGTGGAGAGGGAAGGGAAAGGAGGACGGAAATGTTGGGTCACCACAGGGTCCTGCCTCAGGACCTGGAACCTGCCACCGCCGGGTCAGTGGAGCTGACCCCTGGGCACCACTGTTGCTGTCGACCGTACTCTTCTGTTTTCCTGGGTTGCCTTCTCCATGCCTGAAGCTGTTTCCTCTCTGCTGAAGATGGAGCTCAGGGTAGCACTGACTTCGGTTCCTCAAAAAGTTTAAGAATTACCATGTGACTTGGCAATTCCACTTCTAGGCCTATACTCAAAAGAAAGAGAAAGCAGAGTCTCGAACAGACACGTGTACACCCACACTTACGGCAGCATTGTTCACAATAGCCCAAAGGAGGGAAGCAACCCCTGTGCCCATCAACAGACGTACAGATAAACAAAATGCGCTGCATACCCACAGTGGACTGTGGTTCACCCAAAAGAAAGAAGGACGTTCTGAGACATGCTGCAGCATGGAAGAGCCTTCAAAACATTATGCTCAGCGAAAGAAGCAAGCACATAAAGACAAATATTGTATGGTATCACTTAAATGAGCTGTCTAGAAATGGAAGATTCACAGAACATAGGTTAGAGGTTACCAGGGGCTGGGGATAGGGGGGTATCTTAGTTTGCCTGAGGTGCACAAATACCACAAACTGGCTTTGATTTAAATAACAGGAACTTATTGGCTCATGGTTTTGAGGCTAGAAGTCAGCAAGGCAATGCTTTCTCCCCAGAGAATATACGTCCTGGTGGTGGCTGCCGACAATCCTTTGGGCTCCTTGGCTTGTATCTGTGCCTCCCGTCACGTGGCGACGTCCTCTCCTTTCGTGCTTGGGTGGCTTCTGGGTTCTCTTTATAAAGCTTCCAGCAGGAAGGCCTCATTCACTTGGGCCGTGCTTAACTTTTTAGTTAGTTTTTACAACATCTTCAGGAGGTCCTATTTACAGTGAGATCCTCAGGAATGGATTAAGGTGAAAAACATGTCTATGCTGGGGTACTTAATTCAATCTACCACAATGGGGAAGGGGGAGTTTACGTTTGGTGGATAAGGAGTATTTATAAATTAAAATTTAAAAATCCCCAGGCAGCTGATGGTCCCCATGTGGGTTTCCCATGCCACCGACCAGTGACATTCACCACCAGCCCAAGGCGTTGCTCCTGCAAGGCTCTTCCAGAGCCGCCTTTCTATCTCAAAGAGTGGCATGCAACCAGGGATCGCCTATGTTTTTGGAGGACCTGGTAAACTTTCCACTCCACCTTTCTACAAGAATGATGGAAAAGGAAAAGAATTGAAACAGTCCCCCCAGTCCTTCCCGCGTTCAGATCACTCCCCAAGCACTCATCAAGTGAAAAGAAGGCTCCCATGCTCCCGCTGCACACCATCTCTTCCCTCCTGACTTCCTGGGTACTCCTGGTGCACCTTGGAGCTGGGTGCTTGGGAAGTGCATCCGGCTGTTTTTATACTTCACTTATTGGTCCTGCTGCTTGTTCCCACCTGCCTCTCTCCATCCTCACTTCCACATGGCAGAACTGGGGATCAGCCCTGTTATTTTCAATAGACATTACTGATGGACACTAATGCTTAGAAAAATCAGAATTGGAATTTTAACCCCTGCCTATTTTCTTCTTTCCCACCCAGGAGAACCAGGACTACCTGGAGGTCAAGGGAAGGATGGGATGAATGGTGAGAAAGGAGAACGAGGTCAGAAATTGTTTTCCTATTTTACCATGATCAAACCCTGAACTATTGTTTTAGTTTGCCAAAGAAGTGTTTATGCAAAGTACCAGAAATCGGATGGCTTTTATAAAGGGGATTTACTTGGGGTGAAAGCTTACAGTTCTGAGGCCATGAAAAGTCCAAACTGAGGCACCATCAGAGTTGTCTTCTCACCAAGGCAGCTACTGTTGATGCTGGTGCGTTGCCACGTGGTGAAGCAAGATGGCCGCCGATCTCTACCTAGGTCTCTCCTTCTCCTCTTGAGCTGCTCTGTGGGCCCAGCCTTCTGGGGGCCCAGCCTTCTTGGGGGCTCCCTTTTTCCTCTGTCCGAGTCTTTGTATCTCCCTTTGTATCAGACCCAGCAAGAGGGCAGACTCAACATGAATCAGCCCCACTGATCTAATCCCATCAAGTGGGTATCACACCCACAGGAATGGATTAGTTATAAAAATAGTATTTATCTTTTTGGGATTCATGAAATAATTGCAAACTGCCACAACCATCAATGAATTTAACAATAATCAATATTTACCAAGAGCAAGTCCTTCACTAGGCTCCGAGGATGATGCAAAGTCAAGGGCAGCATTGCCTTTGTCCTCCAGGAACTCTTGATTTAGTGCAGGGGTTGGCAAGCTTTTTCTGTAAAGGGTCAGATGGTACGTATTTTCTGCTTTGTGGGTCATATCACCCCTGTCACAGCTAGTCAACTTTGCTGTTGTAGAAACAGCAGCCAAAGACATTACATAAATGACTGAGTGTGGCTGTGTCCCGCTAGCCTTTATCATGAAAACTGAAATTTGAATTCTGTATAATTTTCATTGTCATGAAATATTACTTGGGTCCATTTAAAAATGGAACCATTCATAGCTTGCAGGCCATTCAAAAACAGGAAGCTGGCCGGATTTGACCTGTGGGCCACAGTGTGCTGAACCCCAATTTAGTGGATGAGCGTGGAGGAGTGGGACTGAATTTTGACTCAGTGGATTGGCAACATTTCAGGGAGAAGGTGGCACTTGAATTGGGCCTTGAAGGGTAGGGAGGCCTTGGCAGTTGGAGACGGGGAGAAAGAACAGTAATGTGTAAACCAATAAAACATTCACTATGTTCTAGATGGTTCTAAGTGCTTTTCGTGTACTGGCTCACTTCCTAAAACAACCCTATAAGTTAGGCACTATTATTATCCCAATTTTATGGCTGAGGACACACAGGCAGAGGATACCCATTAGCTTGCCTGACTGCCATAATGCCCGAGTGGTGGGGGCACAATTAAATCCTGGCGTTTGACTCCAGAAGCCATATCCATGCTCACAACCATGGGGCGTGGGGAAGCACCGAGTGCCTTAGTTTTCTGGGGCTGCTGTAAAAAAACACCACAGACTAGTTGGCTTAAATAACAGAAATTCATTGTCTCAGGGTTCTGGAGGCCAGAAATCTGACATCAAGGTGTCAGCAGAGCCAGGCCCCCTCTACAGTCCGCAGGAAAGAGTCTGTCCCTGCCTCTCTCCTGCCTCCTGGCCTGGCTGGCAAGCCCTGGCATCCCTTGGCCTGTGGCAGCGTCACTTAACCTCTGCTCTACTAGGGCTGGCTCTCTCTCAATCTGTCTCTCTCTTAATGACTGTGCTTGAATTTCCTCTCTTTGTAAGGACATCAGTCATATAGGATTAGGGCCCACCCTAATCCAGTTTGGACTCATCTTAACTAACAACATCTTCAAAGACCGTATTTACAAATAAGCTCACATTCACCGGACCAGGAGTTAGTACTTGAACATGTCTTTTTGGGGAGACATAATTCAATCCACAACACAGAGCAGGTTTAGAGAAGGAAGAAGGAAACTTGTAGAATTGTGCAATGGGATGGGTAGATTGGACAGGCGGGGCTGGCAGGACAGAGCAATGAATGCCACGCTAAAGACTTTATTTCGTGTTCTCTCCACTGAGGACTTTTTTTAGGGGTTGTCACATAAGTAGGTGTGAGTGAAAGTTAACTGAAAGCAGCCTTAGGAACACTTTCCGGAGTTAGCCTGGCTTTGGCAGTCCTTCCCTATTCAGAAGAGTGTGTTCTCTCAAGGCAGGGCATTCTTTAGTAGTCAAAATGGTAAGGTTGGTTTGGTCAAGAGTTGTAATTTTGAATGTGAGCCCAGACCTAGTTTAGTAGACAGGAATCACAAGATATTTTGTGTGTTTACAGTTGAGTGTGTACATTTGGGAGTAAGTTAATCTTCAAACCTTGAGCATATACTGTAGCTGTGCCTTACTTTGTTGTGTTTGTATGTTCAATAACAGAAGATCCAAAGTTGTTTTTCCTGAGGTCATCTATTCCTTTATTCTTTCTTCCTCCATTTAGGAGCAGATGGAAGAGTTGAGGCCAAAGGCATCAAAGGTGAACAAGGCTCAATAGGACCACCAGGGAAACATGGACCGAAGGGTTTTGTGGGCCCCATGGGGGAGAAAGGCCTTCGAGGAGAGACTGGCCCTCAGGGGCAGAAGGGGAATAAAGGGGAAGTGGGTCCCACTGGCCCCGAGGGCTTACAGGGCCCTGCTGGGCCTTCGGGTCCTATGGGTCTGCCTGGCCCTGTGGGCCCCATTGGAAAGCCTGGTCCCAAGGGAGAGGCTGGGCCCCTGGGGCCCCAGGGTGAGCCAGGAGGCCGAGGAATGAGAGGCTGGAAAGGGGATCGAGGTGAGAAAGGGAGAATTGGCGAGACTCCTGCCCTTCCCAAAAGCGCCTTCACGGTGGGGCTCACCGTCCTGAGCAAGTTTCCTTCTTCGGATGTCCCTATTAAATTTGATCGGGTCCTATATAATGAATTCAACCACTACAACATAGCAACAGGGAAATTCACGTGCCATGTTGCTGGGGTCTACTACTTCACCTACCACATCACTGTTTTCTCCAGGAACGTTCAGGTCTCTCTAGTCAAAAATGGAGTAAAAGTACTGCACACCAAGGACGGTTATATGAGCTCCGAGGACCAGGCCTCAGGGGGCATCGTTTTGGAGCTGAAGCTTTGGGATGAGGTGTGGCTGCAGGTGAGCGGAGGAGAGAGGTTTAACGGCTTGTTTGCAGATGAAGACGATGACACGACCTTCACAGGCTTCCTCTTGTTCAGCAGCTGAGGATGGGGAAGAGCTTACATACTGGCCTCACCATCTGTCAGAACCAGCTTGGCGGAGGAGTTATTAGACGATCTTACTGTACTAATTACTCCAATTATTACGATCATCATAAAAAGGTGCACGTAGGAAAGTTATTCTTAAAACAGATTTTGTGAAACTTACCATTTTTCCAAGAATAAACTTAAAAATACTTGCATGGCATATTATAACCTAATATTTTTCTTCATTCCCATTTTCTGAAGAATCCTTTGCATGCTTGTTTCTGGTGGGAAGAATGTTTTGATATCATTTGAGTTCTCTGGGAGCCATATTAGAATTTATCTCTCATCTGTGTTCGTGAGGACGCCAGGGAGAAAGCAAAGGAAAATGTTTATTCTCTTTAATGATTGACAGGAGTTTTAAGCTGGTAACAATGAGGCATCCCAGAAAACTGCAGAATGCTTTGCTTATTTTCTCACTTAGGTTTAATCACCCTTCTATTCAGCAACTATTTGGTTAGTAAAGCATTTTTCAGACTCACACAGGATGATTGGGAAAAATTCCCATTCTCAAAAAGCCCACCATCTAACAGGAGAGAGACCCAGTAAGAACCAGTAATTGCACAATGTGGCTGTTAGTGGGAGTTGGAAACATGGGCTAGGAGCAGAGGAAATTAGTTCTCTCCAGGAGCCAAATCAGATTTGTTCTAAGACCACCTTGTGCCATTGCTATTTGCCTTCTAAAGATTTTGAATGAGCTACATAAGAGAAGAAAAAAGAGTTACCAAACAGGGGCACCAAATGGAGTTACAGTTCGAAGTAGAGGATAAGGATGGATTTCTTATGAAAGTGGGGTGAAAGGGAACCTTTTCCTTCAGGCCTATAGTGATGTTTTTGTTTAGACGACTACTATCCACTTCCTCTAGTAAAAGTATCCTAATGTCCACTCTCAGACCAGGATGGAAATGTGACTTTGGCCTGGCCAATCAGAATACCTCCTTCCTCTGCACGTGCTGATAATTTCCAAAACAGCACTTGACTCAATCAGAGCCAGTGAGATGCAACCTGTTCCTTTTGGTGGGCTTGTTGGTATGGTCTTTTTTTTAGCTAAATTTAGAACTGGGAGGATGAAGGCACAAAGCCAACCATCTAGCTAATCTATAGAGCCTGAGAACAAAGTCAAACAGAGCCAAGAGATAACCCAGTCCTGGTGACATGGCTTGGGCCCCTAACTCCAGCTGTACCTGAAGGGAGAGCTACCCCTGGACATCTTTGTTGTGACAGCTAACACATTCTCTCTCTCTCTCTTTTTGGTTGTTGTTGTTACAACCACTTGCATATAAATGCTTTTTTTCCCCTTATTATAGCTTTATTGAGTATAACTGATGTAGCAGACATACAAGGACAGCTATTGTGCGATCCCACTTATAAATAAGCAAATTTATAGAGACAGAGAGTAGTTCAGAGGTGGGAAGGGGAAATTATTGCTCAGTGGGTACAGAGTTTCTGCTTGGGGTGATGAAAAGGTTTTGGTAATGGATGTTGCACAATATTGCACAGTATTGTGAATGTAAGTAATACTGATGAAGTGTACAATTAAAAACGTTTAACATGGCAAAATTTGATATATATATATATATGTTACCACATTATTTTTTTAAAGATGTTAAAATAATAGGAAAGGAAATCACAACTTCTCATATATGTACCATGAAATATAGAATTCATAGTTAAAAATACTATAGGTACCCTATGGTATTTGTCTTAATTAAATTTCAATTACCATCATTATCATCACTTGGGCTTTCTCCCCCTATCAGACAAAATTGAAAACAAACTCCATTAAAACCAGATTGTTTGGGTGGTGGCAGGTGATAATCAGAAGCTATTTATAGGAATCGTGACCCTTTCTTAGCCTTCATTTCTGGCCCAGTGGACTTCAGAGAAGGTTCCTTGGACTGCCCAAACCCTACTAGCAATGCTACAATGAGCAGAGTTTTTACCCTAGAATCAAAACAGTCAGGGTGAGATAAAGCACTACAGGGGACTTCAAATAAAGCACATTTAAAGAGATGTGGGGGCGGATGTGGCTCAAATGGTTGGGCATCCGTCTGCCATATGGAGGGACCTGGGTTCGATCCCCGGGACCTCCCGGTAAAATTAAAAATATATGTATAGAAGGCGCATGGGCTGCCAGGCTCTGTGTGCCGGGGAGCCACCAGGCCCCAGGAGCCATGCAGCAAGATGATGACGTAACAGGAGACAGATGCACGGGAGAGACAAGACGAGATGCTCTGAAAGCTCCGGAAACCAGGAACTGAGGTGGCGCAGGTGGCAGAACACCTCTCTCCTACATCGGAGGTTTTCAGGATCGAATCTTGGTGAAGACTGGAGGAGGAGGATGAGAAGAGATGGCAGGAAACAGATACAGAGAATTGCCGAGTGAATGGACACAAAATAGCAAATGGGGAAGGGGCTGTTTAAAATGGATAAAGTAAATAAATAAATCTTAAAAAAAAAAAAAAAGAGATGTGATTGCTGTTTGCTGTGGAATAAAGAGGTTCGCTATTTGTTATTTACACAATGCACAGTTCTGGTATTCAAGGCAAATGAATCATTCTTTAGTTTTCAGAAGCCCACAGCTCTCATTCGGACACTGTTCTGCAGGAATTGTTGGGTAACTAGGCCTTGGGTAAAGCAGAGGTGGAAATGTAGAGGAGTTGTTGAAGCCAGAAGTAGCAGGCTCCCTTTCCTGTTTACTCTCCTAGGGGCTCTTCTCTGCTCATGCCCAGACTACCTGGATTCACTTCTGCAGAGGGGTCAGTCCTCAAGGGGTTCCATGATGATTCTGCATTCAGGGGTCTCACCCCATAAGAAACCAGGAAGTCGCAGGTTTCTGAGAACAGTCGATATGGCAGGGCTTTGTCCAGGCAAAATGTGAAAGAGGGTTGGTGGCCTTGGCAGCTTCACTTTTCCTTTTCTATAACCTCAGTCCCTTTTCCAACCATTGGTTTCCCTCCACTTCTTTGAAGTCACAGAGGCCTCTCAGAATAAAAACGTTTTACAGTTAACAAAATCCTTTCATTCAGTCCCTACTCAATCCTGTAAGGTAGATAAAGCACCTATTACACTTTCTTTCATGCAGACAAGTAAATTTATTTATTTATTTATTTTAAAGATTTTATTTATTTATTCATTTATCCCCCCCTTGCTGCTTGTGCTCGCTGGGTCAGCTAACCACGCCGTGCGGGCGGGCTTGCCTTCACCAGGAGGCCCCCGGGAACCGAACCCGGGGCCTCCCATATGGTAAACGGGAGCCCTACTGATTGAGCCACAGCCGCTTCCTGACAAGTAAATTTAATATCTGGAAAGTTAAGCTTCAAATCCCAGACACGAATCAGGATGCTGGCTCCAAAGCGTAGTGTGATTTCCATGAAATTAGAGGTAGCTATAGGTGTCCAAAGATTTCCCCACTCTTTTCCATAGCAACACCATTCCACACTCTAATCCTCCAATTCAAAATATCCTAATGTCTCTCTTCCCACCTTCCCTCAAATCTTTCTACTCCCATACTGTTGACTGAAGTTTGGCAAAATCTGCCCTGTACAAATTCATATTGTAGATTATATCTATAAAAATTATATGTCAAAATGGATAAAAGAGATTCACTGATCGTTAATTTTCTCAGGCCCACACAACCTCACCTATGACGTAAAGTCACTGTGTATTTAATGTAGACCATCTTTCAGGGTAGGCGCAGAATTATTGCCAAGTGCGTTCGACCACTTGCCGGAGGTCTTGGATCCAGACGCAAGCTTTGTCACCAAGTCCGCGGGACAAGGCACCCACCGCCCACGCGCTGCATTCCCCAACCACCCACTCCCCTGCAGGAGGAATTTGGGTTTGTACAACAGCCCCAGCCAGGACTAATCACGTGGGAGGAGGGGCAAAATCAGCAGTTCCCACTCCAGGCACACGGGGGCGCCGCACCGCAGAACTGCAGACGTGGCGGCGGAGCGACGCTCTTGTTTGCGGGACGCCGACGTGCCCACGCCGTGAGGGACACGCGCCCGGACCCGGAAGTGCGGGTTGTCACGTGGAGCGGCGTGGGCTGCTGCCTTGGAAACGCAGAGCGCAGCCGGGCGGGAGGCTGGTGGCGGGGAAGGGGCTGCTCGGAGACACCATGCTGGGCGCTCGCAGGCTCTGCAGCCTCGCGGCCCGGGCGGCGGCCCTGGGGCTGGTGCGGGCAGGCCGGGGCGACCTCGTTGCTGGTATCCAGGCCCGGGGGGTTAGCACCTCTTGGTCCCCGGTGGGCGCCGCCTTCAATGTCAAACCCCAGGGCCGCCGCCTGGACCTGTTCGGAGAGCACCGGGTGAGCGGGTGGGAGGGATCCTCCTGGCACCCTGAGCTCAGACCTCCCTCCGCGCTGGCCCCGGAGGTCGGGGCAAGGTCGTGGAGTCTGGGAAGACTGGGCGGCGAACCCACATTGTGCAGTAGGGTTTCTTTCCTCTGAGCTCTTGAGATCCTGGGCGGTTACCGCCTCTCAGAGGGATGGGACCAAAGGGGCGGGAGCAGGGCAGCCTTCGTGACCCCGTATTCCAGAGTGTGGGGCCCAAGTTCGCCTCTGCGTGAGTCTACTTTAAGTCTTTAACTTAAAGTAGTTGGTCTTGGGCTTCGCGGTAGAATTCAGTTTGACTGTCCTGCCCTTTCCGTCCACTCACTCCAGCCCAGCTAAAGTTGACACTTTTATCCTAACCGTGCATTTCTGCTGTATTCGGAGTCAAGCTGTCTCTGTTAGGACACACTTGCCTTCAGTGCTGTAATAGTAATTCCATTGAGGCCCGAGACGCCCTCACTAATTTCATTTTCCAAAGCTTTAGCCTCTGGTTTTCTTTACAAATACAAAACTGTGCTGAGAGGAGGCTCACTTCTATATATAGTGCGATGGAGTTGATCACGTTGATATCTTCTCACGGAAAGGCACAGGACTGAACTCTGGTTCTTACTTAGTTTTACATCCACACTGCCTAAGCGTGGGGTATGGCATTCGGTAGGCTCTCAGTGTTGTTTGAACGAGAATGAATTAAAGGTGAAAGGAAGGCAAGCTTTAAAAAAAGAGGTGGAAGGGGATCTTTTCCTACTTTGCATTTCTGGATTTTCTTTATTTTAGGTTAAGGGTTACTTTTATTTTTGCCTTTTTTATTTCTTCATTTGTGCCATTGCCTTTCTTATAAAGAATAGTCTAGGTATGGTTGCAGTGAGTTAAATTGTGTGTTTCTTATCTCGGTCATTAGCATTGTCTCTCTTAAAATTCTTTTTCTATGAAATTTGCTACACCAAATAGCCACAGAGTATACATGTATACATGTATAACATAATTGGTATGAGGAAAAAAGCTATCTGTAGGTACTCAACAGAAAGAAGGGGAGGGTAAGATTGGTTTTTAGCACATCAAATATAATTTTAACTCTATTAATTTTTCTTTTGCGCATCATGATTTTAGGTGCTGATGTGAGATTTTCAAAAATGTGAATTGATTTTTGCCCCAGGAGTTGTGGTTATTTAATTGATAGTTTTTTTAGCATTACCATGGCTGGTCTTCTGAGATTTAGAATTCCCAAGACTATTTCTGCTTCCTAGTACATCATGGGAAGATTACTAGGAAGTAGAAATAGTCTGTGCTTGAATTAAATTGAATCAGTTTAAAGATCAAGTTAATTTTCAGTCCTGATTCTACTCTGTCCCAAACTGCCTTTCATTTATTTTTATTTTTTCACTTTCTTGATATATTTTGAAGAGAGGTCAATAGCTTCACTTCATAGATCCCTTCTTGCAGAGACAGTAGACCTGATCAGGCCTGAAAGTCTTATTTGTTGGTATTTCCAAAAGCCTACATGACTAAAGAATTAAACAAGTATTCCATTAATTTGTTTTTTTATTGAGTTCCTTCTATGTGTTAAGCGCTATCTTGGGCAGCTGGTTAAATAGGATGGAAGGTGACGTTCCTGCCTCTTGGAGCTAGCCTTCTAAGTAGAGAAGACTTCAGCTAAATTCTAGTACAGAAGTATGGAAAATTTTGGTCCTCAGATGTACAGAGCAGATTCAAGTTCCCACTTTCCTCCTATTAGTTGGAGATCTAAACATCTGTGGTCCTAACGCGTGTTTCCTTATCTGCAAAAAAAAAAAAAAAAAAAAAAATGATAGTCTCTGCTCTCGGATTGTGTGATTTAAATGAGAACCAATATAAAGTACATAACAGACATCTTGGCTTACAGTGGGTACATATTAGTAGTTTGGTTTCTTGCCTGCCTTCCCAGTGCTCTAGGAAGAGTGATTGAACTGGTTCAGAGGATGGTTATCAATGAACAGTTATCACGATTAGTGATGATTTAGTCAAGATATTGAAACGCCTTTGGAAACTATAAAATTGGTTGCTAGTTTCAGTACGTCTTGGTTTAATGTGTTCATTAGATCTCAAAGATCCGTGTCCTTGCTAATCAACTGTTTACAAGTTATAGAAGATTTGGTACTGTGACTGAGACCTCGCTGCATGCCAGACATTGTCCTAAGTGCACTTATATTTTCTCACTTAGTACCCGTATCCATGCTGTGAGATATGTATTATTATCCCCAATATACCTGATGGAAGCTGAGGAAGATAAATATTTGGCTACAGCTACTTCTTTCACAGTGATTGCAGCTAATCTGGATTAAATGCTTTTTGTGTACCAGGCACTGTTACAATTTTTTTGTTGTTGTTTGTTTTTTTACATGTATTATCTCATTTAATCCTTGCAACAGTTCTTGAGTTAGGTTCTGTAGTTGTAAGTGGCAGAGTCAGATTTTGAACCCATATCATTCCATTGTTGTTTTTATAAAATAATTGTAAGTGGAAGAAAAATTAAATTCTGAAGACATTATTTCTGGTCTAATTGACGAGGGAATATGAAAGTGACTATATGACATACCGACAAAAGCCAACGTTTCCTTTATGAAAAACATATTTATCTTAACTATACCCACAAATGCTACTAAGAAATCATTCACATTGAAAATACTCTTTGACTTGTAGGGTCTCTTCGGAGTTCCTGAGCTCAGCGACCCGGAAGGATTTCACATCGCAAAGGAGAAAGCCTTGACCCAAGCGGCGTCGCTGGTGGAGCGTGCCTGCGCGGCCCCGCCTGGCCCGCAGACAGTGCTCATCTTTGACGAGCTCTCGGACTCCTTGTGCCGGGTGGCCGACTTGGTAAGACCAGGTTTACCAGGAGAACTGGAAACGACCTCTCTTTCATGCTATTAAAATTTAAGTCAAATTTCTCCTTTTTTGTTGTTGAAGGTTGATGTGTTAGATTATAAGGCTACAAACTTCTGAAACCATTTGAGAGCTCTTTGGTGTGACTGGTTCCAGTGAGGTATGTTGATAGAAATAGAGCAAATGTATAAGAAAGGGTGTTTTGGAAAAGTTGATATTTATGTCATAAACAAATGGTTATTCGTATGCAGAGAGTATTTGCCAAGGATTCTTCATTTATGAAAGCTTATAGTAAAATTCGAATAGAACATTTGCAGTAAAACTCCTCTTACGAAAAACCACTTTTTATAAACCTTTTCAGGAAAGCCTTTTCTGATTAAAACCAACTTTCTTCTTTTTTTTTTAAATATACTTTTTAATTTCTTTTAAAAGATATTTAGATTACATAATTGTTACATAAAAAATATAGGGGATTCCTGCTCCCTACCTCTCCCACATTTTCCCACATTAACAACATCCTTCAGTAGTGTGGTACATTTGTTACATTTGATGAACACATTTTGGAGCATTGCCACTAAGCATGGATTATAGTTTACATTGCAGTTTACACTCTCTCCTGCACAATTTTGTATGTTACGGCAAGATATGTAATGGCCTGTATCTGTCATTGCAGTGTCATTCAGGATAATTCCCAAGTCCTGAAAATATCCCCATATTATACCTCTTTTAACCCCTCTCCCTCCCCTCAGAACCTCTAGTGGCCACTGCCTCCACATCAATGATATAAGTTCTTCCATTGCTAGAATTACAATAAGTCTATAGTAGAATACCTGTAAGTCTACTCTAGTCCATCGTTCATTCCCCAATCCTGAGGATTCTGGGATGGTGATGCCTACTCCACCTCTAATTGAGAGGGGGCTTCGATCCCATGGGGCAGATGGATGGGACTATCTTGCTTGCAGTTGCAGACTCTTAGGATGGTTGTTGTCCATCATCATCACCTAGTTAGTTGTCCTGGGTGAGTCCAATGAACTGGACAGTAGGTGTTGCAACTCTGTTGAGATTCAGGGCCCAGCTGGCACATGGACAGCCCAAAGTCTCTTAGACATCCACCTATCAACTCTATTACTAGCTATAGGTTAAAATAGAAGGGGCAGAAGAGCCATGTGTAGGGAAACCACAACTGAGTCCAACTCTGTCACACTGGGGATCATACATTCCAAATTAGGGCTCACTGGCAGGGCACCAAACTCCTGAGCTGTCTACCCTGACTATAGTATCTGGATGTCTCCAGAGCCCTCAGGAGCCCTACTATTTGAGGCAATATTTACTGTGGCAGTCTATGAGATCCTTCTGAGATGTGCATAAGCGTAACCTCTGGAATGACTTCCTGATTCACTTTGAAGTCTCTTAGCCATAAAAACTCATTTGTCTTTACCCTTCCCCCCTTTTGGTCAAGGTCTTTTTCGAGTTGCATTGCTAGTTGGTCCTTGGTAGTAATCCTTTGGTGCCAGGGAGGCGCATCCCCGGGAGTCATATCCCTCACTGGGGGGAAGGTAATGCATTTGTATGCTGACTTTGGCTTATAGAGTCCCCATTTGAGCAACAAGGAGGCTCTCAGGAGGTCACTAGGCTAAGTGACCCTATAATACTAGTTTAAGTTTCAATTTCAAAAGTAAATATTCATAAGTACAGTCATCACTGTCAAGGGCCCGTCAATGGACCATCCTTCTTCACTAGTCACTGCCCCTGTAATTGGGGGATTCTTGCTGTTGCATTAAAGAATGGTGCAGAGCTCCCCAGGATGGTAATTCAATAGTCTTTCCATTATTGTGTGAATCTCAACCCACTGGGACAATGCCCAATGAACACTTGAACACATTTATGTGCCTTATAGGTATACCCCAGATGACCCTCTTCCCATGTATCCCCCATCACTGACACCCCACACCAATCCTTCCCTGTCATAGTTGTAACCCTCCTGTGATCCAAAACTTCTTAAAAAATGAAGCCAACAAAATAGCCAAATACAATTAATAAGAAAATGTAATAATAATGATAGTTTTAAAAATAAGAAATAAAATACAAAAAAATTAAAAAGTTTGGAATAATAAAAAAATTTTCTTTTTGACATTATGTCTTTCATCATTGTAAGATCTGTTGTCTTGTATGTACAATGACATTTTCTTCTGTTTTTCCCCCCAGTGCCTTATTGTTTTTAATTTTGTCTCAAAGAAGCTTTTGGTTACAGAAGAGTCATATACAGAATAGAGGGGATTCCCATATACCCAACATTCTCCCCATTTTCTCCTTTCCCCTTTTCATTTTACATGTGGATGGTACATTTGTTACAATTGATGTACAAATATTGAAACATTGTTTCTAACCATAGTGAATGATTTACATTATGGTTTACATTTCGGACCATACACTATTATAAATTTTGATGAAATTTAACATGGCCTGTATTCATCATTGCAAAATCATGTAGTATAATTCCATTGCCCCCAAAATGCCCCATGTTCCATCTATTCTTTTTTTTTTTTTTTTTAAAGATTTTATTTATTTATTCATCTACCCCCCCCCTTGCTGCTTGTGCTTGCTGGGTCAGCCAACCACGCCGTGCGGGCAGGCTTGCCTTCACCAGGAGGCCCTGGGAACCGAACCCAGGGCCTCCCATATGGTAAACGGGAGCCCCACTGATTGAGCCACAGCCGCTTCCCATGTTCCATCTATTCTATTTCTCCCTCCCCCTCCCCTCAGGACCCATGGCAACCACCAGGCTTCACTCTTTGAAGAACAAGATTCATAGTTACTTGCATCAACATTGAGAGCTTGACATACTGGCCTGTCCTTCTGTATTAGGCACTGCCTATGCTCTCAAGAGACTCCCACCCCTCTATTTGAGATCATAGCAGGACTCCCCAGGATTGGAGTCCAACACCTTCCCACCACTCATTATGTGGTTCTCTACCCACTGATACAACCCATTATGACAAGATGAACAGTCATACACTTCCAAGAAGCCTGCACCAGGTGCTCCCTGTCATGAATGCCCCCCATATCCAATACCCTAAACCAGTAACCCTCCCCTGCCGTAGTTGCCAAAAGAATATTCCTAATGTAGTTTCAACCACATACCGGCAAATCCCCAGTGTTCACCTGCTCCCTCCCCCTAGTTCCAGGGACAGCCTCCTCACCCTAACCCCCTCACAAACCAGCACTGCCCAACCCAGTCACATCACTGCACTACCATCATGCCCATCCACTGCACAACTACACCCTTCCACCTTATCATAGATTTTGCCCATATGGGCATAGGCTCACAACCTTTTTCTCCCCTTCTGTCTCTTGTAAACCTGTGTTCCAGACTCTAGCTCTGTGAGTCTGCTTAATTTGCTTAATTAATATCAGTGAGGTCATACAATATTTGTTCTTCAGCACCTGGCTTGCTTCACTCAACATAAGGTCTTCCAAGATTCATCCATGTTATCCCATGTGTTAACACTGTGTTCCTTCTTAGAGCTGAGTAATACTCCACTGTATGTCTATACCACAATTTGTTTATCCATTCATCTGTTGTTGGACATTAGTGTTGTTTCCAACATTTGGCAATAGTGAATAATGTCTCTATGAACATTGTGCATATACCTGTTCGTGTCCCTGCTTTCAATTCTTCTGGGTATATACCCAGTAGTGGGATTGCTGGATCATATGGCAGTTCTATAATTAGCTTCCTGAGGACCTGCCAAACTGTCCTCCACAATGGCTGCACCATTCTATATTTCCACCAGCAGTAGATAAGGGTTCCCATTCCTCCACATCCTCTCCAACACTTGTAGTTCTCTGTTTTTTTAATAGCCACCAGTCTAATGGGTGTAAGGTGATTTCTCATTGTAGTTTTGATTTGCATTTCCCTAATAGCTAGTGATGTTGAGCATCTTTTCATGTGCTTTTTAACCATTTGTATTTCTTTGGAGAAGTGTCTATTCAAATCACTTGCCCATTTTTTTAAAAGGGTTGTGTTGTCTTTTTATTTTTGAGGTGTAGGATTTCTTTATATATTCTGGATATTATGCTCCTATCAGATATATGGTTACCAAATATTTTCTCCCTTTGAGTAGGCTGCTTTTTCACTTGCTTGACAAACTGCTTTGAGGTGCAGAAGTTTTTACTTTTGAACAGGTCCCATTTATCTAATTTTTCTTTGGTTGCTTGTGCTTTGGGCGTAAAGTTCATGAAACCATTTCCTAATACAAGATCCTGTAGATGCTTCCCTATATTGTCTTCCAAAGATTTTATGGTCTTTGCTCTTATATTTAGATCTTTGATCCATCTTGAGTTAATTTTTGTATAAGGTGTGAGATGGTGTTCCTTTCTCATTCTTTTGGATATGGATATCCAGTTCTCCAAGCACCATTTGTTGAAGAGGCCATTCTCTCCCAGTTGAATGGGCTTGGTTGCTTTGTCGAATATCAGTTGACTGTATATGCGAGAATCTATATAAAAATTCTCAATTCGGTTCTATTGGCCAGTATATCTATCATGGTGCCAATACTATGCAGTTTTGACCACTATAGATTTGTAGTATGTGTTAAAGTCAGGTAGTGTGATTCCTCTGATTTCATTTTTCTTTTTCAATATGACTTTGGCTCTTCGGGGCCTCTTGCCCTTCCATATAAATTTCATAGTTAGCTTTTCCAATTCAGTAAAAAAATGCTGTGGGAATTTTTATTGGGATTGCATTAATCTGTAAATCGGTTTGGATAGGATAGAAAACTTAATGATGTTTAGTCTTTCTATCCATGAACAGGGAATATTCTTCCATTTATTTAGTTAGGTCTTCCTTGATATCTTTTAACAGTGTTGTGTAGTTGTCTGCATGTAGTTCATTTACATCTTTAGTTAAATTTATTCCTAGGTATTTGATTCTTTTAGTTACTATTGTAAATGGGATTGTTTCTTGAGTTCCTCCTCAGATTGCTCATTATTGGTATACAGAAATGCTACTGAGTTTTGCACATTGATTTTATAACCTGCCATTTTACTGAACTCATTTATAAGTTCTAGAAGCTTTATTGTAGATAAAGCTTCAGGGCTTTCTCTGTATCGATCATGTTATCTGCAAATAGTGAAATTTTTACTTTTTCCTTTCCAATTTGGATGCCTTTTATACCTTTTTCTTGTCTAAGTGCTTGAGCAAGTACTTCTAATACAATGTTAAATAAGAGTGGTGAAAGTGGGAATCCTTGTCTTTTTCCAGATCTTAGAGGGAAAGCTTTTAGGATTTCACCATTGAATATGATGTAAACTGTGTGTTTTTCATATATACCCTTTATCATGTTGAGGAAGTTTCCTTCGATTCCTATTTTTTGAAGTATTTTTATCAAGAAATGGTGCTGTATTTTATCAAATGCTTTTTCTGCATCTGTAGAGATGATTGTGTGATTGTTTTTGATCTGTTTATGTGGTGTATTACATTGATTGATTTTCTTATTTTGAACCATCCTTGCATACAATGGATGAAACCCACTTGTTCATTGTGTATAATTCATTTGATATGTTGTTGAATATGATTAGCAAATATTTTCTTGAGATTTTAGCACCTAGGTTCATTAGAGAGATTGGTCTATAATTTTCCTTTCTGGTGGCATCTTTGGCTTTGGTATTAGGGTGATGTTGACATCATAGAATGAGTTAGGCAATATTCCCTCCACTTTTATTTTATGGAAGAGTTTAAGCAGGATTGGTGTTAGTTCTTTCCAGAATGTTTGGTAGAATTCACCTGTGAAGCCATCTGGTCCTGGACTTTTCTAAGTTGGGAGGTTTTTGATGACTAATTCTATCTCATCATTTGTGCCTGGTCTGCTGAGCTGATCAATTTCTTCTTTCATCAGTGTAGGCTGTTTGTTTTTAGGAATTTGTCCATTTCCTCTAAATTATTCATCTTGTTGACATACAATTTTTCAAAGTGATACTTTTTATTTCTGTGGGGTCAGTGGTGACATCCCCTTCCTTGTTTCTTATTTAATGTATTTGCATCTTCTCTCTTTTTTTCATTGTTAGTCTAGATAAGGGTTTGTCAATTTTATTGATCTTCTTTAAGAACCAGCTTTTGGTTTTGTTTATTTTTTCTAGTGCTTTCTTACTTTCAATTTCATTTAGCTCTGCTTTAATCTTTGTTATTTCCTTCTTTCTACTTGCAGGATTAGTTTGTTGTTCTTTTTCTAATTCCTTGAAGTGTGCAGTTAGATATTTGATTTTAGCTGTTTCTTTTTTAATGTAGGCATTTATGGCTATGAATTTCCCTCTCAGCACTGCTTTTGCTGCATCCTATATGTTTTGATATGTGGTGTTGTCATTTTCATTTGTTTCAAGGTAGTTACTGATTTGTTTTTCAGTTTCCTCCTTGAACCACTGATTGTCTAAGAGTGTGCTGTTTAACTTCCATTTCTTTGTGCCTAATCTGCTTCTCTGCCCCTTACTGATTTCCAGCTTCATTCCATTGTGATCAGAGAAATGACTTTGTATAATTTCAGTCTTTCTGAATTCATTGAGAGTTGTTCTGTGGTCTGTCCTGTAGCATATAGTCTATCCTGGAGAATGAGCCATGTGCTCTCGAGAAGAATATATATCCCACTATATTTGGGTGTAATGGTCTGTATCTATCTATTAGGTCCAGATCCTCTAATGTATTATTTAAGGTCTCTGTTTCTTTATTGATCTTCTGTCGAGATGTTCTGTCTAATGGTGATAATGGTGTATTAAAGTTCCCCACTATAATTGTAGAGGCATCTGTTTCTCCACTTAGTTTTTCCAATGTTTACCTCATGTATTTTGTGGTGCCTTGATTAGGTGCAGAAATGTTTGTGATTGTTTTTTCTTCTTGATAGATTACCCCCTTTATTAATATATGGTGTCCTTTGTCTCTTACAATAGTTTTGCATTTAAAGTCTATTTTGTCTGATATTAGTATAGGTACTCCTTTCCTTTTCTGATTATTGTTTCCATGTAAAATTGTTTTCAAACCATTGACTTTCAGCCTCCTTGTGTCCCTTGGTCTAAGATGAATTTCTTGTAGACCGCATATAGATGCATTATATTTCCTTATCCATTCTGCCAGTCTGTGTCTCTTTATTGGAGAATTTAATCCATTAACAGTCAATGTTATTACTGACAAGGAATTACTTACATTAGCCATATTTTCTTTAGGTTTAGATATGTCATGTTGTTTTTATTTCTCTTTTTATCTTTTTAGTTATTTTCACACTCTCCTCCAATTCTCTCTCTCTCGTTTTTTTCTTTCAACCCTTTAGTATTTCTTGACGGGCAGGTTTCTTATTGACAAACTCTCCTAATTTCTGTTTATCTATGAATATTTTGAACTCTCCTTCATTTTTGAATACCGGCTTTGCTGGTTAGAGAATTCTTGGCTGGAAGTTTTTTCTTTTAGTATCTTATCTATGTCATACCATAGCCTTCTTGCCTCCATGATTTCAGATGAGAAATCAGCACTTAATCTTATCAAGCTTCCCTTGTGTGTGATGGATCTCTTTTCTCTTGCTGCTTTCTGTATTCTCTCTGTCTTGAGCATTGGACAATTTTGCAAATATATGTCTTGGAGTAGGCTTGTTAGGATTTATACTGTTTGGGGTGCGCTGCTCTTCCTGGACTTGTACGTCCGTGTCCTTCAATAGAGTTGGGAAATTTTCAGCTATTATTTCCTCCAAAACTTCTGCCTCCTTTCCTTTATTTTCTCCCTCTGGAATGCCTATAATGTGTATGTTTGTGCGTTTCGTGTTGTCATTCAAATCCCTAATTCTCTGCTGGATTTTTTCTATCCTTTTATCTATCTGTTCTACTGTCTGTCTGATTTCAGGTGTACTGTCTTCCACATCACTGATTCTTTCCTCTACCTGTTCAAATCTGCTATGTGTTTCCAGTGTATTTTTGATTTCTTGCTTTGTTCCATTCATCACCATCATATCCATTATCTTTTTATGTATGTTTACAGTTTCTTCAGTATGTTCCCCCAGTGTCGTCTTCTTTTTTTTTTTAATTAGGTAAGGTTTTCTTTTATTTAAAAGATCATTCACAAAATACCATATCTTTTCCTTCATCATTAAGTTGATTCATGATATTTGTTTGGACATCCTTGATTAGTTGTTCTGCCTTCTGCATCTCCTGTTTTTAGTTTGTTCATTAGACTGAGCCGTGTCTTCCTGTTTCTTAGTATGGCTTGTGATTTTTTGTTGGTGTCTGGGCATCTGTTTATCTTGATGCACTTATTTGGTTTGTTAGCTTCTTCTTTACTCTAGGATTTTATTTTGTTGTTTCTTTGTGTGTGGTAAGGTTAATTTTTGATACTTGGTTCCTCTTATTCTATATCCTTGCAGTTGTCTGTGGTCCCTTGAAAAAAAAAAGCTTAGGACTAGAGAAAAGGAAAGAGATAAGAGAAAAAGAATAATAGTGATAAGAATACAAAAAAGGTAGAAGAGGAACTGTGCAAGAGCTAGGAATATAAGTAATATGAGTAAAAAATAATAAAAAATAAAAAGAAATGAGAATAAAAAGAGGTGGAATAGGAAAAAATAAAACAAGAGACAAAATAGAAAAAAATAGAATTAATTATAAGTCCAGACAGATGTATAGTAAACAATCAAATATGAAACAAAACACAGAGAAAAACATGTAGAATGAATTAAAAGGCTGGACAAATGAGAAGAGAATAGAAAGAAAGAAAGAGAAAAAAAAAAGAAAACAAAGGAGAGAGAGAGAGAGAGAGAGAGAGAGAGAGAAAAGACCACACAAGAAGTGGTGGAATGGAAGAAAAGCAACAGAAATCAAATGACAGAAAAATGAAGGAAAGAAGAGAAATAAAGTAGGTTGAAAAAAATAAGTAAAAGAAAAAAAAAGGAAACTAGGAAATGGAAAAGAACAAACAAGAAACAAAACAGCAAAAAAGAAGCAATCCAGGAAAAACAGCTTCCTTCTTAGTCCCCTAGAGACCTTCTCAGGCGGCTGGTGCTCATCAACTAATCACCCTGTAGCCTGCCCTCCACAGGTGATGTATCCAGTTTTAGTGAATGAAATAAAGGAAAAAGAAAGAAAGAAAGAAAAAAAAATCCAAAAACCCATAAAACAAAACAGTAGAAATTCAGTCTATAAGTTCCCTATCTAAGGTGCTAGCTGCATGCCTTATCTTTCCCTGGATCCCTTCTTTTAGGAGGTATTGGACTTGAAGCAGTGACCTTCTACATGCAAGGCAGGAATTCCCTCACTGCTACAGCAGCTGTATAAACGAAATAGGCTTTTGAAAGCTTATTGGGCTCTTCCTGCCCCCGTTTCCCTTAGGGAGTTGGACTTTTAATAGTTTTCAGGGTCTGGGCTAGTTAGTTGCCTGACTCGGGCCCCTCCCTGACTAAGTTCCTCTCTCCCAGGGTGGCTGGGTGTGACAGGCTGCCTGAGCAGATTCCCCCTCCCCTCTCCCCAGGGCCACCTCAGTGCTGGCTAGTATTCTCCCTGAGATTCAAAGGGGACTCAGGTATCCAAACCCACGGAAAGGAAATCACTCTCCACCCTTTACCAGAAACCTGCTCCTCCCAGAGAATGCTTGTTCCCACTCACTGGCCAGTGAGAGCCAGGGGGTCCATGGAGGCTGTTTGCCTTGAGGGTGGGGCTTACCCACCCACCATTTGCCAGCCACAGGGGTGAGCAACTCATGGTTTTCCCTTGGGCTCTTTATATCTTTTTCCAACTTCCTCCTGAAGCCTCCTGCTCTATGGATTCCCAAAACAGCTCACCTGGGTAGGATTTTGCCCCTTTTCAGCCGTTTTTTTGTGAAAGAGCTGGGCAATACCTACCTATCACAATGCCATTTTCCTGGAACCTTAAAAAACCAAGGTTTTGACATTAAAATACTGATTTGTCAGTCGGTGTTAGAGAGGTGTTGTTTTTTGTTTTACATTTTAAAGCTAAAATAGAAACCTACTTGGGTCCCTTTACCAACTCAGAAACCCGTTGTTGCGATCGGAAGCCTGGCCTTCTGTCAGCCCCAGGGAGCCCACTTGGTTACCCATACCAGTGGAGGCCGTTGGTGGTGCACAGAACCCCAACTGATTACATACCCCGTGATCCTCTCTACCCGATGTTAGGTGATATGGGTATTTTTCTCACATTCCTTCAATATGGGGCCCCTGTCATGTTCCACACACTCTTCCAGGCACCAGGAATACGGTAATCTGTAAGCCAGACACCACCTCTGTTTTCATGGTGCATGCATTCTTTCCGGTGTTACCTTCTATTTAGACCGTACCAGGCCCCAGGCCCTGTGGTGAGTGAGCTTTACTGGGTTGACTTTGGATCTTCTTAGTGTATCTCCATTTTCACACGAGGAAAGAGAGGTCCTGAGAGGCTAAATGATGTATCTAAGGTCACCCGGCCAGGAAGGGCTGGGCTTTGAATGCAGGTTCTCACCTGCCTGGGTTCACTGGTACAGAAGTCCCATTCCTAGACTGGGCTGGCTGCTTGGGTCCAAAGAAACCTGATCTGAAGTTTATTAGCCTCCCCATCTTTAAAAAAATCATTGATTGATTTTAAAAAGTATTATTTAGTAAAACTGATTTTTGGGGGTGAGGTGGGGAGGACAGCCATGAATTTTAACTCAGATGTGGTTTCATGCAGCCATCCCCACCATCAGGACATAAAGCCATTCCGTCCCCAAAATGTTTTTGTGCTGCCCCTTATAGTCCCCCTTTCTCCTCACCTCTAATCTCTGGCAGCCACTGATCTGCACTCTGTCCTAGGAATTTTGTCCTTTCTGGAATGTCATATAAATGGAATCATATATACCCTTGGAGACTGACTTCTTCCACCCAGCATAACACGTCCCTATATTTTTCCTTCTTCCTTTTTCAGAAACTGTCCTTCCTCTTCCCTGAATCAGCAGTGACACCTCTCAGATTAGCAGACATTCCCAGGTTTAAGGAAATTGATGAAGGATCTTGTTTTAAAGGGCTTTTCCTGGGAGTAAAGGAGATGTGGGCTATCAGTAAGCTAGGAGTTCTGGGGGTTATTGGGTCTTTGTTGCTCCACTATGTGTATGGGAAAGGCTTCTGTGAAAGACCGAGAAGGTATGGGAGATGATGTGGGAGGCGGCTGCCAGAAGAGGTCTTGCACCTTCTCCGCCTAATTGAGTGACTGAAATCTGAAAATCAAACTTCTGTGTCTGTGGAATTCACTTATGTGTGATCAAGTATTGGCTTTTCCCATACAAAAATCCCCAAATTCATTGTTTTATTTGTTGTCTTAAAATTCATTAAATGGTGTAATAAGATTTCTTCTATTTTTTTTCGAGGTGCCAGGGCCAGGGATTGAACCCTGGACCTCGTATGTGGGAAGCCAGCGCTCAACCACTGAGCCACATTGGCTCTCCCGAGTTGTTGTTTTTTCCTTTGTTTGCTTGTTGTTTCTTATTTTGTTTTTAGGCACCGGGAACTGAACCCGGAGCCTCCCATGTGGGAAGCAGGCATTTCAACTTCTTAAGCCACATCTGCTCCCTTCTTCTTTTTGCTTTTAATCTTTGCTACATAAATTTTAACTTCTTCACCCAATATCTTGCCCTATTTTTGAAGTTTTTTTTATATTTACAAGGTATAGTAATATCTCATTTAGGTATGTTTTTTTTTTTTTTTTTTTTTTTAATGTATCTGATTTATATATGTGATGCTTTGGGTAAAAAAATTCAAAGACCTTCTTTGTATTTTAACTTTAAAATATTCCCTGCTAGTAAAGTCAATACTATTATAAGGCAGTAGTTTTACAGCTATCATAGTGGGATGACGATCATTTTGGTTTGTTTTCTTTTTCTTTTTTAATAGTTATGTAATACAGAATTATTTTCCTCATCACTGTTACAAGTGAATTTTTTAAATGTATGGTAGTGTTTTGAATTTTAATACTGATTGTAAATTCTGTACCATATAGATTACTAATAAAAAAATACTCTGTACATATTATATAACTCACTTTTCAGGTGCTTTAGTGTTAATGTTAGCTTATTGTTACTAGTAAAATTGTATCAACTTATGAATTTAAATGTTTTTACATTTAAAAATGATTGGGTGATATAGTTAAGAAATTTCACCTTGTTGTGACTTCATTTCATATGGTGTAGTCACATGTATTGTCTTCTTGGAAAATGAAGAATACAATTTTGTAGTTTTCCTGCATTTTTTCCCCCTACAATGTACTGCAGTTAACATGAAGACTAAAATTTCATTTTACAGGACTTCATTGTTTTTTAAGGAATCCCAGCTTGGGCTAAGTCTAATAATCACTATTGTAGTAATCATAGTGTGGTATATATATTCAGCTGGAATTCATTTTTTACTAAAAGGGTTGGAAGAGAGAGTGTGCCCTTTTTTCTGCCCTAAGACTGGAATGCAGTTAAATAAGTTTTGAAACTATAGATGCTTCCATTTTTTTCTTTTTTAAGCCTCTAAGAGTTATTCTCTGGAGCCAGGTTAACATTTGAGAACCATGATGAAAACAATTTTAGTTAGAAATTTTAGAGTATTTGTAACAACTTGAAACAAGGGTCTGCTTTTTTTGAACTAGAGAATTTGGAAGACTCAGTTGTTTATTTGAAGGAGAAAGCCTTTTCTAAAATAATGTTAGTAAAAATGTTTTCTTTGGAGTGAAACAAACTTGGTTCTAAGGAGTAACAGAATTAACAAATGTTCAGAAAGAAGCTGTTTTTGCCTTAAACTAGTTTGGGAAAAAACCCAGTAATGGAAAGGCTTAGGTCAAACCAGATGTCACGTTCTAAAACAGAGGTTTTCGTTTGAACTCTCAGACGCTGGAAGAAAATGTTTCATCAAATTCCTTTTTGTTTTTTCCTTTCCTCCATCTTAGGCTGATTTTGTGAAAATTGCTCACCCTGACCCAGCATTCAGAGAGGCTGCAGACGAAGCTTGTAGAAGTATTGGCACCATGGTGGAAAAGTATGTGTTATCCCTTCACTACAATACTGGATTACACTGTTCCCTAGACTGTCACTTTGGGAAGTTTTGTGCATCGTGCTTGTCTCCCACACTGCAGTATGGACAGTGGGATGTGAAATGGAAAGAGGCAGCGAGTGGTGGAGAAGAGGGGGCTCGAGCTCAAAGTGTCCCTGTTCCAGCAGTGTGAGCTGGGACTAATTATCTCTGCTGAGATTTAATTCCTAGTCTGTAAATGGGGTAATAATATTATCTGCCTCTTAGGGCTGTCATGAGGATTAAATGAGATAATAAGTATAAAGCCCTTAAAACCATGTCAGGCACGTAACAACCATCCAATGTCATTGCTAGTATCATTATTATTTACATCATGTCAGGGTTTTTTCATATCTCAATGGTGAACTGGAGTCACTAGATTATTGCATGATGAAATTGCCCTCCACTGATGACTCTAGGCCACAGGCAAGGAGGAAGCCATACTTATATATACACCATGCCCTTGAAATCCCCCTCAAGGTAGGGCTAGGGTGGTCTAGGGAGACTGCAGAACTGTCTGGGAGGGTCAAAGCGGGCTGCAGGCACAGGCTGCTATGATTAAGTGAGTTATTTTAAAGTGATTTTGTAGTCAATTTAAATATTTTTAAGCCACTTATGAGAGCTCCAAAGTACTTGTTAAAATAATTTCAAAGCAGGCACTCAGATGCGTGACACCTTGCCGTGAAGTATATAAAGCTAACAAGAGCCACAGGTCTGCCCTGCATAGACTTACAGCTGGAAAGCAGGAATCAGGCAAAACTGAAGACTTGGATTGCAGGGATCTGCAGCTGTAGGAGGGCCGTGTGGACTCCTCTGGTAGACCAGGCTACCTGGGGAGCCTGACCTTATACTCTCTGCTGCCACTGCGGCTTTTTACCCTGGGGGGCATCCTTGGCTCACTGGGGGTCAATCAGTGGGATTTTTATGATAGCTGTTGAAAAATCAATTTGCTGTGTGGGATAAGACTGGTCCCTGTGGACTCCAGATGCTCATCTCATAAAGGGGTGAACTTGGGGGCTCCTGGGGAGAAAGAGAACTTGTGAAGGGGAGGGGCCTAAAAGCTGTGTCTGCACAGCCCAGCGGCCTGTCCGAGGCCCCAGGATTCGGCATCATCCCGGATTTAGATGAACCTTTGGTCTGGTGGACGTGGTGTGGACATCCCTGCCCTTGGCGTTGCCCTGGAGCACTTCAGAGTCTGGTCGCTCCTCTCTGTCCCCTGCTGCCACCTCTAGAGCTGCCTGGGGGCCTGAAAGTAAAGACTTAAAATCTAGTGTTTGTCAGTCACTAGGGGTTTGCGTTCTCTTCCCTGTTAGCACCAGGACTCATTTTTCCCTCTATTCGAACTGAATCCTAGTTTAACCTCTGCAGTTGAAACTTCCTGGCTTCCCACGTAAGAGGTCCCGGGTTCAGTCCCTGGCCCTGGTACCTCAAAACAAACAAACAAACTTAAGATTTTGGTTGCATATGTAGACTTGATTTGTTTTCTGGAAATGGGAAAACAGGTTAAAATTTGTTTTATTTTTCCAACATAATGGTAAATATAGACTAAAGTATAGTCTTTATCTCAGGAGCTTTCAGGAAGACCCCTGTGTAGAGATCTAGCGATGCCCTTTAGTGCCCACCTGGGTTTTCTCCCTGCCTTCCTGTGACCCCCGCCTTGGAGCAGTGGAGGAGGCGTGCCTGGCCCCTCTTACTGGGTGCTGTTTGGTTGGTGGAGACCACCTTAGTGGCGCTGGTGTTTGGGAAAGCCCACGGGAGCACTGGCAGCTGAACCCTTTAGTGTATGTCAGACGTCATGGCCTTGATTGCCTGCTGGCTGGGGAACCTGACCAAAGAGGACTTGGCAGGTGGTTCTCAGAACCTTGCCCTTCCTGGGGATGCTCCAGGCAGGGAGCAAATTGTATCAAGAACCAGCTCACCCTTTAGCCCAGAGAGTGCCAGGGCAGTGTCAGAGGTACCCCAGGCTGGAGTGAGGTTTGTGCCGGCGTGGGAGGGCGCAGGCTGCTCCACAGCTTTGGCCGAGGGCATCCTGGCTCACTCATGTAGCAAGAGCTGTGGGTAATTACACAGGCACCATGGGCTTCACACACATTATCTCCTGTCATCCAACAACCTGAGGTGGCTGTTGTCCCGATTTTATAAGAAGCGAGGCAGTGACCCCACTAGTGCAGCTCCACAGAGTTGTGGCAGAGCCAGTACTTAGGCCCCTTGTGGGGCTCCAGACCTGCAGCCTCACGCCGGGGCCCTGCCACCCTCACCCAGGCAAGAAGGTAGCCTGAGTCATACGGTGCTTCATTTAGGTCAGAAAGGTCTGTTCTTTGTCCGTCCTTCTTCCCATCCTCAATCCTTTCCTTTTGTTAAGAGGAAAAAAAAAAGCCTTTGGCATATTGCTAAAGGGACCTGGTTTCCAGTGGCAGTGGGTTAATTAAATTACCAGCCACCATATTCCTCTCCTCCCTGCTTTCCTGTCAGCTCTTCCTGCCCCAGCTGCTGACAGTGGCTTTAAATGTATCTTTTTACCTTCCAGAACAGGTTGTGCCTTGACACCTTGCCCACAGATTGCCTTTCCCTATACTAAATCCTAAAGTTCTGAGTGTGCTTGTTCTACTCCTGATCCAAATGGAAAAACCAAACCAAACCAGTAACTCCTGCAAACCTCTGGCTTTAAGCATCTGTATGATAGACGTTTGATGCAAAGTTAAAAATAAGGTATTAGAAAATCATTTTATTTTTTTCTCCTTGTATTTTTCCCAGGTTGAACACAAATGTGGAATTATATCAAAGTTTGCAAAAACTGTTGGCTGATAAAAACCTCGTGGATTCCCTTGACCCAGAGACCAGGTACTCATTCATTTGCCTCCCCTGTAATTGTGACTCTAGAGGTGAGAGTGGGCAATTCCCCAGGGCCTCTGCCCTGGCAGTCCCCTCCTATTGGGAATGTTCCACCTCTGGGTGCCAGTGTGACCCTGCACTGTCCTTGGGACTCCACTGAAACGGCGTCTCCTCGAGGTCGTTATGCCAGACCGTGCATCATCCTCTCACCCTACTTTGTTTCCTTTTGTAGCCCTAATCGCTCCCCACATTATGTCATCTAATTTTTGTTCATTTCTCTAGTACCCTTCTGCCTCACTAGACTGGAAGCTTCTCGAGGGCAGGGACTTGCTCTCTTTGGTTCACGGCTGTGTCCCTGACACCCAGAACGGTTCCTGGCATGTAGTAGGTGCTTAATCAGTGAACAGATTCCTGTGAACTGATAATTACCCCCTAGATTTGTGGTTAAAGTCCTATCATTGATGCCACCAGAAGATATCAGCAAGTTGATTTTCCTTACTGAGTGGATATCAAGATCCTTGAAATGATTTGCTTTAGTTCATTAGATTACACTTATTCTGAATTTAAAGGGCTACTTTGTAAGTCAGTTCCTAAGAATATTTGTTATAGGACCTTGGGTATCCTGTCTTCTTTGATCAAGTTTATTTACTTAAAAAATAAGTGTAGTAGGGTTTGTCATTAACCTCCTATAATATTTGGACCATAATACAGATTAATTTTTTCCCCCCGTTCTTACTGTTCTTCTTCTTTTTATTTATGGGAGGCATACTTCTTTGACTACTTGATTCTCCTTCTTCCTGCTTCTGTCTCTCCTCTTTGACTAGTCTGTGGCTTGTGCCTCCAAGTGAAGCCTGTTCCACAGGGATCGGTTAATAATGGAATGGTGCTGTTATTATAGTATATGAGTGCTACAATGCATGGTGCACAATCAGACTCTGTCTTTGAGGTGTTATTTTCTCTTCTTGGACTGGGATACAGATACGCCTTTGGTCTTGTCGCACTTCGTCAGTCCTGCTGCTCAGGGTCCGTAAAGCTCTCTGTAGCATTGCAATAGTTTGTCCTCATTGTTTTTTCAGGCATGAGCTTTATTTTGCCTTGAGTTTTCATTTGCAAAGCAAGTAAAAGTAGAATGCCTACTACTTATGTCATTTAGACTCAGCGGATCCTGACTTTAAGTAACAACAACAACAAAATGTTAGAAATGAGGTTTTTCAAAATCTGACTTTACTAAAGATTGACTTTTCTATATTTATTGTTTAAAAGTTGTAGTGGGGGAAGCGGCTGTGGCTCAATCAGTAGGGCTCCCGTTTACCATATGGGAGGCCCCGGGTTCGGTTCCCGGGGCCTCCTGGTGAAGGCAAGCCCGCCCACACGGTGCGGTTAGCTGACCCAGCGAGCACAAGCAGCAAGGGGGGGGTAAATGAATAAATAAATAAAATCTTAAAAAAAAAAAAAAGTTGTAGTGGACTAGCAGACCATTTTACATACAAAGGACTTGGACTAATGGGATACATACCATATTTCTGGGTGTTAATAAAAATGCCAATGGAAAATTTTTAATAGCAAAATGATTTTAAAATATATTGGGAAAAAATTAGCTGGGTAGTATAGCGGTATCCTGAAATGGAAGCGTGGAAGAGGGAGGAAACAATAATATGAAGTAATAATTACTAAAATATCATGGTACTTGTACCTTATCAAGAGGATTGGCTAGCACCCACAAAGTGGCCTGACTATATCTTAGAACTTTGCAAATGGTAAAAATTAAGACAATGGCTAAAAAAAAATGTAGATTTAACAAATTATACTGTCATGACAAGTTAATGAATAGAAAAAAATGGTTTAAATGGAGTAGACCTCCCTCTTATTCATTGAATTTTCCAAGCTTTGAATACTACTAGTACTAGGAGATATTCTAAAGTATTCCGAGAAGGTTCCCTATGGTCAGCAATTTTGAAACCTGACAAACTAACATATTTCTTGCTCTTGGAGAATTATAGCATGTTAGAGTCTCTGAGAAGCCCAGCCATAAAGAAGCCGGTTTAACTTGGGGCTGTCCAAAACCATCGAGAGCTTCCTGTCTGCAAAGAAAAAGTAAACACACTCTCCAGAAAATTTAATGGAGGAAAATCCCCATTACAATAACAACAAAAACCATAATACACCTTGGAATAAACTCAAGATGGCAGAGAGTGCAGAAGCCTAGAAGATACACACAAACGTGGGGAACACGATGACCTAAATAAATGGAGACACATACTGCATTCCTAGACAAGACAGCTCAGTACAGGCATACCTCGTTTTATTGTGTTTTGCTTTATTGCGTTTCTCAGATATTGCATTTTCTACAGATTATCAGTGTGTATTTTACGAATTGAAGCCTGCATCAGGCAAGCTATTGGCACCATTTTCTCAACAGCATATGTGTACTTCATATCTCTTTGTTACATTTTAATTAAGGTTTGTGCATTGTTGTTTTTTTTTAGACATAATGCTATTGCACACTTAATAGGCTACAGTATAAGTGTAAAGATAACCTTTATATGTACTGCAAAACCAAAAATTAGTGTGACTCGCTTTATTGTGATATTTCCTTTCTGGCAGTGATCTGGAACCCTACCTGCGATAACTCCAAGGTATGCCTGTAGTGTTCTCTACTGGTTTGTACGTTTAATGCTACCCAATCTATATATAAAATAGGGTTTTTTTTTTTTTTTTTTTTTTTTGGAGGGGGGTGTCATTTCACATCAGTAGGGAGAGAATTAGTTTTTAGTAAATGATGTTAGCCCAATGGATAACCATTTTGGAAAAACATTAGATTGATTGAAGATTTAAATGTTAAAAAAAGAAGTCATTAAAGTGTGGGTAATCTTAATATGTGGAAGGTCTTTCTTGGCATGATACTAAAGATAGATACCATAAAGGAAAGATTGATTTGGTAATATAAAAATTGTAAACTTAGGTTTGCAATAGGTGGTATGGCATAAACCATATTCAAAGCAACGATACACAAATGCGACAACATAACATTTACATGACAAAAAGTTTAATATATTTGCTGTATCATGAGACCGTACAAATTACTCAAAAAATGTGGAAACAAACACCCTTGTAAATAAAAGGGCAAATTTTATTTATTTATTTATTTATTTATTTATTTTTTGGTGTGAGACCAACATCTCCCTAAAATGAGAAATAACAACAACTGGCCATTACTTATAAAATATGTTTGACCTCACTGGTGGTAGAAGGCAGTGGCTCGAAATGTGGCCTCTAGAATCCAACTGCCTGAGTTGAATATTGGCTCCATAGCTTTCTAAACCTTAGCTTTCTCCTCTGTAAAAGGGAAATATGAAAAGTACTTCATAGGATTAATGAGCAGTTTAAATGAAATAATGTGAAGTGCTTTGCTCAGTAATGAGCACACAGTAATCGATAATAATAAAAGGACATAACATTATTACGGAAATGTAGATGAAAGCAAAGAGCCTGTTAAATTCACAAAGTTGGAAAGGACTAAGAATAGTCTTGTTAATGGATAATGTGTCCTCTCTAGTGAGGTATAAATTGATGAATCTTTATGGAGGACAGTTTGATAGTATATATCAATGTGTGTACTTTCTGATCAGTTGCATTTCTTGAAATTTATCCTATGGAAACAAGGTAAAGAAGAGATGTTTGTACACAGATCATAGCATGGTTTGCAGAAGTAGCAAAAATGAAAACATTCTAATAAATAATAAACAAACAAAAAGAAAACATTTTTAGTCCATGTGACTGGAGACAGTGCAAACATTAAAAATCCCATTATTGAAGTATATTCAAAGATACAGAGAAATGCTCAATGTTTATGATGTAATTTTATAAGAAAAGGCAAGATGCAAAAGTATATATAGTTTGTTCCCAATTATTTTAAGAAAAATAATGTATTGATAGTAGATTAGAAGGAAATACAAGAATATTAGCAGTGTTCTATCTTTGGGTGGTAGGATTAGGGATTTTAATTTTTCGTGTGTTTCTATAGTAAGGCTATATATTACGTACTAAATCTATAATGTGTGTTACAATGTAAGAAAATCATCTAATTGATTCTCATCCTGAGTTTATCAACTCCTGCTATCTCTTATTTCCTCTTATCAAAACAACCAGAAACACCTTTGCTGGAAAAGGAAGGTATGCTAAAAAGTATGCTTTTATATGGCAACATGGATGACCCTGGAGGACATTATGTTGAGTGAAGCAAGCCAGACACAAAAGGACAAATACTGTATGAATGCATTACTATGAACCAAATATATTGTGTAATATATTGTTTGCTTAACACACAAAAAAAACAAAAAAACAAACAAAAAACAAAACAACAACAAAAAAATTTACATGTATCCATTAATTTAATTGAGAAATGTATATATTTATTCATCTGTGTTTACTTTTTAGTTTTTAATTGCTTATGTTTTCAATTATTAAATGTACAAAATAAAGTTAAAAAAAAATACACTGGAGGTATATAACAGCAGATATGAGGAGGGAGAAGAAAGGGTCAGTGAGCTTGAAGACATGGCCTCTGAAAGTGAATGAACAAAAGAAAAGATGAAAAAAAGAATGGAAAAAATTGAACAGGGTCTCATGGAACTAAATGACAGTAAGAGATGTGCAAACATACATGTCATGATTGTACCAGAAGAGAGGAGATGGGAAAAGGGGCAGAGGGAATATTTGAAGAAATAATGGAAGAAAATTTCCCAACCTTATTGAAAGGCACAGATATCCATGTCCAAGAAGCACAATGTACTCCTATCCAAATAAATCCAAATAGACCAACTCCAAGACACATACTAATCAGAATGTCAAATGCAAAAGACAAGGAGAGAATTCTAAGAGCAGCAAGAGAAAAGCAATACATAACATATAAGGCATAACCAATATAAGATTAAGTGTTGATTTCTCATTAGAAACCATGGAGGTAAGAAGGCAGTTGTATGATATATTTAAGATACTATGAGAAAAACTGTCAGTCAAGAATCTTATATACAGCAAGATTGTCTTTCAAAAATGAGGGGGATTTTAATACACCATTGTCACCATTAGACAGAACATCTTGATAGAAGGTCAATAAAGAAACAGATACCTTGAATAATAGGTTGGAGGATCTAGATCAAATAGAAATATACAGAACATTACACTCAAATACAGCAGCATATGCATTCTTCTTGAGCACACATGGATAATTCTCCAGGATAAACCACATGCTAGGTCACAGAAAAACTCTCAACAAAGTCAGAAAGATTGAAGTTATACAAAGTAATTTCTCTGACCACAATGGAATTAAGCTGGAAATCAGAAGAGTACAGAGAACCAGAATAGGCACAAGGATATGGAAGAGAAACAACACACTCTTAGAGAATCAGTGGGTCAAGGAGGAAATTGGAAAAGAAATCAGTAACTATTTTGAAATGAATGAAAATGAGATCACAACTTTTCAAAACCTATGGGATGCAGCAAAACAACGTTGAAGGGAAATTTATAGCCATAAATTCTTATATTAAAAAAAGAAAGAGCTAAAATTGAAAACCTAACTGCATGGTTACAGGACATCATACATTTTGTCAAAACCTATAAAATTGTGCAGTACAAAGTATAAGCCATAATATATATTATAGACCATGGTTAGTAGCAGTGCTTCAATATGTGATCATCAATTGTAACAAATGCACCACACTAATGAAAGATGTTGTTAATGGGGGAATTGTAGGAGGAGGAGGGGATGGGCTATATGGGAATCCCCTATATTTTTTATGTAACATTTTTGTAATCTAAATCTTCTTTAAAAATAAAGAAAAAATTACATTTAAAAAAAAAAAAAAAAAAGTATGCTTTTAGGTCAGCTATTTAGGAAGGAAGATGAATGGGACCAGAGATAATGGGAGCAGATTAGGAGCCCAAGTGAAGCACTTTACATTAGTTATGTAAGAAAGAAGATAAATGACCAAAATGTTAATGTGGTCTATTGAACTTTCACAATTTTTGAAGAATTTAAAATCATTCTGTTCATTCCAGACAAAGTGTATTTGGCCCAATAGTCAAGAAGATAAATAACCATTTTAGAAAGCCAAGGAAAGCCAGAGGAGTGGATCAAATATTTGGCTAACTTTAAATCCAGAAAAAAATTAAAAATAGTTTTTTAAAAAATTGCTGACAGAAAGAGGTGTTATGTTTGAAATTGGTTCCAAGCATAAAGCAGGATCAAAAAGAAAGAAAAACAATTCCCATTAGCCAAGAAACTCAGCTTCCAGCACAGCATCAAAGAGTTTAAGATTCTAACTAGTTGCTACTAGGTGGAAGAAAAACTGAAGATCTCATGCAGAGGAACTTTGAAAGATTGTCCAAGTATAAACTGTTTTATGTTTTTAATTATTAGGATTTGGATGGAGTTGAAATAAGTAAGTAATTATGGCGGCTTGCACAGGTTCGTACTCTGAAAAAGGAATAAGCTCCTACATGAGAGAAGTTAATTGTAATGTTTTTCGTGTTCTGCAGTACATATATTGGCTTATTTAAACATTGATTGAAGCTCCTTTTTCATTCCCTCTTTGCTGACTGTACTTAAATATCCTTACAAAGTGTTTACCACCAGATACAATTAAGGTCTCCCACCACCTGACTTCCCATCCTGTGGCCTCAACAAAACCTTTTTTTTTTTTTTCAAATTCTGTGTTCATCCAACAAATACTTTAAAAAGTTAAGTCTAAGTGGAAATAATGCTGTTGGAGCCCAAAGCAGAGACTTGATTGGTGAGGACAGTGGTCAGACCCCCCTGGAGGTTGGACTGCTTCCTGACTTAATTGAGAAGGCTCTCCCTGGCTGCAAGTGGGATGGTGGCTGTCGTAGGTCAGGGCCAGGGTGACTGCAGTCTGGACGAAGGCGTGCTGGGAGGAAGGGAGAGACCTGAGAGATTTGGCCAAGTGCTCTGCTCCTTTCTAAGCCTGGTTCCCCTCGCTGCCACATAAATAGCTACTATTTATTGAGCAATTTTCATGTGCCAATAAATAAGCGACATGTGATGATATATCACATATATTTTAATAATACTTCTATCAGCTCTGTGAGATACACTCCTATTCTCCAATCCCCCGATATTTATCAGTCACATTTATTTATTTATTTATTTTAGTTTTTTATTTTTTTTCCACACACTAACCTGTAGAAGGGATTTATTTATTGTTTGTTTTAAGGATTTATATACTTGTTTACTTTTATCCATTCCCCCCCGGGGGGGGGGGCCCCCCCTTTTGCTGTTTTTGTGTCCATTCGCTGGGTAACTCTCTGTGTCCGTTTCCTGCCCTCTCTCCTCCTTTCTTCACCAGGATTCAATCCTCGGAACCTTTGATGTGAGAGAAAGGCGTCCTACCACCTGCGCCACCTTAGTTCCTGGTTTTTTGGCGCATCTCGTCTTGGCTTTCCCATGTCACCCTCCTGTTATGTCATCATCTTGCTGCATGGCTTGCGGGGTCTGGTGGCTTACTTGCGTGTGGGGCCTGGGGTGCTCACCCGCTCATGGGGCCTGGCAGCACACCCACGCATGGGGCCTGGTGGCCCACATGCCTTCTTTATTTTTCTTTTTTTCATTTTTACCGGGAGGTCCTGGGGATCAAACCCAGGTCCCTCTATATGGGAGATGGACACCCAACCACCTGAGCCACATCCGTCCCCCTGCTATTATCTCTTAAAGTTGACCAAAAATACCTAGTTAGTTTTTTCCCATATAGGATGGTGATATAATAAATCAAACTTAGTTTATCACCAGCATTCTAAAAACCAGACCTAGGGAGAAAAACTAGGTCTGGGGACACATGCTAGTTCCTAATGTAGTGAATGTTTAGCCTACCCTGATTATCACAAAATCAGGACAGCGAGAATATTTGCAACACATTTATTTTTGAGTGACATTAGACTATTATCTCCTGGCGGAAAGGGGACATAGTTTTTCACTATAATATATTTGATGAGCTGTGTGTCGTAGCCCATGCTCTTCTGGTACAACATGGTCATTAATACCTTGCTTCCAGTGCATAAGTGACTTTCTTTCATTTAGTGTATGTTTCAAATTCAGTATTTTGAATTTTGTGATCCTTAATGGGAAATTAAATAACCTTAAATTAGCTTATAAGTGAAAAAGGAAAGATGTAATTCTGAGTATCAGATGTTACAGGGAAAATCCGTGAAAAGTCGCTCCATACTTTAGATACTATCCAGGATGTTCCAGTGTTGTTATTCAAGTTTCAGTTTTTATTTGTTGCTCGTGCTTGACATTCTGGCCAAAGTCTTACATTAAGGAACTTGAGGGCCTGTTGTTAAGTGTGCAGACATACTTTATGGCCATGAAAGAAGATGAAGATGTTGGTCTCTACAGAGTGTGCTAGTACTAGTTCTTTAAATAGTAAGGGACCTTCTAAAGTTTCAGAAAAGTTAGCACAAGAGAAAGAGGATTGTGGGGTGAAGCTGATGAAGAGCCTGCTTTTTAATGGTGACAGCAATAAAAGGTGCTGACAAGTTGGAATATTATTGATGATCTTTCTTTGAGACCCCTAAACACTATTTGTACCTCTGTTGGCTATTTATTACTTCTTTGACTTTGTGTTCATTCGTTCATTCATTCATTAATTCCAAGTCCCTTGGAACTTGGCTTTTACCCACAAGAAGCTTAGACTGTAATTCTGTTTAAAACATGCTATATATAATGCATGATGGTTGTATGTGTATAGACTTACCAAGTTGCAAATAGGGACCATGTATATTCCCCACAAGTACCTAACTGCTCATTGCATATAGTTTATGGCAAATATTTGTTGAAGGAAAGACAGCTGGACAGTTGAAAAGATGTCTAACTCTGGGAAAAAAGTGGCAGGCAAATTTGGCCTCATTGGAGAAATCGCCATTCCTTTGGTTTAGTTTAAGGCCTACTGTTCTGTTAGCCTGATGTATATGATGCCAGTCATCCAGATGAGAGCTTAAAAACCCAGTCAAGTTTTGCCTTTTGACTTCTAAGATATTAAGCTCCTGGTTCATAGACAGATTGTATTTGTGTGTGTGTATTGAAACATCTGACTTTTTGGTAGTAAGGATCCAGAAGGCTGGTTTATTAAACAAAAAACGGATGTTTGGAATTATTAATTACTTATTATAACCTGGGGCTCTTTTTTTTTTTTATAGGCGAGTGGCTGAACTGTTTATGTTTGATTTTGAAATCAGTGGAATTCATCTAGATAAAGAAAAGGTAAATCTTCCCTCTCTATAATTTATTTCACTAACATTTACACAATATATTTGTTGTTTCTGTCCTTGTATATTGCTTGAATTTGCATATTATAAAAACCCGAAGGTCTTTTATCAGCTGTGAAAGTTGTCTATAGGTTGTATTTGAATGTAGTGCTCTCTGGAAGTTGATAGTTCAGAATTAAGAAATGGCTTGAGGCAGTTGGGTGTCTTAGATGGTAATGCCATTAGGATGAGAAAGGCATTATCACAGAAAGACTGGCAAGCTGAGTCCATTGAAAACTGAAAATTAAGTTCTGGAAGTGAAAGTCCAGGTACTATCAAGACCATTACCTGAGAGTGTGTGTTGGTATTTTACACACCTTTGCTGCACACACAGACTTCTGTTGTGAAAGCAGTAAGCATAGGTAATGCAGTGTAGAGACTGCGATGGAGGGGACTTGTGCATCGTCCACGTTCCCGTCCTTAGCTCCCAGGACTTCTAACCCTGGGCACTGCTCTTTCTAGAACATTATGCTCTAAGAAACCTAGTGTCCCATAGTCATTCAGTATTAAGCTCAGCGTTGAAAAAACGGAGTGACTTGGCTGCTACTGAAAGGTCCTCTTGCCTTATGGTATCTCCCTCACTTGCCTGTACTCCAGTCGGTCATGGCTATGTTTGGTTTGTAGAGATAAATCAGTCTGTCCTAATGAATACAGTAATTAAGCCACTTCCCTATGAACAGAGATTAGATTATCTGAGTCCCTTGGAAAGTAGAGAGCAGGGTCTTGGGGAGAGATAGCCTCTGCAGTAGATAAACACTATCATTTGGATAGGTGCGGCTGGGTTTGGGTAATGCTGGGGGCACTGGCATGCCTGACGTGTTCACGTGGGCTGCAAGGGACAGCACATGTCCTTGCTCTGACCGGAGCCCGGCAGGCCTTCCCGGCGTCCCCGGAGGCTGACCGACTGCTGGACACTGACTGTTCCTTAAATGAACTGAACTCACCTGCTTTTTTCTAAACCACATTTATTAATGTGTCTTTGTGCCACTGTTCTCTCCGAGTCACCCAAAATAAAATTTGGGAGTCAGTTTATACTTTGTCCATCCTAATGCTCTCATATCTTTCATTTTATTTGAAGGTCTCATATGAATATAACTTAAAAGTTTAAAATGAATGGAAATATATCATTCTAGCCATAATTTAATAAATAATGCAACAATTTCATAGGATTTTTGGAGTTCATAGGACTGTACACGTAATTGTTATCTCAGAGTGATGAAATGATATGCCCAGCAGGTCATTGGTGAAGTCAGAAAGTCAACCTGATTTTTATTTCTCCAGGGATTTTATCAGGTGATAACTTCTTTGAAACAATTCATTTTATCACATTATAAATACTTTTTCATAAGGGCTTTGGAGAAAATTTTTGGCCCTAGAGTCTAACTTTCAGTTATCTATCATCTTTTTTGCTGTTCCATTGGTTACCATTAGGTGGTGATAAATGGCCATATTAGAAACAAAGAAATCCAGGACTACAAGGACTTTGGAGTCATTGAAAACTATTTACCCTGTTTTTTACATGAGGTTTGATTTTTCTCTATTGAAATATTTTTGATTTTGAATATAGCTTAGTTTTTTTCAGAATATTTTATCAAGCTTGTGCCTACATCATATCTTTTTAAAAAAATTTTTTATTAGTGCTGCTCCATCATTTTTAGGGTCTTTCTACAGTTTAGCCTTTATTAATAGCTACTGACCCCTTCCAAGAAAGGTGTGTTGATACATGTGAAATTTTCATGTAATTTCACCTGAAGCTCATCACGAGCCCAGGTCCAGGCGCCTGTTTATTTTCTAGTAAGGCATAACTGAAAATTCATCCCTCGTGCCCTAGGTAGACTGGACTACAATTACATGGACTGAACTTTATATTTCATATTAAGGCATTTATGGTGATCCTTTTAATAATGTACCTCTTCTTAGGATTGTGTGTTGTGAAGATGTGACTAGAAAGCTAAAACCTGCACAGGTGTGCCGGCACCCTCTGCATCTCTGACTGTCTCAGGGCACAGCAGGTGTGAGGCTCTGTGCATGGCGCCAGGGAGACAGCTGGGGGGTGCGACCCCGTCCTTGTAGACCGCCTATCTCTTTCCTCTTACCACTGCACTGCTATCATTACCGAGTAACTAGAGTATAGATAAAACAAGAATTTTAGAAACGCATTTCCTCCCTTCTGGATGTTCATTTTATTTTTTGTGGAGAATTCTATCAATAATTTCCCCTTCTCCTTTGCTCTTCTAGCCAAATCTTTTAGCCTGAATACATTTTATAACCTATCCTTCAAATACTTAATTTTTTAAAGCTAAAGTTACTTTTTAAGGGTCAAATTGAATACATACAACCAGCTCACAGTCCTCTGACTCAACTCAGGGTTTTTTGTTTTTTTAAGGAGAGTCTATTCTGTATTTCTTTTTTTTTTTTTTTTTTTTAAAGATTTTATTTATTTATTCATTTATCCCCCCCTTGCTGCTTGTGCTCGCTGGGTCAGCTAACCATGCCGTGCGGGTGGGCCTGCCCCCACCAGGAGGTCCCGGGAACCGAACCTGGGGCCTCCCATATGGTAAACGGGAGCCCCACTGATTGAGCCACAGCCACTTCCCACTGTATTTCTTAATGTTGTTAATTTCAAAGATCAGTTATATAACCTAGACATAAAGTAGAACTCTAGAAGTTATGTAAATCTTAAAACATAGAAGCACTATACCAATGATAAGGCTAATTGTTATCTTGAGATATTGTTTATGGAAAAAAAACCAATTAATATATTTATAATATGTAGATTTTACAAATTATATATTGTACATTCATAGACAATATGGCATCAATTTATTTTCTCGTCTAATGTATTTAATATGTAAATTATAATGATGTTTAATGTATTTAATATGTAAATTATAATGATGTCCCTTCATATATAGGTTGAGTTGCCATTTTTATAGGTGTTCTATGAAATTAATTTTGAAATATTAATTTTAAATAAAAATCTCTTCTTCCCATGTACAGCGTAAAAGAGCAGTGGACCTTAATGTTAAGATCTTGGATTTGAGTACTAAATTTCTTATGGGCACAAACCTTCCCAACAAGATCGATAAGCATCTCTTGCCAGAGCACATTCGCCATAACTTTTTCATCAGTGGGAATCATGTCGTCATCGATGGTTTACATGCAGAAGCACCAGATGACGTGGTCTGTATATTTCAGCCTCTTTGTATGTTCCGCCTGTATGTTGCTATTGCTTTAAACCACAACTCAGTGATGATATAATAAAACCCTTAAAATACTTGAGTATTGCTAGGCCCTAAAAAAATTAACTCAGGGGATCATTAATTCCATACAAGTGTTGAATAAAGAAAATGATGCCATTACTTATATCTAATGAAGAACTCCTCATATGTAAAGTATAAGAAATAACAGCAGTGATTATCAACATTTTAGACTGCTCAGATTTTTAACATATGTAGCCTTTGCTTCATCTGCTTTCAGGTGCTTTGTGGCAAAGAGGCACACATGTCAGGTAAAACTTTGGATCTCCAGGAAAGTATCCTATTGTATCCCATGCTACTGTCTGACTCTAAAAACTTTTTCATCCTGTTTAAATCACTTGAGTATTTCTAAGGCCAGGTGCAGTGGTGAGATTCAGCCTGGACTGTTGTTGCCGAGGACTTTGTGTCCTGGTATTTATGTTGTTCACCATTTGTTTTTTCAATATAGGTGCGAGAGGCTGCTTATAAAATTTTTCTTTACCCTGATGCTGGTCAGTTGAACTGTTTAGAGGAATTGCTCCGTAACAGAGATCTCCTGGCAAAGTTAGTAGGATATTCTACATTTTCCCACAGGGCTCTCCAAGGAACAATAGCTCAAAATCCAGGTAGGCTCATTTATCCAACTTCTAAGGACAAAAATAGGGTTTGCATGAAACTGAGCTTCTGATGTTGAACAACTGTAAATTAATGTTCTATTTGTAATATATGCATACCCATTAATTGGGATTTTTCTACATGTTTTGGCTAGGAACGTTTTTTAAATAGAGCTAATAAGTTGGCATTTATTCTATCCAACCAAGGAACGTTATTTCATGTGCATTTTGAGAGTAAATCATACCTAAATTTTCATTTGACACTGGTTTAAATAATTTTCATTTTAGCGCAACTAGTTTTTGTGTTCAGTCTAACCAGATTGTGCCATTGCTTAGAATCAGGGTGAGAGAGGATAAAAGATCAGTATTTCCATTGTGGTCAAGGTTAACTGTTGGCTAGGTCATATAATAACAGATGGCCCTCTAAACCCCCTTTTTAGAGAGAGGGGTCCTTTTTGGGAAGGTTTGTGCTGGTGGGGGGTGGGAGGAGAGTCTCTTTCCTTGGGTTTGTGATAAGTGCCTTATGCTATCTTGAGTTGTTTATGATTTATAATGTAAAGAGAAGATGTTACATAATAATAATATAAATGGATAGGGTATGTTTCTTCAAAGACATTTATTAAATTCCAGTTACAATTTAGGCACTGAGTCAGGCATAGGGTGGTGATGATGGTGGAGCTGTTCAGATCAAGATCGACTTGAGAGGTAGAATTGATAAGACACGGTGAGGGGTTGTGGGGAGAGGAGATAGTGGCTGATGACCTTGGTTTCTGGATGGACAATGTCCTTCATTGAAATAGGGAACACTGGAAATGGGCCCTGTTTGGGAGGAAGATTGTTCTTTTTTTTTTTTTCAGATTTATGTTATTTATTTATCCCCACCCCCCCATTGTTTGCATTCACTCTCTGCTGTCTGTGTCCATTCACTGTGTGTTCTCTGTGTCTGCTTGTCTTCTCTTTAGGAGGAACCGGGAACTGAACCGGGACCTCACATGTAGTAGAGAGGCACTCAATCACCTGAGCCACCACCTCAGCTTCCTAGTTTGTCTTTCCTCTTTGTGTCTCTTTTATTGTGTCATCTTTTTTTTTTTACTGGGAGGTTCCGGGGAATGAACCCAGGTCCCTCCATATGGGAGACAGATGCCCAACCATTTGAGCCACATCCGTCCCCCTATTTTTTTTTTTTTTTTTTTAAAGATTTTATTTATTTATTCATTTATCTCCCCCATGCTGCTTGTGCTCGCTGGGTCAGCCAACCACGCCGTGCGGGCGGGTCTGCCCTCACCAGGAGGCCCCGGGAACCGAACCCGGGGCCTCCCATATGGTAAACGGGAGCCCTACTGATTGAGCCACAGCTGCTTCCCAATCCGTCCCCCTATTGTGTCATCTTGTTGAGTCAGCTTGCTGTGCCTGCCTGCCACGCCAGCTCGCCTTCTCCAGGAGGCACTGGAAACTGAACCTAGGACCTCCCATATGGTAGGCGGAAGCCCAATTGCTTGAGCCACATCCGTTTCCCAAGATTACGTTCTTAATTCCGTTCCATCTTTATTCCTTCCATGTTTAGTCCATCTTTCTCTAGCATGTTCATTTCTTCCCCAAGGTTTTCTTAAATCCATCCTTTCATAATTGACCATTTCCCTTGACCTCTCAAAGTTTCTGCCAAGCCCTGGGCACAGCACGCTCATTGCAGCCTAGGGACCTTTGTTCATGTCATCCTCCTCCTGGGAAAGCTTCCCCTTCTTAATCTGGCTGCTAAAACCTTACCTAGTTTGTCAATGGTTGGCTCAAAACCCATCTCTTTGATGAAACTTTTGTTAAACATTTTCACTTTCTTTGGAGTCTCGTGTCCTTTAACCCTTAAAACACTTAAATGTTATTATTACTTAAAAATATAGTATTCCACATAACCCCATTCCTAAACAAATATTGTATCATTTTGGATGTTTTTCAGTAGTTACTGTTGTCATGAGATTGTTATAATAATAGTCTAAATTTATTCAGTGTTCACTCTGAGCCATCATCTCATTTAATTCCTTACAGCCTTGGACAGAGATAGGTACCTGTGTCCATTTCACAGACAAGGAAACAAGGATTAGGTTATACTACTAAGGAGGGGCAGAGCTGAAACCCAGACCCAGGCACTACATTTATGGTCTTCCATAGGCTGCTTGAGATCAAAAGTCCTGTCTCTTATATCATCTACACTCTCTATCTTCAGTCATTGACTCAACAAATATTTATGGAGTGCCTACTCTATGTCAGACCTTATCCTAGGCACTGGAAATAAATCATTGCATATAACAGATGAAAGTTCTTGCTCCTATATAAGTTTACATTCTTGTGCGGGAAGACAGATGAGCAAAATAAATAGGTAAAGTGTGTATTCTATTAGTTAATCCATGTTGTGGAGCACAATTGAATAGGGAAGGGATAAGGAATGCGTTGTATAGGGTGGTGTCGTACTTTTAACCAGAGTTGTCAGGGAAGGGCTTGCTGAGAAGGTGACATGGGAGCAAAGGCTTGAAGGAGGTACAGAAATGAGTCTGTGGCTTTTTAGGGAAAGAGGGAGCAGGATAAGCAAGTGCAAAGGGCCTGAGGCAGAAAAGTGCCTGACATGTTTGAGGAAAAGCAAAGAGGGCAAAGTGGCTCGAGTAAGCGAAGGGCTGGGTCAAGCAGGGCCATCACTCTGAGTGAGGCGAGAAACTGCAGGGTTTTGAGCAAAGTGAGATAATCCGATTTACATTTTAATGGTAGGTCCTGTACCCTGATATTGAGACTAGACTGCAAAGAGGCAAGGGTAGCAGAGAGACCATATGGAAGCTATTGTGCAATAATCATGACAAGCAGGGAGGTGGCAGTGGAGGTGGCTGCTGAAGGTTCACAAGGATGTAAAATTGGAGTAGACAGGGAAGGATCGGAAGATGCGAGCAGAGAGGAGAAGGAAAGGGAAATGGGGCAAACAGAGGGTGAGGGGGCCATTTACGTGGCAGGTGAATTAGAAATCATTTTACAGCGAGGCATTTATCTTCAGGGGACTTCAGGTTCAGTCTTTTAATGTGACACTTTTGCCAGGCATGTTAATTGAGGTAGATTCTCATGTAAATGGCTAGGAAAACAAAATGGATGAAAGTTAGTAAAAAATGCTTGTTTAGAAGGAAAAAGCATACATGGGGAGTTACTTGAAAACAGTTCTGCAAGGCAGCTGACATGATATCCTGAAATGAGCTCTCATTTTTAACTAAGTAGTTTTTCCCCTGAAATTCCTAATCCCAATTCACGTGGCCCATGAGGAAGCATTTTTTGGATTATTATATATACATCTTATTGAGTATTGGAGTGGCAGAGACCCCATGGCTTCTTGGCTTAGATTAACCTCTGTCCTTTTCTCAGCCTTCTCTTTAACTCAGAAAGGAGATAACTTAAATTGAAGAGAGGACAAGAAACTTAAAACCATTGAAAAGATCATCTGGAAGATATGAAAGCAATGTTTGTGGCAAATTCTGAAATGCATATGGAAGCACTATCTGCATAAAGCCATGGCCAAAAAATCCTAACTTCAGAAGTACACAGGAAACATTTCCTATCATAGGAAGTAATTGTTCTCCCACTGCATTGCCTTTAGGGGTTTGTAAAATATGACTTATGGCTGAGGATTTTAGGTACTTAAAAATATTCTATTGGAATTTAAATTTTTAATGTTCTAATTTTGCTGTACTTTCTTTTGATATTGATCCTGAACAGATCATTCTACAGCTGTCTATAAAAGCAAAAATAGTTACCCAGAAAAACATTGGTTTTTTAAAAAAATTTAATTTTCAGTAAATCATACAACTAAACTGTACCGATTTTTATGAACAAATCAGTCTAGCTATCTCTTTGTAAAACTTAGAAAAAAATTAGACATGTCTGAGGAACTTATTTTTCTTTTACACATGAATAAATAGAAACACGTTGAGATTTTGGATTCTTTTCTTTAGCCTCCCATGAACTCTTTTCCATTTTGGGGTATAATCCGAGGCTTTTGGTGATTGCTCTGCTAGTTTAATTTGTTTTTCTGATAAGGAGCTCATCCTCATCTAGAAATGCTTTGTGCCTAGTATGTGTTAACAGTCTTGCTTCGCTTTGCAGATGAGCCCTCTCGGGGCCCTGAAGTACATAGATGAGGATCCTGTTATAACTTTAACAGGTCCTTTCATTTCACTTTAGGTAATTAACCATTTTCTTTTGGATTTCATTTTTAGAGACTGTCATGCAATTCCTTGAGAAACTGTCTGACAAACTTTCTGAAAGGTTAGTTTTTATTCTACTCTTTTCAAGCGTATGTCATTTATTGCTGTTTGTTGTTTTTTAATGACTTGATATATAAAAATCTAGGAAGCAGCCTATTAAGAAAATGAGTGTTTGGGATGTTGGATCAGATCTGTCGACTATCCAAGAGTCCACTATCTATGGATTATTCTTTGAATGGACATAGCGGTCTTCTAAGCTGCCAAATTGAAAACATAGGCAGGGAAGCGGCTGTGGCTCAATCAGTAGGGTTCCCGTTTGCCATATGGGAGGCCCTAGGTTCGGTTCCCGGGGCCTCCTGGTGAAGGCAGGCCCGCCCGCGCAGCGTGGTTAGCTGACCCAGCGAGCACAAGCAGCAAGGTGGGGATAAATGAATAAATAAATTTTAAAAAATCTTTAAAAAAAAAAAAAGAAAACATAGGCAGTCCCTTCTGATTAACTCATTACCTTCTGGAACCCATCATACATGTGTAAATTTAAAATTTTTCTACAACAGTTTGAAGCCAGTACCATTAATTTTATAATAAAAGTCTGTAGAATGTTGTATTTCCTTTCTCTCGGCCTAAATACAAGAGGCTCAGGGATGTGGTGAAGTAACCTGTTTTTGATTTTACATATTTTAAGAATGCTCTGCCTCCCTCTTATCCTTTCAAGCTGGAGTGTTCTAATGTCTTTAGTGGGCCCCTTATTCCCTCCCTGCCTTCACTTGTGCTCAGCTGCCCAGTTTGGTCCTGTGCTGACCTCCACTAGCTCTCTTCTTGGGCCATCATCTCTGTTGAGGTCCAAACTTGCACCACTTTAGATGCCTAGGGTTGCAGGTAGGCATGCCACGGTCTGTGAAAGAGAGCGATGTTTTCTCTTTTCCCTCTTTGCAGTGCTGTCTTAAAACTTCACTGGCCTTTTTGACTACATAAAATTTGAACTCAAATTTTTGTTTGGTTCATAAACACATGCCTTAGAGCCCATTACTCTCTAATTTGGCTTATGTATATAAACTCTAAAATTTTCTTTTATTAATCCTAGTGAACCATTCACTGTATCTTTGATATAATGAAGAGGGAAATTACTTTGTTGCTTAAGGGTTAGTATTCTTTCTCCATTTATATGTAGCTATAGATTAGATTTTCAGCAAACATATCTTCATAATTTTACAGTTATATATAGGAGCTAATTCTAACAGGGACTACATATTCTACAAACACTAAGCACCTACTTAATTATTGCCCAGCTAGAGTTTTTCTGTAAGGGAAAAATTACAAGTGGACATCTTAAATATAATGGATATTCATATTCTTTTCCAGAAAGTTATTTGTCAGTCTTTTGACTTTTTGAAGTATATCTGAAAGTAGTGAGTTAAAGTTTGTAGATTAATATGCTAATGTTTCTGTAAAGTTCCTAGTTTTCCAAGACTTAATACTTTCCTTTTTTTAAAAAAAGAGTTTTATTGAGATATATTTACATGGCATACAATGCCTCAGTCAAAGCCTTAGTATTTTCAAGACCATCTGCCATGATACTTTTAAAGGTAGAAATTGCAGTAACTTACTGATGTGTATATTACTGTTCCTTTGAACACTCATGTAAGATTTGGATTAGTACAGGTTGATATTTGCAGAACAAATTATATCAGTTTTTTCATAAACATTGGAAAGTAACAGAAGCAAACTTTTTCTTTTATAATATAATTATTAAAATTTTGTTCTAACAACTAATAATGAACCTGTGTTACAGAACGGTAAAAGATTTTGAGATGATACGAGGGATGAAAATGAAACTAAATCCTCAAAATTCTGTAAGTTACTATGTTGGAATAATAATGTAACATAATATATTACTTATATATGTATACATACAATATGTGTAATATAATAATATGCTTATTATAGTATGAACATCTATTAGCTGAGGTCATTATCTTTTGACTAGAATTTATTGTGATATGCTGGAGGTGTATATAATCTTTTTTCTTATCCTTGGTTTTGGTGAATAAAGATATTGAAATGTTTGATCCATATATCCAATTCTGATGTAGCCTGAAATCCAGCATTCCTGTTAATTAGTTGATATATTTCAAATATGTATATATGCACACACATACATATACACATATGTGTGCAAACAAATGTAAAAATGTCTGTTAGCACAAGGTATGTCAAGATAAATGAATGCAAAGGCTGCTTCTGTTATATAAGAAGGCTTGTGCTGGCAAATAGTGATCTTAACCATCAGTGTTAACTGCTGTTTACTTGTTTATTTTGTTTACTAATTCATGTAGCTCAATTTAATAGACAGTATAGACAGACAAAGGATACCCCATTCTAAAAACATGAGTTGTTTTCAATCATAAGATCCTTTGATGACACGATGTTATAGTATAGGTCAAGTGTCCTTGTGGCCAGAATGCTGCCTAAGTGATGGGGATGTCCAAAGAAGTGATGGGATTCCGGTTATTATGATCTGAGCTCCCGTGTGGTCCGAGGATGCTTCCGGATTGCTGGGGCCATCTCTGGCTTGAGCCTTCATCCTCCCTAGATGTGTGTATAGCTTACTGATACAGGTTATCCTCCAGATATGTATCAAATGCCGCATCTTCTCATGCATTCCCTGTTTTGGTGAGTGGCTCCCTCATTGACCCTGCTACCCAAGCCAGAACCCGGGCTTAGTCTAGGCCAGTGGTTCTCAAAGTGCGGTCCCAGGACCAGCGGCGTCAGCGTTGCCTGGATGGTTCTTACTTCTCACCTAGATTATAATTGTGTAAACCAGTTGCTTGACTGGTTGTCCAGCCTTTTGTTCTGGCTGCCCTCAGCCATCCTGGATTCAGGCTGCTTAGCAACGTGCCGAGTTCGGTGTTATGCAGAGATTAGACACAGGCTCAACACTGACATGAAAGATGAATGAGTGAATGAATTGCCAACAGTGATTTTTCAAAAAAGACCTGATCTCATCACTTTCTTGTTTAACATTCTTCAATAGCTTCCTATACTTCTCAGGTTTACCTTCATCTTTCTTAGCTTTTCCCACCAAGCCCATGGTGATTGGCCCTTACCTGCTTCTCTCACCTTATCTTCTGCTCCCCCTGTAAGCCAGGTTAGTGTACTTTGCTCTCTGCTATTACCTGTGTGATGCTCATGTGCTTTCTTTACTTACTTTTGCTGTGCCTTCCCTTGCCTTGCTTTCTCTCATTCTTTAATTCTCACTGATATTTATGTGTCAGCCACTATGGCAGGCAGTCTCCAGACATTCACGTATACTCTGCACAGATGAGAAAGGCTGTTCCCCCTTTCTCATCTGGCTTAACTCCTCCCATCTTGCAGAATTCTACTTAGGCATCGCCTCCTCCAAAAACATTTCCTGACTCACCATTCTGATTTAAATGTGCTTCTCAGGGGCCCTATTGCACCTTGCACAATATTGTAGATTCTCCGATGGGTGAATCCCTTGTCTTTCTACCTGGCCAGTCCATTAGCTCCTTGACACAGGGACTGGGTCTTATTCATGCTTGCACCATCAGATCCTGCATTTCCCCTGGCACCCTCTAGATAGAAATCATCATCTACTGAAGGAAGTGTGTACCAGGAGCTGAGCACTCAGGTGCTACAGGTCCAGAGACACAGACCCTCCCTTAGGAGCTCATGACCTGGTGGGAGAGAAGGAAGATAAACACACAGGTATCCATTGGCATATGTCCCATGCTAGAAGTATAATCATGGTATATGGGAATACAGAGAAAGAACACCCTGTTACAGGAGGGGATCCTATCTGAGCAGACATAGTAACGAAGACAGCAGCCAACTATGACTGAGCTCTCACTGGACACCAGGAGCTGGTGCGTTGAGAATCCCCATTTGGTAGATGCCCTTGATTCATTCAGCCGCTATTGACTGAGTGACTACTATTTACCAGGCACTATTCAGGGTGCCAGGATGTAATAGAGAGCACGGCAAAGTATCTGCCCTCCTGCAGCTTACATTCCAGTAGGAGAAAACAGAAAACAAATGGAAGAAAAGGAATGATTTTCTTTTTTTTATGTGAGATGTGAGATGGCAATAAGGACTACAGAGAAAAATAATGCAGAGAAGGGGGGATGGGGGCTGCTGTTTTATATGAATTGGTCTGGGAAGACTTCTCCATAGATGACACTTGAGCAGAGACACGCAAGGAGTGAGGAATGAGCCATCAGAGAGGACAGCTGGCACAAAGGGCCGAGGCAGGCATGGCCAGGGAACTGGGATGGAGCCCATGGGCTGGAGTGAGTGGGTAAGGGAAGCATGCAGGAGGTGGGCTCAGATATATGGTGGGGTTGGGAGCCAGTTGTGTAGAAGGAAGATGGAAAGGCATTGGAGAGCAGCAGTAAACCTTTCCAGCTGAACCCTGGGCAGTCTGATCGCCCGCCTGGGCTCTTAACCACTGTTTTGTCACCTGGACAGTTTGCGGGGAGGGTGATGCATTCGTGTACTCAAGCTCTCCTTTCTTTCAGTTTTCTGTACCAGTCATCAAAATACTGTTATTACAATACTTCCTTATGACACATTTTCTTTGCCAAGATTGGAGTTAATTCTGCCTTAGTTCCATTTTAAATAGTTGCTTTCGTTTTGAGGATCCACCCTAAGCTTCTTGCTTAGATTTCGAAAGAACCGTAATCTTTCCTTTAGTGCTCTAATCTCACCTACAGTATGTTTTATGGATTCATACATCGTTTACATTTTGGGAAAAATTTCAACATGGCTAATTTAACTGATTAATGTTGGCTTTTGTTTACATTTTAGAATGACATCTGTTTACCTTTCCCCAAATTCTAGGGTTGTGGCTTCTTTATATCACTCCACCCATTGATTACAGAGAGGTAAAAATAAGGATACACCGAGCTATGAATGTCTAGAGTTTTTATAAACTTTTTCTGAGATGATAATAGATTTACTTTTTTTTTTTTCCTACCGGGAGGTCCCGGGGATCGAACCCAGGTCCCTCCGTATGGGTGACAGACGCCCAACCATTTGAGCAACTTCCGCCCCCCAGATTTACATTTTTTAAGCTGGCTAAATTATTGGTAGAAACCCTGAAACAGTTGCTTTCGTAACAGTGCGTTATTCCATTGTAGGAGTTAATGCCTTGGGATCCCCCTTACTACAGTGGCGTGGTTCGTGCAGAGAGGTAAGTGTCCAGTATTTTGAGAAATGCTCACCCATGAGAAGGAAGATGAAAACTAATACCTCTTGAGCACACTTTGCACATTAATTCTGCAGCTGCTGTCGTCCATTCAGTTGCCCATGTCACAAACCTGCGTCTCCACAGCCCCATCCCCTCAGCTGGCACAGTCCACTCATGCCCACGCACGTTTTCATGAGGTTACAGAGACCTGCGCTTGGTCGCAGTCCCACACTCGACTCCTCTCTTGCGTCCCCATCCTTCAGCTGCCAGTGCCACTTCCTCCATTAAGCTCCCCATGGGGTCCACAGCCTGGTCCCTCTCCTCCTGCCCCTGGGCGTAGCGGCCTTTTGCGCCTCCCACCCCATGGGCACCTTGGGGACGGGCCTCTGCCGGGAGCCTGGTGGTATCCCATGACCAGCCCAGGGAAGGAGCTCAGCAGGTGTGCTTGAGCCAGTGAAGGAAGGAGGTCGTGCCTGGCATTGTGCTAGAGGTTTTCTTAGGTTTTCTTCCTTTTATATGAACATATTTTCAACACATTACTGGCACAGCTGGAGGATATCAATGAAATAAAGATTTAGGCAAGTTAAGTTGACCGAAGTACACCTCTGGCTTCTCTATCCTCCTGTGTTTATTATATTGTAGCAAAGCGGTAGATCCTCCCTCCCCCATTATATCCTATTTTTTCATTTTTATATTTACCTGTAAACTCCCCAAAACATAGTGGTTGGTTTAAAGGGAAAACATTTAAAAATGTTTATGTCCCAAATAACTATGCATACAATAATGGGGATTAAAAAATTAAAAATACAGCTCAGAGAACACCTTTAACAAACATCATTTTTCTTTTATAGTTCACATATGGAATATACAGTTTAAAAGTGTTAAGATTGATTTAAGGGAATGGAAGAAAATATCCGTTTTTTGCTTTTTTCCTCATTAAAGCATGCTGACATAGAGCATGATAATATATTTATTTGATTAGTATTAAACTTTAAAATCTTTTTGTTAACATGTTTTATTCAGTTATCAAGTAAAAAGTAGTAGTTTTCTCTCCAAAATTAGAGTTTATTTTATTTCTTTTGCCATTGGTCATAAAAGCAGAAAATGATAACTTTATTTGCTCTTTTCTGCACCTACATGGCAAGGTGTTGTAAGATCAGTTGGTGTGTTAAGGAGCTCACTCAATTTTCCTTTATTTTCCCCTCTTTGTTCCTCTGTTAAGTCACTGTTTCCGAAACCAGTCTTACTTAAGAAGCATAGTTGACTCATAACCTTTCGCTAATAATGCTCTGCCAGCTGATAATTGGTACACATTTGAGCACAATCTGAAAGCAGATTGTTATTCACAATTGATAATAATTTGTGCTAAACAGTGAATTCTTAGAAAATATTATAACTTAAGATGTTGTTTTACAAATGAATTTATAGTTGTAAAACTGTGACTCTGCTCCCTAAAGTTGTATAAAAAATATAATTTCTCTTATAAAATTCTTTCCAAGAAATATCTGGGTTGGTTGCTTGGTCTGCTAAAGATGTAACAGAAAGGAACAATTTATTTATTAATTTTTCCATATTTATATAAAATATTTGATTTTTGACATTGGAAAGTAAATTAGATATATTTCTTTCTAGTTTTGCTTCTGTGATTTTTATATATTATTCATTTCATGTTATACGCCCCCCGCAAATTAATCTAACAAATACCTTAGACATTAAGTTACATGATAAATTTGTCATTTGTCTAGGCTCTCTGAGTATAATTTGCCCAAATGGTGATTCTCTGGAAATTATATATGATTATTTGAAGATTTGGATATTCAGTACTCAATCAGAATTTGATCATATGAATTAATTGGGGGTATGAAATCCCAGGGAAGTTTGAGAGTGATCTTCAACAAAAGCTGTGGGATACAGGATAGTGACCCCCTCTTCTCCATTTCTAGGAAAAATACTACATTGGAACGTCTTTATGTTGCTATTACTCTGAAGTAGTTAGAGACCCCTCATACGGTGGGGATGGGCAGGGTCTTATAGGCCAAAACTGCCGCTGGAAAGAACGGGGCTCCCGAGGCGGCAGGGCCTTGGATCAGAGACATGCTCCCTGCAGCCCACAAGCCGCTCAAGTTCCGGCTCCACCAAGGAACCTCGTGTACTTGGGAAGGCTCCTTCTTATCCCGAAGCCTCTTAGCAAGGCCATCTATAAAATGAGGGGGTGATAGCACCTACTTCACAGTTAAGATTAAATGAGATAATGTTTGTATTGTTAGTGGTAAAATAACATTACTATATGGAATTAGCCATCTGTGGAAATTCTAATAGGCAATGGTCCACTCTTAAGAGATGCTTCCTAATAATCTTTAAAATCTTTTGAAGGAGAGGTCAGTTCTCCCTTAAAGCTTCTCTAAGGAAACACTGATGTAAAATAAATGTCTCAGATTAGTTGTGGAATGCACATCAGACTCACTTCTGATAACAACTATTGGAGAAGGGAAGTAGATCTTGCCAATGCTTGTCAACATCACCGTGTCCAGGGCAGAGAAAACTTGTAGCTGACAGGCTAGATAGCTTGGTTTTTTGACACTTAACTCTTCAAGGTCTTAGAATCGTGACTGCCTTCAAAAGAAATTTGGTGCTATCCTTCAAGGCCCTCTGGGACCTTGAATATATAGCAGTATAGCAGTAAATAAATACATATTTATTTGCACTTGTTGTTTACGGCCTGCCCTTCTCATTTATCTCCCACCACTCCTCTTCCTCTACAGTTTATTTCAGTCAAACCACACTTCTCGCTGTTTGGCCCCCAGACCCCTTTCTGTCTCAGTGACAGAGCCTGTGCCCTGTGAGCCGCCAGGCTACTGTCTGCCGTCCTCTGCCTTCCATCCCTGGAGCCTCCTAGGCCTGTTCCCAACCTCAGGCAGCCCCCTTTCCTCCCACCACACTTACAGGCCACCGCTCCTCCTTTGAACTTCTCATTCTAACTATGTGTTCTTGTGGCCGTTTGACCATTCCATCTGTGTTAAATGTGTCTTGTCAACCATATTTTAAAGCTCTTCAGAGCAAAGGTTGTCATATTTCTTCTGTTTGCCATTAAATGCAAAGCATATACCCTGGGCTATCTATACATACTTACTGGTTGATAGCCATTATTCAAGGTTGCCTCTCAGCTCAGTCATTGGCTGGAAATCACTATTAAAAGCAATCCTGTGGTGATTTTTAGGAGAAAGAGAATATGTCATTTTTGGGCGGGAATGACCTTTTTCATGTATCAGAATTGTTTACGACTTGTTGCCAGACGCTTTGGCCATTCTCACTAATTCTTGGAGTAAGAAACCAAAAGCTGTCCTGGGAACACAATGTAACCTACCTTATCACCACAAGGGCTTTAGTTAATTTTAAAGTTCAATACTAGTTCATTTATTTCATTATTAACCCATAAAAGAACCAGGAATAGGGATGCAGAAGTGCTTCAGAAGGGATTGCAAGAATTTGGAGTTTGAAAAATTTTTTAAAAAGTAGCTTTTTAAAAGGCAAAGATTCCATTTTGGTTTGAAGTTTCAATAATCCTGTTTAACAAAATAGATTTGAGAAGCACAGATAATGGAAGAGAAAGGAAATGGGAAATACAATCTTTGGAGTTTAGGGTTAGAAGAGTGGACCAAGTGAAGATTTCTAAATCCTTTTTAGATTCATCGACTTTCAAGAGAAAACTTAAATATGTGGCTTGACACGAAACGAAAAATAGGAGGGGCTTTCCTTGATTTGAGCTTTTCTTCAAGTTAACTCTAGGGGCTTTTTTTTTGGCTTTTATGTTAAATACTTCAGATTTATTTCAAGTTTCTTAGATGTCCACCTAAAGAAAAGATAGAGCCCATTAGAAATAGTACAAGAAATTACTGTATTTTAAAACTGCAGGCAAAAGAGGAGGACGAGTGACGGGCAGTATTAAGGTGATACTAATTTTTTGTGTGTTTTTTTCCCCTAAGTTTTAGTGGTAGATTCTTCATGAAAGAGTACAATTGATACTTTAAGTTAAGAAAAGTATGTATTATTTTATTTGCAATTAACTTGTATTTTGAATAGGTAATATGTTTACATGATTCAACAATCAAATCGTTAAAAGGTCTTCATTGAGAAATTTTTAATCTCTTCCCTGCCCCTGCTCCCCATAGCTAATTATTTTATTTCTCTTTATTTATTTTTTTATTAGCTAATTGTTTTAAATATTCGTTTCAGGTACCCTTCCAGTGTTTCTTTTTTTGGTTTGGTTTGTTTTTTTAATGCTTTGGGGACTTTATTTCTCTTCTCCCCAAAAAGAGTTTCAGTGAAACATATTTCAATTATTTTGGTACTATTTTATATAAACATGTCATTGGAAAGTGGAATTCAGCAGAGTCTTTTTCCCTGCTAAGATATGTTTTCAAAATCCTATAATGGCATGGGAATGTTTTGTATTTTAAACTGTCCAGAAAACATTGGTTTTTCAAGACTTCTCTTTGATATGTGATAGTGCTTACTTTTCTTGTTAGTACATGGTAGGAGTCTGATGTTTTCGATTGCTTTTTAAGAAAAAAACATCTTCATTATTAAAACTTTCTAAATAAACAGAAGAATAAAGAATAATATGAGGAATCCCTATATATCTATCCCTCAGATTCAGTAATTATCAAGATTTTGCCATATGTGTTTTATCTTTTTTTCTTTTATTTCTTTTCTCTTTATCTCCTTCCTCCTCCCTCCCTCCTTTCCTATTTTCTTTTTTCCTCCCTCACTCCTTATTTCCTTCCTCCTCCATACCTTCCTTCCACCCTTTTTGTTATTAAAATAAACCCTAGACTCATCTCATCTCACTCTTACATATTTATTATACATGTCTAAAATAAGGGCACTTATTTACATAATCCCAGTACCATTATTACGTAACAAAGTTAACAGCAATTCATTGGCACCGTCTATTATTTAGTCTATATTCTTATTTCCTTCATAGTTTCAAATCTGCTTTGTTCCAGCTAGTTGTTGGACTCAGGGTCCAAACAAGGCCTACACACTTCATTTGGCTTTTCTTTCTCCTGTGTCTCTTTAACTGTAGGACAGTTTTCTACACGACCTGTCCCTGCCATCCTCCCCTTTTTTTCATGTTTCAACTTATTGAAGAGACCAGGCCATTTGTCCTACAGAATTTCCAGCCTTCTGGATTGTCTGGTTGCCTCTTTGTGGTGTCTTTACCTGGTTCCTCTTTTCCTGAACTTCCAGTAAGTTGAATGGTATATTGAAAGACTTGATTGACGCACTTAACATTTTTGGCAAGAATACTCGTAGGTGGTGGTATAAACTTTGTGTCGCACTACATAAGAGTACATGAAATGCCTGGTTGTCCAGCATCATTGTGCTAAGGTTGACCCCTACACAGTGGTGAGAACCCAGTCTCTGCAGTCTACAGCTAGGTCTCCTCCTTTCAACTAGAAAGGAGGCTGGGTAGTGTTGCACTGGCAGCATGTAGACATCCAGTTCCCCATCGGTCAACACCCAGTGGTTTTAACACCAACTGAAAAGCCGTACCTGAATTGGTAATTTCATCAGGTGTGCAAGTTTTCTAAGTCTCTCATTCATTCTACGTTTTTTAGCTGCCATTCTTCTGTACATTAAGAGAATATTAAGTAGAGCTTTTCTTCATTAACTGGAGCTGTTTGATTACACAGTTTTCAGGGTAAGGGTTGTTTTACTGAAATGGTGATAAATGAGTATTTTTGTGAAGTATCATTATAAATACATTCAGTGTTTTAACCCATTGTGATCATTTTTGGGGGGAGGGAATGCAAAAATTGCCATAACTTGGCACTGAAAAATCTTAATACAATGGCTTTCCACTCAGCCTTGATTTCGTTTAGGAACTTGGTTGGTGAGACTCAAAACACCTGTGTTTATTAGTCCCAGGTGATTCTAAGATCCTACTTCCCCTTAATGCATCCTCCAGGGCAGAGGGAACTGCAGTTTCTCCAGTTCTCTGCCAGGAGCTTCAGTGACCTAGAAAAGAACCTGAGAATGGGCAGGTGGCTGAACTCGCCAATTCTCCTGTGGGTACAGCTGCTCAGGCAAAGAACATCCTGGCCATTTTCCTTTGTCTTTCTTTTATTCCAAGCCTTGGGGATAAAGATCTACCTAGTCTCTTTTCACTACTGCCGCTTTGGTTATTCTGTCTTGCTACTGTATTTCACACATCGATGTCATTGAAGAGGCTGATAGAGAGTCGCTGTTGCCTTCAATAGGGTTGGCCAAGTTCTCCGATGGAGACTGGTCACTTAGTGTCTTAGTTTACTAAGTTTGCCAATGCAATATAGTATAAATGTGTTGGTTTTTATAATGAGAATTTATTAGGCTAAAAGTTTACAGTTCTGAGGACGTGAAAGTGTCCAAATCAAGGCATCAAGAGATGCTGTCTCACCAAGTTGCAGCTGTGGACTGTCAGGCACATGGCAGGGCAAAATGCCAGTCCACTGGTTTCTCCCCTCCCCTCTGGGCATCATCTCTCCAGCTTTGAGCTGCTCCATGGACCTAGCCTCTCAGGGGCCTCTTACCGTGCCTCTGTGCTCTGCTGATTCCAGCCTCTGAGACCTCTCTTTCTGTCTCTGAGGCTTTTTTCTGCGTGTCTCTACTTTTAGTCCTCCATTTATTAAAGACTCCAGCAAGAGGACCAAGACCCACCCTGGGTTACACTGCACTGAAGTAATCCAGTCGAAGCCCCCCAGTTGAGTCTAATCCAGTCAAAGGGTCCCACACCCACAGGAATGGCTTAGCTTAAGAACATAATTTTCTGGGGTCCACAGAAGACCCAAACCAGCACACCTCGTGCCACCCAAGGTCACACTACTGATCATTTCCCACCTTCTCTAAGGTGATGATGAAGAGGTGTTATCTTTTTTAAGCTTCATTTTGATTTATATTCACTGCAATTTCTAGTGAACTGGGTAGCTAATCTGCACCATGCCAAGGAAGTTTGGCTGGAACAGCTTTCTTGGCTGTAGCTTCAGAAGTCAAGATGGAACCCCACTGGCAATGGCTAATTCTTTATAAAACAGATGGAAAAGGGCTTCTTTATTTTCAGTACGGAATAATTATCCAAAATGTAAACATGTTTCTAGTATCATTGAGTTCTTTTATTGCTACCTTACCTTTATTTAAGCAGATAAAACAGTAGCTATCCCTGTGGCTTTTAAGGCTAAACATTTCAAAATGCCATCCAACGCCAACATTATAATCGTGCTTAGACAATCGTTCCTGATGCCAAAAACATTCCATCTCATCTTCTTTTGATAAAGTTAAAAATAGTTTCTCTGACAGTATTGTCACAGGCTCTGCTCTTTGCAAGGACGTGAATTTCCCAGTCCACACATGTCTTCTGGCAGGCTGTCTAGTTCATGCTGTAATGACCCTCTGTAAGCCTTTGCCATTTGGTGCAAATGTTCTCTCTCACACTTGCTTTAACTTATTGAATAGAATAAGGTAAGGCTGAAGCCTATGTTTACTTTTAGCTTCAACCTGGATTCATTGACTGTACTTCATTATGTTTTATATTTTCACTGAATCCAATGCCAGGGGTTTTGGAAGCATTTTCCAAGTTCATTCTTTACCTTAATTCTGGGTACATTAGAAGTTTAAATGTGAACCTGACTCAGAGGGTGCTTCATGAAGAAAGTGACATTGATTCTCTTTAAACAAATTCATATTACAATTAAAGGCAAATTCTTAAGTTTAAAATTTCCTCTTACCTGATATTTTTGTGCTTATTTCAGTGATAATTGGTGTTTCTGATGAGGATTTTGGGATATTGCTTTTGTTCTTGTTTTGCTATTGTTCTCAATTTTAGAAACCTCATTATATTTATACCATTTTAACATGTTGACTATAATTGTTTGAGTTCTTTGAAAGTTTATAAACCCATTTCTTCCAGAACAAATAGCAGAGCATTTATTGAACTTTATTTAGCAACTGTGATGGAAATAAGTTTCTTCCTCTTTCTTTCTTCAGAAGAATCAAAGGGTTCTAGAGAATTCTTATTTCTGGGTCCAGGTCAGTGACTTTCTTGTAAAATGATAAAATCTTCAAAATACAATTACATTTTACTGTAGTTATATTGACTGTGGCTCTGATAATGCTGCTGTAAGGTCTTAACGTGTTGCCTGTATTCTTTTCCACTGTTTTGGGGTCTCTAGTCAATAAAGGAAGAAAATCTTAAATGTAGTTTCTCTGCAAATAAGAAGGTTGTGGATGAAGATGGTATGTCTCTGCATTCACAGGCAAAGCTGAGTTGGATGCTGTAGCTGTAGGTCTCTCTTTTTGAGCAGGGGGCTTACATATGAAAAGATTGTCTCTGTGCTTCAGCTCTGCTGTGGTGGGAGGGGCAGCCGCATCCCAAGCCGTGGCTGGGTGGCCATTGGCATGGCAGCCTGGAGGGGCCTAGGTAATGGTGAAGTCACTGTACTGTGGCCAATGAAACAGCCTCCTCATTATTTCAAAACGGGTTGAAGATGTAAGGTGGAGATACGTTCTAGCTTTGTGAGTCTCTTCCGTGCTCTCTGCACCTTTCCCCGTTCCGGCTCTTCTTCATAAAGGAATTACTTTCATCTTATAAGAGTTGGTGAGCATGTGGCAGAGCAGGCAGGTGTACGTAATCTTATTCTTGGCGTTGAGGTGGCTGAGTAAGGTAGGAGGAGAGTTCTGCTTGCTTGAGCGTGTGTGCCCTGTTCACGTGAATGCCCTTGAGCCTCTGCTGGTGTTTTCCCTCTGACCTAGAATGCCCTTCCCCTCCGCCAGGAACCTCATCCTTCAAGATCCACCTCAAGTGCCGCCTCTTTGGGGTCTTCCCTGACCATCCATCCCCACTCTCACCTCTGCCAGGTGGAATGAACCACAGCTTGCTCTTTATGCCCAGAACACTTGGTGCAGTGCTAGTATACGCTCATCACTTTGATTCATCAGTTCTTAGGGTTACAGCTTCTTTCTCCTGGCATCAGGGAATTTTTCCTGATGAGGAAATTGAGGCTCAAAGAAGCCAAATAACTTGGGCAAATCATAGAGCCAGTAAGAAACAGAGTCAGGAATTTTAACTTCAAACCCTAATTTTTTTCTCTACCTTGGACTATAACAAATGTCTTTGAACCTCAGTTTCCTCGGATGTAAAATTAGGTAATAATTCTTGCTTCACCTGTCTCAAAGAATTACGTAAGGATTACTGGAGTTTGTTGGTAGGAAAGTGCTTTGCAAATAGTAGTGCCATTACAGGTGTGTTTCATCAGTTATGCTAACTTTATCCTGTATCTCCAGTCTCTTCCTTTCTATTAGCTTCTTCTCCTTTGTCTGCAAACATGGAAAGAGAACCCTTATCTTAAATCACAAAATGAAAATAACCCTCTCCATGACCCTTGGAAAGATTGTAGTCCTCTCATGTTTTTTACCTGCCGAACTGCCCCAAATAGTTAATTCTTCTTTCTAATCTCTCTGGTCTGATTGGTAGTCCTGTCACTCTACCCAAACTAGTCTTTCCAAGTTGTCAAACATAGAATTCAGGAAATTTTTTTTGTCTTCAACATCCCTAACTTCTGCAGTGTTTGGCATGGCTCACCATTTTCTATTTCCTAAAATTCTTTCCTCAACAGATATCCTCAGCTCCGTGCTCTCCACTCTCCCCACTATGCTTTCTCTTCTTAGCTCTCGTCTCTAAATTGGCGGTTCTCAATCTCTTCATTTGCCTGAGGAGTGAACTCAGGGTGAGGAGTGAACTCAGGGCTGCAGGTCCCTGAGTGTGACCGGTAGCACCTCCCTCTTCTTGAAAATGGGGCTCATGAAAGCATTTTGGGAAATGTGAATAAGAATGAAAGACACAATCATAGTGCTTCCTTGAGCACTTTAGCTTGTAATAAATATTTGTTGAAAACAGCTTTAGTACTCCTGCCTAAACAAAAATGTGCCCTCAGCTCTTCTTCAGAATGATTTTTTTTTCCAACTCCCATACCATTATCATCCAGTTAAAAAGATCTCAGGGTCAGTCGCCATGTTGTTCCCGGGGCGCTGGATGGGAGCAGCTGGAGCTCGAGCCGGTCGGCACCGTCGTTGCCTCCTGCACTCCAGGTCCGGGCTCCTCTCTTTTTCCCCAGCGCCGCCGGACAGGCCGGCCCGGAGCGCCCGGGGTGTCCTCCTTGTGGCCACGAGGGTTCTGGAATCAAAAGATCTTGTGATACACAATGGCAGGAAAATCATTGCTTTTTAAAGTAATTCTCCTTGGAGATGGTGGAGTTGGGAAGAGTTCTCTTATGAACAGATATGTAACAAATAAATTTGATGCCCAGTTATTGCACACAATAGGTGTGGAGTTTTTAAATAAAGATTTGGAGGTGGATGGACATTTTGTTACCATGCAGATTTGGGACACAGCCGGTCAAGAGTGATTCAGAAGCCTGAGGACACCTTTTTACAAAGGTTCTGACTGTTGCTTGCTTACTTTTATTTATTTATTTATTTTTTTATTTTTTTCCAAAAAAAAATTTATTTATTTTTATCCATTTTAACATCCCCTTCCCGCCCTGGTTTTGCTTTTTTTGTGTCCATCTGCTGGGCAATTCTCTGTGTCTGTTTCCTGCCCTCTCCTCTCATCCTTCTCCTCCTGCCTTCGCCAGGATTCAATCCTCAGAACCTCCAATTTGGGAAAGAGGCGTCCTACCACCTGCGCCACCTTAGTTCCAGGTTTTTTGGCACATCTCATCTTGGCTCTCCCTTGTGTCACTCTCTTGTTACATCATCATCTTGCTGTGCGGCTTGGCGGTGCACCCATGCATGGGGCCTGACGGCCCACACACCTTCTATATATATATATTTTTTTTCTTTTTACCGGGAGGTCCCAGGGATCAAACTCAGGTCCCTCCCTATGGGAGATGGATGCTCAACCATTTGAGCCACATCCATCCCCCAGCTACATCTCTTAAGGTTGACCAAAGATACCCAGAGTTACAGTCATTTCCCATACAGGATGGACATAAAATAAATCAGACTTGGTTTATTACCAGCATTCTATAAACCAGACCTAGGGGAAAAAATTAGGTCTGGGGACACATGCCTGGTTTCTAATATAGCAAATATTTAGCCTACCCTGATTATCACAAAATCAGGACAGCGAGAATATTCGCATGCTTGCTTACTTTTAGTGTTGATGATTCTCAAAGCTTCCAGAACTTGAGTAACTGGAAGAAAGAATTCATCTATTATGCAGATGTGAAAGAGCCTGAAAGCTTTCCTTTTGTGATTTTGGGTAACAAGGTTGACATAAGTGAACAGCAAGTATCTGCAGAAGAAGCCGAAGCCTGGTGCAGGGACAACGGCGACTATCCTTACTTCGAAACAAGTGCAAAAGATGCCACTAATGTTGCAGCAGCCTTTGAGGAAGCAGTTCGAAGAGTTCTTGCTACTGAGGATAGGTCAGATCACTTGATTCAGACAGACACGGTCAATCTTCACCAAAAGCCTAAGCCTAGCTCATCTTGCTGTTGATTGTCATGGAGATTGCTGGTGCATTCTAACCAACTCACACATACACACAAATATAAGGGTGGATAAGAGATTTAGGGTTTGCGGCAGTCTATCCTCTAATAATAAAATGAAACTAATGTATATTGCTACTTCCTTAGTGGGTGGGAGAAGGGACACATCCACTCTGGGAGGAATCTATTTACTGAATAATGGCACCTGACGTCTATAAATGGTAAAGGTTGTCTAATAATGTTTCTTTAATTTAAATATGTAAGATACAGAGCTAATAAGTGAGGTGACCAAGACTTTAATTATAATTAAAACAAAAACTTGAATATTCTAGAAGTTGGGTGGTTTTTTTCCCAGGAAAATGGGGAAAAACTTTTTATATGTGCATATTTTTATGTAATTAGCATTCCATTCTGGTTCAGGGAAAAAGTTTCCTAAAGCAATAATGTTAGATATTAAAGATTAAAATCTAATGCATTGTAAAAAAAAAAAAAAAAAGATCTCAGCTCTTCTACTTACTAGCTGTGTAATCTTGGGGAAGTTACTTATCTTCTTCTTGATAGCATGGAGTAAGCAAAATCATCTTGTCAGATTGTTTTTGATACTAAATGAGATAATACATAAAGGGCTTAACCTAGTGCCATAATGAGCATCCACCGAATGTTAGTTATTTCCAGCAGAAGCAGCAGCAGCAGCATAATTTTGCCTGGGGTAATTTTCCTTTGTAGATTAAATTTAGGGGAATTGCATATTGAATCTTTTCTTGCCATCATTGTGAGGCTTTGCATTCCAGACTCTATCCGTATACTGCTGCAAGAATAATCTTTCTAAAGCACAGCATTTCTTAATAGCTCTGTTCTTCCTTGCTGCTAGTGTTGATTGCTCCCCATTTTGGTATGCGTTCTTGGGGATATCCACTAAATGATGGCCGTTTGCTTTGCTTTCCTTCTGACACCTATTGAAATAAGCAAGAGCATCAATACATCTATCTTGATCTTTATGTATCTGTTCATAACAATAGAACAAATCAGGACAGTGAGGTAAGAGGTGGATGATATGGTAGTGGAGAGTCAATAGATGGTGTCTAAAATTGCTAAACCAATAAATAAATATTCAAATATTTTAAAAAGTTATAGAGTTAACCACCAGAGGAGCTGCTAAATACAGAACATAAATGTTCCAAATTAGCAGGAGGAAAATAAAATGCAGACTGCATAGTCAAAAAAGTATGGGATCTATTAAAAGAAAGAAATATAACAGAGAATTGTGTTGGCAAGAGTGAGGGCACCTTTGAACACAGGAATGTAGATGAGGACTGCTTTTTTGGAGCATGATTTGGCGATGTCTGTTTGAAAACTTGAAATCTACTCTTTGCAACATGGTCATTTCTGCAATTTATTTTATGTTAGGCTTGCACAGGTGTGACAAGGGTGTTCACTGTGGCATCATTTATAACAGAGAAAAATTAGCAGCACCTAAATGTCACTCCATGGGAGCAGTGGCGGAGGAGGGGTGAGCTCTGGGTGCAGGCAATAATGATAGGCGTTTTCTGTAGAGAATTTGATATCAATAGTAAAACGGACGAAAGTCTAGGCTCCTTTACTATCACCGTGTGTGGGCAATTCCCACCAGCATAGGTGAGAAGCCTCCTCTCCTCCCCACTGCAGTTGACGGCTCTCTCTGGTCTTGTTTTCCCTGCACACACACTGCGTGGAGTAGCAGACTGGTTCAATAAAGCCTGATGGATGCTCGCTGTGGATGGCTGTACACCCACGGAAGAGAATGCGTTAGAGCTGTGTGTACTGAAGTGGAAAGCATTTCAAATTTTTTATATATATATATATTTTTTTAAGGAGGTACCAGAGATTGAACCCAGGACCTCATACATGGGAAGCAGGCACTCAACCACCGAGCTATATCCACTCCCCTCAAATTATATTTTTAACTTAAAAAAGCAACTTGTGAGATCATATGAATAGAATTGCATTTGTGTAAAAGTTTTATATATAAGTGGGAATGGGAGGCCAGGGGAATGGGACAATATATAGTTTTTGCCTTTTATTATTAGTATTAGAGATTTTTTTTAAAACAGGGAGTCTATATTACTTATGTAATACATTTGGTCTTAATCATTCAAATTAATACAACTTGCTCTGAGCATTCATGATCATTTCATTTAGCATATACAAAATTGTAGTTGTGTGTGGAATATCATGTCTACTTATGTTCTATACTTAAATTTTTTTTTCCAAGCTAAATCGTTTCCTTGAATTTTGCCTGACTACCGCATATGGGTGTCATGGGCATTAGGTAAGTCAATAAATATTTTTAGGTTATGGCTTAATAAAATAGGCTATATAGTGGTTAGCTTTACTATGTTTTTTTTTCTATAAAAATAATCAAAAAAGTTATATGTCCATTATACTGTAAGAAGGGTTTAATTTTAAGATATAATACTTTTTATTCTCCTTTATTTTTGTATTGATTTTTATTATTTGGCAACAAAAAATTTGAATGTCTTTTATAACCAAATTATTTAGCTAGAGCACTGTGTGGTTTAATTTTTATTTCTATTCATGTTGTGTGTGTGGTTTGAATGTTACCTTGTGATTTTATTCTTTAAGATCAGTCTAGTGTCACTTCATATCCTAACGGATAAGTGAATTATTTATAATTCACAAGGCAAGGTTTTATTTTGATATTCTTCATTTACTCATACAAATATTTTCTAAGTGCAGCTTTGTATCTGTCCTTAAAAAGTTACATTCTACTTGCCAGTAAATCTTATGACTCTCATTCTAATGTGAAAATCCATGGTATATCACCTAAAAAAGGGATTGTTTTAAAAGCTACTAAAACTCCTTCCGCCTAGAGGAGCCCGCACCAAATCTTGGTGCGTATTTCCGTCCTTCTCTGCCATTTCTCAGCAAGCTCTGTTCTTTTCCCCCATTTCCCAATAAATTCTTTTTACTGGCCTAACTAAAAAAAAATAATAATAAAAAAAAGCTATTAAGTTCAAAAGGTGGCTAATATATTATTTAGGACCACTTCAGTTATTGCTAGAATTCCAATTCAAACTAACTTTAGCAAAAGAGAGAATGGATTGACTCGTGTAACTGGAAAGTCCTGGCATGCAGTTTAGAAATGCTTGGATCTGGGGGTAGAGGGGGACTCAAGATTGCTGAAACCAACCTGGTGGGGCGAATGTATGGTCAGGGCCACTCAAACCTCTGGAAAGAGGGTAAGAAAGAAGGGTTCTTCCATCTACAGACCGTGCAATGGGTGCTGGGCAGAATAAAGAATAACTAGTATTAGCTTCCTCCCCTTGCCTGCCCAGCGCCTCCTCTACCTCTTCCTTTTCTTCCTCTTCATCAGTATCACTGAGAGTTGAGTGCTTACTGTATGTACTTTCCTAAAAACTTTGTATTAATAATACAAATAATAACCTCACTTAAACCTTAGAGCAACCTATTTTTACAGATGGTGAAGCAGAAACTCAGTGAAGGAAATAACTTGCTGGTGATCACACAATGGAGTCAGGATTCAGACCTAAGCATCTGGGTCCAAACTGATGCTCTTAGGCAGATAGAGAAACTCTTTACCATGCCATAAATTTCAAGACTACTCTTTCCCATCATATTAAAACTCTCCCACGTCCAGTAATAAGGCATCTCCTTCCCACCCAAAGTCACACCCAGGTGGAGCACACAGAGGCGGCCTGGGCAGAGCCGGAGGTGCCTGGGAGCTCAGGATAGCCCATGGGCCCCACCAGCAATCACTCTGGAGTCCTTCTAGTTTGCCTCTCCTCTCAAAAGCACTTTCTGGAATCGGCTCCTCCCGCTCATCTGTCCCTCCCAGCTCAGCCAGTTCCTGTGACTTTGTAGGGGTCCCTCAGTGCCATTGGGTGGTCTTAGTTGTAGGTCCCAGTTTCCCTTGCTCTTGCCCAGAATGGCTGTGGGTGGACTCCCCTGCACAGGCGTGGGTGCCTCAGCTCTCTTGACCACTTCCTGTGTGATACTCTTTCGCCCCACTACCATTATTTCCTTTTCCTTTGGTTCTCTAAGCTTCAGCTCTTCTCAGACTTCCGGGCCTCACCCTAACCTGGCATTCCAGGGCTCTGCTGTTGACCAGCCTCTCATTCTGCGTTGCTCTTTCAAGTGACCGCGCTTCCTATCACCTGCACAAGGAAGCCTCCTAAATCCTAACGCCCCGAGTGCCTGATGTCTCACAGGCGAGCACTTCAAAGTCAGTCTCCAAAGCTGACTTCATTTTCCATGCGCCCTCCTTCTCCCATGATCACCCACACACCTCTCTTCGTTTATTTGTGTTCACAGCTCTCATTAAATGACTGTCTTCCCCTCATTTGCCCAACCCAGAAACCTGAGGGTTTTCTAAGACAGTTCTGTCTTTCTCACTTACCCTCCAAATCCACCCACTCACCTTAGTCCCAAAAGTTTTATATCCTAAAGATAAAATTTCTAATCTTGCCTCAACCCCTCTGCTCACTCAGACCTTACCAGTTTATTGCTAGAAGCACTGACCCAACCTCCTGTCTGCTTCCCCCACCTCCCCTGTATTCCACCCTGCCTGCTGTCGAGTGTGCACCTTCCAGAACACTCCAGAATGGTTCTTTGTTGCCTACTGCAGCGGTCTCCAAAATGGCATCTATCTCTAAGGCACTCCCCTGAGAGGATGGAAGTAAAATGCTAGAGCTTCTCATTTTATTTATTTTTCTTTTCTCATCCTTTAAAAATTTCTCCTTTGTTTTATAATATAGAGGAGCAGCAGCACATGCACACAGTTTACAAATATACAAATACACTTATTTTAAGGGTGTATACTCCATAACTCTTTTATTGTTAGAGGTGGGTGGATGATGAAAAAGTCTCAGGCCTACGAAATAAGGCCCAGCATCCTCGGCCTTCTCTTCTCTGGCCCTGCCTCCTCGTCCAGACTTCTTTTCCACTGATCCCCAGCATCGTGAACTCTGTGACTGACATGTCACCACCCTCAGTTTCTAGAAGTTAACCAGGCTCTTAAGTGTCATCATACTTTTGTCGCGCTGTTGCTTCTGTCCTGAATTCCTTCACTGCTACTCCCTTCTCCCACCCCTCCACCCACCCCACCCTGCAGACTCCTGTTCTTTCTTCTTCCCTTCCTGTGATGCCATGCCCCTCTGCCCTCCACTCCGCATGAAACTGTCAGGCTCTCTGGCTTTCCCGCTGGGCAGTGTCAGTTCATTCACTCCTTCAACTTCATGCCCCGTGGCGCCAGGCTGTGGAACACCCCTGGCAGCCTGTCCACTTCTCTGCCTCCCTGGCCATGAGTTAGTTCTTCAGTGACAAGGTCTTGCTTTCCATCTCCTACATCCAGCGCCTGGCAGGTTTGCTGACTACATGCCTCCGTGTGTTAAGGCGCTGTGCCCCAAACATCTTGTTCCACACTGAGATTCTGTTTTTGTTTAAAAAAATAGGTCAGAAATTAAGTTGTAAATTCCTGGAATTCTACAGCTGAAATCTCAGTTGTACAATTCGTGCTTAACCATGCAAATCCAATCACTCATTTAATGATAAGCATGTTCATGTATGTTTTATATGTAAGTTTGTATAGATTTTGTTAATCCTAGGAAATGGAACTATGAAAGCATCTACTATTCTTCTAGAGCCATTATTTCTGGCTCTGGTTATAAATTTTGGCCTGACTTAATGACTTAAAAATGAACATTCAAATCAGATATTCTGGATGTGCTTTGGTCTATGTTGGAATATATGGGGCATAAAAATTATTCTTGGATGAAGAATAATTAACTTTACCAGTATGTTAGCTCAACAGTTTAAGATATGTAATTACAAAACAGATAAATTAGGATCTGAGTGTTTATTTTACAGACATTTTCTTCCCTTAACAAAATATTTTTCTCTTAGTGTGCCTCAGGGTCAGGTCCAACATAGACCAAAGCACAGGGTTTTGATTTGTTTGATATTTATGTGATATAAGTCACATATTTTTAGACTAAAGCACATTTCATAAAGTGGGGTTTACCATAACAGCTAGTACAAGTCATATGTGGTGTATAAGTAGGTATAAAGGAATAGGTACGGTATGGCTAATTGAGATGGGCTGCTTAATTGGGTCTGTGAAGGCATGCATAACCTAAACAGATCAAGATTGGGTCATTGTTAATACTTGAAATAACAAGACGGCCTTTCCTCTGAAGAAAACTAAGTCTGAACATCCCTCCAAAGATAGCAAGAACCTTTTATGTTTTCAGTTCTTTCTTTAGCTACTGTTATCCTAAATATTAAATGAAAAGTTAACTGAACTTACTTTAAGAAATTGAAGTAAACAAAAATGCTATTGAACCTCTTTCCCTTGTCTTAGGTATAATATTGAGCCCAGTTTATATTGCCCGTTTTTCTCCCTTGGAGCGTGCATGGAAGGTCTGAATATTTTGTTTAACCAGCTATTTGGGATTTCGTTGTATGCAGAGCAGCCTGAAAAAGGAGAGGTGTGGTGTGAAGATGTTCGAAAACTGGTAAGCTGCCTCAGCAGTGTGAGGTGGGATTGCGCTAGCCTTGCAGTGGGTGATGGGCTTAACAGCAGTTTTATCCTTAAGTGAGCTTTGTCCCAAAGGAGTGTCCCACCTTATTTCCATGTCACGAAAAATCGAACTTGCCACTTTTGATTTAGGCCTAGAGAGAGAAACAGTTTTCTTTAAAATCTGTTGTTGCCTTAAATTAATATAAACGTATAACAGCAGAGTTAGTTCTCTGAAAAAAAAAAAAAAACTTAGGAACTTGATAGAAGGCAGAATCTTCACATGTGTATCTGCATGTGTTCATGAATTCTAGTAATAGGAAAATTTGCCTTTGACTTTTATATTCCTTCAGTGCTTAGTGTCCCTTTTGGATTAATTCCAAATTTCATTGCCTTCGTCACCTTTCCTATCTTTCCAATCCCCTTCCCATGTGGTAGTGACTTATTTTCCCATCAGATATAAATGTATGTCCTGTATTCTGATTTATTTGGCTTATTTGACAACTTCAAGCCTTGAGTCCATCCTTCTCCCATTAGGGCCCACTTTTTTAAAGATGTGAATATTTTTATTTTTTCCTCAGGGTATTTGAGGATTTGTTGACCCATCTGTTTACCACTAAGACTTTGTATAGTTTTAATTTTTGCATGAGTGTATAACACACTGCTACTGTCATAATGTTTCAAGAACCATGAGTTTTCTTGGTGTTTCTTTTTTTTCTTCTTGGTGTTTCTTGACTACATTTTGTGGACACAGAATCAGAGCGGTGGTAGACTTGAAAGGATAATTGGAATGGGAGGCATTTCACCACTGTATCTAATTACCTAAATATTTATGTATATAGTATTTACATACAGAAATGAAGAGGTTGATCAAATGCAGAGCTATAATGAAAAGCAAAATCAGGAATAGAAGAATGAAAGGACAAAATGCAAGTGCTGGATAGGTTCCACCCTAACTGTGGAGTGTAAGCCGCACTGGGACAGCAGGGTGCCAGTTTTGTTCACAGCTGTATCCCAAATGTCCCGAACAGTTGCTGGCATAGAGTAGGTGCTCAGTACGTGTTTGCTGAGCGAACCAACATATTCTTGCAGCATTTTTAGAGCATGAAATTGGGATTCCGTTTGGCAGGATCATCAAGCTCTGATGTAGACAAAAAAGACAAGAGGGAGCACAGTCATTAAACTCTCTCCTGTAAGCTGTCCCTCACTTCTAGACTCTTTTGGAGACGGGCAAAAAAATGACTGATTTTCAGCTGAAACTGGAAGCTACATTTCATTGTTTCTCAGTACAATGGGCATATACTATTATTTTTTTTTTTTCTTTTTTAAGGATTTATTTATTTATTTACTTTTATCCATTTTTACACCCCTTCCCCCTCCCCCCCCGTTTTTGCTGTTTCTGTGTCCATTCACTGGGCAACTCTGTGTCCATTTTCTGCCCTCTCTTCTCATCCTTCTCCTCCTGTCTTCACTGGGATTCAATCCTTGGAATCTCTGATGTAGGAGAGAGGCATCCTGCCCGCGCAACCTTAGTTGCTGGTTTTTCGGTACGTCTCATCTTGCCTCTCCCTTGTATCACTCTCCTATTATGTCATCATCTTGCTGTGTGGCTCGCGGGAACTGGTGGTGCGCCCGCGCACAGGGCCTGGCGGCCCACACACCTTCCATATATTTTTTAAATTTTTACCAGGAGGTCCCGGGGATCGAACCCAGGTCCCTCCATATGGGAGATGGACGCCAACCAGATATAGCCCCCTGCTATATCTCTTAAGGTTGACCAGAGATACCTAGAGTTACAGTCTTTTCCCATACAGGATGGACATATAATAAATCAGGCTTAGTTTATCACCAGCACTCTGAAAACCAGACCTAGGGAGGAAAACGAGGTCTGGGGACACATGCATGGTTTCTAATATAGCGAATGTTTAGCCCACCCTGATTATCACAGAATCAGGACAGTGAGAATATTCGCTGGGCATATACTATTAGATCCTGAGATTTGAAGGAAAAAGAATTAGGGGCCTACTTGGCCTCCGAAATTGTCCAGCCAGCACTTATTCCCAATTCTTGCTGGGTCAGGAGAGGGAAGGTGTAGGTATAGCATGTTTTGTGGAGGATTTGTAGAGAATTGGCAGCCAGGACAAAGGATCCTACCGGGAGGATTTCCTGCCCTGGAGACAGAATTCCCAAAACAAAACCATTGGAAAGATGGAGCAAAAGAGGATGTGGGTAGAAAATAATAAAATGTCTATTATTGTGGCTATGGATGTTTTATATCAGTTTCTTGTCTTAAGGATGTTTTTAACTTTCATGTTTAGAGTTTCTGATGACCTTATGCACCACTAAATTTAAATTATTTTTTTTCCTAGGCTGTGGTTCATGAAACTGAAGGATTGTTGGGATACATCTATTGCGATTTTTTTCAGCGAGCAAACAAGCCACATCAGGTGATCCTTTATTTACAAACTAGTCTCCCTAGAAGGGATCAGCAGTTAATTTGTATTTATGTGAACTTCACAGCTGTATCTCATTGTAGTCCCATAATGACAGTCACTAATGATAGCTCTTAAGTACATAAATTTGATCCTAGGGTAGAATTTAAAATAAAGTTAATAGAAGTAATCCCATGAATCTGCGTTTGTCACTTATAACTGGGTCATGTGAATAATGACAATACTAATGATCACTGGCATTTATGAGCCCTCATACATGCCAGGCCTCCCTGGTGTCATCCCCTGGGCCCGTTTGCTGTTAGGAGAGAAGACTGGGGACCCCTTTGGGAGTCGGAGAGGTGGCATACCTGTGGCTTCCCTGTGATCCGGCTTTCCAAGGGCACTGTTGACCTGTCTTTGGGCCTCCCGAATCGGCTTCCGCCGGGCACTTTGCCCCCTGGAGCTTTCTTTGACCCTTTTGAATCCATTTGGACCAGCCTGTCTGGACCTAACCCAGACCACCCCTGCTGAGCTACAGTGAAATGGCCCAGTGATGTCTTCAAGAAAGTAACATCCCAGCCTTTCTTCCACTCTCTTGGAGCTGCCCCCCACCCCCGACCCCCTTAGCACCTTGTTTTTGTGGGCTAGGAGCAAGGGATTGTGCCTGTGTGTTTGCAGGCCACCTGGATTGCCTCCTCATCCCACCCCCAGAGCCAAGGTGCCTGCTGCAGCTCTCCTCCTGGCTGCATATCCCACTCTTACCGCTAGCTCCTTCCCACTTCCCAGGGGAGATGCCGGGTAACATACACCCTCTACCCAATGCGGCCCCACTGGAGCACTGCAAGAACAGAACACATTTAGATGTTGTTATTGAGAACCAAATGTCAATACAAAAATCATGTTGCTGATCAAAATGACAAAACAACAAACGAATGAAAGCAGATTCCTTGTTTTGTGATACTTTGGAACCCATCACTTCCCAATGGTAAAGATAATAGGCATGAGAAAGTGCCTCCTAGTTCATTATATAGCATGTAGAAAATAATAATATTATCATAATACTAATAATATCAATAATATTATTCTTCCTTCACCCAGTAGCTAGATGTCTATCCCTTGCCCCACTTAATTGTGAGCTTACTGAAGGCATAGATCTAAGCTCACTGTTGACTCTGCTTCCAGCATCCGGCACAGCACAGTGCATGTTTTTTGGAACAAATGAATGCATTAGTCATTAACATTAGCAGACCTCAATGTGTTATTATTTGTGTTTTAAAATATTAAAATTTTAGCAAAATAAAACATACTGGGAAAAGTATATAACGAAATACATAGAACGAGAATAGAATTCAGTTAAAATTTGAACTTACGCATTTTGATATAGTTTTATATTAATTTTAATTATTTTATCCTTTAGATCATCACCTAGTGTTTTCTTCCCCTTTTATGTTTTCTGATTCTTAAAGGATTGCCATTTTACAATCCGTGGAGGCAGAGTAAAGGAAAATGGAGACTATCAGCTCCCTGTTGTAGTCCTTATGCTGAATCTTCCCCATTCAGTACGAAATTCACCCACTTTATTAACTCCTGGGATGATGGAAAACCTTTTCCATGAAATGGGACATGCCATGCATTCGATGCTGGGACGTACTCGTTACCAACATGTCACTGGTGAGCCTTGAAGAAGGGACTTTTATTTAATATGAACCTTTAAAAACATACATTTTATTGTAAATCAGGAAAAAAGCTTTTGATTTGGGTAATTGGCTCCTTGAGTAGACCTGATGATCTTCTCATATCGTCCTTCCTGTCATATGCAACCTGCTCCTCTTAGACTTTTTACTTTCCTTCCTAATAGCTCCCTTCTAGTCACAGAGGAATGAGTCTCAGCTGTCTGTCTTTTGGGTTTGCGTCGTTTTTCACTTTTTAGTGTTAATAAGGAATTTGAGTCTGTGGATAGGTGCATGTGAATAAGTATGTATCTCTTTAGCACCTAGCACAGAGTTGGTGAGTGAATACGTAAATGGGTAAATGAATGATATATAAGGAACGTGTTTGGATCTGTCAGTTGTTTGTAACCAGAATATTTGCTTTAAAAAATGACACTTTGTGTCATCAGAGCAATAAAGTAATTTTTTGGTGGAGGTTCTATTGATGTATAAATTTAAGTACAGTCTTATCATTAACTTTTTTTTTGAGGTACTGGGGCTGGGGATTGACCCAGGACCTCGTTATGTGGGAAGCCGGTGCTCAAATACTGAGCCACATCAGCTCCCCTGGGTTGGTTTTTTTGTTTGTTTGCTTTTTGTTTGTTTTTGTTTTTAGGAGGCACCAAGGACCAAACCCGGGACCTCTCATGTGGGAAGCGGCGCTCAACCACTTGAGCCACATCTGCTCCCCGTGATTAACTTTTGACTTAGTTATTTAATATTTTGGCATAAAAATTTGAAAGAATAGTTTATGTAGGGCTTTTCTTAGTTTTTAGTTTTTCTGTAGTTAGTCCTTCAAAAGCATTGTGGTATGGTGCAGGGATATAAACATCAGTTCTTACAGGGCCATTTCAAAACTCACTTAAACTCATATAATAATAGTGAAAAGAGTAACCTTCAGGGTTGGGGGGGACAGCAAGGAGATATTATGGTGAATTGTGTGGGTTAAACAAAACATACCTATGGGCTGAATTCAGCCTCTTGACCATTCACAGTCTTAGGGGTGGTCGATAAGGTACGGACTGAAACTCAAAAAGCCTGGATTCTCATTTCATTTGGGCCAATGACATAAGTGGTTAGCTGCACCTTTCTGAATTTCATCTTCCCAGGACTTAGATTTTAAATTGAATTAGCACTGTTAATCTAAGACTATCTCAAAAGAGGAAGGTGAAATGTACCTTAGTTTTTAGTAGTTGAATTAAGTTTTTTAAAATTAATGTATGTCCTAGGGTAAAATACAATGAAATGGACAGATTTTTTAAGAGGACAGTTATTCAGTTTTGACAAATGTGTACGCCCTTGTAACCTCCAATCCATAAAGACATATAATATTTCCATCACTCCAGAAAATTCCCTTGTACTCCTTTCCAGTCATTTCCCATCCCACAAGAAGAAGCAACTCTTCTGTTCTGGAATTTTATGTAAATCATGAGTTTGTACTTTTTTGGATCTGGCGTTAACACAGCTTAATGGGTATTAGATTCATCCGTGTTGTTGCATGTAACAACAGTTTGTTTCTTTTTATTACTAAGTACTGTTTATTCTATTTCATGAATATACCACAGTTTAGTCATTCAACTGTTGTCAAATATTTGGGTTGTTTCCAGTAAGGGACTATTTTGGAAACTGCTATTTTAGCAGTTTCTAGTTTGCTATGACATTCTTGTATAACTTTTTGTGGAATGTTTTCATTCTCTCAGTATACATCCAGGAGTAAAAATTTAGGTCATAGAATATGTGTATGGTTGACTTTATAAGAAACAGTCTTCCAAAATGGTTGTACCATGTCTTACCAGGAATGTACAAGATTGCCATTTGCTCCACATCCCCAACAAGTCTTTCCGTTAGCCATTTTAATTGGAGAAAAGTGGTATCTCATTTTGCTTTCAATTTACATAATTCTCTGATGATTAATCATGGTGAGCACCTTTTCATGTACTTAAGGTATTTCATTTGTCCTTTTCATTTATTTATAGGAATTTTTAATATATAATGGTTAAAAATCTTTTGTCAGATATATATGTTCTCCCAGTCTCTTGCTTACCTTTTCATATTTTTAACAGTGTCTTTATGTGCAAAGCTTATAATTTTGATCAAGGCCATATTTTCAACTTCTTTTCTATTATCATGAAAGTTTTTAGAATAACAAATCTTTGCCTGTTTCAAGATCATGAGGATATTCTCCTAGATTATCTTCTAGGAGCTTTACAGTTGTGTTTCCATTAGCATTACATTAAAAATACTTTAAAAATGGTTTTTCTTTAACTCATGGATTATTTTGAAGTATTTGTGTCATTTACAACTGTTTTGGGGAGCTTAATTCCAATTATCAGAGAAGATACCTGATGATTTCTGTCTTATGTTTATCCATACTTGTTTCATGGCTTGGCATATGGTCAGTTTCAGTGAAGCTTTCATATGCTCTTCAAATGAATGTGTATTCTGCATTGTTGAATGTTGTGTCAGTTTAGGTTTGGTGGTTAACAGTGTTCAAATCTTCTTTATCATCACTGATATTTTGTTTACGTGTTCTAATAATTATTGAGATAAGAGTGTTAGCATCTCTAATCATAATTGTGAATTTGCCTACCAATTTTTGTTTCATGTATTTGAAGCTGTGCTATTTAAGATGGCTATATTTTTTTTTGGTGAATTGGCCATTTGCTCATTGCTCTGTATCTTTTTTTTTTTTTTTTTTTAATCTCTGGTAGTACATAATGTCTTTAAGTTTAGTTTACCTGACATTAATACAGCATACAAGGGGGACGGATGTGGCTCAAATGGTTGGGTGTCCGTCTCCCATATACAGGGACCTGGGTTCGATCCCCGGGACATCCCGGTAAAAAAAAAAAAAAAAAAAAATACAGCATACTGGCTTTTCTTCTGGTTAGTGTTTGTATAGTTTATCTATTTTCTATCCTTTTATTTCCACACTGTCTGTTTCCTTATATATAAGGAATGTACATTCCTGGTAAATAGTCTATAGTTCTTTATCCAACCTGGACATTTTTTAAACCCAAAATATTTAATCCATTTACATTTAATGTAATTATTATTATGATTGTGTTTAAGTCTCCCAGTTGAGTATTTGTTTTTCATTTGTTCCATTTGATTTTTGTTTCTTTGCTCCTCCTATTCTGACTTTTTTTTAGATTAATAAAATATTTTGCATTATTCTATTTCTCTATTGACTTTTTTTTAGTTATTCTCTGTTTTATACTTGTTACTCAAATTATAGTATGCATTATTAATTTATCAATTTATTTTCAAATAGCTTCATAGTACTTTACAAACAGTATAAGAACCTTACAATTATAGAATTCTATTTTTCAATCCTCTTGATCTTTAGCATGTTACTATATATTTTACTTATACAGTTGTAAATTGTATAGTACATTGTTATAATTTTTGCTTTAAACAACTAATTGTATATTAAAGAAAATTTAAAAGTATATTTAAAAAGTCTTCCTTTATATTTGACTACATATTTAACCTTTCTGGTAATATGCTTTCCTCCCTGCACATCTGGGTTTCCATATGATTTTATTTCCCTTTAGCCTGAAGAACTTCCTTTAGCATTTCTTTTAGTGTGGACTTGCTGGAGACAAATTCTCTCAGCTTTTGTAGAACTGCATATCCTTTATTTTCACCTTCATTTCTGAAAGATATTGTCCCAAGGTATCCAGAGTTTATAGTTTTGTTTTCTTTCTTTCTTTTGGCACTTAATAAAGATATTAAATTGTTTCTGATGAGAAGCCAGCTGAAATTCTTTTTGTTTCCTAAATATACTGACCCATCTCCAATTACCTGGGTGCTTTTGATATTTTTTTTCTTTATCTATGATTTTCACAATTTTACTATGATGTACCTAGGCATTATTTTCTGTATATTTATTCTGTTTAAGTTTGCTAAGCTTCCTCTATCTGTGGGTTGATGTCTTCCAATTGTTTTGGAAAATTACTGGTCATTATATCTTCAAATAGTTCTTTTCCTTCATTTTCTTTTCCAGGACTCCAAGTTCATGTATGTTAGATGATTTGATATTATCCCACATGTCTTTGAAGCTTTGTTAGTTGTTTTTTTAAATTATTATTATTCTTTTTTCCCTTTTTGCTTTCACTTGCATAGTTTCTATTGGCTCATCTTTGTGAGTTCACTGATCCTTTCTTCTGCTGTGACCAATCTGCTATTAAATTTATCAAGTGAATTCTTTTAAGACATTATATTTAGTTATAGAATTTCTGCTTGGTTATTTTTATAGAATTTCCATTACTTTGATGAAATTCACCACTTGTGCATTTCACCCACATTTTCCACTAACTCCTTTAGTGTATTTATAAATGAAAAAAAAATTCTCTGCTAATTCCAATATCTGGGCCAACTGTGAGCCTGCTTCTGTTGATTGGTTTTTTTTTTTCTTGAGTAAGAGTTACACTTTTCTGTTTTTCATGTCTTGTAATAAAAAACACCAGAAACTAAAGTAAATAATCTTTACTCATAGTAAAAGGCAGGTTTCTTTCTCTGCCAGGTCATTATTGTTGGGGATTGTGGCTTCAATCAGTTACTGTTTGTCATTGGTTTCAAAAGATTCAGTGGTGGGATCAGGACTCTCTCCTGAACAGGACTTAGGAATCAAAGCATGGGGGAATGCTAGAAACTTCCTTCTGCTTTACCACCCAATCACCAGTTCTTTTGGCCACAGAGTTCTGTAGTTTCCAGATTAACCTTAGACTTTTCCAGCCTTGGGAAATTCCTTCTCAACTCTTGCCCTGCCCCGGCATTTGGTGTACTGCTGTAGGTAAAGCCTGTTTGGAAAGAGTTGGATGGTAGATGCTTCTTGAGGAAATCGTTCCCTCTCTCCCCTCTTGCCCTACTCCTACTGTATTTGCAGAGCTTGTCGAAAGCTTCTTGGGGAAAATTTTGCAGGTGAGTATAGGCTTTTCTTAGTTCAGAGAAAAGTATTAAAGATATAGTTTGGCTCAGTCTGTTATCAACAGATTTATTTGTTAAAATGAGTAGAAATATTGATTTGGGGGGCTTATCCAGTTATGGTGATTGTGTCCCAAAAGTAAGGGTAGAGAACTTGCTTAGCATAAAACTCTTAGCAGGAGTAGACGTTGAACGAATGATGTGGAAGCTGCCTATTTACAGTCTGTTGTCCATGGAAAATGTTTAATCTAATCAAACCAATACGTAAAATTGTATGGAGCAAATACATTTAGCCTTTGATAGTCTCTTTTTGGAATTAAAAATGATAGAAGTAGTTACATTAAAAAGTGACCAGATATTACTTATAATTCACCTTTCCCTTTATGTTTTATTGCATATATTGCTTTCAGAATCTCTTGTTAAGACCTCTCAACTGTGACCTCCTTTTCCAGATTGAAATATGAGTAATTAAACTTGAGCTTGGACCTACCATTTGCTAACTAAGCTTCTCTTAAGTGAGGAATATGACTCATTAAATACTCCTTCATCTGTGTTCCTGTTATGCATTGTATATACATCAATGCAATACCAGTATGTTAAGTGAATGCCCTAGTTTTATTGCTTCATATAGTGTAGTTGTTTGCACCTTTCTCCAGTGCTGGACTTTGAGGTTCTTGAGAACATGAAATATATATTAGTCATCTTTGCATTCACAATGCTAAACCCAGTGCAACTGGGTGCTACTGGGTACTCAGGGATTTTTTTTTTTTTAAGATTTTATTTATTTATTCATTTATCCCCCCCTTGCTGCTTGTGCTCGCTGGGTCACCTAACCACGCCGTGCGGGCGGGCTTGCCTTCACCAGGAGGCGCCGGGAACCGAACCCGGGGCCTCCCATATGGTAAACGGGAGCCCTACTGATTGAGCCACAGCCGCTTCCCCTCAGGGATTATTAGTTAAAATTAAAATAAAAACTGACTTTTTTGGGAAATTAAAGGAATGAAATTATCATTGCATGGTATAACAAGGAAGGTATTCTAAATTTCATTTATTTCCCACATCTATGAAATAAATATAACAGCTGTACTTTCAAGCATGCTGGAAAATCCAGAAAAAATATCATAACTCAGTGAAAATAATAACTGTACACATATATGGAGAGAGCATCACTGTTTTAAAAGTCTATGCACATGAGTTTATTTCTTGCGACCTCCCAACAACCATGTGAGGAAAGCTTGTCTGGTATCAACCTGGTTTAATTTTCAGAAAACTGATATTTAAGGGGTATGTGGTTTTTTTAAAAAAACTTTTATTGTAGGAACATAATGTACAACTCAAACTTTCCCATTGAAACCACTTTCTAGCATACAATTCAGTTGTATTAATTAAGTTCACAATATTATACTACCACCACTAATATCCATTCCTCAAACTGTTTCATCACCTCATCCAGAAACTCTGCACCCATTAAGTAATAATTCTCTCATCTTCCCTGGCCACTGCTAACCTATAATCTGCTGTCTACTTTAGAAATTTTTTTATAATTTAAGGAACTCAAATGGAGACATTTTGATGTCAGATTTAGCATTCATTCTTTTACACAATATTGCCTATTTTTATCCAAAATCAATTAGAACACATAAGCATGTAAAAAAAGTATGGAAGAGTATTTATTTTGTATTTTTCTTGTACTTGTCCTCCCTTATATAAAGTCCTAGTCCTGCTTTGTTATTTTTTTTTTTTTTTGTGCTATAATATAACCTTTCCTCTCAGTTGTCTTGTTCTCTGAGTCTTGAGCTCCCTGCCATAGTGGTTTTAGACCACTTTACACACACAGTATTTTAGGGTAGAAGATACTTGAAAAGACTGCAAGCGAGCTGGGCAGAATCATACAGTATCACCAAAAACCTCAAGCAGTATTTGTTGCTTTAAGATTTGAGGTTAAAATGTTGCTTTTCTACATTGAGGATTAACTTTGTTAAAGAAAAAAATGCATAAAATGTTTTTTAAAACAAATGAAGGATAAAAGCATTTGGAATTCAGTAAATTAAATCCAAATCTTATATTAATTGTAAGAAGGTTTTAATGTGTTTCATGTAAGGCCAGCATAGCCAAAGACAGGTTTGTTTGTAGAGGGTGTGAGCCATTGCTTTATAATGTGTTTTATCCAGCTGTGCAAATATTTTGTTTTACTTTTGATTTAAAGCAAAATACATAGGATTATAATAAACTTTTCTGTAAATATGTTTAATAATTTTATAGAAGTAAAATATTGATTTAATGAATTAAAGCTTATGATAGTTCATCAGAAGTACAAATAAAAGTTTTTAAAGGTTACATAAAAAGTAAAATAAATATGTTGATTTGATTTGTGCCAACCTTTTTCTTTGTTTTTCTTTACCCTTGTTTTAGGGACCAGGTGCCCCACTGATTTTGCTGAGGTTCCTTCTATTCTGATGGAGTACTTTGCAAATGATTATCGAGTGGTTAACCTATTTGCCAGACATTATCAAACTGGGCAGGTAGGGCAGAATAATTTTATAATATTGTCTTTTGGGTATAAACTGATAATTTAATAGACACTGATTAATTCTGTAATGTAGCAGGTCTCAAATTTTTTGATATCTGGATGTCTTTATATTTTTTAAACATTATTGAGGATCTTAAAAAGCTTTTGTTGTGTATAGGTTGTGTGTGTCAATATTTACATTTTAGAAACTTAAAACTGAAATTTTAAAATATTTATTCACTTAAAAATAATAAATCTTTTACATGTTAATTAGCATACTTTTGATGAGAAATAACTGTATTTCCCCAAACCAACAACAAATATTTAGAAGAGTGGTGGTTTTGTAAAGGAGGCGCAGTTTGGAATCGGAAACCATATCAATAAACTGTTCCTCCTCTGTTATTTTAAAATCCATTGGTCCCCCTTGCACTTTCAATGCATTTTTTTTACCCATGGGAAACAGTGGTTTACAAAGTTTTACAAATCTTCCAAATTTTGATACATTTCATTAGGCAATTTTAAAAGGTCACATTCATTAATGTCACCACTGATTTCATCAGAAAAGTCTTTAAGTACTGGGCTGCTATCAAGCTCACAGTGGTGGATACGAAGTTTTTGATTGAAAGCTTGAATTTTATCTTTGGCTGCAAATATTGTCATTTACTTAATTCATTTTGAGAAATAGCCTGCCACATCCCTAAGTCTGAATAACCGGAGTTTGTCTCTGTTGCTTTTTCAAGGAAAAATCATGTTCCTTGAAAACAGTGTCTCGTTTAGTTCACAACTCGGTTACTTTTGGGTATGAGTCTTTTCCTCAAGACCAGTGTGCGTTTTGTCACCCAGAATATTAAAAGATGTGTACTAAAGGATCGAGATTTAATAAAGTTACTAAAACGTGTACTGCTTCCATTAAGGGCATTCTTAAACGAAATAGCCTTTCTCTTTGTACAGCAAGTTTTTGGCGGTGAGAAGTACAGTGATTGCTAGTACAATTTGGGCCATTGCCGGATTTGTGCTGAGGCACCAGCAGTTTTACCCACCACTGATTTAGCACCATCAGAGCAAATGTCAATACAGTGAAAAGGTGAAATAGCATCTTAGGGTTATTATGAAAACAGTTTTGATCTTGCAAGACCCCTGGAAAGATGGTCTGAGGAACCCCCAAGGGCTTGCCCACCGCCCTTTGAGCACTGCCCCTAATGGAGTGGACACTGCTAATGGTGACGCTCCTGATGAAGCGGGGGCCTCCTGGGAGTTTGGCAGTACAGCCCCACAAACACTGACCCAGTGTCTGGAGTTGGTTAGGTGCTCAGATCCAAGAGAAATTGCATAGCCCCTCCCTCATTTAGGAGGTTCATATTCTGAGGGGACTAGCAAGACCATAAACGAAACGAGTATTTTCACACGTGTTGGGGAGATGTGAGGTCATCAGAGGTAGAGTGCCATGGGGTACAGCAGAGCTGCTGCCTGTGCCTGCCGGAAGCAAAGGAGACGAGAGTTGGTGCAGGCCACGGAGAGGCCCTGAAGCTCTCTTTATAAAAATAATTCTCTTTTTTTTTTTTTTGTTAGCTAGCAGAGCTGAGCAGAGCATTTATTAAAATTAAACAGCCAGGGAAACGGATGTGGCTCAAGAGGTTCGGCATCTTTCTACCATATGGAGGGACCAGGGTTCGATCCCTGGGACCTCCCAGTAAAAAAATAAATAAATAAAAATAAAAACAAAGGAAAATTAAACAACCAGCTTAATAATAATTATTTAAAGGTGTTTTAACCAAAGGGCTCTTAAGTCTTCTCCTTTGTTTCTTTGTTCTTGATTTTCCGATGTAGGAGAGAGAGAGTTGAGGCAGTGATTAAAGCGATGAATTTTTGTTCAGTGTGACGAGCTTGAGAGAGGGCTTAATGAATTAACTTAAGGATTAACAATAAAACAAAAAGCATGATTATTTCAATAAGAGATATTACCCAGATTCTTATGTTTAGGCCATGAAACCAGTTAGATGGATTTACCCGCTGCAGATTATCATAAAGTGTTTGAAACATGTTTTGTTGAGCAAGAAGTTATGCTTGAGATAGTTGATGTTCCAGATGTCGCTGGCAAGCAAGCATTTCTCCCTGAAGATGGGAGGAGAAAGCCCCTTGTAAGTGGGTTTTCACTTGCTCCCAGAAAAGCTGAGAACTGTTCCAAGGTAAGGGGGTGACAAATTTTTAACATGTTCCCAGTTGCACTGCAAGTCGTCTGGTAAGCAGAGCTTGTTGTTATTTTCCTATCCAAAGAATAAATGCTTTTAATGCATCAAGTTTGGTAAGAATATTATTATCGATATGAGTTTGTGTTAAAAGTGCATTGGTAAAGCTGAAAGGATAGCCAATAGAATAAATAGACAAAAACAAGATGACATATGAAAACCAAAGAATAAAATGGAAGAAATAAATAGTGCATTTTCAGTAATATCATTGAATGTGAATGGATTAAATTCCCCAATCAAAAGATACAGGCTTACAGAATGGATAAAAAAACATGAGCCATCCATATGCTGCTTACAAGAAACTCCCCTCAGACCCAGGGATATAAACCGACTGAAAGTAAAAAGTTGGAAAAAGATACTCCATGCGAATAGTAAACAGAAAAGAGCAGGGATAGCTATACTAACATCAGACAAAACAGACTTTACATGCAAAAAAGTGATAAGAGATACGAAGGCCATTATATATTAATAAAAGGGGCGATCCTCCAGGAAGATATAACAGTCATAAATATCTAAGCACCTAACCAGGGTGCCCCAAAATATATGAGACAAACGCTGGTAAAACTGAAGGGAGAAATAGACATTTCTACAGTAATCATCGGAGACTTCAACACCCCTCTCACATCATTAGATAGAACAACTAGACAGAAGATCAACAAGGAAACAGAGAAATTGAACAATATGATAAACAAGTTAGACCTAATAGACATGTACAGAACACTGCATCCAAACTCAGCAGGTTATACATTCTTCTCAAGTGCCCATGGATCTTTCTCCAGGATAGACCACATGTTAGGTCACAATACAGCTCTCAATAAATATAAAAAGATTGAAATTATACAAAGCACCTTCTCACATCATAATGGAATGAAACTAGAAATCAATAACAGACAGGAAAAAAGTAAATTTGCAAATGTGTGGAGACTGAACAGCACACTCCTAAATATTGGGTGGGTCAAAGAAGAAATTGCAAGTGAAATCAATAAATATATTGAGACAAATGAAAATGAGAACACAACGTATCAAAACTTATGGGATACAGCAAAGGCATTCTTGAGAGGGAAATTTATAGCCCTAAATGCCTATACTAAAAAACAAGAAAGAGCTAAACTCAAAGATTTAACTGAACAACTTGAGAACCTAGAGAAAGAACAGCAAACCAATCCCAAAGCAAAAAGAAGGAAAGAAATAATAAAGATTAGAGCAGAAATAAATGAAAATGAGAACAGAAAAGCAATAGAGAAAATCAACAAAACCAAAAGCTGGTTCTTTGAGAAGATCAATAAAATTGACAAACCCCTTGCTAAACTAACAAAGAAAAAAAGAGAGAAGATGCAAATAAATACAATCAAAATGAAAGGGGGGAAATTACAAATGACCTCACAGAAATGGAAAGAATCATAAGAGGATATTATGAGAAACTATATGCCAACAAACTAGACAACCTAGATGAAATGGACAAATTTCTAGAAATGCACAACCAACCTACACTGACGCTACAAGAAATACAAGAACTTAACAAACCAATCACAATTAAGGAGATTGAATCTGTCATCAAAAATCTCCCAGCAAAGAAAAGTCCAGGACCAGATGGCTTCACAGGTGAGTTCTACCAAGCATTTCAAAAAGAATTAACACCAATACTGTTTAAACTCTTCCAAAAAATTGAAGAGGAGGGAAAATTACCCAACACATTTTATGAAGCCAACATCACCCTAATACCAAAGCCAGATAAAGATTCCACAAGAAAAGAAAATTACAAACCAATCTCTCTCATGAACATAGATGGAAAAATTCTCAACAAAATACTTGCAAATCAAATCCAACAGCATATCAAAAGACTTATACATCACGACCAAGTAGGATTTATTCCTGGTATGCAAGGCTGGTTCAACATAAGAAAATCAATCAATGTAATACACCACATTAACAAATTGAAGGAAAAAAACCACATGATCATCTTAATAGATGCAGAAAAGGCATTCGACAAAATCCAACATCCTTTTTTGATAAAAATACTTCAAAAAATAGGAATAAAAGGAAAATTCCTCAATATGATAAAAGGCATATATGAAAAACCCACAGCCAACATCATACTCATTGGGGAAGGGTTGAAAGCTTTCCCTCTAAGATCGGGAACAAGACAAGGATGTCCACTGTCACCATTGTTATTCAACATTGTACTAGAAGTTCTAGCTAGGGCAATTACACAAGACAAAAAACTTAAAGGCATCCAAATAGGAAAAGGGGAAGTAAAACTCTCACTGTTTGCACATGACATGATCCTGTATTTAGAAAATCCCGAAGTATCCACAACAAAGCTACTTGAACTAATAAATGAGTTCAGCAAAGTGGCAGGATACAAGATCAACACGCAAAAATCAGTAATGTTTTTGTACACTAGTACTAAACAACATGAGGAGGAAATCGGGAAAATTCCATTTTCAATAGCAACAAAAAGACTCAAATACCTAGGAGTTAATTTAACCAAAGAAGTACAGGACCTATATGCAGAAAACTACAAAACAATGCTAAAAGAAATTTTAAAAGACCTAAACAAATGGCAAGACATTCCGTGTTCATGGATTGGAAGAATAAATGTTGTGAAGATGTCAATCTTGCCCAAACTGATTTATAGATTCAATGCAATACCAATCAAAATCCCAACAGCTTACTTTACAGAATTAGAGAAGGCAATTACCAAATTCATCTGGAAGGGTAAGTGCACCAGAATAGCCAAAAGCATTCTAAAAAAGAAGAGCAATGTGGGAGAAATTTCACTGCCTGACCTTGAAACATATTACAAAGCTACAGTAGTCAAAACAGCATGGAACTGGCATAAAGATAGACACATCGATCGTGGAATAGAATTGAGAACCCAGAAATATACCCTCACCTATACAGTCAACTGGTTTTTGACAGACCTACCAAGCCCATGCTAGTGGGAAAAAAACAGTCTCTTCAACAAATGGTGTTGGGAGAACTGGATATCTATAACCAAAAGAATGAAAAAGGACCCCTATCTCACTCCCTATATAAGAATCAATGCAAAATGGATCAAAGATCTAAATATAAAAGCCAGGACCATAAAACTACTAGAAGAAAATGTAGGGAAACATCTTTAAGACTTTGTAGTAGGTGGTGGTTTCTTGGACCTTACACCCAAAGCACGTGCAACAAAAGAAAAAATAGATAAATGGGACCTCCTCAAAATTAAACAGTTTTGCACCTCACAGGAATTTGTCAGAAGGGTGAAAAGGCAGCCAACTCAATGGGAAAAAATATTTGGAAATCACATATCTGATTTCCTGGGTTTACTATCCAGGACATACAAAGAGATGTTACAACTCAACAATAAAAGGACAAATGACCCGATTAAAAAATGGGCGAAAGACTTGAATAGACATTTCTCCAAAGAAGAAATACAAATGGCAAAAAAACACATGAAGAAATGCTCAACATCATTCATGATTAGGGAAATGCAAATCAAAACTACAGTGAGATATCATTTCACACCTATCAGAATGGCCACTATTAAAAAGACAGAGAACTACAAGTGTTGGCGAGGATGTGGAGAGATAGGAACACTTCTTCACTGTTGGTGGGAATGCAGAATGGTACAGCCAGTATGGAGGACTGTTTGGCAGTTCCTAAAGACGTTGAATATAGACTTGCCACGTGACCCTGCAATACCACTACTGTGTATATACCCAGAAGATCTGAGAGCAGTGACACGAACAGACAACTGCACACCAATGTTCATAGCAACATTATTCACCATTGCCAAAAGTTGGAAACAACCCAGGTATCCTTCAACAGACGAATGGGTGAACAACCTATGGTCTATTCACACGATGGAATATTATGCAGCTGTAAGAAGAAATGAAGTTGTAAAGCATATGACAACACGGATGAACCTGGAGGACATTATGTTGAGTGAAGCAAGCCAGACACAAAAGGACAAATACTGTATGAATGCATTACTATGAACCAAATATATTGTGTAACATATTGTTTGATTCAAAAAAAATTTTTATACGTATCCATTACATTTAATTGAGAAATGTATATATTTATTCATCTGTGTTTACTTTTTAGCTTTTAATTGTTTATATTTTCAATTATTAAATGTACAAAATAAAGTTAAAAAAAAAAGGTCATTGGTGACATTGGTCATAATTTTATTTACAACATGAGCAGATGGACTGGTTCTGTAAGGGCACAGTGGTGGCAGGGGCAACTATGATAATGGCTGACATAATTAAAGTAATAAGCATACAAATGAATTTTTTAGGTTTAATTGTTATATTTCAATCTTTTACGATACGGACTATAGTTAGTAGTAATACTTAGATGATGCTCTTTCATGATTTGTTAACAAATGTTTCACAGCAATGCAGGGTGTTTGTGGTGGGGTGAGGTGTGGGAGCCCTGCGTGATGTTATGCATTTTTGTTTTGTAATATCACAATGTTTAATGAACAAAAAAAGAAACAAAAACAAAAACAAAAAAGATGCTTTAAAAAATAATAATTCTCTTAAATCCTCAATTGTATGGAATTTGACTGTAGAGCAGATTTCTCACTATAGGTGAAGATTGTTTTTTCCATTTTTCACTTGCTTGATTTTTGTTGTATTTTAAATCAGAGTTATATTAATCCTGGAAAGAAGTCCAGAATGGTTGGATTTAAAATTGTACAGCAAAGACAGAGTTGTGATGGTCAGCTTTTATGATGTGTTCGGGGATGCCATTGGCATTTTTCCAGAACTCCCCTCTCAGCCCAGAATCCCTCTCCCTTTCCTTTATGATTCTATCTTGCTCTCGCTCTCACTCTTTAACCAGACTATGGACTCCTAACTGTAGGCTATGCTAACGTATTGAAAACAGCTGCTGCTTATTATATGCAGAGTAATGTCCCATTTAGTCCTCTCCGGACCATTCCATGAGGAAAGCACTCTGTCCCCATCTCTTAGATTAGGAGACACTCTCTGTAGTAACCAGCTTCAAGCTCAAGGTCTGTTTCCCTTCAGAGCCTTTGCTCTTTCCTCTATGCTTCTGAACATATATTCTCTTGCTGTGAATTTTTATGACGTTTCATAAAACTGAATTCTTCATATTTTGTCAATAAGCTTATCATCTTTATGCGATGCACTCTAATCTGAAAATTCCTTAATCTTGAGGTTTGGATTTAAATAGTGCATTGTAATTTTAAAGATGTCTTGATTCCATTTAAAAAGTTGGATTGAAATGAAAGATACCTTACAATAAGTTAGCTCTCCGTTTAACTGTTAATGTTGTGTAGTTTACTGCCCACATCAACAATGGAAAAATATTTTCTTCCCCTTCTCAAGGAACTATGATTCTATGATGTTACATCAGATGGTGTCTTCCCCACCTCAAATTATACCTCCCTGAGTGCAGGTGTAAAATTATATTCATCTTTGAATCCCCAGCTCTTAGCATAGTGCCTAGCACGTAAAAAGCATTTTAAAAAACTTCAGTGAGTGAATGAGTGGAATCAGAAAAAGAAGGACCAAAACCTTTGTGACTTTTCCCCCGATTATGTTTTTATATGCATAATATGATTTGGTTATTTTTCTGTTGTACATTATTTTATCTGTTCTTGTCAACTGTAGAATAATGGATGAGTTTCTGGATAATCTATTTCAGTTATTAAGATGACAACATTGAAATATTTGTGATATAATAAACTACTTATCCATTATGCTACAAAGAATTAGGCCCAGCCAATAATATAGAAGCACATAACCCATAAATAACAGCATAATCCAGGGGTTCTTAATCTTTTTTTTTTCCTTTTAAAAATTTATTTTATTTATCTCTCTCTACCCCCTCGTTTACAGTTACTGTGTCTGTCTTTTTTTGTTTTTTCTTTAGGAGCCACCCAGAACTGAACCTGGGAACTCTGATGTGGGAGGGAGGTGCCTAATTCCTTAAGTCACCTCCATTCTCTGCTTTGTTGTGTCTGTCGTTATGTTTTTCCTCTTGTGTCTCTTGTTGCATCATCTTGTCGCGTCAGCTTGCCGCCCTTGCCGGTCGCACCAGCTCGCCATCCTGCTTGTCCTCTTTAGGAGGCACCGGGAACCTCTGCTCCTTGCTTTTTTGTGTCTCATTATGGTTTTCCTCTTGTGTCTCTTCTTGTGTCATCTTGTTGTGTCAGCTTGCCACGCCTGCCTGTTGCGTCAGCTTGCTGTCCTCTTTGGGAGGCACCGGGAACCAAACTATGGACCTCCCGTGTGGTAGGCGGGAACTCAAATCACTTGAGCTACATTCGCTTCCCTTCTTAACCTTTTTTGTTCCACGGACTCCTTTGCCAGTCAGTGAAACCACAGACCCCTTACTAAGTCCATACTATAGTGTATTATTTTAAAAATATATCACACCCAATACGTCCCCACAAGAATAATGTTTTTTTTTTTTAAATTTCAGTTCAAGCTCATGGACCCCTTGTTAAGACCCCTGCATACTCTATCCATGTCTCCAAATTTTGGGGCTTGGGGATGATTAGGAAAACCTAAACCCATTGCTCCTTTAGTAGTTGCTCCCCTGCCTGCCAGCAGGCAGGTACAGAGCTGGCAGCCAGTGCCTGGGGCCTAAATCCCTGCCGGGCTTTAGGAGGCTCCCAGAGGAAGTGACCTCGGAAGTAGGTCTGGAAAATGAGTAGCAGGGGCAGTTGCCAGCCAGCTTGCAGCGGCCTCGTCCATTTCACTGAAGTTGTTTATTGAGGACACACTGAGAGATACAGTCGTTCAAGCCAAGAAATATGTACTGTATTTTCATTACACACCAGGCATGCTTCTCAGCACCTGGGCACAGCCAAGAATTGTCAGACAACATCCCAGCACTCACAGCGGTTACTTCCCAGGGACCAAAGGCTGGAACAGTCCAGCCACCAGGAAAAGCCCAGGAAGACCTGGAGAAGCCAGAGAGTCCTGGGGCCTTGGAGGAACGGCAAGAAGGCGTGTGTGGCTGGTGCAGAGGAAGGGAGAAGGGAGAGGAGAGACAGCAGAAGATCTGGGAAGGTCGATTCGGGTGTAAGATTGTGAAAGTCTTATAAATAGGAGCACTCTTGGCCCTGAGCCCGATATCCTGCAATATCTCCCTGGCCCCTGCTCCCGCCCTCCCGGTTGTTGTTTCTAGAGTCTGCTCTGCATCTCTGCACTTATCCTGCCCACACCTCTTGATCCCAGCTTTTACTAGAGCCCGCCGCCATCACTGGCATTGTCTGTCACTGGGAGTTTCCTGCCACACTTCCTCTGGGGCATCATGTCTTCTCTCTCCTCGCCTGGCCACTGGCTCTCACACAGCTCTGCCCCAGCCTTGACTGCCAGCTGCCCTGGACCCCACCTTCAGCCTTGTGGCTTTGCCTGGCCCTTCCACTGGGGGAGCTTGAGTGAAGGCTTTCACAAACCTGTTGTCAAGAGTGATGAGGCTTTGGACTGAGGAACGGGCTGTGGGGGTGGCTGGGAGAGAAGAATTCCAGAGCTCCGTGAAAGACTTCGTTGAAATTGAGACTGGAGACCAGTTAGGTATCAGGTGAGCGAGAAGGGGGGGTCAAAGACGGGGATTTCATGGACAGGGAATTGTGGAAGACGGCGAAGTTTGAGAGGCACGATGCCGAGTTCTTTTCGTGGATAATTGTTGTTACCCATCAGGCCACTGGTAATACAAGTCAGGACTCAAGTAGACACTGCAGCTATTCAGGAATGATAGCAGGTTGAAGTATAGGTAGATTAGAAGTTGCCCATGAGAGAAAAGCAGGAAGCATGAAGGAAACTGCCATCACTGAGAAAGGAGCTCTCTGATGAGCTTAGATTTTTAAAAGATATGAACAAAAAGTATAAGAACACACATACATAAACATTTACATACACACATATATTAAAAAAAAATAGGTGAGTGCAAAAGAGTGCCATGAGCCTTTCAGAGTAATACTTTTTTTTTTTTTTTGTAATTAAATCTTGGGCTGAAATTCACTACAAACACTACAGTCAGTTTAAAAAAATACTCTATTTAGAGAACAAGTAGCAGAGCAAAGAAAGGCTAGAGCCAATGTTTAGAGGCTGGTGTCATGTAAAAAAAAAAAGCAGACCTTCTCAATATGTATTTTGTACTAAACTCTTCATTATGAACCATTTTTGAACTAGATAGTTTGAAGGAAACAGCACCAAGTCTCAAATACACTCCAAGATAGGTAGGGTAGGAAGAAAGCATTAAGGTGCTTTACATGAATTCAGATTTCTAGACTCAGATGACACATCCAATGGGCTAAAGGGACTTGCAGACATAATCTCTTAAGAATTTAAAACAATTTTGTGGTACGTGGAGAACAGGAACAGTGCCTAAAGGCAAGCACATGTAAATGCCTTGATTTTCAAAAAGAGCTTGCCTCTTCTTGTCACTAATTAAGACAAGTGGCTTGAGTTTTTTATTTAAAGCACTATGGTAGCCTTAAGGACAAAATCCGAGTCTTTGTAAGTAAACAACATTAAAGCCCTTAAGGAAGAACAGGTTTGTATCTTTATGCTTAATTTCCTATCCTGCTGCCTCTCAGGAAAGGATGTTTTTTTTTTTAACATCATGAGATATAATCCAGAGAGCTCTCAGAGTACAAGATAATATATCTGTGATTTATTAACACCTACAAGTATTTTATCTGCGCTAATGCCTAGCATAGCCAGTAAATTCTTTGGAGGAATTTAGAAGTGTCCTTATCAGATTTGCAGGTGCCTTACAGCTGTCAGAGATAACAAATACTGGAGGTACTCATTCTAGATTCAGAGCTGTCTCAACAAGCCACAACATCAAAGCTGAAGTAGAATTAATGGAAAATTAATTTTAAAACCAGTAGTACAAGTATAGAAGGAGTACAGATTTGGGAGCAGTTCATGTGAAAAAGATCCCAGGTTTTTAGATGTAATGAACTTACCGTTAATCAAGAGTCTAATGAAGTTTCCCTAAATCTCATTACTCCTTAGTCCACATCAATGTAGATGTGGTATCTGAGGAACTAAAGGTTATTGTCTCTCTTCTCAGTGGGAACACCTGCGGGTTCTGGCTTTCAGCCAAAGTCCTTCCCATTTGCTCCCAATGAGCACAAAATTATCTGTAGATGAGGGAGCTCCCGCCCACCTCTTCATGTGGGCGATGCTCGCAGTGGGTACAAGGGAGGCCGAATGCCCAAAGTGGCAACCAGCAATGCTGTTCTGAAGAGCCTGGACCAGAAGGGTGCAGGGACAGGTCGTAATGTTGAATATCTTAAGCAGCAAGTTGCCATTCTAAAGGAGAAGACAGTTTTGCAGACAACTTTGAAAGGGGAGAAACTTATGTGTTCAAAATGCTCAACTGAAGAAAGAAATTGGAGATGAAACGAGCTAATTCAGACAGAAATTCGAAATGGGAATTGAAACAAATTCCATTCCTATTGGGTAATCTACTGCAAGCTAATTCTGTTTTGTGTGTTTTCTTTTTTTAATATATTTTTATTAGAGAAGTTGTGAACTTACAAAACAATCGTGCATGTGTGGAATTCCCATACAACACCCCTCCACCAACACACTACGTTGTTGTGGAACATTTGTTGCAGGTTCTGAGATAATATCATCAGACTATTACCACTAACCATGGTCTATAGCATACATTTGGTATATTTTTTTCATACCCCCTGATTATTAACAGTACATCTGGAAAGCGGATGTGGCTCAAATGGTTGGGCTCCCGTCTACCATATGGGAGGCTCTGGGTTTGGTTCCTGGGGCCTCCTGGTGAGGGCAAGCTGGCCCGAGCCCGTGGAGAGCTGACGGCCTGCGCCCGCACCCGCGGAGAGCTGGCACAGCAAGGTGACGCAACAAAGGGACACAAGCAGACACAGGAAACGCGCAGCGAACGGACACAGAAAGCAGACAGCAAGCACAAGCGGCAGTGGGGAGGGGAATAAATAAATAAATCTTAAAAACAAAACAAAACAGTACATCTTCGGCATTGGTGCAAGAATATTACAGTATTGCTGTTAACTATAGTCCATAGGCTACATTAACTGTATTTTTCCCATGTTTCTCCACATTCTTACCACCTTGCAATAGTGATGTACGTTTGTTCTAGTTCATAGAAGGACATTCTTGTATTTGTACTAACCACACTTTTCATCCACCTTTGTTTTCACTGTGTTATTCAGTCCCTAGATTATTCTTTAGCTTTCTTTGAACTGACATTTACATCCCTAGACTACCCTTTTCAGCCACAAGCCCATTTATAAATCAGCAACTGCAAGCTAATTTTATGCTTTCTGAATATGTGATATGGTCTAGGCCACTAACAACCCTATCTTCTAGTACCAAAGAACAGATAAATGGAGGAAAAGGAACATGAAAGAGAAAATTGCAAAGAAAGGAGAGAAGACGGAGAAAAACCGGCAGCAATCAGTAGCAGGAAGTCCCAATTCTGAGCTAGATGCTTCTCTGTCTGGATCTTTGAATTGGTTGTATCCTTGCTGCCAGATGCAGTGTATGCAGAAGTAGGTATTGGAGAAACAGTCCCAAGAACAGTTGTCCCTGCCCAGGTGTCTTAGTTTGCTAACAACTGCAAAATACCAGAAATGGGTTTACAGTGGGAATATATCAGGTTAAAATCTTACGGTTCTGAGGCTGTGAAAATGTCCACATCAAGGCATCAGCAGAGATGCTGTCTCACTGAAGGTCAGCTGCTGGCGATCCTGGATTCCTACCACACGGCAAGGCAAAATGGCGACTGGTCTCTGCCTTCTCTTCCAGGCTCACTCTCTCCCCGAGCTCCACTATGGGCAATTAGGCACATAGCCTGTCTCACTGCTGGCCGACTGGTCTCTCCCTTCTCCTCTGGGCCTCGTCTCTTCAGCTTCCAGCTGCTCCATGGGCCGAGCCTCTTGAGGGCCTCTTTCCACACCTCTCTGCTCCACTGATTCCAGCCTCCGGGACCTCTCCTCCAGTTTCTGAAGCTTTTTTCTGCAGCTGCAGGCGATCATGGAGTCCTCTCTCACGTGGCAGGGTAAAATGCCGGTGCTCCCTTTCTCTGCCTTCTCCATTTAGAAAAGACTCCAGTAAAAGAATTAAGATCCACCCTGGGTCCCACCTTACTGAAGTACTCTAATCAAAGAGTCTCACACCCACAAACTCAAACCATCACATCTGGTGAAGAGTCTTCCTCTTGAACAGATGCCAAACCAGATGGTGATTTTACCTGGTTACCTGGAACCTGCAAAGATGAGGGGTGTGCTGTCTCAGGTGGTTGTGACACTGGGTAGCTTCCTTGTCTTCCCTAAACCAGTCTAAGATGTGACTTTATGTTTTAATATTTCTGAAACTGGGACCTCTTGTCATTATCTAGTCATATTTAATGGCATAATCTGTCCTCCTAAACACTGCGCCCCCAGCCCCAATCTGTTACAAAACCACAGGGGCTTTCTTTTTTTAAAAACCAAACAAACAACTATTAGGTTTTTGGATTCAAGGAATTAAGATAGTCTTATTCCCTATACCCCAAATGAAAAATGGTAAGCCCTTCTATTATGCAACTTGAAAGCCTGACTCTTGACATACACAGATACCCCCTCATATACCTAAATTTCCCCATGGGGAAGCTAGGCTGTTCCTGACTTCCATATTATTTTGAATACCTTGAATTTTTATCTTTCTCTCATTGCCCTCAAGTACTGATTTCTGAAAGGGGCAGGATCTTTTGTGTCCTTGTCCTAGATTTGTGATTATTTATATCAGCTTTTAGATGGATTTCTGAAAATGATCTTTGCCCAGTACTTTTACTACTTCTCCTTTGCACTTCTCAATTCCTAGTTTCACCCCACTTTCTCAATTGAATACTTTTAGAATTCTGTGACTGAATTAGCCTGGCTCCCATCTAGACCTGGTATTTGATTGCCATTCTATCCCCTTCCAGGATTAATTTTGTCCTGAACACCTCAATTTTCAACTGACACCCCCCAACCCGTGTATTCACACTGTCCCCACCTTTTCCCAGAACACCCCCTGTGCCCTCAGCATATGGTATGGTGCAGGGCTTCCAATCTAAGATGTCCCCAAAGTATTTTGTTCAATTTGGGATGCCATGTTTTACAGCAGCATCCTGGAGAGTGGCAGCTGGATTAGTGTGAAATTGGAAACCACTTCATATTAGGAATGGTTTAAAAACATGTGCTCATGGACTAGAAAAAATAAACTGGAGGCTCTCATGTCATAATTGAAAGATACTGTGTAAAAGAAGAAAGTATACTTACTCTGGGTCATTCCAGTGGAGGGGAATTATAATGAGGCTGATTTCAGTTCAGTTGATTCTTCTCAGAAATGAGTAGAGCTGAAGCAGATACTTCTGAAAGTAATATACGTTTAAAATTTAATGTTTAATGCTGCAAAATTTGTTGTATGAATAACCACAAAACCACCACCTAATTAAAAATTAGCATTATGCTTCCTCTGACCCCATCCCATGTCCCCTCACCTTCCGCAGAGGTAATAACAGCCCTGAAGTCTTATTAATTCCTCATTTTAAAAATAGTTTTTTATGACATTATTTATTCCTAAGCAATATGTCTTTCAGTTTTGTTTTTGAGATTTATAAAAGTGGTGCTGTACTGTTTATACTCTTATATGATATGCTTTTTCCAGTTTTTAAATGCCTAAGATTTATCTCTGTTGTGGGTAGCTGCAGTATATTCACTCTCAGTGCAGTCTAGTATTCCGATTGATTTTTCCGTCTCCTGTCATTGAACACATGAGTTGCTTCCATATTTTTTTTTTTTTTTGGTGGTGTGCGTGATGCTGCTGTGAACGCTTTTATACTCCATCTTTATGCCACTTGCAAGATGGGAATTGCTGGGTGTAAGGATGCCTGTCTTTAAGTTTATGAGATAATGCCAAAATGTTTTTCAAAATATTGGTGTTAATTTTCACTCCTCTCAGCAATTATTCCCATTGCTCCACATCCTCTTCAATACTTGATATTGCTATAAATGTAATATTTTCCAGGATTATGGCTACGAAAGGGAACGAGCAGTCCTTTATTACTTTCAAGGTTGAACATCTTTTTATGTTTTTGTTTGTTTTTGTTCCCTCTTCTGTCAATTACCTGTTTGTCTTATACTTATTTTCCTCTTTGGTAGTTTTTATTTTTTTTATTATTGATTTTTAATTATCTTTTATATAATGGAATAATAATCCTTTGCTAAGCTTATATCTCCTCTCAGTTTGTGGATTGTCTTTTTTCTTTTCTTATGGTATCTTTTGATGGACTTAATTCTTTCATTTAAATTTTGTTGAATTTAGCAATCTTTTCTCTATAGTTAATGCTTTTTATATCTTATTTAAGAAATGTTTGGGGAAGCGGCTGTGGCTCAATTGGTTGGGCTCCCGTTTACCATATGGGAAGCCCCGGCTTCAATTCCTGGGGCCTCCTGGTGAAGGCAAGCCCACCTGCGTGGCATGGTGAGCTGGCACAGCAAGATGACGCACCAAAGCGAGACAAGCAGACATAGGAAAACGCAAAGCAAATGGACACAGCAAGCCCAAGTACCAAGCACCAAGCACCAAGCACCAAGCGGGGGCGGGGGGACATAAATAAATAATAAATCTTTAAAAAAAAAAAAAAAGAAAAGAAATTTTTGTTTCCCTAGAAGTCATAAAGATACTCTTCTTCTAAAAGTCCTGCTTTTCCCTTCGTATTCTGCATATTCTGATCTTTAATCAAGTTGGAAATCCTGCATTTGGTGTAAGATAGGAACCCAACTTCATTGTTTCCCTATGGATAACCAATTGTCCTAGCACAGTTTATTGAATAATTTATCCTTTTCCAGGGATATATGCCAAGTACCCACAGATAAACAGTTTCTGTTCATGGGACTTGTCTTTTGTTCCATTGTTTAAATTGTCTATCCTGGTACCAATACCTTGCGATCAGCTTTATAATGTCTTGCTATGTGAGAGGACAAGTCTTCCTCAATGCATTTGTTTTAAAAAATGTCTAATCTCTTATTGGGCCTTTGTTCTTTCATGTACATTTTATAATCAGTATGTATTTTCTTGAAAAACCCTGATAGGAATTTGGTTGGTATTACATTAAATCTATACATCAAATTGGGGAGAATTATCTCTGAATATTGAATCCCCTAATCCATGAACATGACATATTTCACCATTGTTTAGATCTTTTAAAAAATCTTTTTAAGAGTTTTAAAATTTTCTTCCTAAGGGCCTTATTTATCTTTTCTCAGACTTAGCCCCAGATGCCTTACTTTTTTGATACTATTGTAAATGGTATATTTTTTAAATTATATTTTCTAATTGTTACTAGTGTTGAAAAATGGAACTTAGCCTTTTTTGGCTATTAATCTTTTAGTAAACATGCTAAACTTTATTAATTCCAATATCTTGTCTATCGAATTTTTAAAGTTTTTTAACAAGACAGTTAAACCTGTTGCAGATAACCACAGTTTTACCCTCCCTTTCCAACCCATGAATCCTTTATTTCTTTGCCTTGACCTACTCACTCACAGGACCTCTGGCACAGGATTGAATAGAAGCTTTGATATGGGCATCGTTTGCTTTGATTCTAATTTTTAAAGGAAATGTTTCTAATGTTTTACCCTAAAGAGAGATGTTGGCATGTAGGTTTGGTGGAGGTATTCCTTATCAGGAAAAGGAAATTCCTTTGTATTCCCAGTTTGTTTTAGTTTTAAAAACACATCATTAATGGATGTTGCATTTTATCAGATATTTTTTTCTGCATCTTCTGAGGTTAATCGGATTACTCTTTTCCCTTTAGTCAGTTAGGAGTGAATGTTAAATTTTAATGTTAAGCCACCTTTTCATTCCTGAGTAAACCAGCTTGATCCAAAATTATTATTATTTTTTCCCACACCACTGGTTTTAGTTCACTAGTATTTTGGATGTGGAGGATTTTTTGCATCTATATTTATGAGAGGATTGGCTTGGAATTTTTCTCTCTCCTACTTTTCTTTGCTGGGGTTCGTGTTAAGAATATACTAGTTTCATAAAATGAGTTGGTGAGTGCTTCCTCTTTTTCTGTTTCCTACAAGCATTTTTATAAAATTGTAGTAACCCATTACTTGAAAATTTCCCAAATTCATCTGTCAAACCCTTCAGGGTCTGTTATTTTCTCAGTGGGAAGATTTTTAAAAAAATACTTATCCTTTTATAGTCATAGGACTGTTCGTGTCTTCTTCTTAAATAATCTCTGATAAATTGTAACTTCCTAGAAATTTATCTATTTATTCCAAATTTATTGACATAATTTTATTTATAGCATTCTCTTAGCCTTCTAATCTCAATATTCTCTGTGGCTATGTTCTCTTCCATTCCTATGGAAATGTGTCATTTTTTTCTCTACTACTTCTCTAATCTTAACAGAGGTTTTTCTATTTTATTTTTTATTAGTATTTTCAAAGAACTAATGCTAACTTTGTTTATCCTCTCTATTTTGTTTGAGTTCATTAGTTTCTGCTTTTATGATTACTCGGGCCTTTCTCTTCCTTTGCCTATTGCCTCTCCTCCTTGCCCATCCTTAGCAATTTAAGTTCCAGTCTTTTATTTCACATAGACATTTAATGCTATATATTTTGAATGGTAGATGTGGTGGCTTAGCTGCATCCCACAATTTTACTATAACATATTTTGTTACTAAATTTGTAATGCTGTCTAAACAATGGGTTGCAACCTCTTTAGGGGAGTTATTTATCTTTTTGTTATTGATATCCAATTAGTTGGCATATCTGATATTGATTCTTCACAGTTTGTTGTGATTTATTTTATGTCTTCATGTGTGGTCAGTTTTTTGTAAATGTTCTGCCCAGAGGGTTGAATAGATGGTATATACTCTAGCTGTTGGGACTTGGGGTTTTATCCAAGCCTATTAAGTCAACTTTTTAATCATGTTGTTCAGCTCTTCGATATAAAACTAATTTTTTTGACTTAGCGAAAATTGAGAGGTTTAAGTCTTCTGCTAGGATGGTGGATATATCACTTCCCCTCTCCCTTTGTTCTATCCAGTTTTGCTTTCTATATTTTGAGAATATTTTATGAGATGCATAAAAGTAGAGGGTTATATCTTCCTGATGAATATGCTTTGCTTCCTCATGTGTGAGTCTCTTAATCTTCATAATGGTTATTGTCCTAAAGTCTATTTTTCCCCCAGTACTTTTACCGCCCCAACTACATGACTCATCACAAAATATAGTCAATTGATTTTTAGAGAATATGACATTTTTGGCCACTATAAGAAAATGTAGCTCTAGTTATCTTTCTCACAAAATAGTTATCAAACAATAAACAATACAAGTTAACACTTATCATTTTATATGTTTTTTTCTTACTTAATTCTCTCCAGCAATCTCCAAAGTAGGTATATTGTTATCTACACTTTATAAATGGGGAAACTGAGGCTTAGACAGATTCAGAAATTTTCTAAAGAGTACCCAATAGTGGGGGGGGGGTGTCAGAAGATCCATTACTTTGACATCAGAATTTCCTTGAAGTTCTGTCAAAGTTGATAACGTCAGTATTATAGCATTGTGGGAAGCGGCTGTGGCTCAATCAGTAGGGCTCCCGTTTGCCATATGGGGGGCCCCGGGTTCGGTTCCCGGGGCCTCCTGGTGGGGGCGGGCCTGCCCGCACAGCGTGGTTGGCTGACCCAGTGAGCACGGGCAGCAAGGGGGGGATGGATGAATAAATAAATAAAATCTTAAACAAAAAAAAAAAAGTATTATAGAATTGTTTTTCCTAGTTAAAAATCCCTTGATACGGTAGAAAATGGTCTATATTTCTGAAACTTATGTCTCACAAAATAACAGATCCATTTCCTTTTTGAGTTGTATTTTTAGAACAGCAAGAGTCTAGTGCTTTCATTTTAGAGCTGTTCCATGCTGTGTCATTACAAGGATTTAGTTTGTTGCCTTGGTTTGTGAAAGTCGGCCCAAGGCTAAAATTGCTTAAGTTCTATTTCCAAGGAAACATACAGACTTGTTCTCCTCCTGTCATTCTCTTTCAAGAGATATGAATATGGATTGAAGGTCAAAATTCTAGTGCAGCTTGCTCTAGATTAGTTTTGGCAGGTTTCAAGGGTTTTAAAACACTTCTTACTTTAAGATTTAAGGCTTCTCGTTTATGTCTAGACCAGAGCAGTGAACTGGGAGGTGGGCTGACCTGGCTCACAGCACACCGCAGAGAAAGTCACGAAACTTTCTTGAGGCATCACTGCTCTTTCCTAAAAAATAAGTGAAAATTTGGAAAATAAAAATTAATGGTGCCTCCATACCTGCCTCAAAAATTATAGTCAGTCAGATATAATAATATATGTTAATAACTATTAACATATATTATTAACATATATAATATATGTTAAAGTGCTTTTGCAAACTGTAAATTGCAATTTTTTAGGGGGAAAAAATGGAAGTTAGACCTTTAACACATTAAAATGTTTCATGTTGAGCCCTCTAAAACCCAAAGCCATTCTGACCTCTCTGTTTCTTTGAGCGTCAGTGGGTCTATGATACATAGATATTTCTAAAGTTTCTTTTATCTCCTACCTCTGAGCCCATGTTAGTTTTTCCGAAAAGACTACCAAAAACACAAGTAAGTGAAAAGCAGCAGTATTCCCTCTTCAGATTTAGACCTATGGTTTTTTCTCTTTGGGCCTATGCAGAATTTCCACTATGTTGATTATGCGCCATCTGGATTACCGGCCCATTTAGATGCATTGCAGCCCTGTTGTTTACCCGGGTAGATGCATGTTGAGATTGAGTGGAGTTACACACCAGCTGCCTGAAGGGCTCCAGCTCAAAAGTCTTACTCACTGACTCGTAGCCTGGGCAGCTTTGGTGCTTGGCCTTATGCCTTTGAAGTATTTTCTTGTTTTGGATGACCAGATTTCTACAAGTTGTACGTTATTTGAGCCAACATATTCCCAGGGGCCATCTATGATAGGAGTTCTTTGCTTCAGGAGGTGCTGAATTATTACCATAACAAGGATTTGAACCAGAGACTGTCTTAACTTTTAATATTTATGCAGCCTCTACCATAATAAATTTTCTAAATAGTCATCATAAACCTAGATATTTTATCACAGTGCCATGGCTCCATAAGAACTTGATGCCAAACTTTGAACATAGCTTTATTTAAATTAGACCAGTGGGACCGTGGATGTTACAAAAATTTAGGAGGTCCCATGCTTGCAAGTAATTAACATCATGGGGAAACATTCAGAGAATTGAAGAATGCCAAGTTTGCTAAAGCATTTGCTATTTTTGATATTTCTAATATTTTCCAACAATGTTATTTTGCCTTAATATAATAGAAAGGAAAATTACTATTTTAATATTTTTGTTCTTATAAATAGTTGGCAAATATTGCAGCTTTTATTTATCCCAAGTATAAAGTAAACAGCTTTCTTTGGTGAGGCATCTATCATAGCTCTGGACATCCAACACAGTGTTTGGCACGTCTGAAGCTCTGGATAAGAGTTCACTAAATTACTAGAGTTGCAATGTAATTTATTGTCCAAGCCAAAACACTTTTAAGAAGGGAGAGGAGTACTATTTTTACTGGCACCAAGATAATAGGCTTAAACTGGAACTGGTCAGTCCCCCCTGTGTGGGCAGCCAGCTTCCCCATCATCAGATTTAGAAAGTCAGGTGGGTTAGGTGCAGAGATTGGAATTTCTTCCAGTTACTTAATATGCTTCACAAGTTGATTTCACTTACCTAATTGAAATGCATTCCAGTTTTGGGAGGAGGTATTTTTATCCTTATTTTACAAATGAGAAAACAGAAGATACCAAGAGACTTGCCTGGGGTCACAGAGCAAATTAGTAGCAATAGAAAAGCCAACTAACCTAAAAACCCAGTCTTCTCCTTTTCTTTCACCTTCTTATGGAGACGGTTTTTCTGCTTATTGTGAAATTAGGATGATTTCATTTTTCACACCTTTGTTTTTCAAGCCATTTTGATACTTATGTCTTTCCAAGTCAGGACATCTCAAGCTTTAAGGTGCAGACATATCACTTGAGTATTAAAATGCAGATTCTGATTCAGGGGTCTCAGAAGGGGCCTGAGATTCTACATGTCTCACAAGCTCCCAGGTGACACTGGTGCTCATGGTCTCTAACTGCTTTGGGCTTCTTAGAGTTGGGTAATTGTCATTCTTACAATTCCTATTTGGTCAAAAGTGTAATTGTAATTTGAAGCAGGAAACCAGAATTTACCTTTCTGTCTAAAGAAGGGGTCAAGTTTATAGTCTCTTATTTTCCCTTTTTGGCCATACCTGTGTTCTGGCATTAAAAAAAAAGTGAGTGAGTGAGTGAGTGAGTTGCTGAGACTCAGCTAGAGCATAGCTGGGTGCTTTGAGTACACAAAGCAAGTGGGGAATGTCCACTCCTCAGGGTGATTTCGGGGCACCTTTCAAACCATGATGGACTGACCATGCTTCAAAAGAGTTTGGCTGGGGGTCTGGACATTTTATTTTTTTCCTATACGTTTTTGTTTTTTAAGGTTTATTTATTTACTTACTTTTATCCATTTTAACCCCTCCACTCCCCATTTTGCTGTTTTGTGTACATTCGCTGGGCAATTCTCTGTGTCTGTTTCCTGCCTTCTCTTCTCATCCTTCTCTTCCTGTCTTAACCGGGACCTGATCCTGGGGAACCCCGATGTGGGAGAGAGGTGTTCTGCCACCTGCACCACCTCAGTTCCTGGTTTTTCGGCATGTCTCATCTTGGCTCTCCCTTGTGTTGCTCTCCTGTTATGTTATCATCTTGCTGCGTGGCTTGGCAGGGCCTGGTGGCCTGCGTGCCTTCTATATTTTTCTTTATTTTACTAGGAGGTCCCGGGGATCGAACCCAGGTCCCTCCATATGGGAGACGGATGCCCAACCAGTTGAGCCACATCCGTCACCGCCCCCATACAATTTTATTCCTAAAACCACCTAGGGTAGATAGTCTTACGGTCTATCTGTTACTTTTTTTTTTAACAAATCAATTTTATTGATACATATTAATATGGAAATCTAAACCACTGGACACATCACTGGATATAGAATGAAGAAATTAATTAAATACTTGGTATAGGAGCTCAATACCTGGCAGACATGGGGATAGACTCATAGTCAATTGGTACTCTAAGAATGAAGTCAATTCTTTTTAGTTTTATAGATCTTTGGCATATATTATTAGACAGACTGAATTTTCATTGTTGTTATCATTAAAGCTAGATTTCAATTCTTCAGAAATAAGCACAGACATTTTTGTTTTTAAATAGACAACAAAGACAGTGGAAAATTTCAGATTAATTTATTAAAATAAGCAAATTAGTTCACCGTAGTTGGTTATTGGCGTACTGTGTTCCAGCTGTAGAAACATTACGGCCATTTTCCTGTCCATCAGTGATGAAAAGCAAATAAACAAACAAACCCACACTGCTTTCCAATAATCTTAGACAGGGTGGCTCTTTGTAATTCATATACCACCACTACAATAATGCAAAAGGCGCTGAATAATTGCTGTCTCCTACACTTTACGGGGACCTCATTTGTGCCACTTGGCACACTTGTTGCATTATTCATGTTGACCTACGTCCCTTTCCCCACTCCTGGTGACAGGACAGGGTGGATTCATTGTTGTGTTGCCCACCGTGCTTTGCAGGGTGGCTTGCATGCAGTGGGATGCTCCGGACAGGTTAGGTGAGTGAATCCCCTGGCAGACCTGGCCTGCGTTTGAGCGGTATGGTCCACTGCAAGGCAGGCCCTCCTTTCAGTAAACGCAGGCACGGACCAACCAGCCTCGGACCAGGGAAGAGCACAGATTATCTTAGGTATAAAGTTCACTCAGTAAATATTAGTCTGAAATTCTCGTTAGGGTTCAAAAACTTTGTTCCAAATAGTCTGCCCTTACTAACTATTGCTTCAGAAAAGCGTTTCTGAGGAACTCCACACTAAGTTTGTAAAAGTTGTAGATTGTGAAGCTTTAAGAGAATAGCTAGATTTACTGTTCTATTTAAGTGAAATGCATCAATGAACAGATACCAGGAGATAACTGAAAAATAGCCGAGTGGAAATCTGCCTCCTTTTATGTGGAAAGAGGAAACCACAGGCGAGAAAAATGGGGTCATTTTTTTCTTCTACTGTCTATCGTGTGACGGAGAAACAGCAGGTGTTTTGGAGCTGAGACATCAGGAGGAGCTTTGTGGATCTGTTAATGTAATGAGCAGAGACAAGAAAACACAATGTCTTTCTGTACTGCTGACCATTTGTTCCCTGACCATGAAGAAAAGCAAATTAGTATGTTCCCTTTTGTTAGCTCCATCAACTTATATTAGCTGGAAGTGACCGCAATGAGTTGAGGCAGCTGGTGGCATCCTGGGGCCAAGTTCACAGAAACGCGGGGAGTGTGCACGGGTCTGGGGAGAGCTGAGTGCCAAGAAGGGAATTAGGGGAGCTGGAAAGGTACTTTCTAGAGAAAGTGTTATGCATGTTGGGTTGGGCAGAAGGTTAAGGATTAGTAAGGATGATACTACTTTTATTTATGCATGGGTTTTTATTTATTTTATTTATTTATGCATGGGTTTCTTTAAGAAGTTTTGTTTATGATAATTTTTTCTTTTGTTAATGAAAGTTTAAATTTAATTGCATTAACAAAAATATTTACCAACTAGCATCCTATACATTAAATCACCCAATCCTAAAGGATGGATTAAGGCTGTGGGGGGAGGAGAAAGGGAAGTTCTATACTCCAATAATTTTGGGAAATGGCTGGAGCAGTTCAATGGGTTTCTTTGCTCTAGGACTACTCATAACTTTTAGTATGCTAATATGCATTGGGAATCCCAGGAAAGGAATTTACTTGAGTGACTCTCACTGAAAAGCCTAACCTGGTTTTAATGCTTTATCTTCTACCACAAGGCAGGGCCTCTGTTCAGTAAACACTGGCCCCAGAGTAAACACACAGCAGCATAAAAACAAAATTTAAAAGAGAAAAGAAGAGTGTCTCAAGCTTATTTAGCAGCTTAACCCAATTTTCTTTCTTTTTTTCATAAACCATACAATTAATCTAACGTGTACAATCAATGGCATTTGGTATACTCACAGAGTTTTGCATTCATTACTTCAGTCAATATTAGAGCATTTTCATTACTCCAAAAATAAAAAAAAAAAACAACAAAAAACAAACCACTATCACACCCATATGTTACAAATCCTATGATGGGCTTTCACAATTTCTATTCATTTCCAAATATTTATCAACAACTTTTTTTTTTACCAACTCTGCACAGCTTAAAACTCAGCTTTCCATTCTCTTACTTCATTCTATTCTCTGATGGCTTATATTCTAGCTATTAACTCCATGAGTTTGCTCATTATAATTCATAATAGTAAAATCATATAATATTTGTTCTTTTATGCCTGGCTTGCTTCACTCAACATAATGTATTCAGGGTTCATCCCCATTGTCATAGCTTCAAAACTTCATTTCTTCTTACAGCTGAATAATATTCCATTGTGTGTATATACCACAGTTTATCCATTTGTCAGTTGATGGATACCTGGGTTGTTTCCATCTTCTGGCGATTGTGAATAATGCTGCTGTGAACATCAGCATGCCGATGTCTGTTTGTGTACCAGCTCTCAGAGCTTCTAGTAGTGGTATTGCCAGGTCAAATGGCAGATCTATATCTTTCTTCTTTAGGAACCACCAAACAGACTTCCCCAGTGGCCATACCATTCTATAGTCCCACCAACTGTGAATAAGGGTTCCTGACTCTCCACATCTTCTCCAACACTTATTGTTCTGCTTTGTTAATAGTGGCCATTAACAGTGACCATTCCAGTAGGTGTGAAATGATATCTCATTGTAGCTTTGATTTGCATTTCCCTAATAGCCAGTGATGTTGAACATTTTTTCATGTTTTTTTTTTAATGCCATTTGTATTTCTTCTTCTTCTTCTTTTTTTTTTTTTTTTTTTTTTTGTAAAAACCAACCTTTGGTTTGTTTGTTTTTTAATTTTTTTAAAGATTTATTTATTTCTCCCTACCCCATTGTTGTTTGCACTTGCTGTGTCTATTTATTCACCTTCCTTGTTTCTTTAGGAGGCACCAGGAACCAATCCCAGGAAATCTGATGTAAAAGGGAGGCGCCTAATTGCTTGAGCCACCTCTGCTCCCTGCTTTGCTGCGTCACTCATATTTTTCTTCTTGTGTCTCTTATTGCATCAGCTCTCTGCGCCTGCCTGTCACGCCAGCTCTCTGTCTTTCTTAGAAGGCACCGGGAACCGAACCAGGGACCTCCCATGTGGTAGGCAAAAGCCTAATCACTTGAGCCACATCTGCTTCCCTGTATTTCTTCTTTAGAAAAATGTCTATTTAGGTCTTTTGCCCATTTTTTAATTGGGCCATTTGTCTTTATTATTGAGTTGTAGGATCTCTTTATATATCATGCATGTTAGACCCTTGTCGGATGTGTGATTTCCAAATATTTTCTCCCATTGAGTAGGTTTCTTTTTTTTACCCTCTTCACAAAGTCCTCTGAGGTGCAGAAGTGTTTAATTTTGAAGAGGTCCCATTTATCTATTTTTTTCTTTGGTTGCTCATGCTTTGGGTGTAAGGTTTAAGAGACACCTAGCTACTACAACTTCTTGTAGGTGTTTCCTCATATTATCTTCTAGGAGTTTTCTGGTCCTGGTTTTTATGTTTAGGTCTTTGATCCATTTTGAGTTGATTCTTGTATAGGGAATGAGTGTTTTTATCAAGAAAGGATGCTGGTAGGCAGTGCCTAATAGGGGAGGACAGAGCAGTATGTCAAGCCCTCAGTGTTGTTTCAAGTAACTGTGAATCTTGTTCTTCAAGGAGTGAAGCCTGGTGGTTGCCATGAGTCCTGAGGAAAGGGGGAGGGAGGAATAAAATAGATGGAACATGGGGCATTTTGGAGACGATAGAAGTGTTCTACATGATCTCGCAATGATGGATACAGGCCATGTTAAATTTCATCAAAATTTATAATGTATGGTCTAAAATGTAAAGCATAATATAAACCATTGACCATGGTTAGTAACTATGTTCCAATATCTATACATCAGTTTTAACAAATGTACCATCCACATATAAAATGTTAGTAATAAGGGAAAGAGTGGGGGATGTTGGGTATATGGGAAACCCTATATTCTGTATGTGACTTTTCTATAATCTAAAACTTTAAAGACAAAATGAAAAAAGTAAGACACTGGGGAAGTAAGCAGAAGAAAATGTCACTATACATACAAGACAACAGATCTTACAGTTATAAAAGACATAATGTCAAAATTTTTTAAAAATATTTTTCATTTTTTATTCCAAATATTTTTTTATTTTTAAAAATTTTTTGTATTTTATTTCTTATTTTTAAAACTATCATTATTATTTCCTTTTCTTATTAATTGTATTTGACTATTTTGTTGGCTTCATTTTTGAAGAAATTTTGGATCACAGAAGGGTTACCACTATGACAGGGGAGGATCATTTATGCAGGGTGTCAGTGATGGGATATACATGAGAGGAGGGTCACCTGGCCATACATATAAGGCATATAAATGTGTTCAGTTGTTCATGGGGCATTGTCACAGTGGGTAGAGATTCACACAATAACTGAAAGAATATCAAATCCCCATCCTGGGGAGCTCTGCCACATTCTCTAATGGAACAGCAAGAATCCTCTGAGTACAGGGGCAGTGACTAGTGAAGAAGAATGGTCCATCGATGGGCCCTTGATACTGATGACTGTGTGTATGAACCTTTACTTTTGAAATTGAAACTTAGCCTAGTGTTATAGCGTGCCTAAGAGTTGCCTTCTCAGGGGCGGATGTGGCTCAAATGGTTGGGCATCCATCTGCCATATGGAGGGACCTGGGTTCGATCCCTGGGACCTCCCGGTAAAATAAAAAATATATATAGAAGGCGCATGGGCTGCCAGGCTCTGTGTGCCGGTGAGCCGCCAGGTCCCGGGAGCCATGCAGCAAGATGATGATGCTTTGACAGCTCTAAAAGCCAGGAACCGATGTGGCGCAGGTGGCAAAACACCTCTCTCCTACATCAGAGGTGTCCAGGATCGAATCCTGGTGAAGACTGGAGGAGGAGGTTGAGAAGAGATGGCAGGAAACAGACACAGAGAATTGCCCAGAGAATGGACACAAAACAGCAAATGGGGAAGGGAGGTGGTTAAAATGGATAAAGTAAATAAATAAATCTTTAAAAAAAGCGTTGCTTTCTGGGAGCCTCCTTGTTGCTCAAATGGCCTCTCTCTAAGCCAAACTCAATGTATAAATGCAATAACTTCCCCCCAGCGTGGGACATGACTCCCAGGGATGAGCCTCTCTGGTACTGAGGGATTACTACGAAGCACCAACTAGCGATGCAACTGGAAAAAGACCTTGACCAAAAAGGGGAAAAGGTAAAGACAAATTAATTTACATGGCTATGAGACTTCAAAATGAGTCGGGAAGTCATTCCAGAGGTTATGCTTATGCATGTTTCAGCAAGATCTCATTGACTGCCAAAGTAAATACTACCTCAAATAGAGGGGCTCGTGAGGGTTCTGGACACATCGAGACACTATAGTCAGGGCAGATAGCTCAGGAGTTTGATGCCTTGCCAGTGGACCCTACTTTGGAATTTATGCTCTCCCATGTGACAGAGTTGGACTCAGTTGTGATTTCCCTAAACATGGCTTTTCTGACCCTTCTGTATGAACCTATAATTAGACTAGGATTCATAGGTGTACATCTAAGAGACTAAAATCTTTAGGCTTTCCATGTGCCAGCTGGGCCCTGAATCTCAACAGAGTTGCAACACCTACTCTCCAGTTCATTGGACTCACCCAGGACAACTAACAAGGAGATGATGGTGGACAACAACTATCCCAAGGAACTGAGAGAGTCTACAACTGCAAGCAAGAGAGTCCCATCCATCTGCCCCATGGGATCGAAGCCCCATCTCAATTAGAGGTGGAGTGGGCATCACTATCCCAGCCAGAATCCTCAGGATTGGGGAATGAACGATGGACTAGAGTAGACTTACTGGTATTTTTCTATAGACTTATTGTGATTCTAGCAATGGAAGAAATTATATCATTGATGTGGAGGCAGTGGCCACTGGAGGTTCTGATGACAGGGAAAGCAAAACACAGGTGAAATAGGGGAACATTTTCAGGATTTGGGAATTGTCCCAATTGACAGATACAGGCCATTACATATCTTGTTATAACCTAAAAAAATATGCAAGAGAGTGTAAACTACAATGTAAACTATAATCCATGCTTAGTGGCAATGCTCCAAAATGTTTTCATCAATTGTAACGAATGTACCACCCTAATGAAGGATGTTGTTAATGTGGGAAAATGTGGGAGGTCTAGGGAGTGGGGCATATGGGAATCCCCTATATTTTTATGTAACATTTATATAATCTAAATATCTTTTTTTAAAAAAATAAAATATTTTAAAAAGAAAGGCTGCTGGATTTTGTCAAATGCCCTTTCTGCATCAGTGGAAATAATCAAGTGTTTTTTCCTTTAATTTGTTAATGTGGTATATTATGTTAATTGATTTTCTTATGTTGAACCACCCTTGCATACCAGGAATAAAACCCACTTCATCGTGGTGTATAATTCTTTTAATGTGCTATTGGGTTCGATTTGCAAGTGTTTTGTTGAGAATTTTTGCCTCTCTGTTCATTAGAGAGATTGTAATTTTCTTGTAGTATCTGTATCTGGCTTTTTTTATTAGGGTGATGTTGGCTTTATAAAATGTGTTGGGTAATTTTCCCTCCTCTTCAGTTTTTTGGAAGAGTTTAAACAGAATTGGTATTAATTCTTCTGAAAATATTTGGTAGAATTCACCTATGAAGCCATCTGGTGCTGGACTTTTCTTTGTTGGAAGATTTTTTATGACTGATTCACTCTCTTTACTTGTGATTGGCTTGTTGAGTTCCTGTGTTTCTTGTAGAGTCAATGTAGGTTGTTTGTGCATTTCTAGGAATTTGTCCATTTCATCTAGCTTGTCTAATTTGTTGGCATACAGTTTCTCATAATATCCTTTTATGGTCCTTTTTATTTCTTTTTTTTTTTTTTTTTTTTTTAAGATTTTATTTATTTATTCATTTATCCCCCCCTTGCTGCTTGTGCTCGCTGGGTCAGCTAACCACGCCGTGCGGGCGGGCTTGCCTTCACCAGGAGGCCCTGGGAACTGAACCCGGGGCCTCCCATATGGTAAACGGGAGCCCTACTGATTGAGCCACAGCCGCTTCCCGGTCCTTTTTATTTCTGTGAGATCAGTCGTAATGTCCCTGTAGCAGTTTGATATTTTGAATTCCAAAAATAGATATTGGATTATGTTTGTAAATGTCTGCTCCTCTGGGCATATTAGATTATATTGTATTCAGATGTTTCACTTTTACTTGATTTAATAATGATTAAGGCTTTGATTGGGTCATGTCAGTAGGATGTTGAGTCTCCACCCCATTGGTGGGCGGGGACTCATAGGGAAAACTCACAGCAGAGCAGAGGAGTTAGTTGGAATTTTGAGCTGGAGCCCAAGAAGTAAACACATGGGAGAGAGCAGAGCAGCTGAGCCTGGAGAGAAACAAGCCTCGGGAGAGAGATGAGACTTATCCCAGCCTATAGCTGATATTGGAAGAAGCTGGGACCGCGGAGCCTTAAGAGGAAGAGGAAGACAGCCATCTTGCTCCAAACGTGGCAACAGACTTTGGTGGGGGAAGTAACTTATGCTTTATGGCCTGGTAACTGTAAGCTTCTACCCCAAATAAATACCCTTTATAAAAGCCAACAAATATCTGGTATTTTGTACCAGCACCCTTTTGGCTGACTAATACAGTCCCCCTTTTCATTCCTGATTTTGTTTATTTTTATCTTCTCTCTTTTCTTCTTTGTTAGTCTAGCTAAGGTTTTCTCGATTTTATTGATCTCAAAGAACCAGCTCTTGTTTTTGTTGATTTCCTCTATGTTCTCAATTTCATTTATTTTTGCTCTAATCTTTGTTCCTTCTTTCTTTCTGCTTGCTTTGGGATTGGTTTGCTTCTCTTTTTCTAATTTCCCCAGGTGTTCAATTAGGTCTTTGATTTTAGCTCTTTCTTCTTTCTTAATATAGGCATTTAGCGCTATAAATCCTTTTCAGCACTGTCTTCACTGTATCCCATAAGTTTTGATAAGTTGTGTTTTTGTTTTCATTTGTCTCGAGAAATCTACTAATTTCTCTTGCAATTTCTTCTTCGACCCACTGATTGTCTGGACGTATGTTGTTTAACCTCCATATATTTGAGAATTTTTCTTTTTCTTGCCTTTTCTTGATTTCCAGCTTCATTCCATTATGATCAGAGAAGGTGCTTTGCATAATTTCAATCTTTTAAAATTTATTGAGAGCTGTTTTGTAACCCAACATGTGGACTATCCTAGAGAAAGATCCATGAGCACTTGAGAAGAATGTGTAACCTGCTGATTTGGGGTGCCATGTTCTGTATGTTTGTCAGGTCCAGCTCATTTATCATATTGTTCAAGTTCTCTGTTTTCTTGTTGATCTTCTGTCCAGTTGTTTTACCTATTGATGTGAGTAGTGTGTTGAAGTCTCCAACTATTATGTAGAGATGTCTGTTTCTTCTTTCAGTTTTGCCAGAGTTTGTCTCATATATTTGGGGCACCCTGATTAGGTACATAGATGTTTATGACTGTTCCTTCTTTCTGGTGGATTGTCCCTTTTATTAATATATAATGGCCTTCTGCATCTCCTATCACTTTCTTTTGCATTCAAAGTCTGCTTTGTCCAATGATAGTATAGCTACTCCTGCTCTTTTTTGAGTACTGTTTGCATGGAATATCTTTTTCCAACCTTTCATTTTCACCCACTTTGTATCCCTGGATGTAAGGTGAGTGTCTTGTAGACAGCATATAAATGGCTTATTTGTTTTTATTTTTTTATCCACTCTGTCAGTCTGTATCTTTTGACTGGGGAGTTTAATCCATTTACATTCAATGATATTACTGTAAATGTGTTTTTACTTCCACCATTTTATTCTTTGGCTTTCATATGTCATATCTTATTTTTGTGTGTCCTTTCCCTTTTTTGGTTATCCTTTCTGATAGTCTTCCCTTCTACACTCTCCTCCAAGCCTTTCACTCTCCTGTCTTTTTTCTTTGGGACTGTAAGACTCCCTTAAATGCTTCCTGCAAAGCTGGATTCTTTTTACAAATTCTTTTAGTTTTCGTTTATTTGTGAATATTTTAAACTTGCCTTTGTATTTGAAGGACAATTTTTCTGGATAAAGAGTTCTCAGCTAGCAGTTTTCCTCTTTCAGTCTCCTAATTATATCATACCCCTTCCATGGTTTCTGATGAGAAATCCACACTAAGTCTTACTGGGCATCCCTTGTATGTGATGGTTTGCTTCTCCCTTGCTGCTCTATGAATTTTCTCTTTATCTTTAGTGTTTGACATTCTGAACAGTATGTGTCTTGGAGTAAGTCTATTCAGATTTATTCTGATTGGGGTACTCTGTGCTTCTTGGACATGTAAATTCATTTCTTTCATGAGAGTTGGGAAATTTTCGGCCATTATTTCCTCAGATACTCTTTCTGCCCCTTTTCCATTATCTTTCTCCTTCTGGAACTCCTATGACACATATGTTGTTGAGCTTCATGTTATCATTCAACTCCCTGAGCCCTTGCTCATTTTCTTCTATTCTTTTCTCTCTCTGTTCTTCTCTCTCTCAATTTCAGCTGTTCTGTCTTATGTGTCACTTATTCTTTTTTCCATCATTTTGAGTCTACTGTTGTATGCCTCTAAAGTGTTTTTTGTTTGTTTGTTTGTTTGTTTGTTTTTTAGGAGGTACCAGGGGGAATGAACCTGGGACCTTGTATCTCAGAAGCAGGCACTTAACCACTGAGCTACACCTGCTCCCCTCTAATGTGTTGTTTTTTTGTTTTTTTTTAATTTATTTTATTTATTTGTCCCCCATACACACACCCTCGCTTTGTTTGCACTAGCTGTCTGCTCTCTGTGTCCATTCGTTGTGTGCTCATTGTCTTTTTAGGAGGCATCAGGAACCAAATCCAGGACCTCCCATGTGGAAGGGAGGGGCCCAGTGGCTTGAACCACCTCCACTCCCCGCTTGTTGTGTCTCTCATTGTGTGTTTCTTCGTTGTGTCTCTTCAGTACATCATTTTGTTGCATCAGCTCACCGCGCCACCCCATTGCATCAGCTCGCTGTCTTGCTTGTCTACTTTAGGAGGCACTGGCAACCGAACCTGGGACCTCCCATGTGGTAGATAGGCATCCAACTGCTTGAACCACATCCTCTTCCCTCTAATGTGCTTTTGATCTCACCTATGTGTCTTTCCTTCCCTTAAGCTCTGTTATTTTTCTATTCAGGTTTTTATCTTCTTCTTTGTGCTCATCTAGTGTCCTTTTAAGGTCCCATATCTGTTTAGCGATATTGTCTTTCAACTGGTTGATTTGATTTAGGAGATTTTTATGAACCTCATTGATTAGTTGTCTCAAATCCTGTGTCTCATCAGGGCTTGGGCCGTATCTTTCATTTTCTTAGTGTGGCTTGTAATTTTTTGCTGATGTCTAGACATCTGATTATGATGGTGAAATTTACCGTGATGCTCAATTTCTCTCTCTTGCATAGGGATTTAGTGGCAGGAAGCTATGTCTGGCTCCTGTTCTTTGATTCTTGGTTCAGCCTGTTCCAACTCTTTACGATTATCCCTGTTCAGTTGCTCAGATCCAGGCCATGGACCCAGTAATGGGTTGCAGACCCACTTCCAAGGGCCTTGGGGAGGGAGACTATAAAGGCCCAAAAAAGCCTCTCATTTATTTACTTTTAATTTCCTTGCATGCACTTCCTTGGTCCGCCAGCAGATGGCCCTCTTTGACAGTCCTTTCAGTTCAGACCCTGGTCAGAGTGTGTTTGCTGCAACAGGGACCAGAACAATGTGACAGGAGAGCCTACCGCAAGCCTTTTCAGAGCCTCACAAATCAAACTTTCTTAGAGGTTGTTCTCCAACCCTTGCCAGCAGCCCCATCCTTTTCCCGGGCAGGAAATAATTCCACTCCCCCTGCATCCTCAGCAACCAGTCCAGGTCAGTAGGGAGGGTGTTTGTGAGAGTTGGATCTCTTTTGTCCCATGCTGGCTTCCAGGGCAAACGATGGCGTGGCCCCACCCAGCCTGGAAGGGCTCGTGGGACATAGCAGGCCAAGGCTATGTCCATCTCTCTCCCATTTCCTGGGAAGGTGGACCCCGGCAAGGTGGACAGGCAACCTCGTCTGTCCGTAACTGCCAGCTAGAGGCCAGTGAATTCAAAGCTGTGTGCTCTCTGGGGGGGAGGGAAGGGGGGATTTGGCACCTGCAGCTGCAGCTTTTACTCACAGTTTTCCTGACAAGATTCTCTTCCTTTGCCCCTGTCTCTTCTGGGTGTTATCCAGCCTTCCCCTAAAACATTTTTTTCAGGCTGTTTCTGCCTGTCCTTTAGCTATTTTTCTGGGAGATAAGTGGGTGCTGTGTCTCTCTAATCTTCCATCTTCCCAGAAGTCCTAGAGATTGACTGTTAAGTAGCTGTGTGCTACCACTGTTCTTTTGATTCGTGGTTCAATTTTTCTGGATATTTAGGATTGCCCCTGTTTAAATGGGCTAAGGACCCAGTAATAGAGTCCAGGCCAGTTTCCAAGGGCCTTGGAGAGGGAGGACGTGAAGACGCCGGATTGCCTCTTTTATTTATTTCTCTATTTTTCCCATCTTTTTATGCACTTCCCTGGTCTGCTCTTTGGCAGACCTTTCAGCTCAGGCCCTGGATGCTAGGGGCGGGTCATGCATTTACTGTAACCCCACCCAGGAGGGCAGTGCAGAAGCAATGTCCTCAGTGGCCCAAGCCTCACAAACAGACTTTCTCAGAAGCTGGTCTCCTCCCTCTGTCCTCAGCAACTAGTCCAGGGCAGTAGGGAGGGTGTTGGAGAAGGCAGTTATCTTAAGCTCCCTGCTGGCTCTTTGGACAGTGTTGCTGCTCCACCCGGCCTGGAAGTGTGGGATCCCTCCAACGCAGGAGACCAAGTTCACTGACCAAAATCTGAATTCTCCATAGGCTGTGTTCCTTCCTCTCCCCTTTCTTGGGGGAAGGGGCCTCCTGCAACCTCCTCAGTCTGTAGCCGCCTGCCAGGGGCTGGAGGACCCAGTGCTGTTTCACCCCAAGGTGGGGGTGTGGGCACCAGCAGCAGCTGCTGCAGCTTTACTCAGGATTTTTTCAGCCATTTGAGACTCCTCTCCTTTGCCCCTCTCTCTTCTGGTGGTGTCTAGCCTTCCCCTGGTGTCCTAAGCCCTACAACAGTTTTCCAGACAGTTTCTGCCTCTAGATAGTTTTCTGGTAGAGAAGTAAGCCCTCTGCCTCTCTAATCCTCCATCTTCCAGGAAGTCCTACACTTAATCTGTTTTTAAATGATGTACCTCTAATTCTCTTCAGGGAGAGATGCACAACACAGTGTTTGTGGAATACTTTGAATGAAGTTTTTTTGTTTTTGTTTTTTAATTTTTTTCTTCTTTTCTTTTTCATTGAAGTATTTTAAAAATATTTTTGTTTTCTTTTGCTTTTTAAAGAAAACAAATCACTCTGTATCTCAGGCAAAAATATATGTTACAGAGATTCACAGATCTCAGTCAAAAACTTTGAGATGTTTTGAAATTCAGAATTTTCTGGATTTAGAAAAGTAAAGTGGTTTATATACTAAATGTTGAGAATTGAAAAAAACAAAAAACCTAGTGAATTCTGACACTGTCATATTTCTGCATATTCACTAAGTGGGATTAATACTTTAAAAATCTCAAGTTTTTTTCAGGTCAGATTTTGCCATCAAATAAGTTTGTGTCAAATATATGAAAAACTTTCAGTCTTCAAACCATAATGAATTATGGAGTTCCAGATAAGGGCTCTAAACCTGCACACAAAGCAGATTCAGTGAGGCAAAGTATTGTGTTTCCCTTGCTTCTTTGCCCTCCTGAAAGCCCAGAATTAAATTTATGGCCCAATACAGACATTATTTGGAACAATAGGACACATGTTTTAATGTACCTGTCCTCAATTCTGACCCCATTTTATTTTCTTGCCTTCATTTTCCCTTATCTCTAACTTCCTTGTCTATTAATTGTACACTAATTTCACATTAAATACATACTCATATCTTTATTACCACTAGTAATCCTTTTTTCGGCGACAGGGGGCGCTTGGTGGAGTATTAATGAATTTCGTCGAGGGGCATTTCTGCTCTCAAGTAGCAGCATACCTTAATTGCAGGATTTAGTTTTGAGGAGTACATAAATGAGTTGAAAATAACTCTACAAACCTAAAGGTGGTATACAGCTACAACAAACATCACAAGGAATTTCATTCCTAGTGATGCAGTTATCAAAAGTATAATCCTTCAGAGGTCAGGAGTGGTGTTTTTGTCTTTGTTCTTACCATGATTCCTAAAATGGTGCCTTATACTAAGAATTTATTGAATGAATGCACGAATAAATGAGGCTTTTAGCATACATTGTGATAATGCATGACTGCATTTTATCCATTTCCTTTCCTATCTGAAAATGAATTGTATAAATCTCTGAGCCCCATTCACTATTTGTTTTCTGTTTGCTATCATTTAAATATAAGGTATGAAAGACTCACAAATGAGGTTAAAATGGATAAAGATTACCCATGTTGGGAGCAGATGTGGCTCAAGCGGTTGAGCACCTGCTTCCCACATACGAGGTTCTGGGCTCATTCTCCGGCCCCTGGTACCCCTGCCCCCAGAGAAAAAGATTACATGTGCAAACCACACTGTAATTAGTACAGTTTGATCCTTTTGGTAAATTTAGAGGAGATAAGGTCCTGTCCTTAAGTCCACAGAAACTGAAATAACAAAAATGTCTTTTTTTTTTTTCCAGTAGTAATTTTGAAAATAACAAGGCCTGCTAGAATGTAAGTTCCTCAAGAACTTGGATTTTTTTTTTATCTATTTTGTTCACTGATAGACCCAACTTGCCTGTTATATAATGGACAGTCAGTAAATATTTGTTGAATGAATTGTCTTTGGGCTAAAACCCACTCACTTTAGCACTCATAAATATGTCGGCTTCACAGTGCTGAATAACACTGTCTTATCAAACATGCTGAGGCACTGCAAGTTTCTTCATAATAGCATTTAATGATGTCTAATCCCTGACTTAAAGGGTTAGGTCACCCATTACAAAGGCTTTCTGCCTTTGCTTTTTTTTTTTTTCTTTTTCCTTTTTCCTGAAGCTAAAAAGCCCCACAGGTATTACTTATGGAAGTTTGAACTATGGGAGATTTTCACATCTAACTAGGATACAGAAAACAGGAAAGAACACTGCTCCCAGCCTAACAAGAAAAAGCAAGATAGTCATAACTGCTCTTGAGCTCCTAAGAGAGCTGAGGTCACATGTCAGTCAAGTAGCCTGAGTCCCAGAGGGTGCAGAGGGGTTCAGCTCCGGCTGGCTGCGTCCAAGGGGTAAGGAGAAATCAGGTACATTGTAACAATTGCTGGAGCATGGGCGGGGTTATCAGTCCGGAATCCCTGAGGCCCCTCACGCAGGGCGAGTTAGCATTCACTTGTAGCTGCTTTTCCATGAGCCTCTACCGGTGCTCATGAGAAATATTGGGAGCAGATGGGAGACGAGACAGAGCCCTCCTCAGCGATGCAGGCCTCCGGAAGGTGATTAGCTCTGCTGCAGGACCAGCACGAAGCTGTCAACAGAATTTCACTCAGAGACTTTAAAATAACTCTGCAAAAAATGTAAATGAAATATGTCAGAGACATTATAGGACAGGAGTAATAGTAAATAATACTAGCTGCCAGTTATTCAGCGTTTACTCTGCACGAAGCCTAGCCATAGTAAGTCTTTCAGATAAATGGTCTTCGATTCTCATCTGATCCAATGAAAAGGTATTATCAACATTCTGCAGATGGGGAAAACAGGGCTGAGAGAAGTTCAGTAAAAGGCCCGACATTGGGCTGCTAAGCTGGTAAGTGGCACAGCTAGGACCCAAACTTAGTTTTGTCTGGCTCCAAAACCTATGGGCTTTCCTTTATGCTACAGTGAAGCATAATAGTGGGAATTTCAACTTCAGACAGGTGTTGGTTTTAAGGCAGACCAATCTCTCAGTTCTACTCTGATGGGTCTGAGAAGGGTGCATGACATTTCCGGATTTGTCTGATGATGGAAAGCAGCTGTTTCAGTGGGCAGACGGTAAGAATGCTGAAAACAGCACGGAAGGTCCAAAAGAGCCCTCCAGCCATGACAGTTCTTATAAAAACAACCATTCTTTGCCGTAATTAGTAAATTTGAACATTATTCTTGATTTATGGCATTCGTAATATGCTAATGGGATTCCTTCTGTCTTTTTTTTTTATTTCATGATTTTTATAACCTGCTGTCAGATTATCCTGCAAAAGTATTGTAGTAATTTACATTGCAGTCAATAAGCAATGTACAAAAAATACATCAGTTTTACCACAGCCTTGCCATTATTCAGTTTTATTATTTTATCTAACTGAATTGGTGAGAAATGGCAACTCTGTATTCTTTACTTTTTAGTGGGGTTTAATAATAGGATTCTTTTTATCTTTTATAAATATGATGGAGTCCAGATCCTAAACTGAGCTGAGAAATTATGATTAAATTTAGAGACAGTGGAAGGAACTATTTTCTCTCTTGGAAATTATAGAGACTGAAGTAGAATCTGCTATAACATGCAGTTGATTATATGGTGACATAGTTAATGATTATTTTTAATGCCATGGAGTTTGATAAATTTTAATATAAGTCCTTATGCTATTGTTCCAGGCTCAGGTGTTTTAAATGCATTTTCATTTATATATTTGCCAGAGTGTAGAATTCAGTCTGTGTTTCTAAAATGTAAAGATCTGAGAATCTTGAGGTTAATAATATAAAACATCTGTGCTGCTCTATAGTTAGAACCACTTTTGAAATTACACCAAAAATTGAGTTATTTCAATATTAGTTATCATGACTGATTGGTAAAGTGATATTTACAGAAGGAAATGTTGACCAGGAAACGTTTTTCTAACTTGGAAATTTAAGATTAACTTCTAAATATTGTTTATTTAAAAAAAAAAAAAAAACAACTTTGCATACAACTAAAAAAGAAAATCAGGGTGCGGATGTATCTCAGTCGTTGAGCATCTGCTTCAATCCCTGGTACATCCTTAAAAAAAAAAAAAAAAAAGAATAAAACATTGGACACAGATTTTTTTAAAAAAAGGAAAAGAAAATCAGTTTCTATGGTGGTATTTTAAGTTTGTGTTTTGTTTTGTTTTTTTGTTCTTTGATCAAAATAAGATAATGCTTTCTCAGGGAATAAATATATAGCTCCGTTCTAGGAGCTGAAATATAATTCCAGTTGACTAACAACCAAACTAGATTAAAAAAAAAAAAAAAAGAATATTTATTTTACTATTTATACCACACATATAAATGGACTATTTAACTTGTGATTTGATGGGTTAAGTCTCTGTTCTTTGAACTATTCTGCTAGGATTGTAATTACCTTCTTCTTATGTTTCCTTAATTTTTTGGTAGATGTTCTTTGTATTCATTGCAGTGTGTAGCAGGCCTTGAATACATAATTTTTGATATACTGTTTTCAGTTGCCCTCAATCTTGCATGCTCTTTTTTTCTTTGCATCTTCTGTTTTATTGTAAACCTGACAAGGAAAGAATTAAGCCTCATTAAATTTGTTCCTTTAATGTTTGCAGTTCCTGTATAGGTTTCCATCTCCAAGAGACTGGGCCTCTAAGTAAACAAGCTACTTCCAAATGGAAAGGGGTATATTGGGTTTGGCTCTTAGATCTAATACTTGGAATTTCCCTTCGCTTAATTATCTACAGAGTGGAAATAGTAAACCCTTCAAAGATCCCTGGCCACAACTGTCTGCCCGTGTAGTCTGCTTCTGTCTCCAGCCGTCCTCAGCCATCCTCCCGAGCTCAAGCTGGGCAGGGGCCGTTCCATTGTCCTTCCTACGTCCTCCCTCCCCCACTGTGGACTTGGCCTGCTCCTACTGTGCCTTGGATCCCCCATCCTCCTGCTTTGTGCCTGCAGACGTGAGAGCCCCGAGCCAAGGAAAGCCCACCCTAAGGCAGAGGGGTCTCCCCGGGGCAATGCTGCCCTTTCCAGTGGACCGGCTCGCTCAGGGCACTCTGCACAGCTCTCTCTAAATCTCCTTTACCTTCTGAATCCGGCTCCCTTACAGACAATGTCCTGTCTGACCTCACTGTCAAATGGGCAACCCCACAGCGTCCCCACGGCGACTCTGTAAACCTGCTGGCATCTTTTCCCACCTGTCCCCCCACCGAAGCCACCCTTCCCCTGTCATCTGAACACCCCTTGCTGCCCTCTCAGGACCCTTTTGCTCACAGTACCTCCTCTCTTTCCCATGATTCGTTTTTGTCCCCTTCGTGGATCTTTACCAGCAGCATTTCTTTCTTCAGTCTGCTTAAGAAGTTCCCAGCCGGAAACTGAGCTTTCTCCTTCCACCCAGCTTCCTCGCAGGCTCCCTTCTGCAGGCGGCTGAGGGTGGCGCATGCTTGCTGCCTCTGTCCCCTCCCCGCCGCGCTGCCTCCTCCCTCACCTCTGGTCCCTGGTGATCACCGGCCCCCCAGATGTGGCCTCCTCACCGGGGTTGCCTCGTCCACCCTCACCTTCCTCCTACCCAGTATCTCCACTGCAGCTGAGGGGGCCTTTTTTAAACCCACACCTGACCCTGACACCTGGTTACTTAAGCGCCCCCAGTGCGAGGACCCGCGCAGCACCCTTCCTCAGCGCGGCCCCCAGTGCCTGCCGGCCCCGCGGCGCCCTGCCCTGCCCTGCCCTTGGCCCGTGCTGCTGCTGCCGCAGAAGGGCGCTGTGGGGCCTGCTCGCCTCCCTTCCCGCACGGCTTCCCCGGCCCAGCACCCACGACGGTTCACAGCTCTCTCTGAGTTTGTGCTCAGGTGGGTCATGCCGACCTGTGGCTCTCTTGAGGACAGGCCCCCTGCCTGTCTGCCCACCGTTTGCTAGCCCTCAGCCTGATGCAGGCTCACCCAGAGGGTTTTCATTGCTTGCTGGGGAGAGGAGAGAGTGCCATCCTTCTACTTAGACTTTTTGTGTGTGAAAATCCAGCACCTGAAGCAGCTTTGTGGCGCGTAACCAAGGCTCCTAAGTATAGCAGTTAACCCTGCCAGCATAAGGTATAATGTAAAGGAAGGTTTAGAGAAGTCTGAACATTTTGACTTCACTATTGGCAGATACTACTGACCTAAATCTTGACTTTTTTTTTTTAAATCCCGTTTGAGGAAATTTTTGTTTCTTAACATGATGAGTGCTCCTGCTGTCAGAAATGCCCAGACCTTTTACTTGTATCAGGACTTACACTGTTCAGCTTCCCTCGGTCTGTGTCTTCTGTTTAAAATGGCCTTTTCTACCTGCCTTGCTTTCTTATACCCAAACAGAAAGAGAAAAGAAAAGGTTATTGCTTTCTTCTCTGAGCCTTCATCAAATACTACTGTAGACTTCCACTTTCAAAGCCATCCTCCACAAGCCTTCATTCATTCATTCATTCATTCGTTACTTATTGTGCCTGCTTGTGGGCCTGGCACTAGCTAGGCCCTGGGGAAACAGTGGTGGCCAGTTCCCCCTTCCAGCAGACAGCTCACAGTATCATTCACTGGTGGCCAAATTATACAACTTTGAGACTAATGACCTGCCGTGGGTCTATTATATAATTTGTTATATAATTTGTTTCTTTTTAGAAGGGCTTTTGGTTCAATTTCAATTATAAATAGATTTATAAAAATTGTATAAAATAGTAGCTTTCATCAATAAATGCCAGTATTGATGATTTTAAAGGTAAAGTAAGATTGAATAAAGTACCTCTTTAGCTTCATTATTAGTTTATTTCTAAGAGGATAGGTGATACCATAGGATTAGGCCTCATTTGTCAATAGAAGAAGCCTTACATCATTTAGGGACATTAGACTGAGTATATAAACGCTGCGGTTTTTTCCAGGTTGACAAATAAAAGAATATGCAATTAAACATCATGGTTATTTGTGGGGATATCAATTCAGCTTTCATACTGGCTGGCACCATGAATTATAGTGTCTTTCTTGACATTTTAATCTTTTAGTCCTATTATTAGTTATTGTGTGACCTGAAAAGAGAACCCTTTTAACAGGGGCATTCATAAGTGACAAAGGAACAGAAAAAAGTATTAACGTTGAGGTTTCAAATGATTTTCAAAGATCACTGCCACTATCTTTGTTCCCTACAACCCTGCATTTTCATGTACAAAGCCCTACTTGACAAGTTGCCGCATTTTGAAAGTAAATGGATCATCTTTATCCTTGTTATCTTGTCATCTGTATAAAAGTTGTAATTATTTTTTAAATTATGATAAAATTCTAGTTTTCATTTTTTTAATTTGATGTTATTAAACTTCGTGGCTCATAAGTACATAGTGCAGTAAAGTGACTGTTAGGCTGTTTACTTATACACATATATTATGCTCTTTTGTTTTTCAAGGCACTACCAAAAAATATGGTGTCTCGTCTTTGTGAATCTAAAAAGGTTTGTGCTGCAGCTGATATGCAGCTTCAGGTATGTACATATCTTTGTTCTGGATTTTCTAGAGTCATTATCTAAAATAAATATATAACTTTAAATTCTTGCCAGTGCTACATATTTATTATAATAACTATGTTCTAAAATATCTTTCCTCTGAGTTCAAAGAACTTGACCAAAATTGACTCATTCTGTCCTCACAGTGTCCTTACCGAGTAGATGTTAAAAAAGATTAGTTCCCATTTTCAGTCAGGAAAATCAAAGCTTGCTGAATCACACATCTTCATCAACAACCATGTTAGAACTCAAACACAGTTACATATCTTTTTTTAAGACACTTTGTATCTTTTTTTAATTTAGGTTTTAGATAAGTTTAAATAGTTAACCATTAGTTTTAGATAATACTCAAAACCAATTTTTCAGGTTTTGAGATAAAAATCCAGAAAAATTTAATGAACCATCTGAGTGCCAGGTCTATATTGTCCCAGATATCTGGATTTTTTAGCCCCTGAGCTTATTTATGGAATTCTTACTCTTCATCAGATCCTTGAGAGTTATGTAAATATAGCCTGAACTCTCATCTTTCATGTAATTCACTTTATAATGATGATCTATTTAAGAGCATAAGCATTATTTAATTGCATTGTCCTTTTGTAAAACTTGGTCCCTAGAAAGTAAGGAATCAGCTTTATTTTATGAAGAAAATGTATGACTTAGTAAAAAAAATAATGATTTACTTTTTCTATCATACATAACATACAGGATTCCCATACATCAACCCACCACCAGCACCTTGCATGGTTGTGGAACATTTGCTATAAATGATGAAAGAACATCATCAAATTATTACTGCTAACTATAGTCCATAGCTTACATTTCGTCTATTTTTCCCATAAACCACCCTATTATTAGCACCATGTATTAGCATTATATATTTGTTACAGCTCATGAGAGAATGTTCTCATATTTGTACTGTAACCATAGTCCATCATCCACTACAAAGTTCACTGTGTTATATGATCCCATGCCTTTTACAATCCATTCAAAGTGTATATTCAGTGACTCTCAGTTTCATCACAGAGTTGTGCTGTCATCACCTCAGTCAATTTTAGAGCTTTTTCATTACTCCAAAAGGAAAAATCCTTTCCCCCTTTATATTCCCCAATCGTTGACCCTTAGCATTGATAAAGTACCTTCTTTGCCACTGATGCAAAGATATTACAATATTACTGTTAACTATAGTCCATAAGTTACATTAGTTGTATTTTCCCCACATATCACCACATTCTTAACACCTTGTAATAGTGACATACATTTGTTGTAGTTCATAGATGAATATTCTTTTATTTGTACTAACAACAATCCTCTTCTACCACTGAGTTTACTATGTTATACAGTCCCTAGATTATCCTCTAGCTTCCTTTCCATTGATGTTTACGTCCCTAGACTACCCCTTTCAGCCACAATCACATTTATAAATCAGCAGTGTTAGTTATACTGACAATAATGTGTTACCATCAACTCTATCCATTTCCACACATTTACAGGCCACCTCGTTAAAAATTCTACATATATTAAGCATCTGCTCCCCCATCTCAATCTTCATTCTATCTACTAGTGACCTGTACTCCAGAGTTCAACTCCATGAGTTTACTCTTCATATTTAGTTCATATTAGTGACACTATACAATATTTGTCCTTTGTGTCTGGCATATTTCACTCAACATAATGTCCTCAAGGTTCATCCATGTTATCATATGTGTCACAATTTTATTTCTTCTTATAGCAGCATAGTATTCCATCGTATGTATATACCACATTTTGTTTATCCATTTATCGGTTGATGGACACTTAGGTTGTTTCCATCTTTTGGCAATTGTGAATAATACTGCTATGAACGTTGGTGTGCAGATGTCTGTTTGCATCCTTGCTTTCAGTTCTTCTGAGTATATTCCTAGTTGTGGGATTGCTGGATCATACGGGAGATCTATATTTAGCTTCCCGAGGAACCACCAAACTGTCTTCCACAGAGACTGCACCATTCTACATTCCCACCAACAGTGAAGGAGTGTTCCTATTTTTCCACATTCTCTTCAGCATTTGTAGTTTTCTGTTTTTTAATAATGAACATTCTATAAGATGTGAGATGATATCTCATAGTTTTGATCTCCATATCCCTAATAGCTAGTGATGTTAAACATCTTTTCATGTGCTTTTTGGCCATTAGTATTTCCTCTTTGGAAAAAGTGTCTATTGAGGTCTTTTGCCCATTTTTTGATTGGGTTGCGTGTCTTTTTTGTCATTGCATTGTATGATCTCTTTATATAACAAAATCAAACACTTATCTAATACGTGGTTTCCAAATATTTTCTCCCATTGAGTAGGCTGCCTTTTCACCTTGTGGACAAAGTCATTTGAAACATAAAAGTGTTTAATTTTGAGGAGGTCCCATTTATCTATTTTTTCTTTCATTGCTCAATGGCAACAGTCTTTTGATATGCTTGCATCTATTGTAAAAATCCTGCCTTTTTAAAAGCCTATGTTTGGCTTTCTTTTTTAATAATTGTCCCAATATTTTTCTTTCATTGAAACATATTCATAAACCATATAATCCATCTAAAGTGTACAATCAGTGGCAGTTGGTATATCACAGAGTTGTACATCCAACACTTCAATCAATATTAGAGCATTTTCGTCAAAATGATTTTCTTTAAAAACAAAAACCAACGTTTTCCCTCCTCCCACCTTCCAGAAAAACAACCCCAAAAAGAGAGAGAGGGAGAAATGGAAAGTCCTGTCTGGGTAGCTGCTTGTGTCCAGCTTTAATATTGCATAGTAGTCACCTTGTACATTAGGGATAGCAGAGTTGGAAAGGAAATGAATCATTTCAGACTTTTGAGGGGCTATAAACAGGGTTTTATATTTGTCATGCATTATTTTTAAAATGGGTAACTTATTTTTTGATGGCTCCAAGGCTCTTAGTCCCAAGAATGCCTCACTCTCTGGATGAGCGAATAGTTCATCACGTTAGAAGGATTTGGTTTATATCAGCAAGTTAGCATGAAATAAATGCACATTTAATCAGTTTTGCTCTGTTTTTATAATTCAGACAATTCATTTCATGTTTACGTCATTTGTGAAGGGCACAATTCAAGAAATGAAACACTTAAATTTTTATTTGTTTATAGGTTTGGGAACTCAGCACACCTCAGTTGTTTGAATTGAAGACGTTCACTTCCTAATCATTTACTGTGGTAGAATAAGACAGGACTCTGGCTTCTCAAATTATCTTCATGCATTATTACTCATTAGAGAATGGAGAGTTGAGAGAGCTGTATTTAGCTATGTGATTAGGTTACCAGTTAGAGTAAAGCAATATTTATATTTGGGAAATGTCTGTAGTTTTTCTAGGAAAAGTTTAAACATGAGTTTATAATTTAGAACCATAACTCTCTATCTAGATGAAGCCAGAAGCTAGAGGTCATTTAAATTTTTTCTTTTATCCAGACTAATCCTGGCTTCTTTCAAGTTAGCAGCTGCACATTCTCTACAAATTCCATTTCTAAATCAGAAAGATACGTATCAAAGCATATTTGCATGTCAACATTTTTCTTCGAAAATAAAGCATCTTCTACTTTCTTACATTAGGTGAACTCCAAGAATTTGTCATTTTCAAGTCAAATGTTTCATTGAAAAAGCCCTTTATCATTACTTTAGATTTTATACATGAAATTTTGTTTTTAGTACTTTGTAAGTAGCAGAATGCATGTCCAAATTTTTTTTAGTGCTTCTCTTATTATGTTTCAGTGGCTTATACCCCAGGTTCAGGGGTGAGTGATCGTTCTCTCCTGGGCACTTTGTTGAGTCAGCTTGAACAGCTGCTTCCTTTGTACTTCTTAAAACCAGGTGCTGGGATCTGGCTTGGCCCTGGTTCCAAACTCTCCAACAGCTGCATCAAAATTCTTTGTTAACATCTGTCCTCACTAGATGCCAGATTGCTCTTCCATGCCCTACCCTCACCCCACCGATTTAATGTTCTTTCACTGCTCATCACAAAAGTAGGATTCTGACCATTTAAGATATATCAGGATCCCAGGAAGAAATCAAACACGACTTGTTATATTCCGGGGGGGCCAAGTTGCAGATCTTTATTTTTCCACATTTCCAACCACACATATATATTGGCACAATCCCAGTGTTGTGATTACCAGCCACTTATACTACAAAGAGAATTTGCTGTGTCGTACATCAAGAGTGCATCATGGATAAGGTTCAGAATTCTTTAATATCTTTAATCGTGAAACAGTCTTAAATGTGGTATGAAATACATCTGAGGATGTATTTATTTATATCTGTGGATGTCTTCACTCTTGATTTATTATGATTATTCTGCTGCGTGGATAACAGCTTTGGTCTACCACATCTTAGATAGGAGGATAGACTACCAAAACTAAATGAATGTTTTCATCTGTCCAGGTCTTTTATGCCACTCTGGATCAAATCTACCATGGGAAGCATCCCCTAAGGAAGTCGACCACAGACATTCTTAAGGAAACCCAGGAGAAGTTTTATGGTGTACCTTACGTTCCAAACACTGTGAGTCTGCCTTTTAACCCTGTCGTGGCTATTTGAATCGTTCTGCTCACGTATCTGTCAGAGTGAATGGACTGTGATCACCTTCTCCCTTGGAGAACTTGAAATCCTTACATTTTTGTTTAAATTTCACCACTTGGGGAAAGTGCTAGAAATCTATCATTTTGTATCTCTGAACATTCACTTATATGTGTTTATTTTCCTCCTGATGGCAGTGTTTTTTAGACCTCTGGGAAAGTGAGGGCAAAAAGACACCATTGGAGTTAGTCGATATTCTTCTTAGTTACTTTTCTGTGATTAGAAAATGGCTAGCAGTGTAAGATGAAGGTAATCAGCCATCCATAATCCTTTTCATTGCCAGGATCATTGACCTTTGTTTGGTACCTTATCATGTACCAGGGATCATAACTGATGCTTTACCTATCTCATCTCAGTGAGTCACACATGAGCCTGTCCAGAGAGAGGGCAGGAGTATTGGTGCTCTTTATTGAGAAATTTCTGGGGGCCAGAATCCATCCAAATGTTTTTTTCAATATATACATAAGCATATAATTCAACTCTCGAAACAGCCCCGTACATTAGACAATGTCCTCATATTTGGGCTGTGGAGGCTCCAACACATGATATGTATCACCTCAGATCGTTTAGGTTTAAGTGATTGTGTTGGGCTTCCAAACCAACCTCTGAAGGTATGCTTCCCTCGTTACTCCAAGGTTCCTATCAGGAAGCTGGAGATAGTGGAAGAGTATTGGCTGTTGCGGTTAGGGACGACTGTCACTTTTATACTACTCATGATTCTTTCAGTTGCGGGTGTGAGAGCCCAGCTCACATTGAGTTAAGCAGAAAAAATTTATTACATCTCATAACTGAAAAGTCCAGGGAGATGCCTAGCTCCAGGGAAGTTGGAACTAGGTCTTAAGCAATATTGTTGGAAATCTCTCTCTGTCTTTCCATCTCTTAGCTCTGTTTTCCTCTGGTTCCTTTCATTCTCAGGCTGCCTTGCCTGCCTTGGGAGTGTGATGGTTCCCAGTAGGTCCAGGTTTACATCCTCTGGCTTAGCCAGTCCAATAGAAAGAGAGCTAATTTGGAAGTGGTCTGTAAACTGTAAAGCGCAGAATAAATGTAAAGTGATTTTACTTGTTAGAGAATTGTATACCAGAAGATTTGCACTAAGAGGTTAAGTTACCAGGAAACCCACTCTTATCTTCTAGTCCTAACGCTTGGATATGCATGGGAGTAGTTCATATTACCTGGCAAGTAAAGTAACAAGGTATTTTATTTTCATAAAATACTCCTTATTAACAGGGTTTGATTATCTTAGAAACCTAATCATGCTATCTGCTCCAGATATATAAATGCTAGCATATTAACTACCTATTTTTGACTTGCATATAATTTATTGTTTTAATACTGTGTACTGGGAAGCGGCTGTGGCTCAATCAGTAGGGCTCCCGTTTACCATATGGGAGGCCCCGGGTTCGGTTCCCGGGGCCTCCTGGTGAAGGCAAGCCCGCCCGCACGGCGTGGTTAGCTGACCCAGTGAGCACAAGCAGCAAGGGGGTGATAAATGAATAAATAAATAAAATCTTTAAAAAAAAAAAAAAAAAATACTGTGTACTATTGAGCTTTGATTATCTGAATTAGTGAAAATTTGTAGTAAATAATAATAAACAATTCATCTGTGGAGTAAATAACAACAGTTGTTTATATTGTAGTAGAGCTTTTAATAGATTTTTCCAGTTTACAGTTTACCTGATTCACATGCATTTGTGTTTGTGTGTTTTTGCACTTGTTATATTCCTCTTTGCTTTTTAAAAAATGGGCTTACCTTAAACTCCGTGTAGTTACTACATGACCAGTAAATGATAAAGTTATGGAAAGAGCAAAATGAAGAAGAACTGGAATGCTTCCCAAGGCTGCAAAAAGGCAAGAGTTGCCCCCTTGCCTTTATCTTTAGTTCTACAATGATGTAACTATGCCCTTTTTAGATGAGAGCTCAAATTTCCTTACCAGCCAGGTTTCTTCTGTGTAATAATTAAATATATAGAGATGAGGTAACAATGGAAATCAAAGTCTGAATCACTATCAGTAAATCATTTTGAATTTAAAAGGAGGGGTGAATTTCTCCAGGCCATTACCCTTGACCTAGTTCCTTTTGATTAAATATAAACATTTGTCTCTTCCTCAGGATTCTCTCTCTTCCATTCATGGACAGTAGCCACAGCTCTGAATATAACTTTTTATTTATTTATTTATTTATTTTAGAGGTACGGAGGCTGGGGATTGAACCTGAGACCTCGTATGTAGGAAGCCAGCACTCAACCACTGAGCTACACTGGTTCCCCTCTTAAGTATAATTTTTAAAAGAGTTCTTTAAAAGAAGCATAGCTACGTTTAGAGAAGATAGACCTTATTTTAAGACTTTTTTTTTTTTTTAATGTCTGAGCATTTGTTTAGATTTGCATGACTATTCTACTCCGTCTATTTAGAAATTTCTGCATTTTCTCATTTGTTTGTTTGTCAGTTCATTCATTAAGTCTATAACAAACGTTCCTGCCAAAATAAAGAATAAGACCAGGGAGCTCATTGGAATTCTTCAGTGGAACATGCATCATGGTAGAAAGAAAAGAAAAAGAAATAAAAGATAAAAGCATTGGAAAGGAAAAACAAAACTGTCTTTGTTTGCCAATGATTGATTATCTGCAGAGATAAATCAAAAGTATCTAGATATAACTTATTAAAATTAATAAGAGGGATTAGCAACTTTTCTGGATAAGCCATCAAAATACAAAAAAATCAATTCCATTTCTATTTACCAGCAGCAAACTGAGAAAAAAAAAATTTGAAGATACTATATGTCAACAAAAAATATAAGGTATTTACTAAAAATTCTGAAAAAAAAAAAAGCAAAACCCCAACACAGATTTATAATTTCTATGTAGAAAATGACTAATACTTTACTGAAAGATATTTTCAAAATCCCAAATAAAGAAAGACTGTTTTCCTCAGGCTCCTGCGTTTCCCCTCGCCCTTGCTGATGTGGTAACCTGCACCTTCTCCTCTGGACCAGCCAGCATTCACCCGGGCGGACAGGGGTGGACCAAGGGAGGTTAAAAACAAGAAAGGCTGACTAGGCAGAGGAGGAAGAAGAGCGGGAGAGACGCTCAGGTGGGCTCTCCAGCACACCTGGGCGTTTGGGGCCTGAGAGGTTGGGCGAGGAGCAGGATTTGGAGATGGAGATGGCAGGCAGTGAAACGCCGGTGGCAGGTGGGGGTGGTGGTGACCATGGAACATCCAAGTAGAGATGCCTGTGAGCCGCTGTGGGGTAAAAGGGTCAGAACCCCAGAAAGCATTTTGAGGCTGGAGATCCACCAGCCTCTGGAAAGTACTACAAGCTGTGGTCATGGACGTCCTGGCCAGGGAGAGTTCACTCGGGGAGATGAAGGGAGAATGGAGGAAGACAACCCAGGGGCATGTTCAAGCTGTGGGCAGGAAGGGGTGTCTGTCGAGGGGCTTAGACTGAATCAGGAAGGGTTGTTGGAGAAGATCTAATTAGAGCAGTATTTTCTCAAGTACTAGCGAAAATCAAAACATTAAACATCGTTTCTGTTTCTACTACTGCCATTGCAACAGTATCACGCTCTGCTCTTTTATATTCTTTTAGGGAAACTTTGGCTGTAGGGTAGCTGGGAAAGTAACCATCATTTATAGAATATTTATCTTGGATGTGTGTCTTGCGTGCCCAAATGCCTAATAAATGAACTTTTAGAATACAATCTATCTGTAACGTGAGGGCTTCCTATGCTGAAACTGCTGAATCTTCAGAGCAGATTCGCAATCCAGCGTTGCTCTTGTGATTATACATGCAAAGGCAAGTAGCCACTAGGTCACCATCTGGGAGATGGAGTGCAACCAGCGGCAGGCCCCCTTGTTGATCCAGCACTGGCCCCAGGTTCACTTTCAAACAGACCTCCTGACCTGTGCAAGGGCAGGAGGAGGGAGGCCAAAGAAATGTCCTGGAACAGTCCAGAGAGAGAGATTGGGAGGCCACCTTTACCATATTTCCTGTACTGTGAAGAGTTTGGTTTGGTTTGGTTTTTAGTCATCTCCAAAGAAGAAAAATAAAAGCACCCACCTTGAGAAAACGGCCCCTCTGTGCACCATTTGGCTGTTAAGGTTTGATTTAACGCTAATAGAGTTTATTTACTTTCCTGTCCGGTTGAATTCTGAAGAGCTTCTTTCTTCAGTGTATAGATGTGATTGTGCATGTATATAGAGAGAGACAGAGAGAGATACATGTAGATATCTGCCATTTGAGCATTCATGCCCATTAAAAATTGTTTTTTATTTTTAAGTGTACACTTTAAAGCTTTTGTCAGAGATTTTACAATCAATTGTTGTTATGAAATTTTATCATACCCTTTTGACCTTATGTAACATCAAATATTGACGATTTTATTTTAAAAGCTTTAACTTTAAATCATTGGAGAAACTTGAAGATAAGACCTAATTATCTATTCAATGATTTCTACCATCCAGACTAAAAATGGCAGTTTTTCTAATTGGTTCTTTTTAAAGAAAGGCTGTAAGAGAAACCATCATCACATGGGAGTCTAGATATGGAAATCCAGGGTTTGCTTCTGACCTTTGCTATCCTTACTTCCTTGCCTCATACTTGTTAGTTGTTGCCTTAAAGAATGTCAGAAGAGATCTTTTATTTTTAATATGAAAAAAAAAAAGTACTGTTAAATAATAGGACTAGTGCTCCAGGATGTTTAACAGTTCACAATCTCTCTCCAGATAATATTCAAATTAAATTATTTGGTAAAAAACGCTCATTCCTCCTATTTAATGTTTTGTTTGTTTTTCCTGTGGAAGAAGTTACATTTCTTCCTATTCTTGGGCCCCACTTCTGCAAATGGAAAAACTCTTCTGGGAGGGTAAGGCACTGCCCAGGTTGTGCTAGCTTTGAATATTTGATGTTGCTAAGCAAATGTTAGATTAAACAAAACAATATTTATTTTGTTTTTCTTTATCTTAAATCCAAAGACCATATGGTACTTATCTCGAAACACCTAAGTGGTTAATTGCATGTTAAATTCCTTTCCTCTTTGGCTACATAAACAACTGAGAAAATATTTACCTTTTCTGTCCTGCTGGATTTATTTATGACTTTGTAACTAAAACACAGAAGTGTTATAAATTGAAACTTTAATCTCATGATTGACTCATTTTCTAAAAATTTATATGGTTTTCGTTTGTGGGACAGCTGCAACTCTAGATTTCACTGACTGAAACACGTGGAAATTATATGACTTCCCAGCTTGTTTTTATAATATTGTTCTTTGAGTCCAAGTCACCAACTTTCATTTTTGTCTTGGTTTCCATAAAGAGTGCTGTACCTTTTCAAATTTTTGTCCAACAGATTCACATAGGCTAGATAGAAAATAAAATCCAGAATATTATAAGTTCCTTCTATCAGGTAAACTTTGGATTTTAAGTGAGACACATGTGCCTTTTAGATCTTAGGCATGTTTCTATTTTGGGAATTTTTTCCTCTGGTGATTCTCTAAGGTAAATCATGTTCTTGTCTGTGAGGAGCGTGAGTGGGACACAGGGACCCCACTGTTACTCCCGGGGTATTGGGCACCCAGAAGAGCTGGCTGTGCCGCCTTGGTACCCCGAGGCCCGTCACCGAGAGGGGCTCCGGGGCAGCACTAGCAATGTCAGGGAGGCTCCAGGTGAGTGCTGCTAATTTAAAATTTTAATTATATTTTGGGTAAGTTCACGTGGTTAGAACTTTATAAGGTGTCAGAGGTTTACAGTATGCAGTCTCCCTCCTGCTCCAGTGCTGCCCCAGGGTCCCCTTCCTTGGAGACAGCCCAAGTTGCTGTCTCTCGAACACTTGTTTGAAGATAGAATCAGCTCTGTTAAATATAAAGACACTTTGTAAAATCTGCAGCTCTTCGTTACTTCCTGCCCTTACTGCTCTGCCTTTTCTCCCTGATAGGCTAACTCTAGCCTGGACATTACAGCCGTCCTCTTAAGGAGTATCCCTTATCTTTACCTCCATCAAATCCACACAGTCAGCGTGATCTTTTCTAAATAGAAACTTGATGGTGGCAGCCCTCTCCTGGAAGCCTCCAGTGGCTCTCGTTGCTCGTAGCCCTTCGCCACCCCCGAGTTCCTCCCCAGCACACACACCCTGCCCTCTTTGGCATCAGGTTCTTGGCCCGTGTTTCTGTCTGCCCGGAGAACCCTGCCTTCCTCCTCACGCCACCACTGCTCAGAACGCCACTTCTCCAGATACGCACGGTTTCTCATATTGCACATTCTCGTAGTACTGGGGCCTTCCCCTTCAGATCTGTCGTCCCAGTTCATAATTTGGTATTTATTGATGTCATTTAATTAATCCCTGTCTCCTCAACTACAGTGAAATTTGCATGAGCACAAGGACCATTTCTGACTGGTTCACTGGTACCCATGCTGCATGAACATTTATTGAAGAATTGATTTTTTTTTTGCCTCTTATTGAGTATGACTTACATAGATTAAAGCACACAAATCCTAATGTACAGCTCCATGGATTTTTATATATGTATATGTGTAACCACCATCCAGATCAAGATATACAACCCTCCCAGCACCTCAGAAGGGTCCCATATCCCACGCAGTCAATAGACCTCCCCCCGAAGTAACCACTACTTTGACCTATTTTGAACTCGCAAGTGGCATCAATATAGTATGTACTTTTTTGTCTCACGTCTTTCACACAACATTATGTCTGTGAGATGCATCCATTTTGTTGCATGTTTCACTAATCTGTTTTTTTTCATTGGTTTGTAGTAGTCTATTGTGCTGTATTTCTAAGCAGGGAAAACAATGACAACAAAACAATGGCAATAAAAACAAAAAAACTCAAGACACCCCCCCCAAACACACAAAATATGCAAATGGAAATAACAGTGAAATGGTGTATTCACTTATCAAGTTAGTAAATATCTTATAAAAAGACAGTACTAAGTGCCAGTGCTGATCTGCTGAGATAGGTAGTTTTATGTTTACTCATAGGAAGACGGATTGGTTTGACAGCAGGTATCAAGAGCCTAAGGAGAATTGACGTATCCCTTAACCCAATAAGGGAACATTTAGGAATTTATTCTAAAAAATTAAATAGAAATCCCGATAAAGCTTTGTCCCTGATGATAATCACATTTATAAAAAATAGCAGCGTCTGACCTTCAAGGAATGGTTGCGTGGACCGTGGCATGCCTGTGTGGTGGTGGTTAGGGCTCTTCATCAGCAGCCCAATTGTCGTGCCTTTAGCGCTTGGTAGGGTGACACCTCCTTGGCTGTGATGTTAGCTGTGGCCATGTGACTTGCTTTGACCAAAGAAATGTGAGCAGAAAGGGATGTGTGTCATTGCTAGGCTGAGGTATTTAAGAGCTACCGTACAGTTTTCCACATTTTCTTCCTCTTGCCCCAGCAACCAGTGACATTCCAGGCGGTAGGAGCCTGGCAGCCTGCTAACCTCAGCGTTTCTGGCTTAAGCCCCTGGGATTTTAGGGTTACGTGTTACTGCATTGTAATTTAGCATATCCTGACTAATATAGTCCAGGTGATGAAATAATGTATTGTCATTAATATTTACAATAAACTCTTAAAGTAAGGCTATTGAAAACGGATATAAAATTGTATATATGTAGTGTGATTTCATCTTTTGACAACAGACTGAGGAGAACTTTAAACTATTAACAAGTGTTCATCACAGAGTGGTGGGATTAAAAGTGAGTTTCCTTTTCTTTCTTATATTTTTCAGTATATTCTAAATGATTTTTCTAAAATGAGCATGTATTCCTTGTAAAATCAGAAGGGGAAAGCCACAAACACATACACACAGACACAGAGCACACGCCCCTCTGGTCGGCTCCTGTGGCATGCATCTTCAGTTCCCTGTGCCATTGGAGGGAACTGGTTAATGGAAATAATTGTAATCATCTGGGCTCTTTCTATACCTGTGCGGCTCAACTTAGATGAAGGATCAGGGCTAAGCTTGACTTGCATTCAGAGTAGAAATTCCTTCTTCCCGTGGCTTTAGTTCTGGATATAAAATTCTCTCTTGTAGAGCCTTAGTAATTCCCCTCTCTTTAAGTGATCTTACAGGTTGCTTGGGAATGCAACCTCTCTTGCCTCAAAAAAGGAACATCCTAGAAGAGATGTCCTTTGGGGAGATAATCAGACTCTTCACAAGACTGAGCAATTTTTCATTGCAGAGCACTATGGAGTGCCCTGGTGGAGAACAAGAAGAATAGAAAAATGCTCTTTGTCTGGATAAAACTTACACATAATATTAGTAGGTGAAAATGAATGAATTTATTTGAAATCATGTATGTAATGTGAATCCCTACTTTCCCAAATCATCTTGAAGTCTCATATGTCTTTTTTTTTTTTTTCTTTTTTTAAGATTTATTTATTTACTTTATCCATTTTAAACACCCCCCTTCCCCATTTGCTGTTTTGTGTCCATTCGCTGGGCAATTCTCTGTCTGTTTCCTGCCATCTCTTCTCATCCTCCTCCTCCAGTCTTCACCAGGATTCGATCCTGGAGACCTCCAATGCAGGAGAGAGGTGTTCTGCCACCTGTGCCACCTTGGTTCCTGGTTTTCAGAGCTTTTGGAGCATCTCGTCTTGTCTCTCCCCTGCGTCTCTCTCCTGTTTCGTCATCATCTTGCTTCATGGCTCCCAGGGCCTGGCGGCTCACCGGCACACACAGCCTGGCAGCCCATGCGCCTTCTATATATATATATATATATATATATTTTTTTTTTTTTTTTTTATTTTACCGGGTGGTCCCGGGGATTGAACCCAGGTCCCTCCATATGGCAGACGGACGCCCAACCATTTGAGCCACATCCGCCCCCCCTCATATGTCTTTTACTGGGATAAAATTCAGATCTTCCATGAAATGTAATTTAGACTTCATTAATTCATATATTTATCAAACATTTCCCAAGGACCTATTGAGTGCCGGGCACACTGTTTTGATATTTGCACACAGTGGACAGGGTGCTTGCAGTTTACCTACGTGCCAAGCTGGGGCCTTCTCTTCCCCGTTTTGTTTTCTCATTCATGTGTGTGGATTTCTGCTCTGATATGTGGTTAATGCTCATATTCCCTCCACTTGCTCTGAGCCCCTGCCCCAGACTCCCAACCTTCTAAGTGCCAACTCTTGCTCAAGGCATGAGACAGACCACCCTTAACCATAATATTACCACTTCCCAGAATGCCGGGGGAGGTACCCTTCCAGCCTTCTCTGTCTACCTATATAAATGGATATATTCATATACCTATAGCATTGTATGTAAACACGACCCCACTCTATTGGCTTTTATGCAACCTGCTCGGGTTTGCCTCTATAGAATGTATCATGATTAATCCTGTAGTGTCGATGGATAGAGATATCCGTCCTACTTTTTAATGGTAGTTACAGTGCAGTGGTGTGCCAATAAATGTTTAAAAACCAACTTGGGTGGGTGATATGAGCCCCGATTTATTGCATTTGTCAGTTTTGTTTGTATAAAGACTTCCACCATGGCCAACTTCAGACTCTCCACGTGATGTGACCATGTGGGCTGGGGAAGAGATGGCCCAGGTCGCTCTCACTAGCCGATACCTCCAGCCAGCTTTAACGCGTGCTGGCTGTGGGGCATTCTGCTGTATCTCTGTACCAGAATTCACCTATTGCGAGGCCTATTGAAGTTTCCCATTTTTCAGTGCTATAGGCAGGATGGCAGATAACCCTGTGGATGCATATATCTTTGTGTACTCAATTGCTCTATCCTTAGAATAAATTCATAGAATTTTGTGAATCCCAGAGGTTGCTGGGCTAAAAAGTATGCACAGTTTACATATCAGTACACATTGAACAGGTATACTTCCGACAGTTTGTTCCCGGTACATAGTCCCAACATTCATGAAAATGCACATTTTTCCACACCCTTGGCAACCCTGATTGCTGACTGATTTTAATTTTTGCCGTTCGGATAGACCACAGATACTGTGACTTAGGTTTCCAGCTTTTTAATTATTAGTGAAACCAATATCTTTTCCTGTTCAAGTACCACAATGGGGGGAGGGGAAGCAGTGAATTGCCTTTTGCCATTTACCATGTCTATGTTGATGTTCATTTTCCTATGGGTTTTTTAAAATAGTGATGTTAACCTTCTATCCTTAGCACTAAAAAAGTTCCCCCATTTTTTAAATTTATCTTTCAACTTCTTTTGTGATTTTTTTTAAACATTTGGAAACTTTTATTTTTGTTTGCTTGTTTCATTTTTTGCTTTAGTTAAATCTACCAGACTTCTTTTGGCTCTTGTCATGCTTAAAAAGAACTTCCTAACCTAAGAGTTCTTAAATTTTTACTCCTATTTTCTTCTAGTACTCACATGATTTCTTTTTTAAAACTTTAATTTTTATATTTATTTTGGTGTAGAGTGTGAGATTTGGAGCCAAGTTTCGTTTTTCTAATTGGCATTTGAATAACCTGTCTTTCCACACTAATTTAAAGAGACCTCCTTTGTCAGATGTCACAAGATTTGTTTCTAACCTTCCCATTTCAGGGGTTCTTTCCTAAGTTGTATGATCATTTGTGGGGTTTTTAGTCATATGTTGGCTCCACAGTGAGATTCTAATGTATTCCATAAGTAATTCTGATTCATGCTTCAGCTGAGATCCACTATTCCATTATCTGCCTTGTCCTATCAGAACATAAGTTTATAATATTCTTAGAAGTCCTTCAGACATCTTGTGACACTTATTCCGGTTTTATGGATTTTTTTTTTTTTTCTTTTTTCTTTTGTATGTTTTTTGGCTGTTGTGAATGGGATATGTATTAACGTTTTTTTTTTCTCTTACTGGTTATCAATGGTAATAAAGTTATTGGTATTAGTTTGGTGATTTTGTAGCGGGCAATCTTAACTAATACTTGTTTTTTATTCTTGTTCACCAGATTTTAGGGGGTTTTCCAGACATATATAGTCCCAACATTTACAAATCATATTTTTGCTGCCCCTTTACGATATTTATGTTTCACTTTGTCCTTGATTCATTGGATGACATGCACTTGCAAAATAATGCCAAATGAGGGGAAGGTGAGCATCCTTGTTTTGTTTATGATGTTTATAGAATGTTTCTAGTTTGGCTTATGACTTGAAAGAGGTCTAGAATATGTATTTGAGAGGAGAGAACATGCCAGAATAAAAAGTGGCATATTGAGACTATAGAAACAGGAGTAAGAGTGCTGCATGTGGTAGGCAGGTTATATAAAGCTGACACTGTAGGAGGGGTGTAATAACATGGAGATGGCTCGTCTGGGGAGATGGAAGTTAGCTATGTGTGAGGGAATCTATGTGAGATAACATATGAAGTACTAATTTAGAATATTGGGCTCTAGACTCAAATGACCTAGATTGTATCTTAAGCATCAGATCTTCATCTGTAAAATAGTGATATCTAACTCATGGGGTTATTGTGAGAACTGAATGAAATGATGTTTGTCAAATGCACTTAGCCCAATGCCTGGCACAACTTAAACACTAAACAAATGTTAGTTATTATTATTATTATTATTGTCAATATACTAAATGGTGTAGAGCTCAAAGGAGGGGGGGGATCAGCTGTTAAAAGGTAATTCCATCAGTTGCATGGAAGATGAGTCAAAAGGAAACGCAAATAAATAGACTGAACTAGGTGGGAATCTCGTTGTGGGTGATCCTTGCTTGAGGACTGACTTGCCAGGCCACCCAAGATCCCCATAATTGTGCACAGCCAGGTGCCTGAGCATCCTCCTGGTAGATCTGTGCCCTTCTCACTGCCTTCCTGACAGTATGTGGTTATTAATGTGCTAGGATAGTTTATCTTGGACCCTTCTACACATCTCTATTTATAATGTATGTATTTCATTACTGTAACAGAGAGTATCTAGTTAGTTTTTTTTTTTTTTTTTTTAACATACATTATCTTCAGATCCTTAACTTAGTGATGACGCAGTCATTCTTTTCATATGTGTATGTTTTTCTGTGTCTCAGGGAAGCTTTGAAATACTTGCTGATTTATAGAGAGTAGAGAGTAAACCAAACTTTCTCCACACATTTAGAGAAACTCAGACATTTGAAAGCTAAAATCAAACAATATTTGAAATGATTTATACAGTCACAGCAATACCCTTTTTCCACTTAAGCCAAAGTGCAGTCTAAACAACCCTTTCACAGTGCTCAGTCTTTCAAATGAAAGCAATGGATGTCTATAAATCAAATGATAGTTTACAGTTACCTCATAACCCCTTTTTCTATCTTGTTTTCCCTCTGAAAATTTAGTATAGCCTCTAAAAAGTTGAACCAGCCCTGTATGAGTTAAAACTAAAGTAAATGAAGAAGTACATAAAAAGATTTTGGAGAACGATATGCTGCCATAGCTTATTTGGAAAACAACAGCATTGAAAGAAAGTAGAATAATACCGGATGCCATTAAGCTGGCTTGTCTGAAATAAGAGAATTCAGCTATAAGTTGGTTTGTGTAAGTAGTTAATAACAAATGTGATCATGATGGTAGGTAAAACTTAAACTAGCCCTTCAGCACCGATCCTAAATCTTTACAACCCTTTCATCTGAATTATTTTTTGATAACTTTTATTTTGAAATAGTTTAATAATTATTAGTTGGGAAACTAGTTTGTGTGTACCCTTCACCAGCTTCCTCAATGATAATATCCTTCATAACCATGGACATTGTCAAATCCAGGAAATTAACATTGGTACAGCACTGTGAACTCAGCAACCTGAATTATCTTCAAGTCCTCCATTGGCTCGTTAGGATTGTTTCTGAAATTCACTGTCTTATTTTCCAAGGTGGTCATCTCAGAATGGCTAAAAATAAAACTGGTTTCTTAGCTTCATCTACAATCACTACCCCTTTTGTCCTGTTTGGGTGATAATGAGATTTCATGACATCATGAAGACAAGACCTACGAGTAGAAGCAGGATTGGTCGAGACCCGCACACCATCTGAGAACCTGATTCTGATCGTTTGGTTTTAGAAAAACACTAACATTTTAAAGTGCCAACTGTAGAAAGGCCCAGAGGCCATTTCTCCCTTCAAGTCCTTCTTGCGTGATGGGTAAAATCGAGCAGATGCTATGAGATCACCCTTCTCGAGTTTTCTGTGTGTTACACCCTTGGCTTCTCACTCTGCTTTAGTAGTGCTGCTTTTCTTATCTCGGTGTTTGAACTGTTAACTCATTGGCTTCAAACCCTTTTAACCAGACCCGCAGTAAATTATTTTCCCTTGTGGCTGCTTATACCTAAAATGTATAAATACGTTTATGTGTATACGTGTGTGTCGTATGCATATAAAACCAAAAGGAAAGTACTGCAGGCCTGTAAGCCATCTGAACTATGTGCAGAGCACTCCAATTTTCACTCTACTCTCTTTCTTTTTAATTTTTAATGCACACCTCAACCCCTTCTCTTAGTTTCACAATCCACCAGAAGATCCTGGCTTGCAGTTTGAAAAGCACCGCACTCACTTCTCCTGCGCCACGCTTTTCTCATTCTTCCCTTCACCCCCAAGTCAGCCATGAAACCTTTCTTCAGGTAGCTATGTTTTAGAACTGAATTATTGAGAACAGTAAAACCACAACCAGCACCACCCTCTCTCCTCTTTTGACAGATACTGTCTTTCAAGAAAGATGGTGGATATATATAAATATAAGAGCGTGTGAAAGATGATATAATGCGGTGCTGTGGGGACCTACTGTAGATAGAGAAGTGTTTGATTTTGCCTTGTGGACCCAGAAGTGACATTTTTGTCTGGGCCTAGACACTTCGGTGTCAAATTTTACCCCAGCCTAAGTCTGGATAGTAGGGAGGAAGAGAGGGGCAAGTTGAGGTGTGATAGAAGGTGGGTAGAGAAGATATTTAATCTAAAGTGGCTTGATGCTAGGGAACCTGGTTTGGGAGGAGGGGACTGTTGTTGAGGTGTTGAAAGTAAGATTGGAACCAGATAGTATAAAGTCCTCTCGTCTGCTCAGAGGCTTCTTTATGATCCTAGAGGGAATGGGGATACCTTTAAGGTTTGAAGTTTGTAAGCAGAGGAATGACAGGAGCAGAAATAAGCTGTAGGGACAAAGTTAAGGTTTTAGTGTGGAAGGTTGGTTGGAGGGATCCAGAGTTTGATGATAGGGAAAAAAGAATGGGGAAATACATACATATATGAATACAATGAATTTTACCACATACTTAAAAACATCAGGGGATTGGATGTGGCTCTAGCAGTTGAGTGCCTGCTTCCCACACCCTGGTACATAAAAAAAAAAAAAAAAAAAAAAAGTTCATTTGTAAATATGATCTACTTGATCATTTTGATAAGATTTTATTGTCTTGTTTCTCAATAAAGCATTTAAAAGGTTTTTGAAAATATATTTTATCCAGAATTTTAGTTGTTTCTCTCAAGACGGTTATTAAAGGTATCAAATCCACCAGACTGCTGGAACAGAAGTCCTTCCACCCAATTTCTCTGTTCTTTCCTTCAGTTATTCCAATTATGTTTTTGCTTTACATTCTATTCTGAGATATTGCCTTGATTTTATCCTCCTACTCTCCCGTGCTGCTTTTGGTTGGGTTGAGGTTTTAGGCTTTTGGCAATTATGTTGTTATTACCAGTAGCTCCTTGTTCTTTCATTCCTTTCCCACAGCTTCTTGATCCTCCTTTATGAGTGTGACTTTTTTGGTCAACGTAGATATATTCCCAGTGATCCTTCCCTAAAGGTGCTGCTTGCAGTCTAGGGAAGAGATAATGAAGGTCGACATCTGGGCATTATGATAGGCATATACATTAGAGGAAAAATACAAGAGCTGTGTTCAGGCAGAATGGGCAGGACTTGGGGATTGATTGGAAGGAACTGGGGATAAGGAATCAGGAGTCACTGCTGTTCCTCGGCCTGATACAGGGCACCTGCAACCCAGTAGCCTCACACTTCAGAGTAAAAGACTGAAGGCTTTCCCTTACGGTCAGGGTGGATTTTGTGGTGCATCACTTTTATCTCAATTGAACACGGAGTCAGGGCTGACACGATAGAGCCCACCCCATGCCTCTCCACTCCTTCCCATGAAGGAAGAGGCTGAATTGCTGGAGACACTGGAGATCAGCTGACCTCACAAGGGTGTTCTGGCTAGTGTTATGTGGAATGACACTTAACTTAGAACCTGTAGACTTAGAAGGAGGCGTAAGGCCATCATTTCATTCCACCTGCCTTAAACAAGCCATCCCTCACTGCACGCCCATTTGAAGACTACACCGGAAACCTTCCAATTTAGGAGATTTGAGGAGAAAGCCAATTTATAGCCTCTAGTGTATAACATTATGCTGGTTGATATACTATTTTTATATAGGTATTTATAATAATACTTAAGTGCTGCTTTATTTATAGTGACTACAAATTTTAACTAACAGTGTTATTTTTACGCAGCACTTTTTTATTTTTAATTCCAGTAATATGTACTGTTTGGGATTACCCAAGTTTTCCATATGCATTAGCAACCACAACTATGGCAGTTTTCTTTTCTTTTCTTTCCTTTTCTTTTTTCTTTTTTTGTCAGAAATGGCTAAAAGCTGTGGCATCAGGGATTCTGGAGATTGTTCAGATGAGTTAATCAGGGAGGAATGATGACATGTTGATAGGCACCCCTAGTAATTTCAGGGATCAGTCACATACTTTATTTCCATCAGTTATTCTGTACAAAATACAGGTAGCAACACGACCTGCAGATGACATATGATCACAAGCCCTGGGCTATGCTGTAGAATATGCAGTGATTTAATAAACTGCTGGAATGCCTTCATGGTATTATATAGGGGGCGGGAAAGGCTTTTATGATATATTCCTGGAGGTGAAGGTGTTTTCACCATCTTTATTAAGTTAATTTCATCTTACGAGGAGTATAACCCTTAGTGAGGTGTATTTCCTAACCGCACATGTCTGCTTTCATCCCTCGTAGACAGTGTACAGGAAAGTTAATGGGATGTACTTTTTAATATGATCTGGAGGGATCTTTCACCATGAGGATTAGAAAATAAGTTTGAAAAACATCAGTTCTTCAAACCAAGGAAGTTGAACAAATATCACTTAGAGTTATTAGGTAAGAGCTGGTTAAATGAAGATGTCATTGTCCAGATGTCACATTTCACAAATTTCAGGGATGAAATAATATGATTGTTAGGAAACAGTTTGCCTGTGATTCACACATTCTTTGGTATTTTATATGTATCTGGGCCTACTGATAAGGTTAATAACACTATTATTTTAATTTTGTTTTGCCACTTCAGAAATTCAGAAATCTCTGTATATAGTCAGTAAATTCATTTCCATTAGTTCTTTTTTACCTATTTTTGTTGACATCATTATAATTTTAGTGGTTATTGTAAGTGGTTAATTATAGAAAGGATAGAAAGAGCATTTGGACTTGTGGGTGTAAATTGTGTCAAAATACAGTAATTTGTGTCTAATTTTTCTATGATTCTGCTTGTTGGCTGTTTGGGTGAATACTTACAGAGGACACCGCTAGGGTGGCGGCATCATCCTTGCTTATGGAAGGCTTCTCTTAGTGCCTGGCAGACTGAGCCCCTACCCAGGACGGCACAATGCCCACATTTCCCTGCTGTGTCCCCTTCCACCGACCCAGCAGTCCTTTGCGTGCTGCGGAGATGAGGACTTGGAACGGCAGTGGCGTCTGGTGACGGCCATACCACTGGGGCCTGCAGAACCAGGGTTTGCGTGACACTTGCCGCATCTACAGTCGCCCGTGTGGTCTTTTGTGTCAGGTCTGTCTCCCCCAGTGGACCGTGGCCCCTGAGGACAGGTCCACAAAGGCCCCCTCTGTATCCATGTGCCCGGCATGGCATGGCTGGTCAGTGGATTTTGGAAAGATGGGTGGTTCCTAGAGCCAAGGTGCCTAACTGGGACGCTGTCCCCCCTCCCCAAGTAAAAGGAACATGTTCATATAAATAAGCAACCATGCAGGGCCCTTTCTGCTAGTGCAGATCCCAAGGGCTCTTAGGGATACAGGGCAAGGATACAGGTTTTTCTGTGGAGACTTTAAGCACACAATAATAAAAAACTCATTTGTCCCTGGGATCATATTTTCAAAATATTAAACTGCTATGTTTTCATCCCTCTCCCCTATAAATCATCTATCATTTCCCCCGAGTCCATTCCACTGAGACACCCCCGGAGATAGCTGATGCGGTGAGGGCCAGGGGCGGCCCCCATGGTGGGGCAGAGTGGCCCTGCACCACGGACTTGAGGCTGCAGTGGGATCCGTGCCCCAGGGAGCATAGGGCAAGGCTGCAGCAGGAAGGGCAGTTGCACCTGGACCCGAGAGAGGCTGGGATAGTCGATGCCGGCTAGCCTCCGTGGTGGGGGCCAAGAGGTGCAGTGACCCCATGGACGAGTGGGCCCCTCCTTCGTGAGGACTGAGGCGCAGCGCTGTGGGGGGCCCAGCTGCTGGGCAGGGGCCACCTAGGGGTGGGGGCAAGCGGAAAACCAAAGGAAAGAGGACCCCAGGATGAGCTTGAGGGAGACAGTAGCATTTCCTTTTCAGCACGGAAGTCCTCAGTGGTAAAGTGTAATTTGACCAGAAACTGCAGGAAGTGAGAGACTGAGCCATGGATATCAGAAGATGGTGAGGCAGGGATCTACCTCTTGTGCATTAGGCAGGACCAGCAAGGAAGCCAGGGTGCCTGGAGCAGAGGGAGCGAGGGGAGAGAGGAGAGGAAGTCTCAGAGGGGTGGGTTCAAAGGAAGAATTTCTGTGGCTTTACTTGGACTTTTTGTTCCACACTTCTTTTTGCCTATTTAATGCAAGAAGAGGGTACTTGACTTCAGACAGACGTTGTTCCATTTCTTCTTCCTCTTTCTGCATTGGAACTTTATCTTACAGGAAAGGGCTGTCGTCCGCCTAATGCTCCAAGGCTGGCTGGAGAGCTTTGTTGTAAATCTATAAGCCTGTCCCCTGGAAGAATTAAATCAGAGTTGAAGGAGTTGTTTTGTTTTTAACTCTTACCTCCAAAACTGGGTCATGCCCACTCTCAACACAACTCTTTTCCTTGCATCTCTCTGTGGAGTCTATGGGTTGTGTACCTGTCCTTAAAAAGATTCTGTCCTTTCTGCATCACTTTTTTGCACTCCTTTCTATCCATGGGCAGAAAATTCCATAGTCTACAAAGGACAATCAAGTTATTTTCCCTCTTTGCTTTCCTATTTTTTTGTCTGACCTTACCCAGGCATCCAGCCTCCTTTGTTCATCTGCTTATGATCATGGGACATGAAAACGGAAGCTGTGTCCTATCTTCTTTTGGCTAAGGTACTAGTTCCATGGGATTTATCAACACTGAGCACTGACCCATTGTGTCCTGGGCACTTTGTAGCTGTTCCTGCAGGGGTCCCTCTTGCTGCCTCCAGTTGATTCTCCTGCCTGCAGAATTCCTTATTTTCGGTGTTGCTCAAGCATGGTTTCCGTTAGAATGAAGGAGCAATCCATCCCTTTTCTCCTGAGATGTTACAGGAGAGGGGAAAAACAGTATTAATGAGTTTTGATGAAGAAGCAAAAAAAGTGGACATGGCTTGGGTCAGGGCCTGGCTTAGTGCTTTTTTGTTCGTCTCCTTTAATTAGAGCTTTAATGAATTTTTTGCTTGTCTCCTTGTTCCATGTGATAAAAGTGCTTCCATTTCAATCTGTTCATCCTCGCTCTGCTAAGGCATTAGCTTTTGATAGGCAGAATGTGGCATTTTTCAGGAGCTTGGTTTTGGTTTGTGTTTTACAAAGTTGTTTTTTGTTTTTTTTCAATGCCCGTATGTAAACAAAATTCTCACTTGAGGTGGGCACACCAAAGAGAGATCCCGCTCGTTAGTGCTTTGTGCCTGTTAGCAGTGTGCCTGAGGAGAGCCCGGCAGGTTGTCGGGATGGTGGTTCTTACGAGGCCAGGCCCAGTCTCCTCGCAATCGGCTGTAGGTCCACCGCTGGCCTGGAGAATGTTCTCTGATTGTCATCAGGATGCCATAAAATTCTCATAAAATGGCACTTTGGGAATTATGCAGGTTTGTGTGGTCATCTGGATGATGATTTGTGCCTGATACATGTTTTTACATATTAAAGGGCAGCGATAACATTTTAAACTATAACCCTTACTCTTATGACCACTTACGTGTATAAGGACTTTTATCTTCAGCTGTAAAAAATAGCTCTGTGGTGTGTTTTGATGTGTGTTTTAGTTTAGCAGATGTGGTAGAAATTAAGTTAAAAGAAAATCACAGGCGTTAACTGTAAACACGCAGATGTAGCACAGGAATCTGTGTTGGGGTGTCAGAGATTTGAAGTCAACATGGTGGTGATTTTCAGATTCATGTGAAGCAGGAGCATCTCATAATAGATGCGCCAAGACATGTGGTGTGGAATAGCCCCGAAGCATGGGCTTTGAACTTCGAAAGACACCTGGTGCAGAAGGCTGTATCCCATACCTGCAGCCTGTGTGCCTGCTGGAGCACAGGCTGATTCCCTCTTTTTTTTTAAACAATTTATTGAAGTGTATCATTCATACATAAACATACATAAACTGTAAGTGTTCAGTAAACATTGTGAACTTACAAAAAAAACACACATAACATTATACAGGGCTCCCACACATTATCCCACCACAAATACTTTGCATTGTTGTGAAACATTTGTTAATAAATTATGAAAGAGCATTATCAAAGTAATATTACTAACTATAGTCCGTAGCTTACTCCCCTATACTTTCTTCTTTTTTTTTTTTTAAGGATTTATTTATTAATTTTTATCCATTTTAACACCACCCCCACCCCACCCCACCCCACCCCCGTTTTTGCTGTTTCTGTGTCCATTCACTGGGCAACTCTGTGTCTGTTTCCTGCCCTCTCTTCTCATCCTTCTCCTCCTGTCTTCACTGGGATTTGATCCTCGGAACCTCTGATGTGGGAGAGAGGCGTCCTACCGGTTTTTCGGCATGTCTCTTCTTGGCTCTCCCCTGTGTCACTCTCCTGTTATGTCATCATCTTCCTTCATGGCTCGCGGGGCCCAGTGGCACACCCGCGCATGGGGCCTGGGGGGCACACCCACTTGCAGGGCCTGACAGCCCACGTGCCTTCTATATTTTTCTTTTTTTCTTTTTACCAGGAGGTCCCAGGGATCGAAACCAGGTCCCTCCATATGGGAGACGGACGCCCAGCCATTTGAGCCACATCCGCCCCCCTGCTATATCTCTTAAGGTTGACCAAAGATACCTAGAGTTACAGTCTTTTCCCATACAGGATGATCATATAATAAATCAGGCTTAGTTTATCACCAGCATTCTAAAACCAAACCTAGGGAGAAAAACATGCATGGTTTCTAATATAGCGAATGTTTAGCCTACCCTGATTATCACAAAATCAGGACAGCGAGAATATTTGCAATGATTCCCTCTTGGATAATGGGCTGAAGCTGAGCAGATCAGGACTGGTAGCTCCTCAACATATGGCTTTTTTCTTTGGGTCCCAAGTGGTGGTTCCAGCGTGCACCTTTTCCCAGCTAGCAAGAAGAGGGAAAGAAGGTGAGGAGAGTGAACAGCTTCCTATTTAAGGACACATCACTGCCACTCACATCACCTGGCAAGAATTGAGCTACATTGCCCTGCTGGGCTGCACAGGAGCCTATGGTGTGGCGTATCCAACCTCAGTCACGTGCCTTGCTAAATTAAAGCTTAGTAGAGGAAGGGTGGGATTCTGTTTCGAGAAGGAAGAAGGGAAAAATGAGAGAGGGGATACTTAGCAATCTCTTCCCATAGCCTTGGGCAAATTATTTAATAATATCCATGGGCTGAACACTACTCTGATTTTTGGAAACAGATAACTGTATTCATTTTTTATTGGCCTATAACAAATCACCACCATTGTTTCACGATTTCTGTGGGTCAGGAGTCAGAGCCTGGCTTAGCTGGGCCCTGCAGAGCTGCATTCTCATTGGGAGGCTTGGCTGGGGAAGAATCCACTCCCCTAGGTTGTTTGCACAATCTGTTTCCTTGCATTTGTACGATTGAGCACCCAGACTCTTGCTGGCTGTCCTAGAGGCCTCCGACAGGCCCTGTCTATGGGGACTTTCCCAATGTGGCCCCTCACTTCATCAAGCCAGATGGTGGGTTTCTCTAGAGCGAATCTGCTGGCAAGACAGACAGGTTATGTATAATGATGCAGTCAGACATCCACCACCTCTGCCTTTTCTGTTTGCTAGAAGCAAGTCCCAAGGGCTTAAACACCAGGAGGACTGGCTCATAGGTCCACCACAATAGCTGTATTTCCTTTGAAATCATTCTGTGTTTCAAATGGCAAATGCCTGTTTGTTTGGCACTGTTGCTTCATGGGTTTTAGTGAAATGCCAGTAAAGGCTTTTCATCAAATGAGAAATACTAGTCCATGTTCATTCATGGAACATATATATATATATAAACACACCTACTAAGAGGGAGAATATGAACATGAGAGTAGAGGAATATCTCCTACTCTCCATTGTGATTAAATAGTTAAATACTTTGGGATGTCAAAGACTTGAGGTCTTCCACAGATGGACAGAGCTATAAGCAGAGAATGTGAAAAGTCAGGAAGGAGCAGTCCACAGAGGCAAACCCGGGAATGTGCTTCTTCCCGACTTGCTGTCTTTTAGTTACACTGGTTTCAGCAGCTATACATGTGAGTGATGGTCTTCTTTGAGTTTGTATGGTACTGGTAGCCCATTATTTGTTTATAGTCTATGAGGCTTGAAGGAAATTGAAATCGCACATTAGCAAGCACTAGGGCAGATTCAGACCTCGAGATCTGCTGCCAAAATTGGTCTCAAAAAGTCTTATATCCTTTATCAAATAATGTAAAGAACTATTAAGAATTTTTAAGAAAACTACTAGTTCTCCTGGGATCCAAAATGTGTTTTTAGCACAGTTGTATCCTCTTGCTCATGTCATGGATATTTTTCCTGGCTCCTCATCTCAGGCAGAAAGAAAAGTCCATTCTGGCTGACATTTATAGAGCATCATAGTGAAAAAATCCTGTAGTGACTTTCCATCCATCCACCCACCCATCCATCCATCCGCCCCTCCATCCTTCTGTGTATCCAACAGTTAACTGTAGAGTTCCTGTCGTGTGCCATGCACTGTGCCAAGTCCAGATACAGACACAGCCTTGTGGTCTTTGTCATTAAAGAAATTTAAGTTTAGTATGACATATACCAAGGAAATAATAGGTGTCATTTCTATTCTCATGTAATTTATAATTTTCCAGTGAAAAGACTGTGTTTTTTTAACGTAAGTTTTAGGTCCATATATAACTAAAAATGAAGACATCATATGCTCTGTAAGTATAATTAAGATAAATGATTCACTCAATCACTCAGCATGTGCTGTGTAGTTAATGAGTGCTTCCTCTGTACTGATTTCTGTTCTAGGTTGAAAACTGAAAAGAGATAATAAGTAAACAGCTATACATTCCTTTATATTCTTATGTATACCTTTACATTCCTGGCCCTGTCTCTGACTTGGAAAGAGAAAAACTGTGTGGTTGGAGAAAGGCTATAGGCAAATAAGAATCCTCCAAGGGTCCCACATTCTGTGGCTTTGCCTTTCTTATGTAAGCTTACCATGTTTTTTTGTCACTCATATGGGCTCACCAAGATTATCCACCACCCCCAAAAGTTCTTAAGAGCATGCTTTGGGATAGTATCATGACTTTAACTCTATATCTCTAGCAATAATAATAGGAAAACTGTAAGGTGTGTGAGTCCTCTACTTTTGAAATCAGATCCCTATATTACACGTGGAAGGAAGGGCAGAGACATTTGTCCATCTAACAAATGTGCTTTGGGAAGATGAAAGCTAAAAGAAAGGGATATCATAATTCCAGAGTTTAAGATGAAATGCTCTTTCGTTTTTCCTGATGAATGAGTAAAATGGTAGGAAGCACTTCATGTTAAGTTGAATTAGCAGGAATTCAGCTATTTATGTTCAAACAACAGTGAATCGTCAGTCTTAGTCTGCCATAAACTTCCAAACCTCTGATGAACGTTGTCTTGTGGATATAATTTATTTAGCATGTCTCCTGGCATGAGAGGGGCGTAGAAGCAAAATCTTAACTTGTAATTAAAGAGCAAGACACAACGAGACGAGCCTTGTGCCAGAATACTGTATTCAGGTAGGGGTGTTAGCATAGGGCAGACGCCGTGACAGGTCAGGGCATTGCAGCATCGCCCAAATCCTGATGTCTCTTTCCACGGTTCTGAAAGGTCTCATTTTTATTACTTTTGTTAGGCGGGAACTCAGTTATGAGTTTTTGGAACTAAGGAACTTTGGTATTTCATAGCTCAAACCCATTGCCATTATTGAAGTTGGCCTGTTTTTAAGACAAAACTATATTCAGCTCGAATCTAAACAGAATTAAACTCTGCTCTATACTGCAAAGACCGCCAGACTACTTCTGGCAGAGCACCAAGAAGAGAGTTTCAAAGGCAAAGCCCCTGGACCACATGCTGCCGATCCTGATACTTCCACCGCAAGAGATGCTTATATCACTAACAGCCTAATAGCCAGTCTCTTAGCAGAGGATCACATTCAGACAGCAGGCCTTGTTCCGTTACAAAAGATACTGTCACATCCAAGTTCCTTTATGTGATAAAAATTGCCAATGGCCCATGTGTTCTAGGCAACGTTTAGTAGATTAAAATTCTGGCTTAACACAAAAACAGACATAGATTCCTTTCCCCACCATAAGACAGGGTAAAGAACCATGCCTGTGTTCAGCACAAATTCCAGAAGACCTAGCCCTTTGACTGGAAATGGAATTTGACCCACAGATGGTTCTAGTCTATTTGCTTTGTTTTTAAAACCGCTTGCACACACACAGGGTAAGAAGTCTATGGCTGTCTTCCCTGCCCTCCGCCGCCTCCGAGGGTACTTGGCGCTGCCCTTCTAGTGCTCTGCCCTGCCCTGCACGGGTGAGGCCCCTCGGGCTGTGCGGGAGGCTCAGCGCCACCATCGCTGGTGCGTCTCAGTGCTCCGTGCCCAGCGTGGAGGAGCGGCTCAGATTAGGGGGCCTCGAGAGTCGGTCACTGTAACCGAAATACGGAATAACGGCCGTACGAGCATCATGTCCAGAGCCACGTGGCAGCCCCAGGGCTCAGAGACCCCCACTCCTCCTTCGCCCCATTCCCCAGCTCCTGCCTTCTCGCCGCCACCACCCTTGCCACGTTCCAGCCTGGAGGGCGGTGGGCGGGACACAGCTCTTTCCTTCAAGGACCTGGCCCAGAATGGCACCCCTTACCTCCAGTCATACCCCTTTTGACGAAAGGGGAGAGGGGATATTGAGGGTAATTACCCCCTCTGCGTGATCGCCCAGTGTTCTCAGTCACATGCGTGCCCCTGCACGCCGTCCTTTATCGCAGCCCCTTCGCCAGTCCAGGCACATTCTGCGTCCTGAGGTGCAGGGCACAATCAGAGTACCTGGCTCCAAAGCCTTCCTCTCTGGAGTCCCTGCGTGGGTATGCGGCTCAGGGTATGCTTGGGCTTTGCCACGCCACTGTGATCAAGGAACCGTTTGAAAAAATCTGTGTTTCTGAACATGTTACGTACAGTTCACTTATTCATCTTACAGATTTATAGTGAGGGTTATATCTATTTTCTAGGGAGCTAAAAGATTAGTTCAAGTTTGTTAAATTTATTATATTTGTTAAAAACAAAAAGATTTTTGAGAGAATGGTTATCTTAGTGAAACGAACAAACAAAAAAACCTTAGGCTTCCATTTTTGTTTTCAAAAAAATGTTAATGACAAATAAGAAATACCTTACAAGGAAGTGGATCGCTGCATGTCAGATTTATTTCAGAAAAGTAGAAAGTGTTCAAGCCATCAGCGTGTCTCTGAAGGGTAGTTTAGCGATCTTGGCCTTGGTGGCAGCAGCGTCACGGTGACTGAGCTGGGTAAGCTTATGCTCGTGCGCCTGGACAGCCTCTCCCCACTCGCAGTCACGATGTTGATGTCTAACCTTTTAGGTACAAAGGACAGTATTTATAGGGAAAGAATTTTCCGATAGCGTAGTGTTCTTACATGAAAAGCCCACACGGCCCTTTTTGTAATAACTACGCCATTGTCCTCACTAAGAATGCTTGCACTCTCTGCCAGAGCTTGAACTTTCCTGGTCCGGTGCTGACGAGCAGGTGTTCTGAGCTGGCTAGAGGAGAAACGAAAGTGGGGTCCTGCTTCCGTGTCAACTTTGCTGCCACTGTCCCCGGGCCCTGGTCCCTGCATCGTGTTGCAGACATCAGTCCCAGCTGGGATGAGCCTGTACAGAACAATTACGTGCCACCTTCTTCACTGTTCCAATTTAAAAATAAACTGAACTGAAAATAAAAATTAGCTTAGAGAAGGCAGGGGGCCCTGCCGGTTTCTTCTCCCTTCTACTGAGAGGCCCAGTTACAGATGCTTAGCTTCGGCCAGTCTCCTAAAGAAATATGAATTCCCAGATTACCCCTCTTTATCTAGTTATAATTTTCCAATCCTATCCTGTTTTTCTTCTGCTCTGTGTCCCTTTGCTTTGTCATAAAATGGAATTATGTTAAAGATATGGAAGTTATTAGTTTTAGAAAAACTGGTCATTAAGAAAAGCAATTTGTGCAAAAATTTTTGTTGCAGCATGAAACTTTTTAAATTAACTAAATTGTGAAAAATGAGTAAACCTGAGATTTTATCTTTTTTCTAGATAGTCTAGTCAAATAAAATGCATTATAATCAAAAAAGAAATGAAGCTTATTTAATTAACCATACATTGGGTTAGACTGAAGATTATATTTACGTGATACAAAATTCTCTTGGATTATGAAATGTTTAAATACCAGTAGGGTGGCTGGCTCGGTCCTCCAAGGTGCAGTTTAAATGAAAGTGAGTGCACGGTTTCTTAGGTGCTTCCGTTGTGTTGTGTTCTCATAGGGAATGTGCTCAAAATGCAGAGGTGATTTGTTGGGTGCTGTGTTTGTGTTCCGGCAGGCCTGGCAGCTGCGGTTCAGCCACCTGGTGGGCTACGGTGCCAAATACTACTCTTACCTGATGTCCAGGGCAGTGGCATCCATGGTTTGGAAGGAATGTTTTCTACAGGATCCGTTTAACAGGTAAGGAGTTCATAACTCAGGCATCCCACACCCCACTTTCGTGGAGGCCAGAACTTCTGGGCACACCAGGAGTGGCCTGAGCCTGGGAGGAAACCAGCACCTCTGTGAGGCCATGTCCACCCCAGGCCCAGCCCTTTGCTCGCAGATCCGCCAGGTGGAGCCCCCCTCTTGCTCCTGGCACAGAGCAGGGCAGGGAACCTGGGGCCGCCTCTGCTGTGCTCTGTGGCCGTTCCCCTCAAGCATTTCCACGAGGGCCCTTTCCTTCTGCACCTAATGGCCCCCTACGCCCCTTGGTTCACTCCTCTCCCTGTGCTTCCTTCGTTTTTCCAGCCTCTCTGGTTGGTCTTCAGTATCCCCCTGCTATCCGTGTTTGCTGTGATTTCAGTAGGTCCTTGTTTTCTGCACAAGCGTCTAAAGTGTCACTTAGGTGAACCCCTCGTTTCCTCTTTCCTGCCTGACAAAGGACTCGTCGCTGTTCTCAATGTAGGAGCAGCTCCGTTGGATATTTGTTTATTGACATGAACATCCAGCCCAGCCCTCCCCAGTTTGTTTCTGGAACGTTCCGGTGCTGCCTGCCTTTTGGAGCCCTTTTGTCCCTCATAGCTGTCCTGTCATGTGGTAGACACTGCCAGTCTGAGGCAGGGGAGCTGCTGTGCCTTCTGCTCCTTGCACAGCCCCTCACCCACGTGTGCAGAGGCCACCTCTCGCTCCCGTAAGCAGCTGCAGCACTCCTCACGCCTTGCTGCCTTGCTTGAAATGCCTGTCATGAGGAAAATCAGTGGTTTAGACAGCAGGGTCTGTGGCTTTTTCTGCAGAAGGGCCACTGCGATGTTTGTGTGAAAGCTCCCTGGTCCTCCCCCAGAAGCACGCTTCATCAGATGAGCCCGTCCTGACCCGGTGATGAGATCCAGGGCAGGTGACTTCCCACTAAGGCTGCCCACCCCCTTCCCCTTCCCCACTAGAGGCAGGACATGGTGGTGGAGGGGCCTGGGACGGGCAGTCCTGTTTGCCCAGCGTCTTAGTTCACAAAATCGTGACCTGGTTCACAAAATTACCCGTACAGAAAGATGCACAAGAGGTAATGGAATGAAAACAGCATCAAAATGTTTTTAACTCATGTTATCGTGTGTTGGCATTTGTGTGGAAGGAATTGCGTTTTCTGTTGCCAGCTTAAATAGAGAGCCAGGTGGTCATCAGGTTTCCCTTGGATGAAAAGGTACGGAAGATCTTCCCACTGCCCCCCAACTTGCCCCCCGTGTGAGGCTCCTCTAACAACAGGAACCAAAGGAAAGTTGAGTTTGGATCTCATGATTCCTTAGAAGGAACCAATTACCACTAATTATGGCTCAACCTAACCTTTGTTTAAAGTGTTTTTATCTCCTCACCACAAAGGTACATCTCCACATACCTCTTGGGCAGCCCTGGCAGTGGTGACTCCTCTCACTGCTTTAATGTTTTAAATAAATGCCATCTTAGGTTTCGTGTGGTGTGTTGTTTCATACTCATGGCAGTCTTTATAAGGGGAAATTGAGGCTCGGAGAGAATAAGTAACTTGTCGAAGCCTTCAAATTAATAAACTGGACTAAGACTCTAATCTAGGCCTGCTCATTCCTATTCCTCCTCTCTTCCGTCTTTCCTCCCTGCCTTCCCCACACTCCCTCAGCTTTTCCCACGATTTGACAGAGATTTGGATTTTCTCAAAAGATAATAATCACATTCAGTTCCAGAATCCTTTGAACTTCAATCCGATTTAATGCAACATTTTAAATGTTTTATGGTTTGATACCCACATGTTATTTTGTCTTCTGCCCTGTGCAGACAGCAGACATTTGGTCTGCTTTTCAAATTTTATTAGTTTCAAAGGCTCTAAAGCCAAAATTGGCTACAGCAAATCAATTTTGAGGATTATAACTCTTTGCTGGGGATTTCTATAAAATAGGTAAAATACTATCTTGTTTAAGGAAACTGCACTTTACTAGAAAACCACATAATATTGAGTATATATATTTTCAAATATTTACGTCTTGCTTATGTGTGCTTTCTTGCCTAGACATGCAGTTGCCTTACTTTTATGTACATGTAAAAGTAAGCTAGTAAAAATACTCACTGGTCTAGAAAATGTCTAACCTCTATCAAAAGATCCTTTTTGATCTCATTTCAGAAAAGTAACTAGGCTGGGAAACTCCACTAGGAAGCCAAGCCATGCAGAGCTGAGGCAAGGAAGAACAGGAGGCCTGAGAGAGGCGTTTAAATTAGGGAAAGCAGGCTCTGCACGTCATGGCAGGGAGGGGACGTGAGCCCACCAGGCTGGGTCAGGTCTCCCAGGAAGGCTCAGCCTCTGGCCACATTTCCTGCTTCTGGCGTGCTTTGTCTGAGCACTTACTGCAGAATGTAACCAAACCTACTATTAGATTCCAGCATGTTTTCGATACTGTAGAGCTATAAAAAATTCTGACAAGAGACTATGTTCACAAAATTACCAATGCATAAAAATGCTCAAGAAATAATGGAAGGAAAACAAAATCAAAATATATTTACCTTATGTTTTAGTGTGTCGTCATTTGAGTTAAACGAATTGCATTTTCTATAAAATACAGAAGAGTAGTACTAAATAGCTTGTTTCCAGGTACTATTTATTTGGTGAATTTTATCTATAAAAATTCCTCACAACCTACCTTTAGTTGTTCTATAGACAGTGTTCATTATAGAATTCAGTGTCACATACATGAATATCCAGCCAACAAAGAGTTTTAGACGACGAAAACAAGGTGTTTCTTCTTTTGCCTTTGCTGCCAGGATAGTCAAGAGTCAAACTTTCTTCCCTTAGCCACTATCCTAAGGAGCCTGGGTTTTCTGGTATAGTTAACCCATGCCTGCTGGCTTTTTTTTCTCCTGCTTTTATTTCAAAGACTGATTTTACCCTCTTTGTCAAGTGCCATCTCAAGTCCTTTTGTAAAAGTAAAGATGGCATAAATCATTTTAAACCTTACTTTAAAAAATCCTAAACATTATGGAGAACAGGATATAATCCTTTACTAGTTCTATAATACATAAAATAATCCTTTCTACAAAGAGAGATTGCTTGCTACAAAACAGAATGCCACAAATACTGTTACTATTTAAAGCAGATATGCCATACCTGGTTTTACTTATTTTAGAATCATTTAAAAGCTGGACTTAGATTTTTAGAAGCAAGAAAATAATAAAGGGCAGAAGTGTCTCACAGTGGTGGCTTTTATGAGTATGGCATCAGTGCCACTTCATCTGAGAAACTCAAGCCAAGTGTGAATGGAAGCTGAGCAGGCCGTGAGTGCAGGTGTCTGTAACTTTATCTCCCTGTCCCCCAGGGCTGTGGGCGAGCGCTATCGCAGGGAGATGCTGGCACACGGCGGTGGCAGAGAGCCCATGCTCATGGTTCAAGGTAAAACAAAATGAGGATTGATCACTTTGCTGTGTTCCTTTTTTATTCTTTCAAGGTTTTGTGAATTATGTTTTGGTATTAACACTTTGAGTTATATTGTTGCACCATCTATAATAAAAGCTTTGTTTCCCATCTTCTCCATACTTTTTTTCCCTTAAGAGATGATACTCTAGCTGTGTATTTGTTCTGAGCTTCTATCTCATTTTGTCCCCAAAGCATAGAAACATAAAATTTGACTTACTTTAAATAAAACATAAGAAACAAATTATTTTTTAATTTTAGGTTTTAGGTTTCAAAATGTCACTGAAACACTAACAGAAAATTGCTAAATTTGTGCAAATATCATAAATTCTCAGAAAATTTGCCTTTAGGTTCTAATAGATCACAATGTATTTAGCTTAAAGAACTACTTTAATTTCTTATTCCTTTATTTCTTCTTCTGAAAGCTTAGCCTATACACCTGCAAGAAACTCCGATATATCAGGTTGGATTTTTAACCTATTGAAAAATTAGAACCTAATTAATATCTTCTCTTTGAGGTAATATAATGCTTGTTTTCCTACGTAACTTTGTTATTTAAGTATTTTCATTCAAAGTTTTGTTGTAAATGACCATCATGATTTTTCATAAAATGTTCTCACAAATATTGTTTAAAAGATGTGAATATTATTGGATATACTCTGTATATTGACAGTTATATTTGCAGCAGAGCTTTCTGATTATCTGGTAGAAGCATTTTAAGCACTGCTCCCAGTATTGGAGAAATACTGTTTTCATAGTAGGAATTGACTTGAGTTCCCCAGTAGTCCATCTGACTTATGTATTTCCTTGCCTGCATCTGTTCAGTCTAATGCCCAGTGCCCTTGTAGCACAGCCCAGACTCTTCTCTTCAGTCATCCACTTATTCAGCAGATACCTGTCAAGTGCTAATTATGTGCTAGGCGCTGTCATAAGTACTGGAGGAGAAGTAGTAAAAGGTAGTATGGACACCAGTCCCTGCTCTTGGGAACCTCCTTCTCTCGACTTTTCCAGAGGGGGTGTGCACCCAGGCTCTCTCTGCCCGCTGCCATGCAGACTTATAAAGAAGACCAGCTGACCGGGATCCTATGAGTGGGTCAGTGCCCAGCATCGGCCTCTCATAATGAAGGGCATAGGTGCCGATGCCGCCTCAGCTTTCCAGTCTCCCCTTTGGCCCTCATTGAATTTTGGGTGGTCCAGGAACTGTTTTAAGCGATTTGGATGTATTGATTTGTTTAATCTTCTAAGTAACTCTGTAAGGTAGGAGTTATCATGCCCACTGTACAGATGCTGAAGCAGGTTGGTAACTTGCCCGTGTCACTACCTTGTGGTTGCTGGCAGCAGAGACCCAGCTCGTCGGCACTTTGTACTGTTTCACATGTTTGTGCAACAGAACTCCTAGTCAGGGGTCTGCTGTGGGCCCACGGAAAAGCGAAGTAATTTGCTTGTAATGGTAAACAACTGACTGTTTAAATTGCCTCCTTATTAGCTGAAGTGTGTGGTGCAGTGTAGACAATCCCATGTGCACTGAGAACACAGAACCGCTTCAGGATCGCTGTGTTATGTGCGTTTTCTGTTGCTTGTGTCCTCCCAGTAGCCCTGCCCAGCATATCCTTTTTGAAGCTGGATTCTCAATACTGTCTGCATATAAATGCAGGCTGTTACATCAAAAGAAAGAGAGAAAAAACTAAATCCTTTTCACCACTTGTCTTTTTGGCTGCATATTTTTCTACTCTGCTTCCGAGAATGTTGCAACAACCTCTCTGAAAATTCTGTCTTTATATGAAAACATTTTTGCGTTAAGAAACTTAATATTTTCAGCCTTGAAGTCCACACACTCATGAGAGGAAAACAAGTCCTTGGTTCAGACTAGAGATGTCAAAGTATTAAGATTCCAGTTAACATCAACAATAGAACAATTCTTCTTTTAAACTTTAATATTTTTCTTAACTCTGTTCTGTCAGAGCTCATTAATTCACATGATTTGTTACATGTCAGATGAATGGAGGACGTGCAAAGAGGTTTTATGTCTGTTGTCACTTTATCGGGTTGGTTTTGTAAGACAAGACCAATAGTGGCTTCTCATTTTCTCCTTTGCAGCCAGCCTGCACCCCAAAATAGGAACGTCTTAAATCATGGGTCATAGCCTAACACAAAGGCATACCTAGGAGTGGCTGGTGAAATTACTGAGATTTGTGATAAAAAAGCATATACGCGCTAGTTGGTATTATTCCTCTCTGAAAATGTCATTTTTTATGGTCACTTTATGTATTTTATTTAACTTAACTAGATAAATTTAAAGAATTATAAATTGTAGCAGGAAGTAAAGAAATAGAATACCTCCCTTCAAATTACATACCTCCCTGTCCAAGTCACAGCTTTATTAACCTCCTCATCTAAGACCTGTGTTTCAAATGAACCCTGGGTCATTTCTTAGGGTCAGAATACCCATGCATTAGCCTTATGCTCTTCAGATGATTCACTTTCCAGGAAGTCAAGTATATAACATCTTGGGTCTTGGACTGGTAAGTACCGCATAGGCGAGCTGTGAAATTACAGATCTTTACCAGAATGTGTTGTCCTTTTGGGCCTCTAGCTCTGCCCACTGGCTCCGTGTCACTGTGGCCAGAACCTGTCCTAACGGAGACCCAGAGCCCACAGAGCTCCTCTGCTCTCTTTTCTCCCTGGCATTTGTTCCACATTGCTAGTTCCAGGCCGCTGCTAGGCCAGCACACCTCTGCGTGCACAAACCCTTGTCTGCGAGGTTTTTGTTCATCGGTTCTTCTTGATTTAACTCTACAGAGAATGGTCCTAGCAGGAGCAATCCAAGTTACAGCAGTAGGGACTTTTCTTAGAGTGACCAGGGATCACGTGGTAAAGAAAACTGGACTTGCCATTACTAGTTCTGCCATTTACTATCTGTAAATTACTTAGGAAAGTCACTTAGTCTCCCTAGGGGAGGTAAAATGTGATTTGACTTCAAAACACTTCTTTCTAATATGCTTCTCCTTAGTACCTTTTCCCAGCCCATATGTTGATTCCTACATCTTCCTCGGTTTATACTTATATTCTGACTTGAAGTTGACCTGGCCTGTAGAATGTAGGAGATGTAAGTGGCGTGAGTCTGGAGGTCTGAGGGGTACCTTAATGTCCCCATCCGTCCCCCCACCCCACCCCTGAAGCCCTTTTATTCCTTTAATGGCACAAGCTGACTATCCCCATTATCCTCATTGATACTGGAGAACACTGCCAGGCCTCCACTGAGCAACAGTAAAGTCTTCCTTAATCCATCTTTCCCCGTGCTCCTTTAGACGTTCGTGGCAACTCTCCACTGTCAGTCATTTTTCACAACTGTGGTTCTGATAGAAAGGTTCTCCCACAGCCCAGTGAGCGTGACAGGCCAGCCAGGTCTCGTGTTGCTGCCTCTGGTTATGACTAGCATTCCTTGTGCCCTCACCCTGCAACCTCTGAACAAAGAATTTTATGGGGGGAAGGGAAAGGTTTAAGTCTGAGATTTCAGCATTCCGTGAGGTTATTTTCAAACATCAAACAACTTGATTTCTAAGATCCTTTCCACCAAGGAAACTCTCAGCTGTATTTTTATATCTCTCTGGCCAAAAGCAGCATATGAGTAGAGATACAAAGTTATAACATGACAAGAGTTTTCAAAAGGACCAAGCATCAGATAAGACTAAAAGAAATAGTAGATAAATGAGCCAGTTCTCAGCCGTGATATTTCCTTCAGTTTGTTTTTTCCACATTGCCAAACTGACTCATGGAACCAAAATCTAGAAGCCCACAGGGCTTTACCAGTAAGCTGATTAAAATCATAATACTTTACATTTCTGCAGAGCTTCACAATCTTCAAAACACTCACTTTTGCCATAATTATATTATCTTTTCGAATCCATTGCATATTTTTTTATTCAAGAGATAACCAGAGAATTTTAGTTTATTCTTCAAAAAATCATCCTCTTATCCCAAGGAGGATTAGCGCAAACAATCTATAAAGATATCTACTCTTTTCTTTGAAAACCTTCTTGGTTCCAGTAGCAACAAGCACATCCAACACCCATATCTTGGTTTCTAAATACCATTCTCCAAGAAAAGGAGCCAGGGCTTTTTATTTTTTCGGCTGATTCTAGGACCTGGAGTGTTTCACAGTGCCGGGACATAAGGAAGTGCTCAGAAGCACATATGCTGATGGGGGCAAGTGAAGGGACTCCCGATGGCCAAAGCAGGACCAATTTGAGCAACCAAATAAATAATGCAGTATTGGATATAGCCCAAAGTATAAAATAATTATCCACGTGTCCATACTGATATAAATAAATGACTGAGTGAACAAACACATAAATGGGGAAGGGAACTTGACCAATCTCCAGTACAAAAGAGTTCCATGTAGTTTACAGGATACTCCACCCTCAAGGAGGTAGAACATAACTCCCCCCGCCTTAAGGGTGGGCTAAGCACAGTGGCTTTCTTCCAAAGAGTACAATATGGAAAAGGGGGTAGAAGGAAGTCGCTTTATGGTGGAGGGACCCCACAAACACGCCTTCAGCCGTGCGATCAAAGTCAGCAGCACCGTGGGAGGTAGGTAGGCAGTATGTGTCCTTGACAGGATGTGATGAGAATGGCACTGCACCTCTGTGATCTTCCCCCAAAACCAGTAACCCCCAGTCTAATCTTGAGAAAACCATCAGAACACCCAAACTGAGGAACATTCTACAAAGTACCTGACAAGCATGCCTCGAAACTGTCAAGGGCACCAAAACCAGGGAAAGTCTGAGAAACCATCACAGCCAAGGGGAGCCTGAGAAGACATAACGCCTAAATAATGTGGGGTCCTGGATGGCATCCTGCCATAGAAAAAGAACTGGAGGGAAAAACTGAAGAAATGTGAATAAACTGGATTTTAGTTAATAATATATAGCAATACAGTTTATCTGTTATGACAGGTGTTCCATCCCAATGTCAGTGGGGGGTGCTGGGTGTACAGCCTATGGAACTCTGCCTTCTCTTCACACCTCTTCTGTCAATCCTAAAATAACAAGTTTATTATAAAGCAACAACCTCCTTGGTAAGTTTTGTTTTGATTTTTTGAGGTACCAGGACTGGGGATTGAACCCAGGACCTCGTATGTGGGAAGCCAGCGCTCAACCACTGAGCCACATTGGCTCCCCTGAGCTGGTTTTTTAATTTGTTTGCTTGTTGTTTTGTTTTTGTTTTTTAAGGAGGTACCGGGAACTGAACCCGGGACCACCCATGTGGGAAGCAGGCGCTCAACTGCTTGAGCCACATCTGCTCCCCTTGGTAAGATACTCAGTCACAGCCGCACACCCGCGGTTCAGTCAGCGCCATGGCTCCACTCGCCACCTCCACACCCCCTGCCTCCTGACTGCCGGTCCTGGTGCCACTGGCGCTCCTGGGGCAGTGGGCAGAGGGGCCTGGGTATAATTGAAGGAGTTTATTGTGGCACAAAAGCAGGCTACAGAGGTAGCACAGCCTCATTTCCCGCAGGGCCCAGTAGGAGCTGTGAGAGATAATTGGCATTTCTGCCGAAGCCCAAGAGCATCCATTGGCAGTACTTGTAAGGCAGGTGGTGACAGGATCAGATTTATGTTTTACAAGATTCCTCTGACTGCTGTTGGCAGTATCCTGGTGAAAGAGGAGGGTAGCCAGGACGAGGGAGTGGACAGCCTAGATGAAAATCAGCAGGTCGTTTAAGAAGCTTTTACGAGGTCAAATCAGCAGGGCTTGGGCTTCATTTGTTGTGGAGATGACAGAGAGAGCGGGGTCGGTCGAGGATGACTCTGTGTTTCCTGCTTTAGCTGCTGGGTAGCTGGCTGCGTTATTTATGGAGATGGAGAGCCATGAGAGACCCGCTGATGAGAACAGATGGAGGCAGGGGCGGGCTGGGGCATGATGTAGCAGAAAGAACCTGATACCAACATAGGAGAAGAACCAGGCCCCTGGCCTAGGACCGTTCATCTGCCATGTAGAATTCATCACAAGGAGCTCCCAAGCCAAGGGGGCTCAGTTACTGAATAACTGAGGGGACCTTGTCTCCATTGGCTGCAGGAAGCCCTTGTGCCCAAACAGTTCTAGTGGTGGGAACTCTCTTTTTCACAGTGCAAATTCATTTACATTTTTTAGACAGCTCTAATTGCCAGAATGACATGTTTTTGCCAATTGGCCCCAAATAATCAATCTGCTTTGGAAAGTTTGATGCCTTGTTGACACAGCATCTCTAGATAACAAGTATTATTGCTTTTATATATTTTCAATAACCTCATTACTAACCTAATAGGCTAAATGTACTTAGTGTGCAGCTTTACTGTTGGGTATTACTTGTACAATACAAACATGACAGCAGTGAAGTAGCAATAAGTCCTGTGTGTCAGCATTTAAAGTAAGGAAGCTAAGTAAGCACCCATTGTTCAACAGTAGCTTGATGGGTTTTTCCTATTGCAAAATGAGTAACTTGAACAGAAAAGCTCTTTTCCATTGTTTTATAGCACTAAAAATTAGTAGTCATAGTTACTTTCAGTTTTAAAACATGCGGTTAACATTTGATCATGCAGTCTGGTTAATTCCAAAATATCATCACTGTGGCAAAGCTGGCTTTCCCCACACTGTCTGAGAACAGTAATGCACGCTGGATTCCTAAGTTGATTTTTGTTTATTTTTTAATAGGTCTCTTTTCTTTTTCTTTTTTTTTTTTTTTTTTGGTTAAGAGGGATTTCCATGGGGGAGAGAAATATTAACACACAATAGGTTGTGTGTGATTTAGCCAACATCCGTGCCCCACGAGTGTGGAGACCTCACATAAATAAACATCGTCCATGCCGGAAAGACGTGCCCACTTACCAGGGCCACACAGAGCGGCGTGTTCTCCACATCGTGCAGGACGCAGAGGGAACCTCACACAGAGGCGCTAAATGTCAGACCACAAGACAACTCAGCACTACTTACCTGCGAAGCACAGCTATACTGTTGGAAGTAATTTATCCAGATGAATTTTGGTGGGCTGCCCAAACGTTTATAAAAACAGATTACCTTCATTTCCCCTTTTAGCCAGAGATGCCTTCCCTGTCCCTCCCTACCCTCTTCCTCTGCTTTGTTTTTTCTTCATAGCAAAGATTTACTTCCCAACATAATTATAACATATTATTTCATTTATTGGTTTATGATCCGTGTCCCCAAAATAAAGGATAATTTCTGTGAGGGGAGGGAAATTGACTGTTCACTGAACCTGTTATATGGCACAGAGACATTCAATAAATATTTGTTCAGTGAATGAATACGTGAATATCAAAGGATACTTAAAAGGTCAAATGTTTCTTGTGATTACTGGAATGGGAACGGGTTTTTATTGGCCTTGTTCTAAAAAAAATCTCTATATCCCATAAACATTTCCAAGTATTTTGTGGGCCTACATATTTTTGTGAAGCTCTTTTATACGAAAAGCTGTTGGTAAGAGAGGTTTTCTGCCGTGCCCTTGATCATCATCTCGCATGCTCTGTGATTTCCTATTGCCGCGTCTGCTTAGCAGTCTGGGTGGCAGGTTTTACCTGTGCTCCTCCAGCCACCACATCACACCCCACAATCCCTGCTACTTGATTGGCCCCGTATCAGTCGAGGTGCTTTAGAAAAACAGAACCAACAGGATAGATGTGTGTGCGCACGCGCACGTGCGTGTGTAGGAAGAGATTTATTTTAAGGAACCGACTCACGCAGTTTGGGCCTGGCAAATGTGAATTCCGTAGGGCAGGCTGATGCTGTGGCCTTGAATCCAAACTCAGAGGGAAGAAGAAGGTGTGGTCTTGAGGCAGAATTCCTTCTGACCCCTGGGAGGGACTGCAGTTAATTCTTTGCTCTTAAGGCCTCCAACTGATTGGGTGAGGCCCACCCACATCATTGAAGTTCATCTCCTTTACTTAAGGTCAACTGATTGTAGATGATAATCCCATTTAGAAAATAACTCCATAGCAACATTTAGACTAGTGGTTGACCAAACAGCTAGACACCATAGCCTAGCCAAATGGACACGTAAAATTAACCGTCACGGGCCTCACTCCCTTTTCTGATCAAAGAGCCTCAACTAGCAGATAGGAGGAAACTACAGCTCTTAAATGAACGCCATCCATTTAAGATGGTTTGTGCTCTTTTCTTTGTAGAGTTTTTCCTAGAAGCTCCTCATATTATACTGTACAGAAGCACCGTTCTACAAGGTACAGTAAAATAGATCATTGTTTCTATTTGTAATTCTTAAAATGCAAGACCACCAGGTCAATCTGGTATAAATTCATAAAGAAAGTTATTTAAGAAACTGGCATTAGAGTGGAAAATACTTTCAGTGCTGTAGGAGATCAGAGATAAATTCTGCAATTTGATGTTGAAAAGGCTGGATAATCTATGGCCATTAATAAAGTGCTTTGTTGTGTGAGGTAAGTCAACTCTCGAGGCTTAATGAAAGCAGGACCAGCTCTTGGCAGAACTCTAACCTGGGCCAAGTTGTCTTTGAAGTCTTTGGCCTTTAACCTTCCATTGATGTCCCACCTCCTCCCAGCCACCTTGTGTGTGTTCAGGTCCCTGGAGCACTTGCTTTTAGCCCCACCACCTTTTAGCCTGCAGTTGGAGCAGCTGTCCAGGATACTGTCCTCCATTCAAATGTAGCATTTCAGTGTCCCTAGGTTGGTGACCAGTAAAGAATCTACTAGAATAAAAAAAGTATTATGTACATTGTTAATGGCATTAATTCACTTAAATGCAGCAATTATTTTTGGAGTATCCTGCTAACCTAGGCACTTTGGACACACAAAAATAAATGAGAATAATAGAGGAGCCCTACATTTATATAGGTCAGCATGTGTGTATGTGAGGGGCATAGCGTCCTTGTGAGAATTACAGCAAGGAGCCATCTCTAGGCTGGCACTCAGTCCCTTCTTATCCCTCAGCCGGCTTCCTCTATACGCTGCACTAAAGGGACAACCAGGGATGGGAGCCCTGAGGAGAGGTGATATGCTAAGGGTATGGACATAAATAAATTAGAGGAAGACAGGGTGCTTCTCCTCAGGTGGGCTCTGGACCTACCTGTTCCACTAATGTGGATCAGATCTTGCAGTCTGCAGCCTACTTTCACCCAATGCCATTCCCAAAATATACAGTCTCCTCCAAGGATCAGGTGGCATTCTATAAAAATCAGAGATGCCCACCCTTTGAATAGCTACTCGAATGTACTTTGCTTATAAAAATAGAAAGGGAAAAGGTCAAACATTTGAACCAAACAGATTAATAGGCTTTCAGATGCAAAGTACTAAAGCCAAGAAACAAGGTCAGTATTTCAAAGATACTGATAAACAAGGGAAAAAATTTGTATATGTTTTAAATGAAATGCCTTCACAGAAAGAGTGTCAGTTTTTCCATTTTTCTAATTAAATTGAACCGTAACACCAGGAGCGAGTAATCTGTGTGTGCTGCCGTGTTTTGTTAACACATCAAGGCAGATAACTGCATACTACCATATTAGGAACCAATAAGCATTTTGGATGCTTTTTACAATGTTGGATAACAGAAACCACAAGGCATGTTGATCTCATCATATTGGTAAAAGGAATGCAACCTTCACCAGGAAACAGAAGATTCTTTTCTTCTATGAAACTTAACCCAAAACCTCTAGCAGCCTTGGATGTGTTTTGTTTTTTATTTTGCTACGTTTTCCTGTTTGATTTCCAGTGTTCCAGTGACTAATTTCAACAACATAATTTTTGCTAGCCAGTATGATGAGACGCTTCTGGGAAAGTAACTTTTTTACAGGCAGAATTTTAACTCTTGATTTATAAATCCTCTATCAACCCTGCATGGACTTACGCATATGTTAGGAACTATTCATCTCCAAACCATACCTTGGGTGAGTAAGTGTTGAGTGCAAAACAACAGGATTGAAGGGAAAGGTGGAGAGGACCCCAGGAGACCACAAGGCTGGCGGCTGCACGCTCCCGTTTAGATTCTCGCTGGCCAGAGTCGAGCCCCTCTTGCATACCATGTGTGTCAGCAGGCAGCCTCCGGCCTCCAAGCCCCCACCTCCGTGATCTCAGATGCTGAGAGCGCCGAGGAAGGAGGGTGGAGAGCTGTTACGAAGGAAAGGTCAAGGGAGAGTGATGTAACGAAAGTGCTGGGAGAGTAGGTGGTCAGAACCTTTGAGCCACATTACGCTCATTAGGTCAGTGGTGGGATCCCCGTTTCACATCCCTGGAGATAAAGACCTCGAGAAGGTCGATAACGTCCCCAGTGCTGCCAGGCTGTGAAACGGCACAGTCAGGCTTGGACCCAGGGTGCTTCCCCTTCAAAGCCCTTGAGGAACCGAAGACTGCGGCTGCTGCCCTCTTCTCAAACCTCTCTTTTGGCACTGGTTATGTTTGATGAGCTGCACTCGTTTTGACAGTATTCTCTGAATCATAGTGAGCTATCATTTTCTACTTGCTATGTGAATTTAATGTTGTCCTAAGATCTGAGAGCTTTTTCCCCCCGAGTAAATATCTTATAGTCAACTCATTCCAAGAAATATACCAATGATTCCAATTTTAAATTATGTCGACACCTACTACCTTCCAAAGGGAATGTAGTTGATATTCTTTCCATTTCCTTTGATTGCTTAATGGACATCATAAAATGTTCTTTAAGGACAGTTGAGGATGGTATTCTTGCCATGTGGTTACAAATGTGTGCTGCTGGCAGTGGGCTAAAAGCAGGTTACAGAAGCAGATGCTGTTTCCCCAAATCTCTTCCTCTAGATTTAAGCTTTCCTGCTTGACACCCTGAAGCACCCAGCTTCAGGGTTAAGGATCTTGGGCAGAACTGATGCTAGGGATACTGATGAATTTGCATGTGGAAGGTACACCAAGAAAAGCTAAAATAATATAAGTAGAAATTTAGAGCAAATTTTAGTTGAGGAATTGAAATTGACATTTGCTAACTAACTCTTGGTTTGATGTGTTGCCATGGAACTTAGAGATGGGAAAATTTCTTAGAGACTGTGTCATTTCCTGAAAGATTGTTTACAAGATATATTCTGGTGTTTATTGAGTCTTTTCAACTATCTGTAAAAGAAACTTTTTCCTTTTGCCTATTGTAACATTATTAATCAGGAAGCTAGATTAAGGAATTTTCATGCTTCAGCCTAATTTTCTTTTTTACATTACAGTACATTTTTACAATATGTTTTTTTTTTTTTTTTTTTTAAAGAATAACCCCTCCTTAATCTCAGAGTTTGTACTTTTCAAATATTTGAGTAACATTATCAATTTCCTTTTCTACCCCATTACATAAGTAAGGGTATGTCAAGTAACACATGTTTAGTTTTTTAATCTCTTTCCTCAAAGTACTAAATGTATGTTTAGTTTGCTTAAGCTGTAGGGTCAGAAGAAAGGCTAAACTCCACTTATATTTTCCCCTTGAGCAGTTTAAACAGCACTAACCTTAAAAAAAAAAAAATTCTTAAAATCTTAAATCACAGACTCAGATTGTTTGGAATTTCAACACAACGTTCATTTCTGTCTTCTTTTTCGTGCATACACGTTTAACTTTAGGATGGGAATTTTATTAAAATGCTGCAGTAGCCTTTCCTACCGATTTTCCTAATATAAATAATGCTGTGTGCTGGATATTAACCAGTAGAAGCAACGTCTCCTCTTTTCTGTTTCTATTTAGTTGAAAGGACAGGAGAGAATAGCAGTAGTAGCAATAACAATAGTGAGGACCATAGCAGCTACTGCTGGAAATGCTTGTTGAGTGTTTCCAACGCGCCAGGGACTGTGCTAAGCTCATGGCCTGTATTATCTCACTTAATTCTCTAAACAGCCCAAGTAGGGCCGAAGTAACTCACTTGCCCCCAGTCACACTGCAGCAAGTGGTAGCGCTAGCATTGAAATTCAGGCATTCTGACTCATCTTGTATAGACTGGTAATTCCTTAAACTCCTTTTCCAGTTCATACTGGGAAGCTTTTGCTTTAGAAGTTGCATGGCTGTTCCACTTTATTTTTCCCCTGGCTGTTTTATAATTCTCAGCAACTGGTTGCCCTGTCATGAGTACACCAATGTTCAAAGAAGATATTGTAGAGTTCTCAGAGTAAGATATCATGGGACAAATCTAGACGCTAGCCAGAATTGAAGTATCGACTGCCTTACGTATAATCACCTGGTTTAATAGCGAAATAGGTGTTGTTGGATGAGAATGCACGAATGAATGTGTGCACAACAAGGCTAGGCCCTTGACAGTCCACTCATCGGCAGAAACTTTGCCTTGCACGTCATGGAATTAGAGTTAGAATTTAGTGGCTCCAGGATTACGACATAGTTTCAGTACTAGAGGTAAATGGCAACCCAGAAGAATAGCCAAGTAAATAAACTCCCTGATCGTTGGCTTTTTTAGGTATTTACTCAGCCGAGCCTCTGAAGTATCTGAGAGCATTTCTGGAGAAAGAAACGGAAGAGAGCCACCTGCATTCTCAAAGCTCAGCCCTCCCTATTGTAAATGCGCTGATTTTTTCTGAGGGTGTGGACAAGTTTAATGTATAGGTGTGTTTGCTTAAGGAAGACGTTGAGCTTCAAAAGGCAAAATGTTTTGTAACCCAGAATTGTAATTGTAAATGGGGATTATTAAATGATGAGGAAATTAAAATACTAACGTGTAAACAGAGCACATGTGCAGATCAGCTTGCCGGTTCAACTTGTATCTGGCAGGAAGTCAAAGCCTCCGCTCCAACCCGATCCGCAAAGAGAGAACCCCGTATTTGATCGGCGACAGATGGTGACCCAGCCGAGGGAGCAGCAGAGGTTTTTAAGTTCAAAGGAGGAAAGGAATTTCACTTTCTGGCTAATCTTCTGCTTTTCCCAGGAACTGATTATAGATAGTGGGAGTCCACCTTTAGAAAAAGGGTGTGAGTAACCACAGCCTTGCAGGAGCAGGGCAAAGCTTCAAAGTAGACAAGGCGAGCCATGCAGTTGCCCTAGGCTTGGGAGAGACATATCTGGAAGGAGAATTCTGATCTCATAAAATTCACTTAAGGTTGTTCAAACCACTGGGCCAGCCTTTGTAGTTACAATTCTCAGTCAGTCTGAGCTGAGTTGGGCGCATATAATTATTCTATCATAAAAAAAATAGCCATTCAATATTCTGATGCACTTTTAGGATCGGTGGTGGTGTGGAGACTGCTCAGAAGCACCTTTCTCCTCATTCCCAAATCTGTACAGATAACCTGCGTTTCAGTACATCCAAGCTATGATGCTGTTTGGTAACAGAGGACAGGCAGGGCAGGGACGGCTGAACACCTGGGAGAATCAAAGACATCATTAGGCTTAGGAGTTTTCACCTCTTGTTGATAAACCTTCTATCTGCACTGCCAACAGGTAGAAAATGGGTTGATTTTAGTTCTTTGTTTTGTTTATAACCTTTAGTAAACAGTGGTCTGAAAAACAGCAGTTGGCAAAAAGTAGAAAAAAGTAAAGTACAGTAATGATTCATTAGCAAGGTAATTAGCTTGTGACTGTTTTATGGTAACATCCTAAATACTTCATCACAGACCAATGTTTTAGAATTTAAATTGTGCAAAAATGACAAGCAACCTCATCCTTCACCTTTTGAACTGGGAAGTAGGTTTTCATAAACCTTTGGGTCTGAGTGTTGTTGCCACTTACCAAGCATTTCCGCATGTTAAGTGCACTATCTTACTTAATCCTTATAGCAGTCTAGCAAAGTAGATGGCATCAAGCCGATTTTATGAACTTGAGACTGTTCTTCTACTAGAAGAAATGAGGCTTATGGAAGTTAGTGACTGCTCTGAAGGTCTCTTGACTAGTATTCTAATCCAGGACAGTCACTCACTAAACCCTTAGAGTAGATAGTAGAAGGATATTTTGCCTACTTTAAAGGCATCTAACATTTTGTTTAGAAAAGGAAGAATTTATCTTTTCCTCTCTATTCCTCTCTAACATCCCTTCCAAAGAAAACTCTTATGTAATCTGGAGAGAATTACACCGAAATTTTAAGTTATGAAGTGCCATGCCGAACCAGAAAATGTTCCATTCAGCCCCAAATTCTCACGTGAACAGTGCCCCAGAGGATGTTTGCAGAACAGTCTGGCAACTCCTCTGCTGCGTTTTCATAGCTCAGGCTGTTGTCTTGGTGGAGATCCCCATGAAGTTTCCTTTAAGGTTCTTTCTGGATCCATCAGACTATCCCCTAAATAAATAGATATCTGTAGGCCTTAAATATTAAAGTCGGCTGATGTAACTCAGTTAATTCAGTTAAGCCAAATTCCAGGGCTGCATTTGAAATGTAAGAGTATGATTGGTTTTTGCTTTGGCTCTAAGAGAACTGATGAAGTTATTTGTTCCTGGCCATCTTGGCCTCTAAATGCCTGGCCTGATAAGTGTCAGGACTACTCCATCCACCCAGCTCCCAAAATATGGAGGACCCAGACCCTGTCTCTCTTGGATAGCCTAGGGCATGCAACCCCATCGCACCTCTGGAAACCCACAAAAAGAAAGCTGTTTCCTTTCCTGACTGCACAAGGAAAGAGCCAGTTTCAGGAAGACCCACAGACTACTGAGACAATCCCACCCTGTACATGCTACCATATTCTTTCCCCACCTCCCACCACACCTCCTGCCACTCCCTGGCCAGGGCTGTGAGACAAGGAGCACCCTCCTTTCTTCCCCACGGACCTGGGGAAGAAGCAGCAAGGCATTAAAGCTTGCTTTGCATGTCCCCCAGACTTTGTGAGTCTACAAAAAGACGTAGTCATTTAAATGAAAAGGCCCTCGCTGGGTGGGGAGAAGGCAGAAGGGCCCTGCGGCTGGCCCCACAGGCTGCCTTCCCTGGTGCTGCTGGCGTGTTGGGCGGCATCCTTCTCGGCTGGGGGTGCTGTCCTCTGCGGAGCAGCATGTCGGCGGCATCCGGGCCTCTGCCCACTAGATACCAGTGACACTCCCCACTTGTGACAACCAGAATGTCTTCAGACATTGCCACGTGTCCCATGCGGAGCACAGCCACCCCCTGTCGAGAACCACTGCTCTAAAGTAAAATCCTAGGTCTTGCAACCGCAAGGGAAGTGGCTGCTGCGTGGCACAAAGGAGCAATATCCGCGGTCTTCCGTGGATAACGTTAAGCCTGGTTATCCAGCCCACAGCTGTGGGTAAGCAGCTCCTGGAAGACTCCTTGCCTCCAGGTAGAACGGAGGCTTCCTCCTTTCCCGCCCCAGCAGACTCCACTCCCTCCCACACCCCATCACGGCCCCTCTGTATTTCCATGGCTTTCTCCCCAGCCAGCAAACTTCTTGAGCACAAAAATCGTGTCCCGCTGCTGCCTGTGTCCCTGCTGCCTCGCTCCCGGTGCTGGGCACATAGGGACATTGCTGTTGTTGTTTTTTTTCAATGAACTTTCCGGGCTAATGGGAAGCGAGGCGCAGTCACGCCATGCTGACTGCAGTGTTCCTGGGAGCCTGGCAGGGAGGTGGGAGAGTTGCACGTGGATGGGGAGTTGATACCTAAGCAGCTTCCATCCAGGTGTCTACTAAAAATCACCTTACGAAGACCCAGGTTTAGCAGCGTGCCTGAGATTTCCCAGAGCCGAGGCGCCTGTGCTGGCTTCCTGCTCTTTGTCTTGGAGGAACGTTCTCCTCTCGAGCTCCTTTGGGCTCTGCCTGCCACTGGGGTATTATCATTCTCAAGCTCAGAACAGTAAGAATGGCTGTGGCGAAGGAAACCTCTTAGGTGTTTCCCAGAGCTTTCCTCATAGAAGAGGCAGTAATTGCTGAACAATTAGAAAAATATACCCTGTGCTGTTTTTGTTTTTGTTTTAAATGCAAATACTGCTGCTCACCTTCCAAGGATGCCTCCCATTTGAGAATTTCTTGAGCAAGTCCAGGGCACCCCCGGCGTCCCTTCCTCTTACAACCCTGTGGCTTCCCTCGGATCTTCCCAGTTTCGTAGGCTATTTTCATGCTAAATCCACTGGCTCCTTTTTTTATTATTATTATTATTATTTTTTTAAGATTTTATTTATTTATTCATTTATCCCCCCTTGCTGCTTGTGCTCGCTGGGTCAGCCAACCACGCCGTGCGGGCGGGCTTGCCTTCACCAGGAGGCCCCGGGAACCGAACCCAGGGTAAACGGGAGCCCTACTGATTGAGCCACAGCCGCTTCCCTACTGGCTCCTTTTAAGTGCCTTTCCAGACAGCTGCTTCAGCTCTCTTGGGGTTTGGGCACCATAAATCTGAACAGATCCCTAACAAACTCTAGTTTTATTGGTAATATCTTCTATCTCATTTGAGAAACAAATATTTTTTAGTTTAATTTTAAAATATATAACTCTTGCTTGCTTGACATTTTTTAAATCACAGTTGCCAGTTGAGAGAAACTATTTCTCATTCTCTAGTCCTGTAGTTTTCCTCAGGTCCGTCTGATCAGTGGGTCTCACACTTTGGTATGCACCAGAATCACCAGGAGGGCAGTTTCTAAAATAAAAACACGGATTGCCAGGCTCCCGCCCCCAGGATTTCCGATTCAATAAATCTGGGGTACGGACCAGGAATACGTTCCCAGTTAGTACGTGGTATTGGTCTGGGAAGAACACTAGATCCTACATGTCCCTACATGTATGTCTATAATGTAGATTCTCAGTCATTTCTTTATGTAGCACCTTCCTAATAAATAACATGTGATTTTTTTTTACCTGCCTTAACATCACATTAGGCATTCAGGAACAGATGGAGGGAATAAATGAATGAATAAATGGAAAAAACCCTTATAAAAGTTCTATTTATAGTTACTCCATTCATCTTGGTTTGCCTTTCATTATTTCACCTTTGATCTGGACTGATCAAACTCAATCACAATTGTATTTTATTGGACACCCTTGTTTGATGTTAAGCAATATTTGAAATAGCCTTAAAGATGAGCTGTGACTATTCTATTTCTCTTCCAAGGCTTAAAATAAGTTCTCATGCATTTTAATTGCCTAGGTAATCCCTGTTCTCTCTAACTGAAACGCCTCAGGCACTTAGTAGAGGGGGCGCCAGAACAAGATTTCACCTTTGCGAGGTTGGCATAGAGGCACGATCAGCCAACCAGTTGGTCTCAATCATGTTTTCAAATGACTGTATTAGTTGTACATCCAAAAGGACACTCAAGAGGGTTAAAAGTTCATGCCATGAGTATGTTGATATTTAAACAATGGTCTGCTTAGGTTATATATCATATATTACACAATAACAGGGTGTGAACTTTGAAGTCATGAAATGCATGCAGCTTGCTATTGAACTCATTCTAGAGTTTCAAGAATTTTCTCTTGATGAAAGCACAGAAATATGCCTAGTTAGGGGTCCCTTAAACATGTAAGGACATCTGTTAACAAGGGGTTGTCCCAGATACTTAGAGGCCTTCCAGAAAGCATCCTTATGTACAAAACACTTAGGCACTGTTTCTCCCAGTATTGAGCCTAAACACAGCTCCCGAGGTAAGCACGCATGGCCGAGCATGGTTGCCCAGACAGGAAGGGGCACATCCTCAAGACATGAGGACCTCTCCCAGGCCAGTGCCAGCTGACTGCCTTTCCAGAGAGCCTGCTCCCAGTTCTCTGCCCTCTCCTACCAGTGAGATAGTTTCATGGTTGTAACCACTTGTGAAGTGTACCCCATAGTACGTAACTTGCTCTGTCTTGAAGGCAGTGCAGGGACAAGTAATAAATTAGGTACATATGCTCATGCATGGCTTTGGGAAACAGACGTTTTTCCTCTAGGATTTCTCCACACCTTTAGGTTTTGTCACATCAAGGATGCTGATATTTAAATGTGGGCTTTTTTCGAACGTATATAATTTTATACCATTGCAGAGCATAAGGCACTAGGTGATAGAACACTTAGAGCAGGAGTTCTGGAACCAGACTGCCACGTTCAAGAGCTCGGTCCATCATTTAAGAGTCGTGTGGCCTCTTTGCCTCTGCTTTCTTATTTCTAAGAGAGGTGCTTTGCAGATGTGTTTGAAGGAAGGAATGAGTTAGCACTCTCAGCAGTGTGTGACAGAGTAAATGCTCAGTGATCATTATGATTTTGTTGTTATTGGTAGCACTTTCTAGATCAGTTGTCTGTGGGTCACATCCTCATACATCGTCTTCACTCTTTTCCCAGCTCTGTGTCAGCAGTCAGCAGTAGAGATGACAGCACATTTGTAAAGCCTTACTACTTAAAGGGTCAACCTTGGAATCCTGTTGATATCATAATTTCAGTCAGGCCTAGAATAATTGCCCTAGTACTTCAAGGTTATGAAACCTGCTTGTTTGAGCAGAGCAATTGAGATGAAAAATGTTCCAGCTTGCGCCATCTTTTATTAGCCAAATTTACCTCTCAGGTAAAATGAGGAGAAAATTAAATTCAATCACTGTTTTCTTTAACTACTCATTATATATTCTCCATCCTTCTGAGTAGAACAAGGAGATGAAACCCAACTACCTATTTTCCTGTTGATGAAGTAATATGTGCAATGTATCCTAAGGCAATTTTGCCATATATGGTTATTGATATTTCCCTCCTTTTGGTTGTTTATTCATTTGTTTCCGTTCTTTTGGCAAAATTAGTCTGTTTTCCCCCTAATTTTCAGTGATTTCCATGGTGAAATGTGTGTGTAAACTCTATCCACTTATGTACTGAACAATTCCAACCTAGTTCCCAGGGGCTCCTAAGGAATTGCAAGTCTAGTCATCACCTTTTTAACTTTAAGACTTGAAAGCAAAGGGGAAAGCTTTGTCAGCTTAAAAAAAAAAAAAAAAATCCAAGAATTCCTGAGGTTTTTTTTTACTATATACCTACATAAAAACTAACTTCAACTCTTCATATTTGTGAAACTGCCTGAAAATGTTGTTTTTCTTTTAATTCTCTGTGTAGGGTAGTTCAGGTTGACACTTGGAAAACATTTATATCTAATTAAATTGAGGGGCTATAACAATGTTTGGGGAGCCTTCTTCCCCCTTATCCCTTCAGGTCCTATTTTCCTCCTTTTTGAACCTTCATCTTTGGCAATCACATTACATACGCAATTACCAATCACACTGTTTAGCTCGAACCAGAATTTTTAAAAAGATCCCATGAGTATATCTATTTTTCTCATGTTGTTGCCCCAGCTTCCATTCTCTGAGATGCAGGAATGGTCTAAGATGGGAAAATGGAGAAGGATGTGTGCTAGTTAGGTGTGTCTGTCGAGAAGGACATATTTATATTGGCAGTTAGTTCCATGGAAAAGAACCACTTCAAAGGAACAGGAGGGCGTACAGACCTGACTGGCTTCTGACAGTTCTAGTCATTTAATTATAAATGACCAGTCATTTAATTATAGAAATGTTTCAAATATTATAAGGAAGAAAATGATGTAATAGGTGAAAACATTTGATTGAAAGCCATGTTTAAATGTTTTCCCTACAAACTGTTCTCTCTGCGTTAAGCCCATGAAAGCTGATTTGTGATCAGAGTCTACTGAAGTCACAGCACCTGAGGGTACTGTGTGCCCGGTGACACTTCAGCCGTCGTCAGAGACCCAACTGAGCCTTCATGTTTTATCCTTACAGAAAATTTCTGTGTTCGATGAGGAACTTCTGCATTGTGCAGTCAGTATCTAGGAGTTCTCCAACACAGGAAAATGTGGGGAAAGCAAATAGCTTGATTCTGGTGTAAGATTTCTGCAAAAAATTAACACTTAACTGATTTTGAAATGTATGGAACTTGATGATAAAACTTGCTAAAAAATTTCAACTTATTAAATTCTGATTTCATCCCATGTCAAAGACAACTAAAAGCTTCAGTCTTCAATTAGCCCAAATATATAGTAACATCTGCAAAAATAAAAACCCTTGGGAACCATATTTGGGTCTAAATCCTAAACTAAGTGTTGATTTGATAGTAATATGCATTAAAATCATAATTAGCTTTAGGACCCACAAATGGTTCCATGACTTTATGAAATGTCATCAGAGTCAGGTTGTGGAGCCAAATTCTTCTTTCAGAATGTCCCCACAGTGTAAGATTTGAATGTGTGTCTTTGTGGTTCTTTCCTGTCTACCAGTGAACGTGTTGGATGATCTTTTTGTTTGCAGGTATGCTTCAGAAGTGTCCTTCTATCGATGACTTTGTCAGTGCCCTTGTTTCCGACTTGGATCTGGACTTTGAAATTTTCTTCATGGATTCTGAATAATGGAAACACCCTGAATATTTGAACTCAAGGTCATGTAGATCTTAACTTTGTCATAAATGCTACAGTTGTGAAAACTTGTTTCTGATTTCAGGATTCACTTCTGCAATAACTTCTGAAAAATGCTAAAATGATAAGACTTGAAATAAATAATTCATATTAATTATTCTGGCTTTTGGCCTGTTTGGCAAATTTTTCAATGTACAGAAATCCACTTAGTATGCTAATAAAAACTACACTTCAGTAGGGACTCCCTAAATTTAGGGCATTTCTTATGTACAACCCCACCCATTGAACTTTCTCCCTTCTATTGCTCTTTAATTGGCTAAATTGGAGACTTAATTAAAAGCAAATCTGTTTTAGTTTAGACACAGTTTGAAGCAGTCTGCAGAAAGATTCTTTGGAATGTTTACCACTTCTTCAGACCACTGTCCTGGGCTTTGCAAGTACATTCTGAATAGTCGATTACGGCAACTAAGAAATCAAGTATGGTTTCCAAAGGACTTGTAACCGTCTGCAGGGTTTTTCTGAGTGTTTAGGCATTATGCAGATGGTCCCAGAACAAAGAAGGACTTGAAACGCATACTTTTCTGGCTGAGTATGAGTACAGTTAATAAGTGACATGCTAAAGCCAAGCAACTAATAATTTAGGAAACTGGGATCAGACCATGTCTGCCTTTGTCTGGAACCCAACTGCTTTACACTATTACAAACTGTATCACAGTTTGTTAAATTTAGGACAGATATTATTTCATTGTTTTCTCCCACCATTCAAGTCAAGAATTTAATTATAGACTTTCAGTTTAAAATGGCATCTGCTGGCCACCCCTTCTTGTTTCTCCCTAAATGAGCAATGATGATAAAAAAGGAAAAGGTTAAAATTCCCCAAAACTAGGACATTCAACCTATTAACAGAATACAGTGGGATTTCTACAAGCTAAGAAGCAGGTTAGACCGGGTGGAGAAGCATCACCCCAGTTACAGTGGACCCATGCCTCATCCTTGCCCATCTGGTGCTCACATGTAGGGCTCGGGGTCTGTACCAGCCAGCAAACAGAGCAGCTGGCATGCAGCTGGGGGTCCTTTTATGTTCGTCCAGTGCTGTCGTTATCCCGTGCTCAGCTCCTCTCCTTCAGATTCCTCACACTGTGAACACTTGGTATCTTAGTTTGCCAGGCTGCTTTGACAAATACCACACAAAGGGTTGGCTTTAAACTGTGGGAATTTATTGCCTCGTGGTTTTGGAGGCTTGAAGTACAAAATCAGGGTCTCACCAGACCATGCTTTCTCCCCGAGCCCAGCATTCTGGTGCAGCTTGCTGCTGTCCTTGGAGTTCCTTGGCTCATGCCTCTGCCTCGGTCACATGGCTTCCCCTTCTGGCCTCCTCCTCCTGCTCAGTCGTCTGTAATCTGTCTAGATTCCCTCTGCTTATCAGGGTTAAGACCCAGCCTGACTCAATTCAGCCTCATCTAATTAGGATCTTTGAAGAGCCTATCCACAGATGAGTCTACCCCTAACTGATAATATCTTCTAAGATCCTATTTACAAGTGGGTTCACAGCCACAGGAACACGGATTAAGACTTGAACGTGTCTATATGGGGGACGCAGTCCATTCCCCATACATGGGAACTACATCTCACAGGAAAGACTTGGGCAGGAAGACTCCACTTGGCAAGACTGGAGTGGTGTCTTCTCTGTACCTGAAAGTAGAGCGGGGGCAGAGGGGGTGAAGTTGGGTGGTGGTGGCAGCAGGAAGGTCTGTACCCCACCCAATCTATTCAGTGTCCGAGCTGAGCCCTAGAGTAAGAAAGATTGTATTTGGACAGACTTGTCTACAGAGATGCCAACTCCGTGCTGAGAAGTGGACTTGGGGAAGTCTACATCAAGCTGTCTGTCAGTTAAAGGTAAATCTGGAAAGGTCCTTTAACCAGCACCCAGGTATAGAGACAGTGACCAGCCCCCAGGTCTTCATAAATCCCATGTCAGCTGAGGCTGAAGAAACAAAGAAGGGAATCTACATAGAGCCTATATGCAAACATTCTTCAGCAAAGGGAATGGGAAATGTCACCTTGAAGATGCTGGAAAATCATAACTGAAAATTGTTTTTAACAGGAACTATTTTAGTTTCCTTGTTGCTAAAGCATACACTATACAATGTGTTGGCTTAAACATGGGACTTTATTGGCTCATGGTTTTGAGGCTAGATCAAGGTGTCATCAGAGCAATGCTTTCTTTCAAGACTGGCTTTCTGGGGCTACCTGCCAGCGGTCCTTGGACCTGGGCTCCTCGGTCACATGGCAGTGCTCACGGCAGCCTCTCCCTTCTCTCCTAGGTTCCATTGACTCTCAGCTTCAGGCTGCTCCCTTTGTGGCTTTATTCTCTCTTGACCTTCGCTATGAAGCCTTCAGTGATAGGATTGATATCCACCCTTGGGCCACCTTTTATTTGAAGTAACCTCATCAAAAGGTCCAATTTACAGGGTTCACACCCACAGGAGTGGACTACAAATGTGTACATGGCTCCAAATCACCACAGGAACTAAAGAACATTTTAGAAAACTCTTTGGTGTTCTTAGTGAGATTTGGGAAACCATGGTATCTGCAAAGTAGAAGGCCATAAAGAAAGAACAAACAGAAATAAAGATAATATAATAGATACAAAAGGAAGATAAGCCGAATAATGAAGAGATGCACAGAAACTGAAAACATAATAGAATGATTTAAAACATTATCAAAAGCAGAAAACAAAATTGTCAGAAAGAAGCATTTCTCCGAATGCAGATTAAAGGAATATGATGAGAGCTGATGGCAATGAAACATGGAACCGAGACTTAATCCTCTGAATTATAGAGTTCCTGAGGAAGGAGCCAGAACAATTGGAAAAAAACAATAACAGGAAATAAATGTTGGCATCCACCTCTATCCCCAGTGTTCAAAACACTGGGGAGGGGAGCAGATGTAACTCAGAGGCTGAGCACCTGCTTCCTATGTATGAGGTACTGGGTCCAATCCCTGTACCTCCTAAAAACAAAAACAAAAACAAAAGAAACCACTGGGGAGTAGCACCTAACTGGTGCTTTATTGAACAAATGTTATTCAATGAATTTAAGAAAACTTTCTTGAGATGAAAAGAAAAAAAAAAGCATAGTTTAAAAGGGAATCCTGCATTCCAGACAAAAACCAGTAAAAAGAGACCCTTATCTACACACATACAACCTTTAAAAAAATTTTTAAATATAAATATAAATAAAACCTCTAAGCCAGCATATCCCACATTGGGTTTTGCAGAACGCGTCTCAGGAGCCATTACTTAGTGTTCCATGCGATCAGAAGGGTTCTGTTGTGTGTTTGGGAAGTGCCATGTAAGCTTTGAAGGCTCACCGTGCACCTTAGGTGTCCTGCAGACACCAAACATATTTGACATTGCATGTGTAAGCTAATATTTTCCAAACATATTTCATTATAGAACCCCTGTTTAGGAGTACCTATTGATGACATTTTTCAGAACGTGGAAACAGTTGCGAAACACCTTCAGGTAGAAATAGCAGGCTTACCTATAAGGGAACCAAAAGGACATTGATCCCAGAATGCAGTTGTTCATCATCATTAAAAGCCAAAGGACGATAAAAAAAGTTTTGAGAGGTAAAGACTGAGATGCAAAATGACATTTTCAGATATTCAAGGGCTCAGGAAACATACTGGCTTTGTGCATTCTTTAAAAATTGCTTAAAGAATAAGTAATTTTGACCAATAGTCAAAGCATAGGAAATCTCTAAGGAATTTCTAAGAATGTGAAGGGATCGTTGCCTTTTTCATGATAACATCTGGATAAATCATAATAGCAAATAATTTCATTATGAATGCTTTTCCTTATGATAGGAATAAACCCATAAGCACAGAAGAAATTCCTCTGGAAAAAATTCTCTCCTTAGTTATGGTTCACCACCAGCTTCCAAAAATCCAATCCAAAGTACTAATGAGGATGTAAACACTAAAAAGTAATCTAGAATAAGGGCTGCAGGATAATGAATAAAATGTTAATAGGGCTGTCTTTAGGTATTAGGATTTGGGCCTTTTGTTTTTTTCCTGTCTTCTTCTTTCTTCCATTTCCACATTTTTAAAAATTGGTGTTATGTTAATTTCAATAATTATTTAAAGTTTACAAAGAGTTTAATAATCATTGCAGAGATTAATTTAAAGCATAGTTTCAATTCTGAAGGAAGCAAATTCAGAAAATGCCTCTGAGGCATTCAGGGTACAATTTGTACAATCAAAAACTTTATTAATACCCAAGACTTAGCATGATTTGGTGAAAGTGGTAGAGCTAAAATATTAGCTATAGTGCTCGACCTGTTTTTAGCATTTTGCAGTTTACAAAGAACTTTCTCAAGCAGTTATTTCACTTGCTTCTCATCACCTCCTGAGATCATCAGGGCAGATAGCATCACAACTATTTTACTAGTTATGCACAGTGAGGCTGGTGACATGTCCAAGGTCACAGAGTCAATAACTGGCAGAGCCAGGACTAGAGCTGGGTCCTTGGACTTCTCATTCATTGTCCTTCCCACTTCATAGGGGTTTCAGAACCCGTGGTGATAATTACAGAGACTCTTACATAATACATTTAGGCATTGACCTTGGAGTGCTGAGTGGTAACATAACCCACACAGGCCACCCAGCCTTATGTAGTTCACTGTATTTGCTTGAGGAGGCCATTGACCATAGTCAGGTAAGGTATGAAGTAAAATACGATGCAGTGACAACATCAGACCAGGAAACACAAAGGCTTGACTTAGGGCAGTGTTGGGGGTGGGAGGATGGAAAGGAGAGTCTGGAATATGATATGTTGGGTGTGGGGCACAGTGGAATTGCCTTCATTTAAATCATGACACCAACTAGATTCAAAAAACATGTGGGCAACAGGAAGAAGGCACCAGCCTCTGGTGGGTCATTAGCCCACCCTTCAGGGTGATGCTGATTAATCTGCATCTGTTAAGTAAGGTCTTCCGGCGATCGTGAGCTGTTCTCTAGCTCATCCACGAGGAGAGCATGGAAGGCTTTGCCGGGTGCCCTTCTGAAGTCCAGGGGCATCGGGCCACCACCTTTCCCCGGCCTGAGGCCAGTTGCATGTCCACGGGCACGGCACTAAGTGCTTTGAAACGTTTTATCCTCAGCAGGGTTCTTTGGGGTGGATGAAGTTCTCCCTATTCAAGTGACGAGTGATGCTCAGGCAAGATCAGTGACAGTCACCTCTTGAGTGCACGCAGTGGTGTGGGATACGATGTGTGTGCTGCACCTGCCTTCCAGCTAGCTGACTGGGGCCAGGTGGGGGCCACTACTTTCTGGAGGTGCAAGTCTTAAGCAAAGCCTTGAAATAAACGAGAGGTGTGAATTGGAAAACTAAGTCAAAAGAGAGCTCATGATAGCATAGCTCGGTTAACTCGTCTTGGCAAAGTATAAGTAATTTGCCTATAGTTGAAATAAGGATTCAGGATTTTGTCATATGAAATAGCAAAGGATTCAGGCAGCTTAAGGGTGTCTAATATATAAAAGACCCAGGAAACATATTTATATCTACTGCATAGGTGTCAACTGCATTTGACCTAGGGAGGCCCCAAAGTAGCAAACAAAACACTTTGTGCATTTTCCCTTCTGGCATGAAGCACTGAGCAGGCTGTTTTCAAGGGTGCCACATTGGATGCCCAGGGGCCTGCAGTTTTCAGAACCTGTGTCCTGACCTCCAGGTGATTTTTCTAGCTGTCTGCATTGCCTGAGTGTCTTAAAGACACATTAAATTCATCCTCCAAAGCCAAATTCATCTTCTACCCCAAACTACTCCTCCTGAGCCACCATCCTGATGAATAGCATCATATTCTTCCCCGTTGCTCAAGCCAGAAACCCTCTAAAGGGGTTAGGTCACCCTCCCCGCTACCCTCCCTCCCAGCCCCCTCACCATTGTGGTTTGGGAGTGTCTTGGCTGTGAGGCTCCCCCTTTCCATTATCTATCTGGATAGGCAGAAAGCATGTCTTATTCACCTTAGTTGCCTCTTTGCCGAGCCCAGTTGCCAGATAATATGTATCAGGAAATCAGTAAATGTCCCCAATGTGGTCTGGACATATATAAAGGGTCTTAGGAAATGGAAAGGAGGCAGGTACAGGAATAGGTGAAGTAACCCTTTTGAACCACAGAAAGACTCAAAGGCTTAGATCCCGATTTTCCTGGAAACTTTTAAAATGTCCATCAGATATAGTTATTACTAAAAATGCTGGAAATGTATGGAAATTTTCCTACATGCTAATATCGCTGCTTTAAGGAGAACCCACAAAAGAAGACCTGTGCGAGCTGTGGACTGTTTGATGGAATATACACCAAACAGCCAGTTGAAGGAACCCCGAAGAAAAACAAAGGATGAAGCCAGCCTTAGCAAAGAAATCCGAAGTACAGTATATCTTTTCCTTGGAAATTGTATGGAAACTTCTTTTTACCTGTTTGTTGTTGTTCATTTCTATTCCAGTGTACTTTACATATATATATATATTTTTGGAGAGAAAGTATTGTTCATAAGAGGGAAATCTCTGTTGCAGATTTTATTTTAACTTCAGATACAAGTTGTGTGCTCATTTGTAGAGCTTCAGCAGCAGGAAGGAAGCAAACTTTATGAAAACTGGGGGAAAGGGTGAATTTTTAATGCCTTTGTACGCTGACTCATCATCAAGTACAAAGGTATTTTTCCTCTTTTGTTTCCCAAACATCTGGGGAAAGGGCTATTAAAGTAAGAACGTGGAGCAGGGATTGTGGTGGTCTGGATAAGAAAAGCCGCTCCACTTACACAGGATCCAACGCCGTGGACTTGCTCCTGCCGGTGCATTTGAAGCCAAGCTACTCAGAAGAGCTCGAATTTGAGCTTTTTATCTCCATGTATACATATAAAGATTAATTTATTAAAAGGCTGTGCCGTGTTCAGATTGTAGGAAGGCCCAAGCTAACTGAAAGCAACTTTGATATAATTAAATTTAGCAAAAACTCCAAACGGTGTTTGTTTCTTCACACATCACTTTCACACTCTCTCTCCGTCTTTAGCAATTGTTAATGCATAACTAGTAGAAGGATTTCTTTTATTTTTTAAAAAAGGTGGGGAAGAAGGCCAGTTGTCTGGCTGTTGGGCCGGCAGGACAAATCCTGGGATGGGGAAGGGACAACCAGGCTGGCTGGCACAGCCTCTCAGAGGGCGGGATGGTGGGCTGAACCCGAGCCGTTGCCCAGCAAAGGCGTCCCAAGGTAAGAAAACGGAGCTTAAATAGAAATGATGCAGCCAAATACGCACTCAGCCCCCACCCAGAGGGCAGCCACGGCCTGGGAGGCTGGGCCAGTTATTCAGTGAGTCTTCCAAAGCTCTTCAAACTTACGTCTTCACACTATTTTCAGCAGTATCCGCTTTGGTACAAAAGGCAGTGAGGCACCTCACACTAGAAGAGGAAGCCTTGGGTTAAAGTTATGCTCGGGGAGAAAGCGTGTGGGTCGAGAGCAAGGACGGCCACGTGCACAGAGACGGCTGCGGGGGCAGATTAAAGATAAGCAGCGTGACTAGCACAATGTGATTCCAGCAGTGCCCTCCTCGTCTGCAGAGTGCCTGTTAAATATGCCCGCTCCATACAACAAATGGCTCTTTATCAGCAAGCTTATGGCTCTCTGCGTGTCCTCAAAACCCTTTTACTTCTTAGGTTTCAGATAAAGAACAAAACAAAACAAAATCCAGAACATGTGATAATACAGTTGCCCACAGAGCCCTCAAAGCATGTGACCACAGATCACAAATGCGATGGCCTGTTGCATGCGGCTCGTCTTCAGGAAGAGCGATGGAAAGACTTGTCGCTGTTGTCAGCGACTCTTTGGATTGATCATCAGACTCTACTCGGCAAGCCCTTTGAGCCCCTGCGAAGTCAAAGACCAGGGGCGTTTGTTCTCTAGAGCGTTGGCTGGCGCCTCATGTGAGAGCAGCGTGCAGCCTGGGAGCCAGCCCAGGGAACCTGAGCCTGGCCCTTGCTTGAGGCCTTGCCCGCCTTCCCTCCCCCATTCCACGCACCTACAGTACCCTGCATCCCCCTGAGTCAGGGAGAAGGAATATGCGGCCCAGGCGTGACCCAAAGTGCAGCATCTGGAGCACGTGCCTGCGTTTAGTCTCTCACACCTCCCGGCGCACACATTCTCTACTGTTCACCTGTGTTCAGGCACCAACTGTGTCACTTCTGGGTCATTTATTCAGCATCCTGCTGGGTGCCGCAGGCATAAAGATGAGTAAAATGCAAATCCTGCTCTCAAGTGCCAGCAGTTTACTCAGTATATGCAAGGACCTAAGGAAGTTTTAGTGATGCCACAAGCCACACAAGGATTTCCTGAGGAAATGAGTCTGCAAGAAGCTCTCCGGGTAAATGAGAAGAATGAGAAAACTAGCTGAAGTGGAGGCTCAGCCTGGCAGTCTGATGGATCTGTCTGCATCCATTTTCAAGTAAGAAATTCCAGTCCTACAAGGTGAACTGACAAAGGAATTCCAAAATAAAAGTATGATCATTGCCCAAAAGAAACAGGAACTCAAGACCAAACAGATTATTTTATATTCATTCCCCATGCAAAATAAAAGATGCTAATTTTAAGGGAGCAGTGATACAGTCAACTTGTATAGATTTCTACAAGTTGTAAGAAATCTTACTTGTAAGATTTCTAAGAATGCTTGGCTTTCAAATAATTATGATTATATAGTTTTAATTTATGACATTTATAAGTTGCCTGCTGCTGTCATCTCCCACCCCTGATCTTACACCCTGGACCCACTATCCCACACCCAGTCTTCTGCCCCTGCCATCACAGCCGCCCTGGGAGAGTGGGCCAGGGCCTTGCTTCCAGCTCTCTGCTGCCCTCTTGGCAGTCTGGTTTCTAGCCCTCCAAGGGACAGTGTCCGAGGTGACTCTTCCTGCTGCATCTGATAACTTGTTGGCAAACCCCTCTTTACCCTCCAGGACACATTTCCTTTGGGTCAGTGAAGTTCTGACTCTGTCGCTGGATTCACTCCTTCCTCGCTCCTACCATCACAGACACACTGTATCATAGGCTGGAAAGGATCGAATTCGAGGCATCAGGTGCTTTCAAAATTGCTGGAAAGATTCTCAGAAGTAAATATTTGGGCACTGCTGTTTCTCACCCCTCACTGAACCTATGAGTTCCAAGAGTATAAACCCATAGATGCAACCTAGAGAGCAGGAGCCAAAAACAAGCTACTTCCCTAGCTGCTACTGATACGCCGCCCCAAGGCAGCTCAGAAGGTGGGGCATGGGCAGGAGGTAAGGCATGGATGGAAGGTGGGGTGTGGACAGGAAAGCTGCTGCTATCCCACTGCCTGCCCCATAGCCTTGCAGACAGGCAGAGACCAAGTGGAAGGGGCAGGGAAGTGGCGGCCACCCCAGTCATACCTTCTAAACTCACAGAATTGCCTCTCATCCTTGGGACCTCATCCATGTGCAGAACCCTGGCTATAGGAGTTTTTAGATGTCCAGTATCTTTTTTTTTTTTTAAGGAGGTCCCAGGGATTGAACCCAGGACCTCGTACGTGGGAGGCAGGCACTCCACCTCTGAGCAACATCCACTCACCCAGCATCTTTTTTTTTTTTTTACCGGGAGGTCCAGGGGATCGAACCCAGGTCCCTCCATATGGGAGACGGACACCCAACCATTTGAGCCACATCCGCCCCCCAGCATCTTTTTTTTTTTTTTTCATACTCATGAGATCACCTATTTATTGATTTTCTAAAAGACTATACATTTAAAGAAACTCCTAAACTTAAAAGACTTGACAGTTTTTGGTACCTCTGTAGCATAGGAATGAGGATTTCTTCTGGTAAGTTTTCATGACAAACGTACACACATCCACTTTCCAAGCAAAACCTGGAGCTCACTGAAAGCGCGTAGCTCGGGATGGCGGTGGGTGTTTCACTCATATCCGAGTCACACAAAGTAAAGGTCTCCCTGCTCCGTCCCCGCCGTGTGCTCGCCGCAGCTTCCTGCCACAGCACATCTGCTCCCCTCGTGACTAAGGACGGCAGAAGAGACCCTTGTGCTATCAGTGAGACCCAGCTTTTGTGTGCTCACACATACGTATGACTGCAATTTGCAGTTGCTGGAAAGACAAGGGACTTTTTACAGTGTTCTGCTACAGAAAGGATGAAGGCTGAAGGCTGTACCCAGGGCAGGCCAGTGAGGACGAGATTTCACGACAGCAGTCGAATGTTTTTCCTCTTTCTTGCAGCCATCATTACCCAAACCCAGGTAGCTTTAAGTTTTTGTTTGTTGGACAGCCTCGTGCCCTCAGCTTTCACCTTGCCTCTTGCCCCTCACCAGCCAGCCACACCCTGCTGGTTCTCTCTCTGCCCTGCCTTCCAGGCCATCCTCTTCTGCATGCCTCGCTCTAGCTCAGTCTAGATGATGGATCTCACTGCAGTCCATCTGAGTGGCTCCAGAGGTCCTCACCATGTCACGTCCCTGCCCAGGAACCTGCACTGGGTCCCCCCTGAACATTTGAAAACCACACCAAACCGTTTCACCATTTCACATGAAACAAGCAGCTGCCCAGCCTGGGCCTTGTACACCGTCCCATCTAATGCCCCACGTGGATGACTTTTTAATGTGCTTTCTTCTGCCTGGAAGGCCCTTCCATTTCCACATGCCCAAATCTTGCTTTTGGGTTCAACTGAAATGTCACTTGCCTAAGGCCAATTGTTTCTCTCCTTCAATCTTGACTCACGGCATCTAATTAAAGCTTTTTAAAAATTCTTCCACTTTCTACTTTATAATGTATTTATTTATAAATAGGTTTTATCACCTGCTGCTTGACTTAATTCCCTGAGGTAAAAGACTACATCTTACTAGAGCTGCTGTAACAAATAACTGCATACTGGAGACTTAAAACAGAGATTTATTGTCTCACAGTTATAGAAGCTGGAAGTCTGAAATCCAGGTGTCGGTGGGACTGTGCTCTCAGAAGGCTCTAGGAGAGGATCTTTCCTGGCCTCTTTCAGTTTCCACTGATTGCTGGCCATCCTTGCCATTCCGTGGCGTTCCTTGGCTTGTGGAAGCATCACTCCAATCTCTGCCTCAGTCATCACTTGGCATCCTCCCTAAACGTGTGTCTCTGTGTCCCTGTTTTCTCTTCTTATAAGGACACCAGTTACTGGGTTGTGCCCCTGCTAATCCAGTATGACCTCATCTGAGCTTGATTACATCTACAAAGAGCCTACTTTGAAATAATGTCACATTCACAGGTATGGAATGGGGGGTTAGGACTTGAGCATGTCTTTTTGGGGTACACAGTTCAATCCATAACGTTCATGAGAGGAGAGAGCCTGGAGAGTAACAAGTCAAGAGTTAGGAGAATTCATGAAGAGATAAGCCATGTCTGAGTCATCGCTTTGTCTCCAGTACCCAGCAGTGCCTGGCAGGTAGCTGCTACAATTTGTTCAGCTGAACAGAACCCAAAGAAAACATAGATCATGATAGCCAAGGGATGAAAGAGTTTGAAGTCGTTGAATAATCCTACTCAAACTCCTCCAAAAAATTGAAGAGGAGGGAACACTTCCTAATTCATTCTATGAGGCTACCATCCCCCTAACACCAAAACCAGATAACTATATCACAAAAAACATTACAGACCAATATCCCTTATGAATATAGATGCAAAAGTCCTCAGCAAAATACTAGCAAACTGAATCAAATAGCCTGTTAAAAGAATTATACATGATAATCAAGTAGGATTTATCCCAGGAATGCAAGGATAGTTCAACATGGGAAAATCAATTCACATAATATACCACATTAATAGAACAAAGGGAAAAAAAAAAAACACATGATCATATCAATAAGCACAGAAAACATAGGGAAGCATCTTCAGGACATTTTGTTAGCCAAGGGGGTCTTAGACTTTATACCCAAAGTACAAAGAACAAAAGAAAAAATAGATAAATGGGACCTTATCAAAATTTAAAACTTTTGTACCTCAAAGGACTTTTATCATGAAAGTAAAATGACAACATACACAATGGGAGAAAATGTTTGAAAAACATGTATCCGATAAAGGTTTAACATCCAGAATACATAAAGAAATCCTTCAACTTAACAAAAAGACAAACAACCCAATTAAAAAATGGGCAAAAGACTTGAACAGACATTTCTCCAAAGAAGATATACAAATGGCCAATAAATACATGAAAAGATACTCAACATCAGGGAAATGTAAATCAAAACGTCAATGAGATACCATTTCATATCCACTAGTATGACTACTACTTAAAAGATGGAAACTATTAAGTGTTGGAGATGATGTGGAGAAATAGGAACGCATACATTGTTGGTGAGAATGGAAAATGGTGCAGCTGCTGTGGAAAATAATTTGGTGATTCCTCTGAAAGTTGAGTGTAGATTACCATAGGACCTAGCACTCCCACTTGTAGGTACATATCCAAAAGAATTGAAAGTAGAGATTCACAGATATTTGCACACTGTTGTTCACAGTGGCATCATTCATAATTGCCAAAAGGTGGAAGCAGCCTGTGTTCATCAGTGGATGAATGGATAAATAAAGTGTGGTATATACATACAATGGAATATTATTTGGCCAAAAAAAGGAATGACTGTCTGATGCATGCTACAGTATGGATGAACCTTGAAGGCATCATGTTGAATGAAATAAGCCAGATACAAAAGGACAATATTGTATGCTCTCAATTATGTGAAATAAACAGAATATGCAATCTCATAAAGTCAGAAACTGGGGCCAGGTGGAGTGGGAAATGAGGAGTTAATGTTTAATTGGCACAGTTTATATCTGGGGTGATGAAAAATTTTGGAAATAGATGATGGTTATGGAGGCACATTTTTTAATGTAATTAACACCACTTAATTGTGTATTTTAAAGGGAACAAAATGGAAATTTTAGGTTGTATATAGCTTACCAGAAAGACAAAACCATACAACTGTACAACACAAAAAGTGAAACCTAATGTAAAGTAAAACCTAATGTAAGGGGGGCGGATGTGGCTCAAATGGTTGGGTGTCCGTCTGCCATATGGAGGGACCTGGGTTCGATCCCCGGGACCTCCCGGTAAAATGGAAATATATATATAGAAGGCGCATGGGCTGCCAGGCTCTGTATGCCAGTGAGCCGCCAGGCTCCCCGAGAGCCATGCAGCAAGATGATGACGTAACAGGAGAGAGACGCAGGGGAGAGACAAGACAAGATGCTCTGAAAGCCAGGAACCGATGTGGCGCAGGTGGCAGAACACCTCTCTCCAACATTGGAGGTCTCCAGGATCGAATCCTGCTGAGGACTGGAGGAAGAGGATAAGAAGAGATGGCAGGAAACAGACACAGAGAATTGCCCAGCGAATGGACACAAAACAGCAAAATGGGGAAGGGGGGTTTAAAATGGATAAAGTAAATAAATAAATCTTTAAAAAAAAAAAAAAAAAAAACCTAATGTAAGCCAATAGCTATAATTAATGGTATAATTAAAAGAATATTGTTTCATCTACTGTAACAGAGGTACTACAATAATGCAAACTGTTTATAATAGGAAAAAGTGTGGAGGGAGTGTATATGGGGACTCGGTATATTCTGCATAATTTTTCTGTAAACATACAGTTGTTCTAATTAAAAAAAGTACACACTTATGCATTATGCATCCCTCACCTCAGCTCTATGTTTGTGTGCCTGGTTTGTTGTGTTCAGGACTATGCACTACATTCTTAAGTTGGACATTCAAGAAAGCAGAGCCCTTCCAAGGCAGGGAGATCAAAGATGGAAGGTCTGTTACCCATAGTAGGTGAAGCATAGTGAAAAGAACTGCATAGCCCAAATTTATGTGCTACAATTATAATATATATATATTAATATTATATATAACATTTTATTATTAATACATAGTATTCATTATGATTCAAGCATATTTTTACCCTTTTGATTGCTCTTTATTCTTTCCTCCAGCTCTCATCTTCCATGTAGGATTGAAGATACCTTTAAAATTTCCTTTAATGTGGGAGAGTCTATCAGTTTTTACTTATCTATGAATGTCTTTATTTCATTTCATTCTTTATTTCCTCCAATGTTTTATTATGAGAATTTCTCATGCATTTTTAATATATTTATTTTTTCTAAAAGATACTTAGATTGTATAAAATGTTACATTAAAAAATATATAAGGGATTCCCATTTGCCCCACTCCCCACACCTCCCACTTTTCCCCACATTAACAACTTCTTTCATTAGTTTGGTACATTCATTGCAATTGATGAACACGTTTTGGAGGATTGCCACTAAGCAATCTTTACATTGTAGTTTACATTCCCTCCCACGCAACTCTGTAGATTATGGCAGGATATATAATGGCCTGTATCTGTTATTGCAATGTCATTCGGGACAATTCCAAGTCCCAAAAATGCACCCATGTTTCACCTGTTTTTCCTTCTCCCTGCCCTCAGAACCTCCAGTGGCCACTGCCTCCACATGAATGATATAATTTCTTCCATTGCTAGAATCACAATAAGTCTGTAGTAGAATACCAATAAGTCTACTTTAGACCATGGTTCATTCCCCAATCCTGAGCATTCTGGGATGGTGGTGCCCACTCCACCTCCAATTGAGAGGGAATTTCAATCCCATACAGCTGAAGGATGGGACTCTCTTGTTTGCAGTTGTAGACTCTCTTGGTTCCTTGGTATGGTGGTTGTCTACCCTCACCTCCTTGTTAGTTGTCCTGGGTAAATCCAATGAACTGGAGAGTAGGTGTTGCAACTCCACTGAGGCTCAGGGCCCAGTTGGCACATGGACAGCCCAAAGATTCACATCTCTTGGACGTATACCTACCAACTCCAGCACCAAGATTTTCCCTTGGGCTTCTTATCTCTCTGCCCAGTTCCCTCTAGATCGATGCCCTGAAGCCTCCTGCTCTGTGGGTTCCCAAAACAGCTCACTCGGGCAGGATCTTGCCCCCTCTCGGCCATTTTTTTGTGAGAGAGCTGGTGATGCCCGCTTAAACCAATGCCATCTTGCTGGATCCCTTCTCATACATTTTTAAGCCATCTTTCACTGGCGTAGAATTCTAGGTTGGCAATTGTTTTCTTTTGTCACATTGAATATGCCATGTCTTTTAGCTTCCATTGTTGCTGTTGAGAAGTCAGCTGTCAGTCTGAGACTTGCTTCTTTGAATGGAATCATGCTTTTATTCCTCCTCTGATCTGACTTTCTAAAAGATCTTTTCTCTGTTATTCTTCAGAATAACATAGAGTGTCTAGCTGTATAGTTATTTATCTTGTTGGCTATTATTTAGTCTGCTTGGAATTGATTAAAATTCTTGGTTCTGTGGATTGATTTTTTTCATCTGTTTTGGAAATTTTTGAGTCCTTATCTCTTCATATATTGCTTCTTTCCTGTGTGTTTCTGGAACTCCAATTAAATGAATGTTAAACTTTCTCACTGTATCCTCTATGTCGCTTCCCTCCCCTTCTCTTTTTCTCCATCCTTTGTCTATCATTGTTTCATTCTAGATAGTTTCTACCTGGCCTATCTTTCAATTTACTAACTCCTCAGGTGTGTCTACTCTGCTATTAAATGTACCCAAGTTCTTAATTCTATTATCACCAGTTTTCAGTTCTAAAACTTGTTTTGCCATGGCACTTTTAATCATTTCCAATTTCCCTGTGAAATTTTCAAACTAGGCTCTTACCTACTTGAACATAGTAAGCATAGTTTCTTTACAGTCTTGTCTGATAATTCCAATAGCTGTTGTTTCTCTGGCTCTTGCTCATGTGTGCCTGTTTATGTTTCACTATATACTGGAGATTGTATTTGCAAAATTATTTCTAGAAATAATTTGAAGCCTAGAATGATGTCATATTTCTCTATTAAACTCACAAAACACCTGGGAACACAAGTAATCTGGATCACAACCTTCTAATTTTAGGACTTGTGTTTTTTTTCTGGAAGACTCAGAACTGGACTGCAAGTCATTCTAGAACTACTTTACTTCTAGTTCACCTTTACAAATTTGATATGGCCCTTCAGCATCCAAATCAAAAGCAGAGGGTCAGTTATTACAGTACCTATCCTGGTCAAGTCTTGGAATGGCCCTGCAGGTGCAGTTTAATCTCACACCTACTTTTCCTGATTGGCAAATATTTCCAGGGCAAAGACACCCTGAGTACCCAAGCTCACCCTTCTAAATTCCTATTCTCTCCCATATTTCAACCAGTTTCCTATTATACAGTTAGCTCTTGAATGCTTTTTAGAAGATTGTGAGAAATATTTCATCCAGGTTTTTAAGGTGGACCCAAATACCTATTTCACCATTTTAAGATACCTATAATTATACTTTATTAATGTGTATCTCCCCACTAGACTGTGAACAAATTGAAGCCAGTACTTGTATCTTCTCATCTATATTTAATCAGTGACTAATTAGGTATCTGGTATATGATGGCCCAGCTGGCTGCATCTTCATTGAAGCTTCACTGATGATTAGCAAGGACTTGCCAAATGATCTTTTGCCATGACAATTTTCTTCCTGGCTCTGTTAGATATATTTACTTCGCTTCCTTACTCATGGAGGTGACAAGCTTAAAAAGGTAATGTTTGAATGGTGGTGCAAGTGTTTCTTCAAGCTTTCTAATTGATGAAATTATGACATTGTAACCTCCATGTACCTAGTGCATATTAATGCTCATAATTCTTATTTCCCTCCCCTTTCTTTTTTTTTTTTTTTTTTTTTTTTATTTTTTTTTTTTTTTTTATTCATTTATCCCCCCCTTGCTGCTTGTGCTCACTGGGTCAGCTAACCACACCGTGCGGGCGGGCTTGCCTTCACCAGGAGGCCCTGGGAACCGAACCCGGGGCCTCCCATATGGTAAACGGGAGCCCTACTGATTGAGCCACAGCTGCTTCCCTCCCCTTTCTTTTTAATGTCCACAGAACTAGTTTTTATTGTCTTTACATCTTCAGAGGTAGATGAAATATTATGCCATAGAGATCATTGGAAGGTATAGTACTTTTCTCTTTCTATGCAAAATAACTGTCAATTTATCTTCAGGAATTTTAGAAACATGAATGATTATTTGCTAATATTCTTGGTTTCAACTAATAGAATGCTAACTTGAACTAATTTGAGTGAAACTATGGATTTCTGATAAGGATACTGCTAGGATCTCTCACAGCACTCAAGAACTGTCAGTAGCACTTAGAATGCTTTTGGCTGCAAATAAGAGAAATCTATACTCAAACTGGATTGAACCACAAGAAAAAGTTTTCATGCCACACTGTTGTGGACGCTCAAGTGAAAAGCATCCAAAAGGCCTTATTCTATTTTCACTTGAAGAATTTGATCTTCTCACCTCTTACTTTTGAGAGGCTAGATTTGGGACCTTCAAATAATATCTGACTGTTCCTATGATGGAGAGGATGCTGGGTTCCTCTGTCTTAAAAGAAGGTGTGGAATTGAAATTTCCCTCCCTTAGGTGACTGAGACATCTCCAGATATATCAAATGGGTTTGGAACAGGATTTAGAAAATCCAAGCTTAGGAAACTAAGTTAGTTCAAGTCCTTTGAGAAGTTGAGAAAGGATTCGGTGTACAAGAGATTTATTGGGAGAAATGTGCATGAAGGATAAACAGGAAGGAACAGGAGTAGGCAGGGAGAGCCTCCAGGTCTGATGCTTGTGAAAGATGGGGAAAGGAGGAAGATCAGCCTAGAAGAGTCTCAAACTTAGTTCAGCTCTGAAAAAGTGTGGGCCAGGACACTGGGAGTCCCCAAGCCAAAACTGCCCATTAGAGGAGTCCTGCATCCCTTAGAAATGCCAGCATTCATATGGAAATGAAAGGGATTCTGAATAGCCAAAACTATCTTGAGAAAGAAGTACAAAGTTGAAAGACTCACACTTTCCAATTTCAAAACTTTCTACAAAGCTACAATAATCAAGACAGTGTATTACTGGCATAAGGGCAGATATATAGACCGATGGAATATAACTGAGAGTCCAGAAAGAAATCTTTACGTTTATGTTCAATTGATTTTTAACTAAAGTCTCAAAATAATTCAGTAGGGAAAGAATGCTATTTCATTATAGCCCTGGCAAGTCTCTGATTGATTCTGATTTACCATCTTCAGAGAAGGGAGGGCAACAACTTTGCTCCACAGCCCCTTCTGAGGAGGAGAACATTCTCTTGCCTCCAAAGGGGTTTTATTCCACCTCCTCCTTCCAACCCACCTCCACTTCCTGAGTCTTGAATAATAGCTGCTTGCCATTTCCTCTGTGACTGCCCTTTAGGTACCTGAAAATTAAAAATATCGTCTAGCCTTCTGCCCACTCATACACCAAACAAGCATCAGTTGAGTACCAGTTAGGAGACAAGCTGGCTGCTGTGGTCAAGAGATGAGTAAGATAAGGCCCCTGCACCAGGAGCTCCCAATCTAGTGGGAAAGAGAGAGACTTCTTGATGAATGATTATCATACACTCTGAGGTGACAGAAATGTCGGTGCACAGTTGGAGAGCATAGAGGAAGGAGTGATTAGTGCTAGGAATGGAGAAGTGGAAGAGTAATAAAATATTATTTTTATTAATATATATTTTAAAATAACCACTGAATATTTTGGTACACACACACACACAATTTTCCCAGGTATGTATGACATAATTATTTTGTAAGCAGCTTCTTTGCTTTGAAATGTCATAAACCTTTTCAATCCTCAGCATTTTTCCTCACCAGTTTTAAAGGTTCGATAGTATTCTACTGAGTGTTTTGGAGGGTCTTTGAGAGAGCTCATTAAATAGCACTCCTCTTCCTCCTCCCAAATCGACTGAGAAATAAGGCATGGATGGAAAACCAAAATATCACCCTTGTTAGGAATTAAGACTAAATTAGGCATCGCTTACAACGCGAGACAAAGTAGACTTGCTGTCTGCAGCTCTGCTCCGACCTGGGAACAGTGCACCTCAGGGAGAGTATAAGCCAATAGAGCAGACATACTCACCCCTCTCTCCCAGTGCCCCTGGTGGGCAAGAGGAGAAGGGAAGGGACCAAGTTCTAAGAGCAAAGGGCTTTTGATCATCTCCATCCAGTGCCAACCGTGGGAACCCACTTCCCTTCCCTGGGGAGCAGGAAGGAGTGGGGAAAGAAACCAGCGGGGTTAAGGAGAATCCCATGAAAAGTAGAAAATCCCATGAAAGCGGAGGAGAGGCATGCCACTAACATATATATATGCACATCCCATTATTTATTTAACTAATCTCTGCTGCTGTACATTTAGGTTGTTTCCAAACAACATTGAAATTAAATAGCTTTGTAATTAATCTTTGTGTACATTTATGATAATTTACCTAAGATAAATTCCTAGAAGTGGAATTGCTGAGCCAACCGCATTACCATGTTGAAGCTTTTGATGCACAGAACCCACTTACGCTGCTAGAAAGTTTGTATCAATTTACATGGCCTCTAGCAGTATATGAGAGCATGTTTCCTTAATGCTCACCCACGCTAGATTGGATTAATCCCTTTTTGTTACTGTTTGTGAATTTTATGGGCAAAACATCTGCACCTCAGTGTTTTTGTAATTTGGCGCAGCTACGGAAGTTTTCCTGGAGGACCAAGAGGTTACGACTGAGAGAAACCATCCTGTGAACAAACTGAACAGTGTTTCCAAAGGCATAGAATCATGTAATCATCCATGTTCCTTCCACTTTTGTACACAGATATTCTTTTCCAACCATGGAGGCATCATAGTGATGTAGAAGAGGTAGACTCTGGGAAAACACAATTACTGAATGGTCCTGTGGCCTGCGGGCAGGATGAATATAGTGTCCCTACCGTGAGATGGGACTAAATAACCCCTAGCTTTTGAGTGAGAGCCTGAGGGAGCATTGCTTGGCCCACAGAGAGGCAAGAATCAATTGGAATCATCATGGAATCATCATGCAGCTTTGGTGAGAAGGAAGTCTCCATCTCCTCCTTCCTGATTCCACCTCCCTCCCTCCCATCTTCACCTGTAGAGTTTTCTCCCCTGGACAGCACAGGGAAGAGGGATGGCTGAAGAGAACTGGGGCATTTCTGGGCTTTCTGACCAGGATACCATCTGGTAACGCTCTGTGCCACCATGATCTCTCACACCTGGTAAAGCCGGCCGTCCACCCAGCATCACATGGCGCTCCACGTCCTGTCCCTCCCAGACCCTTTGGCATGTGTTCTCAGACCTGCGTGGCGTCTTGCCAAATGTGCCTCTCCCCATCCCCACTTACCAATGAAAGGCCAGAGCTTTTGTTTGTTTGACTTTGGTGCCCCACCTACCCCTTGCCTTTGTCCTCAGACACACCTCAGGATCCTGAAGAGTCAACACAGAAAAGGGCCAGGATTCCACTCTGTGCCCCCACCGGAGTCCTTCGGAGGAGGCAGGCCCAGGCGCAGCCTCAGGCTGCCTTGTCCCTCATTCCAGGCACACCTTTCCAGAAGCTGCTTGGCTCAGGTTTTTCAGAATCCCTTTTGTTTTCTTTCTGGAAATTAGTAAGAGAAAAAAAAAAAGCAGGAACCTTCCATACAACTTCCCTTCTGAGAGATGGAAGATAAAAGCAGCTAAGCTATAGGGCCTGTCCATCCTGGATGGAGAGGTGCAGCGCCAAAGAATTCACCAGCACTTTCTCTCCATCAGCACCGCAGAGGGGCAGGGCAGGGGGATGTGCTCTGCATTCTGTCAGGAGCCAGGTCTTCAGCTCTCTCCCTGTAGGGAGTCCCTGCCACAAACAGCACTTGGTATTGATTGATTTACACATTTAATTGTTGATGTAGCTAATGATTTCGTTTATAAAATTCTCTACTTGGCTCAGGTACCTATTTAAATCATTTATAAACTACAGCTGCAAATAAGTCACCCACTGGAGAGCATGTTCTTTAAATGGCCTCTGTAGGAGAAGCCCGGGCTCTTTGCTTGGTAGTCACAGGAGGTTGACCGTAGGCTGGTTAGAAATCATTCCAACCTCACCATAGGCCAAGGCCTGGGCCACACGGATGCCTGCCCTGTCCTTGCAACCAATGTTCATGGAGAACTAGCAACCGGCCAGTCCCTGTGCACAGCTCTGGGGGAGATGCTTGGATACAGGAGAGGCGGCCACTGACCTCAAGGAGGTAGGACTCAGACCAGAAGGAAGGTACCCAAGGAGAGGACAAAGTGGAGGAAGGCTGCAGGAGCAGCAGAGGGCTGGCCTGAGGGGGCTGGAGTGCAGAAGGAGCTCCTTCTTTCTTTCCCCAGAGACTCTGTGCCTGCAGCAACTCCATCCTGGACTTGTCACATCAACTCACCAAAGCATTCCAGCCTCTCGTCTTCTCTGCTCCCTGCTTGCTCTGGCTCGCTCCACCTTCCTGAACTGAAATTAGCAGACTCTTTCTCAGCCACACTTGATGTTTCCTCTGCCTGGAATGCTTCCCCGCTAGCTGTCCAGAGCAAATCCCCCTCCTCCTTGAGTTCTCAATTTCAATGTCATCTCACAGCACTCACCCCCACCTATGCCAGCAGTTTATGGCCATAGCCCATCTTGTTTATTCCCTTTCCAATGTTGTTCAGAACCTCAGATGATATATACTTACTGGATTCCTGGCTTACTGTCACTCCCCTTCTAAAACCAAGGCTCTGTAAAGGCAGAGACCTCACCAGCCGGGTTTGCTGGTGAATGAATCCCCAGCATTTGGAGAAGTCCCTAACTCATCCTGGCTACCCAAAAGCTGTTTGTTGAGCAAAAGAATTATTTCTAATGTGCCTCACCCACAACCTGATATGATAATTACTGCATTCAAGGAGACAGGTTTGCAAGGGCCCTGGTGCAGTTTGTCTATGGATGGGCTTCTGAGGGTTGGTGGACATCCTACATTTATATACAAATTTGTGTATGAGCATTTTCCTGGGACAAGAGTCCACAGCTACTTTCTAATTCCCAAAGGGATCTGTGACACCCCACTGCCCCCCAAATGGGAGAAACCTCTGGTGGATCTGAGGTCTGTACTAAGGTGGGGACAGTGAACGGGAAAGAACAGGGACTGTTCTTAGGGTCATTGTTCCTCAGACAGAGCCTGGTGATTCCCAGGGGCCCCCCCAAAGACGTGGGGGTCACCATGTGGGAAGGTTGACAGAGCTTACAAATTGGGCTCTGTATTAGTCAGCCAAAGGGGTGCTGATGCAAATACCAGAAATGGGTTGGTCTTTATAAAGGGTATTTATTTGGGGTAGAAGTCCACAGTTACCAGGCCATAAAGCATAAGTTTCTTCCCTCACCAAAGTCCATTGCCACATGTTGGAGCAAGATGGCTGCCGACGTTTGCCAGGGCTCAGGCTTCTTGGGTTCCTCTCTTCCCAGGGCTGCATTTCTCTCTGCGTTTACCTCCTCTGCTTCCTCCAAAGGTCAGCTGAGACTCAGGCAAACGGCTCACACTTTTCTTTTCCTGGGGCCTTCTTTCCAACATCAAAACTATTCCCTCTGTCCATTGCCTTGCCTTTTATATTTTATTCCTATCCCACCAAGGGGTGGGGCTCAATGCCCTACTGATGTGGCCCAGTTAATGCCCTAATCATAACTTAATTATGCCCAGATTAGCAGACCAGTTTACAACCATTATCCAATATATATTTTTGGAATTCATAATTACATCAAACTGCCAAACGGCTATAGACTCCCACTAAGATCTCATTTAGGGGAATGTTTCTTATTGCTTTGGAAAAAGGAAGGAGGTGTGGTAGGTGAAAGCCCTTCTAGAAAGTTCTTAAATCTCAGTTCAGCTTATTTGGAGAGAGATTAAAGAAGAATCTGTTCTCGTTTGCTAAAATCTACTGAGAGAAATATACCAGAAATCGGTTGGCTTTTGTAATGGGAGTTTATTAGGTTAAAAGCTTACAGTTCTGAGGGTGTGAAAATGTCCAAATCAAGGCATCATTAGAGATACAGTCTCACCAAATTGGCTGCTGGTGATCCGGACTCCTCTCACATATGGGAAGGCACATGGAGGCATCTCCTTCTCTTCTGCGTCTAGCTGCTTCATCTTCTGGCTGCTCCATCCGTGGCTCCCTTTCTCCCAGTTCCTCGCTGAGCTCCTGGGTTCCTTCTCTCCATCACTGCGGCTTTCTCTCTGTGTCTCTGCTTGTTTCTTCCATTTACAAAGGACTCCAGGAATAGGACCAAGACCCACCCCGGGTCACACCTCACTGAAACAATCCAATCAAAGGCCCCCAACTGAATCCAATCCAATCAAAGGGTCCCACACCCAGAGGAATGGATTAGCTTCAAGAACATCATCTTTTCTGGGATCCACAAAAAGCCTCAAACTGTCACACTGTCTTCCAAAGTATTAATTTCAGTTCAGCTATTCCAGAGTCTGGAAAGCATAGCCTAAGATTGTCCCCATGGTACAGTAGCCTCTGTCCACTCTGAAGGGGGCTGAGGGAAAGGAGCCTCTGGGACATAGCCCAGGCTTTATAAAAGTCCAAGAATGAACCTTAATAGGAACCTCTCAATGAGCCTTCAAAGATCTGACTTGCCAGACTTCCCCTGCCCTGTACTAACCAGTGTGGCTGAATTGGCCCTTTGGCTAGGAGAAGTCAGAGGCAAAGGCAAGAAGCCACAGAAGCATCCACCTCTATGGGTTCCATGGCACTGTCTACCTAGCATAAGTAGCCAACTGCAAGAGGTCCACACTTGGAAATTGGACAAGGAATTTTCTAGGAAGTACTGAAGATTCTACCAGATCTGGAAGGCCAGAATATCTTCAGGGAGCATCATTCTGACCAACACTAAATCCTGTATTTTGTGATTCTTCTTTATTTATAGCTAATTTTGTCACTTTTTAAATATACTTTGATTTCTAGGTTGCTCTTCAAAAAGGAAAATAAAACTATCAAGGGGACAACATGGGTGGTTTTCACAATGAGAGGTCTGTAGAGAGTGCGCAGACCCCCTGACTTTCTCTTTATTACTGATCAAGTATGTTTATGTGCCTGTATGTGTGTGTGTGTGTGTGTGTGTGTAAGCCTTCCTGGTATCTCAAAGGCAGAAACCCTGGTTGTCTGAGTATATCTGCTGTAGAAAAGGCTAAATTACCTAAGTTGTTATGAACTTGGTGATGATATGATGAATCGGCAGAATTTTTTGCAATATGCTTTTGAATTCTTCATCCACAGATCTCCTACTATGAATATTCATTTGAGGATAAGGACCATGCCTTACATGTCTTTGTAACACCTGTATTTAGCACAGCACCCGACTCCCAGTTGGCATTCAATAGAAATGTGTCAAATGATGGCACCCTGTCAGTGGGTGTTACTTTGGAATTTATGCTCCCCAGTGTAACAGAGTTAGACTCATTTATAGGTTCTCTACATATGGCTCTTCTGCCCCTTTTATTTGAACCTATAATTGCACTGCACTTGTTAAATATATGTCCAGAGATTTAAATCTTTGATCCTTCCATGTACAGTTGAGCCCTGAATTTCAGGAGAGTTGTAACACCTACTCTTCAGTTCTTTGGACTCACCCAGGACAACTAACAAGGAGGTGATGATGGACAACACCTATCCCAAGAAACCGAGAGTGTCTGCAACTACAAGCAAGATAGCTCCATCCATCTGCCCCATGGGATCTAAGTTCCCTCTCAATTAGAAGCAGAGTGGGCATCACCATCCCCAAATCCTCAAGATTGGGGAATGAACAATGGACTAAAGTAGACTTATTATTATTCTACTATAGATTTATTATTATTCTAGCAATGGAAGAACATTTATCATTGATATAAAGGCAGTGGCCACCTGAGGGGTGGGAGAGGGATGAATAGGTGTAATAATGGGGGCATTTTCAGGACATTGGAGTTGTCCTGCATGAAATTGCAGTGACAGATACAGGCCATTGTATATTTTGTCATAACCTACAAAATTTGTGCAGGACAGAGTGTAAACTATAATGTAAACTCTAATCCATGGTTAGTAGCAATGCTTCAATATGTGTTCATCAATTGTAACAAATGTACCATACTAATGAGGGATGTTGTTAATGTGGGAAAGTGTGGAAAGGGGAGGGAGTGGGACATATGGGAATCCCTTATATTTTTTATGTAACATTTATATAATCTAAAGCTTCTTTAAAAATAAAAAAAAAAAAAGTTTTTTTAATATGTCGAATTAATGTGTGAGAGACAATTACATTTATCTTAGACAAAAGTGCTGTGAGAGCTTTGCATTCCTACTTCCTAGTACAATGCTTGGCATATAGCAGGTACTGGATAAATATAGATAGAGATAGATTACACAAATTATAAGAGAAATAGATAAATTAAAAACAATTTAAGGCCAAAAGACCTTGAGGTCTAATGAAGAATGGGAGAAATGAGCAATGTACCTAAAATGTATCATTTCAGGGAGGAGAATCACATTGGGTTTTGAATATATCAGCACAACTTTATTGTGGAAAAAGACAGTGTAACCAAGAAGCAAACGAGTAAGTAGAACTCCTATACCTGGAAGCAACATGACATAGCGAAAAAATAGTTTCAGAATTTGATAAACCTGGTAAATTTCTGGTCCAGCCATTTACTCACTGTGCCACCTTCGATGAGCTTTGCATAGAAAACTAGGGTTTTAATACCACCTTGACAGATGAGAAAACACATTTATTCAGTGCCTGGCATATGGTACTCTGATACGTATCCAGGTCCAGTTGGAGGGATAAGCATGAAGAAAACTCTAAGAGAAATGTTCAAAGTAATTACACACAGATGGAGGGTCATCGAGTTAAAGCAGTGGGCATATTGTATGATGACAGAGTTGTCTCTGAGACTGTTCCAAGCAGAGAGAACAGCATGTGCAAAGGCTGGGAGGCGGGAGGGAGCCTGGCCTTTGAAGGCGGTGATGTCTACCTGAAAACACGAAACTCTTCTGATTACTAGCAATATATCTTAAAGACCAGAAAAACAAAGGGTTTCCCCTTACACCTCCTATCATCTGACATGCCGCCACCTTTATACTGTAAGCATTATGTTTGTGGTTTGGTCCTTGTATCCAGAAATGGGCCAGGAGCTGAACTTAGACCTTCAGGCTCCCCTTTCTTCTGTATTTTATTTGGCAAACATTAAAATATCATTTTCTATATTCTAGATGTTTTATCAGACCTTTATAGATTTAACTCTTTTAATCCCCATTAACAACACTGTGGTTGCCACCGTCTTCATCCCTATTTTACAAAGAAGTAAACCGAAGCACAAAGTGGTCACGTAACTTGTCTAAGATCACACAGCTAATATACACAAGAGCTGTGATTTGAACCCAGTTAATCTGTCTTGGAGTCTATGTCCTCGACCTCTACACTAAGCTGCCTCTGCCAAGGGCACGTTCCCTCCCAGTGGTGTGCAAGCCGGCTAGGACAGACTCACAGTAGCCAATTGTGCTCATCTGTTCCCAACTCCATATTCAGCAACATCACATTGTAACTTGAAATTGGCATGGTGGGAGAATTTACAATATGGAAATTGGCAGAGGCTACACATCAGGGCTTTCCAGCCCAGAGGACCAGTAGCTAAACGTTTTCCGGCACACCACTGATCCCTCCCCATCTTTTGGAGTCCACCTCCTCCTTCGCGGATCCCCTGACTGAATCCCACCAGGCACAGCTTTCTGCAGTTCCATCCAGGCACTCTGTCACTGCTCTCATTGCAATGGGACTAAGGGCCGCTGAATCTGCCTGACCAGTGACATTCACGTAGTCTCAGGTCATTTGAATGTGGCAGAGGGACAGGAGCGTGGCATTTGCAATCATTTAGGCCTGGCTCTGAGTTCCAACTCGGCCACATTTTTAGCTGAGTGAGGTAGGAGGCCCCCAGTGACCCACTTCCCATCTCTGTCCATCAGTTCCCCTCATTCATAAAGTAAGGTGTAGTAACTCCCATCTTCCTGGATTCCTGGTCATGAGCACCTGAAGTGAGGCCAGAAGCAAATCCAAACTTCTGCCTCTGCCTCCCGGGTTCCACAGAGCTTCCGGCCTTGCAGACCCCATCTGTTGCTACCCATGCATGGCTCATGAAGCTCAAACACATCCCCTCTTAGGACCTTTGCTTGGTTTTCCTTCTGCTTTAAATACTCTTCCCTCAGGGCATCACAGGATGGCTTCCTTCCTTTAGGTTTCAGCTCAAAGGCCAGCATCTCCCTGCTCACCTCCATCATCACCATTACTGTACAGTCACTGCCACGCTTTCCTAGGTTCCTGTATTTTTTCCTTCACAGCACTTATCAGTACCTAAAATTATCTCACTTCTCTGTTAATTTATGGTATAGTATGTTGGTAGCATCTTTCTCATTTACAATGTAAGCTCCTGGATGGCAAAGCACTGCTTTACTTATCTCTGGGTCCCTGCCAGCAGTTAGAATATATCAGGCATAATAGAGCTTCAGTAAAAAAAAAAAAATCTGTTGATTGAAGGACCAACATACGTTAAGTTCCCAGCACAGAGCTAAGCATGCAGTAGTTGCTCAACACGCTAGCTAATATTGCTGCTGTTTTTCTAACCTTTTCCCTGGGTGATAAATTCTATGAGAACCAAAATCAGAGTATGTCTCGATCCTTTTTAATCTTGCAGAGTAGAGATGAGGGGTCACTTTGGCCATTTGCACAGCTGGCCGGGGTCTGGTCAAGTGTGGAAACCTGCTGCCCCTACCACCCCACAAGATCCAGGCCTCACTGCACTTTATGCCAGCTGAGAGGTAGGGAGGGCGAAACAGAAGTTGCCTCGTCAAATAGTCATCAAAGGCTTTCGATTTGCAAACTTGCAATTCTTGTAGGCACAGAGCAAACCACACTCTTTCAAGTGGTATCTGGCAAGGCCTGCAGCCTGTCATTGAATGGTTAGTGGGAATGTGTGGGCAGAGGGAACACTGCTGTTGAAATAGAGTATAGAATTTCCTGACCTTGGAGCATTTTTTTTTTTTAACTCTTTACATTTCTGCTGCTGTGGTCAAAGAGGGATCCTTCCCAGTTGTCAACCTACATTTTAGGTTTTAGTGTGCCCAACATTTTACCTGGGAATCACCAACCTGGGAATTACTCATTCAGATACCTCCTGCCCTCTGGGGTCACTTTCCCAAACCTCAGTATTTTAAGGGACCTCAAGAATTTCCAAGCAGCCCTTGATCAAGTAGCTTATAATTTTTTTTTTAACTCACGGGTAGACAGTGGTACATGAAAGGCTTGAGGAAAGCCGCACTAATCCTAGGGGAGAAAATATAGGCATTTATTGGGTGGATCCTGCTTTTTATTTGTTAACCACTTGGGACACTTACCAGGATTGGGCAAAAGCCAGATGAGCTGTGCTGAGAGCTCTCTCTCCCCAGTCCTTGACAAAGTCCATTGTATAGCTCTCTCTGTGTTCAAAGCACTTTATTCATCTGAATTAGAATGCTTGCCTTGGGGTCGGATGTGGCTCAACTGGTTGGGCGTCCGTCTCCCATATGGAGGGACCCGGGTTCGATCCCCGGGACCTCCCGGTAAAAAAAAAAAACAAACAAACAAACAAAAAAAAGAATGCTTGCCTGATCTAACTTGCTAGTGGTGCGGATTCCAAGTTATAAAGATTCTATAGATGGAAGCATCAGGGATCAGGACAGTGTTTTCTGCATCTGTTCAGGAAGCGTTTTTGGTTTGCTGTGACAGACTTAAGAGAGGATATGGACTATGGGGCTCGGATGGGTGGCAGCTCTCTGGAGGAGATGGATTCCCAGATTCCTGGGCACCAGCTGTCCCCATCTGACATGCTCATCATCGGTACTGAGGAGGAGAAGGAGGAGCTCCTCCGCTCCAGAGCTTCAGGGACCAGCTGTGATAAAAAATCCCACGTGTGTTTACGCTTCAGTGACTGTATTGTAAAGCCTGAAAATAAGATGCAATATGAAAGCGCTGCCTTGGACATCTTTGGGCTTCCGAGGACTCCAAAGGCCTAACTATGAGCTATGAGCTATGAGTTGCTCTGCTTTTGCCATATATGCCCCCACCCAGCAGGAAAGGCTTCTGCCCACTAGTTCCCCCATCACCAGGACCTGCTGTAGCCAACAGGTCCTCAAACCTAAAGGGCTTCAGTTCCATGCCAGCCCACACAATTATTCAGACAAGTCAATCACATCCTCCCATAGGAACCAGAGGGTACCTCCTCCTCTTGTTACTACAAAGCCTGCCTCCTGCAGCCCCTGCTGGCTCACTCTGCCCCCAAGGGCATTCCCCCACGTGGCCCTGTGTGGCGGGAGTGTCCTCCTTCCACAGGTGGGCTGTGAGTACATGTGACAAATAAACTGCTCTGATCTCATCTGTCTCATTTCTGTAGATGGAAATCCTTCCCTCACTCATGGAATGAGTCAGAACAGTGGGTTTAGATGTTATTAAGAGGCTTTTATGGCCATGGCTGCAGGAATAACAGAATCCTACTTTGACCCATCAACCTGTGGGAAGGAGACCGCTGCACATAATACAATGGCAAAGTAAACCAAAATGGTGTTTAATTATCTCCTCAATTTGCAAAGCCCTGTGAAACCAATGGGTCCTCCTCTTGGCCAAGCCCTAAATCAAATCTGAGCCCCAGCTGGACAAATGGAAGGGATGAGTGTTTGTGAGTTTAGAACAGAGGGACCCGGCCAGACCTACCCTGGGGTCAGCATGTGGGGCAGCACATCAGAGAAGGTGAAGGGCAGAGACTCTGCTCCCAGGCACACGTGGACCGGCCCATGATGGGAGTCACAGTTGGCATCCTTGCTCCTTCATGGAAGAGCCAGGAGGAGGGTAGAGTTGGGGATGAGGGCCTTGGGTGTGTCCCATCCCGCAGAGGCCCAGAGCATATAGCAGCTTGGCCCTTCGATACCTCACTCAGAGAAACGTAGCCTTGTTGGAAGGTCTGTGTCTTGGTTTGCGAGGGTTGCTATAACTAACACTGTAGCCAGGTTAGCTTAGAAAACAGGCATTTATTTTCTCACAGTTTGGGGGTCTGGATGTCCACAGTCAAGGTTCTGGCAGGACCATGCATGTTTTCTCCGAAGTCTTGGGTTCTGGTGGTGGCCTGCCAGCACTCCACTTTGTCCCATGGGTGTCTCCCCATCTGGCTCCTCCTGGCTCCTATTGACTGTGTCCAAATGTCCTCTCTTTTTATGAGGGCTCCAGGCATGAGGCCCACCCTGGTTCAGTTTGGCCTCATCTTACCTTGGAAGATCCCATTTACAAATGGTTTACACCCACAGGACTGGGGTTAGGGCCTGAACAGGTCTTTGGTGGGGGCCATGATTCAATCCATAACAGTATGGATATATTTTTAAGCACAGGTGAGGATATTATAAATAAAAAATGAGTGGCTTCTTCCTTATCTGGGATATGCTAAGTGCAGGAATTAGCATCCATCTGACACATTTTAAGCATCCTTTTAAGCATCTTTCTCTCCCTGACCCTGGATTTTCTCTTTTCCAATGGCCTCCTAGGGCAAGAGCTGGAAAGAATGGCAGGACAGTTGGAGTATTTCATTTAGATGAAGTATTTTATAACCTTTAAAATGTCAACTATATGTGCTTTGATTAGTAATTTTACCATTTGAAGTAACCTATTTTTGTAGAATTAATTTTTCTCCTTTGGCTACCCTAGCATTATACATTTTTGAGACAAGTAATGAAACCCTGGCATTTATTTTTTGTTCATTCTTTTGGCCACAAATAAACATAGATTTTAGCCATAGCTTCCTAGAGCTCTTGAATTATGCAATATAAAAATACCAGTGTTTTAGTTTTAATTTTGTAGGTCATGTAAATGGAAAATTGTTTCAAATATCATGAAAAAAGTAAATTTTTAAAAAATAATAAACTTTATTTTTAGATCAGTCTTAGGTTTACAAAAAAATTGCTAAGAAAGTACAGCATTCCAACTGAACGCCTCCCCACATACAAATGTAATCTGTTTTTGAATCTATAAAATTAAAAATTAAAAAGCTTTTTCTCCTCTCATTCCCTAAGAAACCCAGTGTGGGGCATCATTCTTGCCAGCCTCAACCCCCAACACCAGTCTCTCCCTCTTTCATCCTACTCAATTTCTCTGAGTTACCTGAATGCATGATACAAATAACAAGTGCTCAAGGTGAATGAGTATTTTCTTTGAGCCAGACATCTATAGTCATTTAATTGCATCTACAGCTGATTACGTCCACAATCAACAAAGGTGATTGCCCTCAGCAACCTCAGCCAATCAGTTGGAGATTGTAAAACCAGAACTGAGGATTTCAGAAGTCAGAAAGAAAAATGTCTGCCTCTACTTTAGCCAGCCAGCTCCTCTTGGAGAATTCAACTTCACAAACTTGATTGGAGCTTCCAGCTTGTGTCCTGTCCTATGGAATCTGGAATTGCCAATAGCCATTACTGCCTGAGCAGTGAATTCCTACGATAAATCTCTTTATTATATATACATATATATGTATATATATGTTGCCAAGTCAACAATTCAATTCTATTTTCTGGGGAACTCTGACTAATAAAGGGGAAAACAAGTCAAAAATGGTCTTTATCATGAAGCATGTAACAAAAGTCAGGCTCTTGGCTCATGAAGGTAGGAAGAGGCTACGCAGTCCCTGAGAATTTTTCCCCTTGATGCTCAAAGAGGGTCTTAGGACCACACGTGTCAGGCACAGCTTCTACACAATCCACAGTCTGTCTCACACAGAGCACACTTCAGCTCGTTGGGTTTATGGCGGAGACTGCTGCGTACTGTCCTGTAGCTGTTTGGAATGCTCCTCAACTTCCAACACGTTTCTGCCCTAGAAGATGACGTGGCTAATCAGTGTCCCCACAGCCATCTCCCCACACCCCACAGCCAATCACTTAGCTGTTGTTTCCCATGTTCAGCCACCCATCAGCCCTTGGGCTGCTGCCTTCTTAGTCATCACTTGCACAAGCTTTGCTGGCTGTTCTCCTCTAAACCAACCCCTCCCCTTCCTTGCCTTTGTGGTTGCTTTCTTTCAAATTCCCTCCATTTCATCTAAATCTCTCTGGTGTCTGTGGGCCCTGGATGTGGCCTCTGGTGGCGCATTGAGGCATCACTCACTTCCCTGGTCCATGACTCGCTACCTCAGCTATGAGACTCAGAATGATTTGGGTTTTGTGCGGTCGTTTCTGCTATATCAGGTTGCAAGCTCACATATAATTTTTGGCCCCTTTGCGTTGCCCTGAGGTCTCTTTCAGTGTTTGTATTTTCCAAATACTTTATCTCTTTGCCATTAATAGCTATGTTTGGGATTCTTGTCCTCCTCCGTGTGATAGCTTGCATTTTTTCCACATTGGATCTCCTTTCATTTGCGGTCCTTAATCATCAGCTCTATTGCTATTTGTATCCTGTTCTCATCCTTGAGTAGGAGGCGTATTTAGTTGCAGTTAATGGACAGCTGCCCACCCTGGTCTTCTTGACAGGGAGGCAATGCCAAAGAGAATTATCTTCCCCACGAGGCTGATGGTATTCTGCCTTCTCCTCCTTCCTCAGCTACTGCTGCTTTTTCTATTATTCCAGGTCCTTGGGTAAAAGAACTGGGACTGCTTAACTGGGAAACAGACTCAACGACCTAACTGTGCTCTTCTGGTGGGCAAGGCATTTATTATATCAAGGACAAAGACCAATGGCGTGGAATGGGGAACAAGGAAGGCTTCCTGGGGTGGAGGTGGGGGTCCTCTTCCTGCATGATCTTTGAAAATAAAATAGGAATTGTTTTATCCAGAAGAGCTCAGGTCCACCCTGTAGATGCTCTCACCATCTTCTGGCTTTGATTCCAGCCTGTTTGGATAGTGTTTTCAGTAATATTCCTTCCCTTTGTTCTATATTAACCATTTATCTCCTATCTTTGGAGTTATTCTAGTCTAGGAGCATGTATAAATCACAAATGAGCCTCAGCAGGTTTGCAACAGCCATTCTTGGTCCCTGAACCAATTTTTGATCTCCATACATCTCATCCCAGATGAGATGGTTCACACATGTCCTCCACCTCGGATCTCGAATCTTATACCCCATCTTAAACCAAAAGCTTTGAATCCTCTGTCTTGGGAGTCAGCCACTCCAGGAAGGGAGCTCAGCCAAGGGGCAATTTCAACTGAATGCTTACACCTTGACCCTCTTAACTAGCGCCCCACAGTTTCCTGCCACCTGTGATGGCTGGAGGAAAAAGTGGTAACCCAGTGAGTGGATCAGATTTAGTGGTGGATGAGCGTGCTGATTGGTTAGTGGTGGTGATAATATGATGACTACAATGATTCTAAGTTGTTTTTCCCTCTCTGGGCTTCAGTTTCCCCATATTTATATTGAAGACTTGACGTGTAAGATCCTTTCCAGCTTGGAGATTTATTCTGAGTCTAAATCAGCAAGGAGAACACCTACTCCCCACCCACCAAATAAAGCTCATAGAATTGGGTAGATTTCCATAGGGTTGGGTGGCTTTTTCAAAATCCTATACTTTCCCTAAAGAGCTTTTTATGTTTGAGAAAGAATGAGCTGAGATGTTGTAGGGTCTGAGAAAGAAGTAGGATTCAAGTGTTCTCTTGACCAATCTTTGGAGGCTCTTTCAATTTCCATAACTTCCTTCCTCCCTGACTGTTCCCCACCCTTTACAACCCCCCTCTTTCCCCACATTGGTTATCAGGACTCTCTTGTTTGTAAAGCTCAGGAAGTAAAAACTAAGCCCAATCTTCTCCACAATCAGAGAACGTGGAGTAACCAGTTAGGCTTTCCCCAGATTACCCTTGACTGTTCAGACCTCAGAGCATAATAAATGCCATTGCATTCTTCATCTCAAGAGGATCACCACAGCCTTGTTTCAGCCATGACTGGATGCTTTCGCTATACTTAGGAAGGCTTTGGTTTTCTCTCATCCATCTGGTAATAGCAGGAATCCTGAAGGAGGGTTTCATCCTCATTTTCAAGTTACAGTGATTTGAGATGCTTTAAGAAGAGTGAAACTAGAGACAATGGTGGCAGTCTCCCTGGTGGTGGTGGTGGTAGGGTGTGTGTGTGTGTTGGGGGGGGTTTCAGGAAGTTATCTGCCGTCCTTAGAGATACAGGTCCTAGTAAGCATGAGCAGCATTTTGAAAGGAGAAACACCAGCAGGGTGGATGCATGGGGGAAGAAATGGTGAAAGGGGAAGTGGTGTTTCAGCACAGGAGAGCGGACACTCCCTTCCCCTTTACCTTTGGGTTGTACATGAATAAATTAAATGTAAGAGTCACCCCTGGGGACACAATTTTACCTGGATCATACTCTTCGCTCCAGTCTCCCTCTAGTTTCTCATTCTTTCCCAGGACCGCTGACCAGTCAGGTCCAGTGTTTCCACCCCCCTGAAGGCTCAGCACCCCGTGCAGGCAGAAGCAGCTACGTGATTTGTGGGTTCCAATTTAAAATGCAAGTGTGGGAACCTTGTTAAACATAGAATTACCATATGACCTGGTAATTCCACTTATGGGTATATACCCAAAAGAATTTCCAAGCTGGGACTTGAACAGATATTTGCACACTGATGTTCATAGTGGCGTTATTCACAATTGTCAAAAGATGGAAGCAACCCAAGTGTCCATACAACAGATGAATAGATAAAAGGTCTCTCCATACAGTGGAATATTATTCAACTGTAAAAAGGAATGAAATTCTGATACATGCATCAATACAGATGAACCTTGAAGACATCATGTTGAGTGAAAGAAGTCAGTCACAAAAGGACAAATAATCTATGATTCCACTTACATGAATTATTTAAAACAGGCAAATTCTTAGAGACAGAAATTAGATTAAGGGACCGCTGGAGAGGGGATGGGAAGTTATTGCTTAATGGGTGTAGAGTGTATGTTTTGGGTGATGAAGATGTTTTGGTAATGGGTGGTGGTGACGGTTGCACAGCACAGTCACTGAATTGTACAGTTAAGAATGGTAAAATGGCAAATTTTATGGTGTTATATATAATAAAAATAAATAAAATTGTAAAAACCCTCAAGTTATTTGGGATTTCAAGACAGTCACAGCAGAGCATTAAAGCAAGTACGGGACCTCCTGAGCGCGAGGTCATATACCCTGATCTCAGGTCATCGTCAAAGCAGCCCTGAAGCTCAGCAAAGGCCAGGGCGGATTTGTCAACACTCAAGCCTAAAGCAAATCTGGATTAAGCTGCCCGCCAGCCCAGCACAGAGTGCCATTGTGAGGCCCGTGGCCTGCTCCCTCCCCTCCTCTGTAGGCCCTGGCGCACACGTGCTGCCTTCTCTGAGGCCCCTTTGTTTGGGTGAAAAAACGGAGCAGTGTCTGAGATGGAATGTGCTGCAGGTAGTAATCTAAGCCCACCGGAGTCAGGGAAAGGGAGGATTAACCTAACACACAGGGCCTGTTGCTCAGAGGGATGTCACAGCAACGCAAGGCAAAGGCCCTCAAAGAAGCCACAAGAAAGGAGAAGGTCTTCCTCTGCTACCTCACACCATAATGGCTGGTATCAGACCAATCCGCCAAGCCCACCTGCTGAAACGAAAAGCGCAAGGCTGGGTTTAATAGCTTCCATGGGGCCAGGGAACTCTGGGCCTTCCTGAGCCCGGGCTGCCCGCAGATGTTACGCCCCCATTCCTAGGCCCTTCGTGGGGTTTCCAAGGAACTGTCGCTGCCCCTGGACAGGGAGCTCCACAATCTGGCATCCTCCCTCCTGGAGACACCGGAAACCAATGTAACAGGACACCCGTATATCACACCTGAGATTAAAGAGATGTCAACATTTTTCCAGTATCACTTCAGAACACTTAAAAAAATTAGTTGCAACTAATCCCTGCCCACAACTTCTTGCTTTCCCTTTTCTTCAAAGTTAAATGTATCTACCATATTATTTAACCTTCCCTCCCCCCCCCCCCGATCAATAAGGTTACCAATCCTTTATTGGTTCTATGCTTTGCAAATATCTTTTACCTGCCTGTGGTTTGTGTTATCAATTTGTGGATGATGACTTTTGTGATAGAGAAATTTTAGATTTTAAAGTGGTCAAACATGCCAAACACCTTTAGAGGTGTTTTTTATGTCTTGTTCAAGAAATCTTTCCCTTCCCCAGGCCAAAAAAGCTATTCTCCTTTGTTTTATTCTAAAAGTTTCAAGTTTTGCTTTGAATATTTAGAACTTTCATTCATATGGACTTTATTTTTGTGCAACGTGTGAGGTAGAGCTCCGATTTCATTTCATTTCATTTTTTCCACACCTATAAGCACTTTTCCCAGCTCCTTTTCTCAGTTCTTAGTTGGCCCTCTGAGCTGCACTGCCTCCTCTGTCCTGTATCAGTTTCTCACGTATATTTTGGCTGCTTTCTGAGCTCTCTATTATACACTCTTGGTCTATTTGTTTATCTTGTGCTGATACTGTGATGTATTAATTATTTTCTCTTTATAGTGTCTTGATATCTTACGTGCTCTATGTTGTTCATCTTCAGGAAATTCTTGGTCATTCTGGACCCTTTTTACTCTTAACAGAAAATTTTTAGAATCAGCACAGCAAATTCTATTTTAAAAATTATCAGGGTTTTGCTTGGAATGTCATTGAACTTATTGTGAGAATTGTGTTAAAAATCTCCCACTGTGAAGGCCAGTTAATCAATTTCTCTGTGTAAATCTGTCAATATATAATTTGTCCTTTAACAAATTTTTTCCATATTGTATATTTTATCTGTATTTATTTTGCTCACATATATTTGAGCCTCTGTCATTAGGGTCATACATTGCTGTATTTTCCTGTTGGGTTGTTTTTTTATGATTATACAGTGACCCTTTTTAACAACCCTGCTGTCCCAGGTTGCCAGACAAATACCATTCAATGCTTAGTTTAACAACAGGAATTTATTGACTTGCAGCCTCAGTCTAGAAGGCTGGCTTCCTCCCAGGGTGGGTGGCGTTCTGCTGGCTGACAATCCCTGGGCTCCTCATCTTTCCCATAGCATCATGGCAATGTTCTCTCTACTCTTTCCAGGTTCCCACTGCCTTCTGGCTTCTAGCTACTCCCCATGGCTTTCTCTCTCTATGTCTGAAATTCTTCTGCTTATAAATGACTCCAGGAATCCAGATTAAGACCCAACCTCATTGGTTGAGCCATACTTTAACTAAAAATAACATTTTCAAGAAATCCTGTTTACAGTGGCTTACACGTTAAGATAAAGAACATGTCTTAAATCAGGTACATAATTCAATCAACCACACCTACTAATGATTTTTTTTTTACCCTAAAGTTCATTTTGGCTGGTATTAGTATAGCTATACCAGCTTTCTTTGCATAAATATTTGCCTGGGTTTTTGTTGTTGTTGTTGTTGTTGTTTCTGTTCATATCCTCTTTCTTTCATTCTTTTGTTTTAGTTATGTCTCTTGTAAACAATATATAGCTGGATTTTGTTTTTAATTAATCTGATAGTGTGTTGCATTATATGGTAACTTTAGACAATTTACAATAGCGGTAGTTTTTGAGATATTAATGATGTTACTTTGTACTTTCTATTTGCCATATTTTTCTTTCTTTTTCCCTCCTTTCCTGCCTTCTTTTGGATTTTTCAAATTTCCTTTATAGCAAATTTTCCCTTTAGCGGTTTAGAAGTTATATAATCTATTTCCTTTCTTTCAGTGGTTACACTTGAATTTCTAAAGTACATGCTTGACTTAACAAAGTCTAATATTCATATATTTACCCTTCTTCTGAATAATTTAAGGGCCTTAGAAACCTTTAACTCTGATCTCATTCTCCTATGTTTTGTGTTATTACTCTTGAGAATTTTTGTTCTTCTTTTTTTCTTTTCCCTTTTTGTAAAACAGTTTTTATTAAGGTATTATTTATTTTTGTTGTTGTTGTTGTTGTTGTTAGAATCTTTTTTTATTCAGAAAAAAAAAACAACGAAACAACAACAACAACAAAAGAACCAAAATTTTCCAACCACACACAGGAAGATATGGGTGGGGGAAGGTGTCTGTACATCCAGCCCCAGCCCCCGCCCCATGTGGTTTTGGCAGCAATAAGGGATGTGGGGTAATGGCCCCCAAAATAAAACTGGTGTATGTGTGTGTGTATGGGAAGGAGAAGGGTGCAAAAGCAGTGGGGAATGGTGGGGGAAGGGACAGACGAGGTCAGTACTGGGAACGCCCAGGTGGGAGGCCATTTCATAACATTTCTTGTTGATCAAACCACCGTGGACACCTTCTTTGCCCATCAGCAGGACTAGCGTTTTGGCAGTCATGGTGACAGTGAGGTTGAAGGTGGGAGCTCCACGGAAGATCCATGGTAAATTCTCCATCCTGCAGCAGTGAGTCCCGGATCACAGAACATTTCTGGCCCCCAAGTGTCAGCCCATTCACGAAAAAAACTTGACCGGTCTTTGCCAGCCAGGACACCAACCTCAGCTGGCGTGATGCTGACGAAGGTCTTCCCGGGGTCGGCGGCCCAGACGGAGGGCGAGTCCTGACAGGTCCCGTCCGCCAGGAGGTTGTGGATGTGAACATGCGTTCCCCCCGGCCATGGCGCTGTTGCTGGGGCTGCTCTCGGGGATGCTGCTGGGGCCGCGGGCTGGACTCGGGCTGGCGGGCGCGGGGAGGCGGAGAGCTTGGGGCACGCGCTGCCGTCCGGACCCCGGCTCCGCTAGGGGTGCAGCAGCCCTCGCACCGCCCCCTCCTGCTATTAAGGCATTATTGACATATAATAAACCATGCATATTTAAAGCGTACACTTTTATATATTTTAACATATATTTTCATTCATGAAAACATCACCACAATAAAATAAAAAAACACCAATTTTTTTAAATTTTAGTAAAATCTATGTAACAAAATTTCCCATTTAACCTTATTTTAATAAAATGATTATTTTGTTAATTTTTTCTATTGTTATATCTTGATTGCTTTTTAAAATTAATTAATTTTTATATTAGAGGATTTTCAGTTTTACAAAAAAGTCATGCAGAAAGACACAGTTCCCATCTACCCTGCCTCTCACATGCAGATTTCCCTATTCCTAACGCTTTGCATTAGTGTGGTCTATTTCCTACAATTGAAGAAAAATATTATCATATATACTATTAATTATAGCTTTTTTTTTTTTTTTTTTTTTTAGGAAGTACTGGGGATTGAACCCTGGACCTCATACACATGAAACAGGCCACAACCACTGAGCTACAACCTGCTTTGCTCAATAGCATTTCTTTTGATTCCTTTAAAAATTTTTCTCTCCTCATTTAGATTCTTATATTGCTCATTCATCATTTTCCCTTTATCTTTTAGTTCTTCCTCTGTGTTTTCCTTTATCTACTTGAACATATTGAAGATCATTTTCTTAAGTCCAGTATGTTCAAAGTCTGATATTCATCATCAATGGTTTCTGAAATTTTTATCTTGTTCTTTTGGATGGGCCATCCTTTCCTGTTTCTTTGTTTTGTCAACTTTTGTTACACACTGTACATTTTAATATTTTTATGTGTTAGTGCTGGGATTTATTCCCTAAGCTATTTGTTTCTTAATTTTCTATCCAAGTAGTGATATGACTGATTTCCTTAAGTGCCAGAAGCTTACAAAAACAAACCAATGCAAAAACAAAAACAAAACACCTTTCACAGTCTTTGCAAATTGGCTCTGCATTGACTGGTACTCTCCTTCAGAGTTTAGCCCTGCTATCAAGATCAGCCCAAGGTGAAAGTGAAGTGCAGGGTCCTCTCCATCTTTTATGAGCCTGAGTCTTTTCCTGGTCTTGTGCTAGCTCATGGCATTAGGTATTCCCCTATATAATAAATCCAAATGTCCCCTCTACTCCTGGGTGCTCTATTGTATATCTTAAAGCATTAATCCTCTGCCCCAGGATGCTTTGACTTAATTGTTTCTTACATTGCTTCAGCTGTCCTGCAAACTGCTTCTACATGCAGGGCAAATTCTGGGAGGGTGATCCAGAGATGAGTTTCCCATTGGCATCTACATACAGGTACCCCAGTATAAGCATAGGGGTTACTTTATTCCCTCTGGATCAGGGCTATGGGGCCACAATGGGAAAACAGGCTGGATCCACATTGGACCATGGCGGGTGGCAGGCAGCAAGGGTGCTACGGGCTTCTCCTACCTTTTTTAAAAAGATACATTATTTATTTATTTATTTATTTATTTATTTTTAACACCCCTCCCCACTCCCCGAGATGGCTCCCTCATATGTCTGCTTGTTGTCTGCTGTCTTTTCTAGGAGGCACTGGGAACGAACCCAGGACCTCCCATGTAGGAGATGGGCGCTCAACCTCCTGAGCCACATCTGCTCCCCTCTCCTACCTTTTTTTAAAACTTTGTTTTCATATTCAGCTCTTTCCATACCCTTTAACTGTTTTCTGGAGTTTGGAGGAAGATGGTGCCCCCAAAATTTGCTAGTTGTTCCAAGGTGGCACCCTGGGGCATCTTATCCTGCCATCTTGTTCACCCAGAAGTAATGAGTTTTAAGTGTATAATTTTTAAGTGTATAATTTAGTAGTAGTAATTACACTCACAATGCTGTGCATCCTTCACCATCTTCCATTACCAAATTTTTTCATCACCCCAAACTGAAACTCTGAACCCACTAAGCAATAACTGCCCATTCCCCGTCCTCTGACCCCTGGTAACCTCTGTTCTACTTTCTGTCTCTATGAATTTGCTTATTCTAGATATTCTAGATATTGTACAATATTTGTCCTTTTGCATCTGCCTTGTTTCACTTAGCATTATGTTTTCAAGGTTCATCCATGTTGTAGCATGTATCAGAACTGCGTTTCTTTTTATGGCTCTATAGTATTCCATTGTATGGAAATAGCATATTTTGTCCGTCTACCTTTGGTTGGACACTGGTTTGCATGTAACATTTTGGCTATTGTGAGCAATGCTGCTCTAACATTGGTATGCAGGTATCTGAATCCCTGCCTTTTGATTGTTTCGGGGTATATACCTAATCACAGTCTATTTTGGGGTTTTTTTGGTTGTTTTTGTTTTTTTTTAACATTTTTTTAAACTTTATTTTGTATATTTAATAATTGAAAACATAAACAATTAAAAACTAAAAAGTAAACACAGATGAATAAATATATACATTTCTCAATTAAATGTAATGGATACATATAAAAAAAATTTTTTAATCATACAATATGTTACACAATATATTCGGTTCATAGTAACGCATTCATACAGTATTTGTCCTTTTGTGTCTGGCTTACTTCACTCAACATAATGTCCTCCAGGTTCATCCATGTTGCCATATGCTTTGTGATTTCATTTCTTCTTACAGCTGCTCCATTTTGTTTTAAAACTCCCATATTTGTCTTAATTATTATTATTGTTATTTTATACAGAAAATTCATGTTGATTTGCACAGATGTTTATTTTTATTAATTATTTTATGGCATTGTTTTTTGCCCCTTGCTCTTTCCATCTAGGTTAATTTCTTTCTTCTTGAATAAAAATCTTTGGTTCCTTTAGTGAGATTTTTGTGTTAATTTAACTCAGTCTTTATCCAAAGATATTTTTTATTTTACCCTCAGATACAAATTACAGTTCATCTGGCTGTACAATTCTAGGTAGACAGCTTCCTGTGGCATTTTGAAGGTATCGTGCCCCAGTCTCCTTACCTCTATTGCTGAAGAGGACTCTGTTGGAAGGGCAAGTTACTCCTTTGTAAGCGGTCTGTTTATCCTCTCTGCTTTGAAGATGTTCTCTCTCTTTTTTTATGGCCTGTAGGTTCACTCAATGATTTTACTTATGGATATTTGTTATAACTGATATGTTAGTAGTGATCTATATATTAGTGGTGTATGACAGGGTGTGTAGAGCCCTGAGCCAATACGTTTTGTGGTGTTCTTATCTATATAAGCATCATGAGTCACCAAAAATCAACGTGTCAGCACCATTCTCGAAGCAATTATACACAATTCCAAGGAAGACATTCTGCTTTGGCCAACAGGAGTGATCCACTCACCAGACAGCTTTCACTGGGCCACAGAGGCCCCAGACAAGTCCATACATGCAAGACCCAAGGTTATTTGGTGGCATCTAGTTGTGCCCATGTCAGATAGAGTCAAAGAGTGCCCCAAAGGGGAGAAACGGGACTGTGGCCCACCCAGGTCTTACTCCAGATAGACGGGGACATCCAGTCAAAACACTGCCAGCCCAGCTGGGTCCCAGCCATTGGAGGGAGAGTTAGAAAATTTTAAGGAAGGCACCCCAAAGCAGTGGGCTCCCTGAGGTCTGAGGTCTAAGTACCTGGCTCTAAGTACCTCATATATAGAAGCAGCACTGTATGTATATAGAGACTTAGTCCTGGAAATGTTCTGTATTCTTTCTTTCTGAAACTCTTATTAGATATAAGTTAGATTGTCTAATTTTATTCCTCATACATTCTGTCACGCAACATTCCATTTCCACCTTACTAATTCTCATTTCAACTCTGTGTCTCTTCTGCTTTTTAACCACCTACTGGGTTTTTAACTGCAATTATTTTATTTTTTAGAAGGTTAATTTGTTTGTTTTCCAAATCTGCTTATCTTTTCCTCCCATTATTTATTATTGTTTTTTTTACAGCTTTCATAATTTAAAAACACTTATTCTATATTCACTTGCAGATTGTGGTTCTATTACAGCACATTCTTGGATGTCAAATCTGGCCCTCTATTGTGTCTGCTGAGTCTTGCTCATGGTGGCCGGTTTCCATTTGTGAGACAGGACAGGAAGGCTTTGTACTTGTCTTAGATGGCCCCATCTGGCATCTTGTTCCCTTGGTTCTTTCCTCGGACACTCCTCTGTCCCTGCAAATGGACTTCTGCAGCATGTTTGCGAGGACACCTCAGCTTGGGCTAAGTTAGAGTCCACCTGTATTCCCTGACTCTCTGGGAATTTCCTAGTAACTAATTTTCCCTGAGTCGATTTTCTTTCCTTGAGGGACTATAGATAAGCTTTACCCAATGTGACTGGTAGATTTACAGCTCCTCACAGCAAATTTGGATTTGGGTAAACAAAAAGTGCTATTTGGCTCAGGTTATGATATCTTACATGCCAGGGCCATTTCCCAGGTGCTTTCCACTCTTTTGCCTCTTCTGCCGACTCTTGTTGCTTCCTTCACACCTAATGTTCTGAGGCCAACAGCACACCCCAAGGAAGTAGCTTCATTGCCATCAGACACCGGTAGAGCCCCCTGGGGAGCCTCACTGGCTCCTCTCACAGCCCATGGGGCTGCAGCCTCTCGCTTCTTTTCCCCTGCACTTCTGCATTATGGCTCAGAGCCTGGTGCCCAGAGCCTGGTTCTGGCCCAAGGGAGTTTCTTGCACCATTCTTGGGGTCACTGACTCCAATCTGGAAATCCCCCACAGACTTAGGTATGAAACATCCTGTCTCCCTCTACCCCACCCCCTATCCATACACACACCTCTTTGGAGAGAATGAAGCCGGGCCCCAAACTACTACCTGCTTGTACTATTTCTCCCACCTCCACACTACCCCCTCACAGCTATGCCCTCACAAACCCCAATAGGCAGGTTTATCTCCTTCCACTTTGATTGCAGGTTTTTTCCCACACTTTGGTCAGGGGTCTCCAGAGAAGCAGAACCAGTAGGATTTATTGATCTGTCTATATCTATCTATCATCCGTCCATCTATCTATCTATCTACCATCTATCTATCTAATGAAATTTGTTTTAAGGAATTGGTTCACATAATTGTGGGGCTTTGCAAGTCTGAAATCTACAGATCTACAGGGCAGGCCAGTAGGCTGGGAACTCAGGCAGGATTTTTTTGCTGCAGTCTTGAGTCAGAACTTCTTGTTGGAGAAACTTCAGTTATTGTTCTTAAGGTCTTCAACTGATTGGATGAAGCCCACCCACATTATCAAGGGTGATCTCCTTAAAGACAGATGGAAATTGAGAGATTCTGGGAAGCCACATGCATTTCAGGTCTGGGGGAGCCTAACCTGGCCCACATGTTGCTCACTAGTTGCCTGTGATGGGCTGAGCAGGAGTCATCTCGGATGGAGCCCAAGGCAGCGCCTCCGTCTGCTCTCTCCCCCTCACCCTCAGTGCCAGTGCAACCCCTGCCTGCAGACTCCTGCTCAGTGACCGTCTGTGTCTTTCCCAGATCTGGAGGGCAGATTGGGGCTGCAGCCACAGATCACTGGAGTCCTCTGACAGCTCCCAGCTAGCTCCCCCTTCAAAATTCTACCAAGCTCCTTTGATGGGAAACAGGGCTAGTGAAGTTGGACGTGATTGTTCTTTTTCCTTCTCCCTGCTAAGGGGTAAGGCTTTATTGCAACCAAGCTCTATTGTCAGCTTCCTGTCTCCGAGGTAAATTGAGCTCTCTGCAGCAGAGAACTTGATAAGCCGCAGCCACAGTCCTGATTCGCCCTAACTTCTGCCTAGAGCACAGTTCGGGTATTAACGAGCTACACAAAATGAGGATGCCCACCCCCACCTTCTCTTCTGGCTGACCGTTACCAGCTCTTCATCCTGCTCCTTGGTGGAGCCATTTCTCCAAATCTACATTTCTTGGCATAGTGTTGGGAGCAAATGTCCTTGCAGAGAGGAGCACTGGAATGGGAGGCTGGAACATGCTCCCTCCAGTCTGCTGTGAAGCCGCAGATAAACCGCTCAGGCTCTCTGGTCTCAGTCTTTTCGTCTGTAAGCTGAGGGTACAGATAAGTAGTCTTCCTTCTTCAGTATTATTAAAATCCCCGGGGAGCTTGTTTGAGGGCATCTTCTGAGGCCCTGCCAGGAGATCTGGGCCCAGGGAGTCCTGATTTCAATAATGGACTGCTTTCTTGAGAGAGAACAAGACAGAGTGTTAGATGACCTCGCAGGGACCTCCAGCACCTTTAGCATTCTGTAGTCTGCAAACTTCTTGGAGACTGGAGTGTTTCTGCTCCAACAGCCCCAGGCATGGCAGGCGTGGGTGTCAGTCACAGCCAGTTGCTCCTGCTTTCCTGGAATAAGAATTAAAGAAGGGTGAGGCTGGCTGTATCCTGGGACGTGAACAGGAAACTTGCCACCGATTGGCCGATGGCACCTGGGGAAGGTGAACTCGGCAGAGAGCTGGAGCCCTGCAAGGGATGTGATGACTTTCCCCTGTGAAAGCACGCTAGGCTCTCCATAACCCAAGATTCTGGGTCCAGACCTAAGGAGGAAGAGCTTGGGAAATCTCATTCCTTTACTTGAAAGAATAAGAAAAACGTGGTCCAGAGAAGTGGAGAGAGGCACCCGAGCTCACTCAGCTATTGGTGGCCAAGCTCTGACGAGAATCTCGTCTCTTTGCTCTTAGTCTTAGAGCCATTTTCACCAAGCTGCGGCCTCTCTTCTTGGACACTTGGACTGTCGTCATTGGGGACCTGGAAAAATATGTATAATAATAGTGGAAGTTTTTCATACACTAACTACAGGCTTTTGTGCATTAGATTCTCATTTAATTCTCAAAAGGATACTACAAGGAAGGTACGTTTATGGTCTCCACCTGATGAAGGAGAAGCCTGGAGCTCGAGGATACAAGGTAACTCGGACAGGGCCGCGTGGCTGCTGAGGGTTCACAGCTAGGCTGACTCCAGAGCCCAAGCTCTTACCATTACATTGTATTTCCTCTGTATAAATCCATCCCTCCCCTGGAGAAAAGCTCCAAGAGAACAAGAGGTACCGAAGTCATCTTCATCTACAAAGAGCCCACATGTTGTCCAGCCTGATGCTGGAACAATTTCTGAAGGTGTGAATGAAGGTCAGAAATAAATGTGCCAGGAGGCAGGGGTAGGCCACGTGAAACCTACGGCTCAATAAATTACGGATGCCCTACATCACTTAATCATTGATTTGACCAATACTTATTTAGCGGGAAGCGGCTGTGGCTCAATCAGTAGGGCTCCCGTTTACCATATGGGAGGCCCCGGGTTCGGTTCCTGGGGCCTCCTGGTGAAGGCAAGCCCGCCCGCACGGCATGGTTAGCTGACCCAGCGAGCACAAGCAGCAAGGGGGGGATAAATGAATAAATAAATAAAATCTTTAAAAAATAAAAAATAAATAAAATAAAATAAAATAAAAAAATACTTATTTAGCATCTACTAAATGCCAGATAATGTTTCAGTCTTAGGATTTAATGATGAGTAAGACAGGCAAGGCCCTTCCCTATTTGGGACTTAATTATATTAAGTTTTATTATGATTATCACTATTATGATCTCAAATAATGAGCAACAAATAAACATTATACATTATGCATTAATAAATGCTGAGCATTGTGAAGGACATAAATTAGGTGGTGGGGATGTAATGGGGAGCATTTTAGATAAGAGTGGAGCTGCCAATTGAGATGAATTCCAATTGGGATGAGAATGAGCCAGATATTCTTTGGTAGCAGAACAAGTGCGAATGTACCCATTAGAAAAGAAAGGAGCCCGCATGGCAGGACAGAGCCCAGGCAAGCAGAATGAAGTGAACATGGAGAGGTAAGAATCAGGTGAGACCTCGTAGGCCAGGAGAAAGGGTTATAATATATTCCAAGAACCGTGAGGCATTGAGGGATATGAGAATCACTCATTCATCAAGTAAATATATGTTACTCACTAAGTGCCAAGAGCTATTCTAAGCTAGAAGTACAAAAATGGAAAGACAAAAATCCTTGATGGAAATCCAGTGGGAAGAAAGGCAAGCTCACAAACAATTATGGAATAATATAAAAATTGCTAGAATAGAGGTTTGACAATAGCAACTTTGGGGGGAAGAATATTTAAAATGAGGCGGTGTTTAGGGAAAACTGGAGACATGACGTTTGGTTTTTACAGGGAGATCAGAAGGTGAGAGGTTGGTGAGGGTGCTGTAAGCCGAGCAAATATGAACACAGACTTGAGAAAGCAAGGAGTGATTTGGGAAGCTCAGCCATTTCCATAAGCCTGGAGCATAAGTTTAGGGGCAGGGAAGTAGGGGATGAGAGATTGAGATGGAACAGGAGACTGAGAGAGAGGACACTGAGTTGGTGACCTGGGCCAGGTCATGAACAGCCTTGTTGGCCCTGCTAAGGAGTTCGGACTTAACATTGTAAAGATGGGGAGGCATTGCAGAGTTAGAGTGGGAGGTAAGAAATCATATCTGCACATTAGAAAGCCCTCATGCAGTAGTAGTGTGGACCATGAAATGGACCTGTCTGTCTCTGGGTCTCTGGGAGATGGATCATCTGTTTGTTAGGCAGAGGATGGAGTACCTGTGGCGCTTAGGTCTGGTAGCCACAGGTGATGGTACTTGCTCACTAGGAGCCAAGATGGTGTCCTCCTTTTCCTCTTGGCTCTCCCAGAAGGCACAGGGGTAGGCCAAGTCACCCCAGGTACCCAGTACTTGACTCTCCTGCTAACTGAAAAGATTAGGGAGTTAGGATGAAATTCAACCTGGGGTAGGAGGCAGATCCATGGATTTGGAGCTGGGAGCCTGAGGATGAAATTGGTTTTTCTAGGTCCACTTTTCTCCATTGTAAAACAAATACATTAAGGCTCCATTTTGGGGTCGGGTGGACATCTACCACTTCCTCCCCTCCCCAGGCTTGTCTCTCAGTCCTTTTAATGTGAAAAGTCGGGTTCTTAACAGCATTGCATGGCAGAAATATCATAGGTCAGGGGGTCAGAAATCCAGGGTTCAAATCCCAGCTGTACCACTCACTGGCTAATTTAAGTTTGGCCATTTAATCTCTTTGAGTCTTGTAAAGTTAGGGAACTGTCCACAATAGTGCTCTCACTTCTGACACCAATCGCAAGTTTGGAGGTCCCAAGACTACCCTTAGTTTTTTTTTTGTTTTGTTTTGTTTTCCAATTATTATTTTTTTTTAATGTTGTATATATATATATATATATATATATACACATATATTTCAAGAGGTGCTTAGATTACCCAAAATATTACACGGAACCCACTGGGATTCCCATGTTGCCCACCTCCCACACCTCCCATCACATCCCACACGAACATCTCCCACAGTGTGGCCCACCACCCTAAAAATATGGAACGCTTCACGAATTTGCGTGTCATCCTTGCACAGGGGCCATGCTAATCTTCTCTGTATCGTTCCAATTTTAGTATATGTGCTGCCGAAGCAAGCACTACCCTTAGTTTTGATAGTTCACTTGAAGGACTCACAGAACTCACTGAGGGGTATTATACTCACAGTCACAGTTCATTACAACCAAAGGATATGGATTTAAATCAACCAAGGGAAGAGGTGCATAGGGCAGAGTCCAGGAAAGTTCTGAAAGCGGAGCTTCCATTGTCCTTTCCTGTGGAGTCATGGACAGTGCTACCTTTCTAGTGTCTATATGTTACAAGATGCACAGAATATTGTCAACCAGAGAAGCTCACCTGAGCATTAACCTCCAGAGCTTTTAGTGGAGCTTGATCACATGGACGTGGTTGGTCACCCATGTGGCTGATTTCAGTCTCTGGCCTTTTGGAGATTGAACTGATTCTATGTGACCCAAGGTTCCCAGGTAAACAAAGACAGATTATCTCCCAGAAGCCAAGGGCAAAGGCCCAACCTCTCCTTGGATGAGGTTAAATTCTTTATTATACCAATCTCTGTTTTCTCATCTATAAGATGAAGATAATAGCACCACTCACAAGACAGTTGTGAAGCTCAAATGAAATAAGGTATGCTCAATAAGAGAAGAATTGTTTTCAAATGTTACATATCATTGGCAGAGCCTCATGTGTGAGAATCTGGTTTTAAGTATAATCATTACATCTGATGGAAAAGTCCAGTGTACCAGGTCTAGCCATAAAGTATTGAGATTGTTCTGTGATAAACCAACCTTGAATAACCAGATAAATACCACTAGCTTCAAAGATGTTCCTTGGTTTAGCAATTCATTATTCCAATGATGTTGCTGTTACTTAAAACTTCCTTGAAACTTATCTTTTAGGGCCCAATCCAGGTAAATAACTTAAATTTATTTAAAAGCAGTGAGGAATACATTCAACATGGTAAGTTTGTTTTCTTGTGTGGCACATTCTATTGTACTTTTTAATATATAATTTTCAAAAATTCAGGTTTCTGGTCTACAATAACAAATTTTATCAATTGTTTGAAGAAGTATGGAAAATAAATTGGTTTGCCTATGAAATGTCATGTTGGACCTTTAGAACAATAAGAAAAATATCTTAGATGATGCCTTTACTAGAATCTGAAATTCCAAAGTTAGAGAGTAATTCAGAACGTGTTTTTAGAATGAAAATTGATCCCTCGCTGTATTTGTTTTGCAATGGAGAAAAATACTCACAGTTAAGGAGGTGAGAATCTCTAAATCAATGTGTCAGCAGGGCTTTGTTCCATCTGAAACCTGGAGGGGAGAATCCTTCTTTTCCAGGTCTAGCTCCTAGTGTTTGTCGGCAGTCCTTGGTTTCTTGGCTTACAGCTGCAGCATTTCAACCTCTACCTTCAGCATCACATGACACTTTTCCTGTGTCATGGCGTTCTTCCCTGTGTCTGAGTGTGTTGTGTCTAAACTTCCTTTCCTTATAAGGATGTGAGTCATATTACCAGGGCCCACCTTAATCCAGTTTGGCTTCATCTTAACTGATCACATGTTCAGAAACCCTATTTCTAAATAGGTCACATTCACAGGACCAGGGGTTAGGACTTGAATATGTCTTTTTGGAGGGGACACAATTTATCAGTGGGTTTGCTGTTGGGGGAGGGAGAAGTTGTGCTTGCATGGAACCTGCTTTAGGTCTGGGGAACAAGTTCCTACTGGTCTTATGAAGATGATGCTTGGGAATGGTAGAAGGCAGGGCTTTTCCTCTGATTGTGTCTCTGAGTCACTGGGAGTCCTCAGGCTCTTTCTGGGCACAATTCTTTTTACAGGAATGTGTTTCCCACTTCCTGGACTGCCAAAAAGCTAGACTAATTAAAAGGTCTGGGTAGCTCCCAGCAGAAATCATTTTTATAGACTATTTTGCATGTTTAATGACAAATGACAACAGTTAGTTTAATGCAAGCGCTCACCTCAGAAGGAATCATTTTGGCCATTCTCCCAGAATAGAACCACAACTTTCTTTCCCTTACTCCCTTACTCTCACTGAAACTTTTGATACGATGTCTAGTCATCATATCAAAACCAACTTGAGTATGACGTTCCATTAATGGAGAATTTCATCTGTGAGGTGAAGTCTACACAGTAGAGTGGAGAGTTAAGACCTCAATCTGGATTATTAGAAGGTAGGAAAGGGGATGGAGAGCAAAGGGAATCCCACCTGAAGTGAAGAAAAAGCCACTTCCAATTATTTCAGTCTGACATACTGATTACTTCTGGGTGAAGTGATTTGGGCTTTTAAGAAATTCTTGAGGCTCTTGATATTCTAATGGTCTTCCTTACAGAGAACATTTCATTCATGGCACCATTCCACAGGTTTTTGACAACTGATGCCTAGTTAGCTTGGAAGTTGTATTTGTTTATTTTCTAATGCCCTGCACAATAACTTACTGGGATCCAGTGAGTGACCAAGATTCCACGAAGCTGTCAGTAGTCAACTTTGGTTTATAAACTGGGAGAACACCTTCTCTAAAGAGATATCAACTGGGACCTGAACTTTCATGTCTCTCCCCAAATGCCTGCTCCGGGAAAGTGCATCTGCCAACTTGCCTCTGTTATGCAGCTTGCACACCAGGCTCAGATGTTCCCATGCAGATTTATTAAATTTGTGATTTCCCAAGGTAATAAAGCCTACAGTAATATGTGACTTTGATAAATTCCTGGGTTGCCTTTTCTAGTTTTCATTTTGGGAATCTAATCCGTGGTTGTCCAACAATTGGAAGTCAAGCTCCCAAATTTGAACCTGTTTTACTAAAAAAGCTGGAGACCAAGATGTTAAGAGTCTTCAGAAAATTGGAGAAGGATGTGAAGGGAAGTAGAAGGAGGAAAAGAAAATTCCCTTCTTCAAGTGCTGACTATAATTCAATACCACCACCACTATCCGCCCCCTGCCCCCAACCCCGGCTTAACTGAATCTTGCATTTGAGAAAACACTGTAGATCCTGTTTTCCTTAACTTCTATCTCTCTCAAGATCCAGTACTAGTTTTTAGCTACAGTAGCTTTAACAATTTCTTTCTACAGAAAGATATAATTGCTTCTCGGCCTTTTGGCTAAGATCAAGTGCAGAAAGATATGATCCTCTGGTCCCAGCAGTGTAGGAGCTGCTGGCTATTCTTTCTAGGCCCTGAGAAAGCAGAGAGATTAGAATTTTCTCAAGCATGATAGGATTCCAGATGTGGGGTAGTGTGGGGGTCTTGAGTTCTCTGGATGACTCCTCCCTCAACTTTATGCTTGGGCTCTGCCTCTGGCTGGCTTGTTTCTTAACCTAGTTGATGCTTAGTACACTTATTTGTGGTTAAGATCTGTGGAAAAGCTCTCCGATGAGGCCAGAATCTTCCTAAAACTTGAATAATGCCACAGTGCTGGGGAACAGGCAGGCAAAGATGGATTTCAGCCAGAGGAAAGGATGACTTCATAAGGCAAGGGAGCAGAGAACAGGCAACCAGCACAGGCTGTGGAAATGCTGCTACCCTCCCCAAACCAGAGCCAGTCTTCTTGCCCTGCAGTTTCCCACGAGAAGGCTGGTGACATGCTCTGCCACATGAAGAACGAACAGCAAGCACCAGCATTTCTAAGACAAGTGCATCAGGTTGAAAAACATATGTATCAGGCAAGATTTTAGCTCTCAGGTGGGGGTGACTGGCTGAGATTTAGAAATGAGTTGACAAATACATTTCACCTTGAGCACCCACAGGGCTGAGCAGGAGCCCAGGTTCAGCCAAAGGAGGCCATGAATGACCAGTGATGCCTTCCACAGGCTCAGTCAGGGGAGCACATCACTCCTGACACAGGTCTTCTCAGGGATGCTGGTGGAATATTGACTTGATGTTAGTAGGTGGTTCAACCAAGTTCTAAGCATGTATTTGAACGTGGAATCAGAACCGAACCAAGGGTGACCCAGACGCTAGAATGACCTCCAGACAGGAGACTGACCATCTGCTTTTGCCTCCATGTGTTCTGCTTCTGGAGAGAGGTCTACCTCACCTACTATTGTAACTTCCAAGCTTCTGAAAGACTGGAGAGTTTAGAGTTTTCATGTCATGTCAGTCTTTTTTTAAAAGGAACTAAATTCCCTGTGGGGTGAAGTTCAAACTCCTTGGCAGGACCTACTAGACACTTGGTGAGCTGGAACCAAGTCCCTTTTGTGCTCCTCATGCTTCAGCCATACACTCACAGAACAAGCTGGGCTGTTTCATAGGCTCTTTCCTTCCGTCCCTGCTACCTGCCTAGTGAACTCCAGGAACGCTTCGGGGCTCAGTTGTCACCTGGTGAACTCCAAGGAACACTTCTGGGCTTTCTCCTGACCTCTCCGGAAAGTGACAGAGGAAGATGCACTTATGTCTTTAAAATTAAGACCCTATTTTACTTAAAGTGGATCTCAATTGTACTTAAATAAATCAAATAAATACCTAAAAGGGTTGTCTCCTTCCTATTTCACAGAATCCACTTCAGCCCTGGCATTGCATTTGGAAGGAAGTAAATATTCCAGAGTATTATATGAACACACGCTGAATGAGTAAATTAAGGGTTGAGGTAGGAAACAGGCTCTTATTGGAGCGAGTCTTCTGAGAGGATTTAGACTGCTGTTTTGGACTTCAAGGGAAACCAGTCTCATCTGATACACGTGGTGGTGAGGCTGGGCTACAGCCTGGGGCCTGCTCTCCTAACCTGCTATTAACAGATTACCAGGGGAGTGTTTTGTAGATCTTCTGTTTACTGTAAATAATCAACCTAGGTAAGGAAAATCCCTCTGCGCAGTTCTGCTAGCTAAATGCAACCCCAAACAAAAGTTACAGAACATAGCTATTTCTGTCTCATATCGGGATGGCTAACACCATTAGAAATTTTAAAAAGAATCCTTTGTCTTTAGAGACCAATAATTGAAACCTGCTTTAGAAGACCACCCGTGGTTCCGGAGAAAGTGGTTTTGCTGGTGAGTGCTCTAAATGCAACCTTTTGGAGAAGGTAATTTGAAAGCAGCCATAAATCACACTAATTCAAAAGCCACTGGCAGTTTATGAAATGTCCTGCCCCTGCCTGCTCCATCTGGATAGTAGAAACCTCATGACCTTCCTTTGGCTGAAATGTGACATCACTAATATTACAGGGAATTGTTGACTTGAGTCAGGGTAATCATATCTCTATAATCACATTTCAGGCTTTATTGAAATTTGTTAGCATAGACGATATTTGGGAATTCGCAGACGACTGTTTCATTTCAGGATGACTGAATTATAAACAGAACTTATTGTGTCCCAAATTTGTTAAAAATCAAATCAGACGATTCTTTCAAAAATTGAAACAGACAAGTAGCCAACTGCAAATAGAGGCCTCACTAATAGTGGCAATAAGGAAATAAGGAAAACACGTTGCTTATGTCACTATATAATAATCCAGACTTCCCACTACAGCCTCAGAAGCTTTGACTCTAGGAGAGCGGATGCATTTATTCTGAGGTATTCAGGAGCTCAACCAGTCTCCGTTGCTACCTGGCCCGACTGGCTGCTGTGGGGTGCTGTGGGGTGCTGTGGTATGTGGAGGAGGGAAGAGAAGTTAATTTTCTTCTCTCACAGAATCTGGAGTCATTTAACATCAGAGACTAAAGCTCAAAGGATGCCATGGTCACCTTAAAATCACCCTTTCTTTTTTCCCAGGAAGTTTAAAGTCCTCTCTCAAAATCTAATAATAGCTTTACAAGGTTTATTAAGGCCAAGGGAGGGAAGAAATTGTTTAAGAAAGGAAGGTAGGAAGCTAGGAAGGAAAAAGAAACTCTGTGTTCCTCTGTGGTAGTTCTTTCCTTCCTTCCTTTCTTTAATCCACTCCTCTGCAGGAAAAGTCTACTGATCGTCAAAAAGAATGAATATATTCTTTCCTCTTCATGTCACTAAAGTGAAAGAAAAAACATAATGGATCATAAAATCTTGGCACCACAAGCTTCTCAAGGTGAGTAACTCAGAGCATTTTTTCAGGAGCATGACATGCCTGAAATCACTAGTGAGGATTTCAAACTACCTTCTAAAGTTTGAGAGGCCAGAGAGAGTGACATAGGAAGAACTTTGTGACAATCTTATCTTGATTGCTGGAAAGAAAGGAAAACAGATCTGTAACCAGACAGTTATGCAACATAATCATTTTTTCATAGGGCACATAAATAAAGATACCAGGTAACAATTTTATTCACAAATTTTAAAAAGGCATTACAAAACTATTTGCGTAAGGGAATGATAATTTACATATTTAAAAAATCCAGTATGTAAAATAGTAATGATGAAATCTAAATAGTGACTCAAGCTGACTACCTTAAAGCAATGATGGATTTTTTTCCCTTTTCTTTTTCTATTTTTTTTCTCACTAGCACAGACAATAGTGCTTAACCTAGGTGATACCAACATTAACACTTTTTCCAAAGTAGAAAAATCTATATTTAAAAAATATATTCCATATACACAAAGATTAAAAAGCCCCTGCCTTTACTCGGTTGCTCTCCAAGTCCTTGTCTCGTTCTTGCCGATGAGCTTCTACGGTGTTAAGAAACCACCTGATTACATACACGCAGCCAGTTAAGGAACGCGATTCGTTGGCACAGGCCCCCCAGCTGCTCAGTCTATTGAGTGCTGTAGAATATTACAACAATGTGAAGTGCAAACTGGATTTTTTTCTCAAGTGTTAACAAAGAGTGTAGAATATAACATTATTATATGTTTCCACGGTCTGCGGTGGTACAATGTCTTCATCTTGATACAAAAAACCCAGGATTTTTCAAATGAAATTCTCCAGTGATCAAAAGTGATGTTTCAGGACTTTTGGCCAAAGCCTCCTTCCCATCAGTCTAGCTCTCTCCAGCACATGTTTGTCTTTGAAGTTACAGGGCTCTACATATGGAAAATATATTCAGGTCACACAAAGGAACACAACCCCAGTGTACTTTGATCATCCCTTTGTCATAACAGAAATGATCAAATTGCAAACAACGGCACACACACATGAATTACAGTCAGGTCACTCAAGGAAACACTACTTGCCTTTCCACACAGGCATCTGGTGGTCAATTACTAAACATTTTGCATGAGTTTTCTAAAGGCAATTCTCCTAAGGGGGGGTGGTGACTATCAAAGGTTAAGAACCATTGGTTTATACTAAAAAAAGAAAAGAAGACTAGAGAAAGCCAGTGTGCTGGGTAGACATGAAAGATGGTGAGTTTCCGTGAGACACACTGATCTCTTATTTCAGCGAGAGGGAGTCAGGATCTGAGAAGTCCCAAACACTGCCAAGCTAATATACACACATCGGGACACAGAGAAATGGCTACGCTTTACTACATTTCACTAATGTCTTGTAAAGAAAGAAAACCATGAGTGAGAAGAGAAGACTAGCCTAGGATCGATAGATTTCTTAAATGTTCTGCTTGGCACGAGACGCTGGTTTGGGAAGGCTAATTCCTAAACAGTATATTCTAGTGCACACTGACATACTCATGTTTAAAAGCCTCCTTTTTTTTTAGAAGGCAAATGTGACAGAGCTAATATAGTAACTGGTTAAAAGACAAAGGCCAGATCTCAATTAATTCCTCTCCAGGGCATAAAGATTAAGTGCAAACGAGCCATTTACTGCTTCCTGGCTGAACTGGGCTCATTTCTTTCTTAGCCCTAGAGACAAGCATCAAGGTGGTAGGGGACAGAGGCACCTGCTCTTAAATTCCAACGCCACCTGGCTCAGATAGGATATTATTGGGCACAGTGCTCTCTGACGATGACAGACCCCCGCGCTACCTAGGAGTCATGCCTTTTCCTCTGGCCCTAAAAGGCAGTGCACATCTCGATGACGGCTGCTCCCCTCTGGCACACTCCAGCAGCAGGGGAACCTGATATATCATTTCTATACCCTTTACTGGAAGCTACAATGCAAAGAAAAGGTCATTATCTTCTTGAACACCACTTTTCTGTGAAAGAGAAAGTCTGGTGTTTCTAAGCTCAGTTCCTGGGAGAGATGCAATAAATGCCTCCACATCAACTAATTTTCACCTAGATATGCTCATCTTTGCGAACAAGCCACCACTGTTAGTCAGATCTGGGCATTGAGTGGTGCCCTTTCCCAACCACATTCCCTAACTCAGACCCTTGTTTGTGAGATGGAGGCTGAGATTAGATGAGTAGTTTGGGGCGGGGGCGGGAGAGGCATTCTCTTCTGATCCCTGTTTAGGTAGCTAACCTCATCTAATAAACCCGAGATTTAGGTAGAAAGTCATTTCTAGCCACCTCAACTAATCAGCTTAGATGAGGAAAAAGTGACCTTCACCCAACAGAAACACTCACGTTTGACTCCATTCTACATAAAAACGAAGGCAGGTAATATGATGTCGACTTTTTCTTTTCATTTTCTGAAAAGAAAATGTAAATGAAAATCGATCCTCTGGGTCTTCAGTCTTGTAAAAAACACATTCAACATGAATATAAGCCTGGGTGCATTTGTTTCTTGTTATATGTCCATAATCTTTTAGGCTGCAAACTCAACCCATCAGGCTTTGAAGTCAGTCTTGTAACATAGAAGCTTCTTGTTTAGGAGAGCTGTAAAGCATCAAGAATCTGTCTGGAGTCTTTTCTCATTATTCCTTGAGGTTTTGGCTTACAGCTGGTCTGGCTCACATGTAACTGGCTGAAAGGCTAAAAAGGCTGTCAGTTTGGTTCAGACTTTTGTCCTCAGAAGCCATGCAAGGGCCGGACCACGCTCTGTCCATAAGCCTTAGAGAGGACTGCCCTTTGGGTTCCAGATATGCACTTCTGTTGCAGAAAGGAGGAGGTCCTTTAAGCTTCCTAAAGTATAACAGAAGGAAAGGTTAAGAAACAATACCTTACAAACAGAGGCTGTTAAATTGTATTTTTTAAAAAAAATGTATTATGCATAACTTTCACTAGTAGTATATGTGACTTTCATAACATGTGGACAAGAAGCTCATTCATCAGTGTTCAAATACCCAGGTATCCACATACTCTGAGAATAAGATAAAGGTTTTCATAACAATTCAAAGTCACGCAATAGTTGCAAACAGTTCTTAAAAGATGATAAAACCCATAGCAAACAAAATAAAAATGAACAGAAAATTATTTTGCTTATCTTCATCCTTATGCCAAGAGTCATATTTAAAGCTTGTTGATGTGTCGTGCTGCTGTAAAGCATTTGCAGGTAAAGATTTTAGGATTCTTTCATCCCTCTTTTCAAAGAACAAAGATGATCAATGAATAGTGTCATTCTTCAATGCCAACTTAGTCTCTGACTTTAAAATCCCATGAAATGATTGGTAAAAGTTTAGAAATCGTTTGGGAATGAGATTTCTCCTACAATGACTGCCCTGGAACTCTGACCTCCTTCATCGGGCAACTACCCTCAGCAAACTGGGGCTAATTAGGCTTGTCTTGGTCAAAAGGGGCACTGCCCTCACTCTGGGAGGCAGTGGCCAACTGCACACAGCTATGAGTGAGTAGAACTGTAATTGCTCTATGCAGTAAACCTTCATTAACTCACTCGCCACTCATTTGGTGTTGGTGACATATCAGATAAGCCTTAGTTTATGAAAGCAATTTTCTTCCTAGGTCAAGGAGATTTCCTAGAAATAACTGTTTCTGAAGCACTCTTGATAATAGGAGGTAGTTTTATCACACATGCTGATCAGTTGGCAGGACAGTGCTAACCACATTGACCTACTGTGCAGGCAAACTCTCCTCACTTCGCAGATAAAGAAGTAGAGAGTTCAAAAGATTAAGAAACTAAAATCCAGGTAGTCTCCTATCTTTTCTAATGTTCTTTCCATTATTTCATGTTGACATTGAAAATGTTGGGAAAAAGCAATCCAAAAATCTTGTCCTGTAAGTAAATAAGCTGTCTTTTTTGTCTCAGATAACTCAACAACGATATCCCAAATATCTCCGTTCTGTTCCCTTTGGGGAGGTGTTTGATTAATTGATCCAATTAAAACTAAACTAATTTGATTAAATTTTGATTGATTTTGGTTAAATTAAAATTGAGTTTGATTAAAATTGGGTCTGAATATCATCAGCAGATTCTGGGTGGCCTTTACCCACCCACACTACAACTAATGTGTACAAATACAGTTTTGGGAAACATATGCACTACAAATTGCAGCCTCACATCAAGGAAAGACACAAGAGTAATCATGGCCATTGCTTCCCTCTGCACATCTCCCAGACAGAAACCCAGTGCTTTCTCGTACTGTGAATGAACTCTGGCCACGGAGCCGTGCTAACTCAACATGAACTCGGAGTGGAAATAATTAACTAGAAGCTTTTTGGCTTTGCTTTGTAATAGCAAGCTGCTGAAATCAATTCCTTTATAGAGGAGTAAAGGTATTCCCCACCTTGGAAAATCATCCTATTAGAGGGAAATCTGCTTTTTGGAAATTAGTAGAATGGGAAAAAAAGAAAACTAGTTGAGTTAAACATTTGGTGAAACTTTGAAATAAAGAAGAGGGCTGAGCTCCCCAACTATTTTCTTCTGAAGATTGAGATTCATTCACTAAATGTCACCCATTCAGCAAATGTACCTGAAGAGAAAATGCTTTTCAGAATCTGGAAAAGATGATCTCTTAAAACGGGGCTCAAGATATTATTTGCTGTTTTTAATTGTAGGAGGGAAATTGAAATGATTTCTATTTTAGCAGTTCCGTTCATTACTTCAGAATGTCACATTTAGGTTTACCTAAATAATTAGAACATATCTCAGGAAGTTAATAAAGCCTTTCATTAATAAGTTATATTATACAACTTGAATTCTAATGTGCACTAATGAATTATATTGTGTAACTGCTCATCACATTCACTGTATCTGTAATTATGCTTTCTTTTCATAGTAATTTGAGTTGAAAGTGCCTTTATCCAGAAGCTAATTACCTTGACAACTGCCTTGGTAAAGAAATTAATACATCATATCATTATATACCAACTTTATATACTAAAACGTGTTTCTGAAATTTTACATTCATTAAGCCTTTCCCCACCAAAAACATAAACCGCAAAAGATGGGGAATGAGCTGACACTGATGTGACTTAGTATCAAGATGTTTCATTCCTTAGTCTCAGCACTTTACATCACAAACTTGGGGACAGGCTACGAGATTAGGGTAAGTGGTCTTTCTATTTACTGACAATACTCTGAAAAACTGTGGTTAGTCAGCTGGTGGCCCAGTAATCCTAGTTATTCAGACTTTCCCCCAACAATACCTGTACAGGAAGATGCAACAGATGTGCAGGAAGGTAACACAAGCACATTTATCATCGAAATCAATTGTCGGCGACTTGATCTAGAAGGAACTATAGCGTCCGTGTAATGAAAATATGACCCAGCCTTGACTGTCAGAGCCCTAAGACTTTCACTGTCGTGTCCTTAGCTAGGCATCCAATCACTCTTCTGGGGCCACGTGCTGAAGGGCATGGGAATGCCCTCCTTCCTGTATCTGCATTTTCTCTGCCTTTAACTTTATACCCTGCTCTGGGCGGGACTGCCACCTCCCCTGGGCTGCCCGGCTCTCTCAGTTCCTCAGGTTTATTGGGCACAGTCCATTCTTCAGCCTTACACCCCACTAGGCTAGTTCTCAAGTCTTTTCTTATTGTTATGAAATCATCTAAAGTTATACAAATTAAAGAACCAGCTTAGTAAGCAATCTTTCCTTGCTACAAGGTGAGCGCAGAGATACATGCTCTAGATTTAACAGCCTAATTTACTTGTCTTTCCTCCCTTCACTTATCTCATCTCTCTTCCCTTTCCCTAATTTTGAGAACAAAACCAACAAAAGGTTTTTTTGTGTTTTTTTCTATAGAATTCTCTATAAATTCTCAATGGACTTTTTTTTTTTTGGTAGTTGAAATAAAAGTACTGCAGATTTAGAGCAATACATAACATAACGTAGGTATTGATCTAAAAAGAACGCATCCACATTCACTCTTCAGATTCGGTCTCTGGGTCAGTGAGCTAAGGATGTAAAACCCGATGGGCGCGCATGCCCACGGCAACAGGTGTATGTGCAGCATGGCCCAGAGGGCCTCCTGGGCTCCCACGGCCCCTGATCTGGGGCAGGGAGGGGCAAGTACAGGCAGCAACATGGTCTGCACAGGGTGGGGCCTCGAGGGTCTGTGAACTTACTTGCTGCTGAGACTCTAGGCTGACATTGTTCTTCTAGAACTTACACTAACAACATATGTTCTTCCATGTAAGGAAATATTGATAAACACTGTGCTCTGCTGGTTCTTAAGACCATACCCTCACCTGGAAGTATCCCTGAGACCTTCAGTGCCTCCAGCTTCACCGTGGGCCGGAAGGCCCCCGTGTCCCACATTCCACCACCTCCCCCTGACTCTGATTTGAAGCCCTTCTATCCACAAGGTTCTTATGCCACCTTTGGTCCCAGGATCATGGCCAGAAATCACAAACTGATCAGTCAAAGCAGAGAGATCCAGCAGATAACAGTAAAAGGGGGAGGAAGGAAAGGAACTGATTTAGGAGACCTCAATTCTAAGCTGACTGTGAAAGAAGTGCTTTTCATTACGGGACACAAGAATATCACAGGGGAAAAATGAAAGTAGGAGTTGTCTGCAAGATGCTCCGTAACTCATCTCTCTCAGTCAGGGAAGGAGGTAGGGCCACTATGCTGGGTAGTTGGATTTACAAAGGAGGACAAAAGAATGTAGCTGCCCTTCATGGCCTTATAGAGAAGCAAGGGGAGTTTTTGTTTTTTTTAAAGAGGTAGACTACAAATTTATTTAAAAATATATATTCTTTTACCATAGAAGCTATGGAAGATGGAAAAACCTTCTCATTAGTTTTCCCAATTTTTAAGGGTGGGAACAGAAGGTCCATTCCCTCGGGTCTACCGTAAACCCACGCTGGGTGCACCCTGCAGCTGGCCAGTGCCTTACCTGGAGGGACGTTTGAGTGGTTCGGTTAATGCAGTTTTCACTCTCTTGCCCCAGCAGGTGTCTAGGAGTCGGTGTGTCCTGCGTCAGTGTCGGTTCGGTCGGTGCGTCGTCACATCTTGATAAGTCAGCAGTTTCTGTTACGTTTTCAGAATGAGTTTGAATCAGAACTGCACCACCAACCAAATCCTGAGCACTGTTTGAGAACAGAGCCGTTGAGTTTTCATTTTCTGGATTGAGAACATTAATATCTTCAGGATAAGAGTCACAAAAAAAGATGCTGTCACCACAGATGGGGCTTTGCATCAGCGGCCAGGCGTCGGAAAATTCGCCTCGGAGGGAGGGCGACAGGGACCCGAAGAACGCCGGCATCATCTCCCCCACGGAGCCTGCGGGCCTGAGCACATTTCAGAAATATCCTTGAACAGCGTACCGAGAAGCGAGGCACGACTACAAAGCGGCATTTCAACTCTAACGTTCTGTCTTCCAGATGAAATAGTCATTTACTGAGTCAGAAGTCTGGGGCTCCCGGTTGTTACCAGCTTGCCTCAATACAATAAGTTAAATTACCAAATTTACTTTTAAACTGAATTTTTATATCCATTTCTAATAATCATAGAGTTATATTTAATCCAATCAAAAACATTTACTATGTCATGACTAAGTTTCCTTGGTTGCTGTTTTAAAATTCTATGAGACCGGGAAGCGGCTGTGGCTCAATCAGTAGGGCTCCCGTTTACCATATGGGAGGCCCCGGGTTCGGTTCCCGGGGCCTCCTGGTGAAGGTAAGCCCGCCCACACGGCGTGGTTGGCTGACCCAGCGAGCACAAGCAGCAAGGGGGGGATAAATGAATAAATAAATAAAATCTTTAAAAAAAAAAAAAAAATTCTATGAGACCATGATGTGTTAAAAATTACTGATGACAGGGAAATGGATGTGGCTCAAGCAATTGAACACCTGCCTAACACATGGGAGGTCCCAGGTTTGGTTCCCGATGCCTCCTAAAGAAGATGAGCAAGACAGCAAGCTGATGTGACAGGCAGGTGCAGTGAGCTGACGCAACAAGATGAAGCAACAAGAGACACAAGGAAAACATAATGAGAGACACAACAAAGCAGGGAGATGCCTCCCTCCCACATCGGAGGTTCTGGGTTCAGTTTCTGGTGCCTCCTAAAAAGAAGACCAGCACACAACAAACAGACACAGCAAATGCAAACAATGACAGGGTGGAGGAAAAAAAAAAAAATCTTAAAAAAAAAAAAGTTGCTGATGATAGATCATGAGTAAAAGGAAAAATAATATTGCTGGAGAGTCAAGTGTAAAGAATCTTCTTTGGATATTAGCAACCCTGAGAGACCTACCTAATTCTTGCCAATGCCCCCAAGACCAGAATGTTATTAACAATTAAAAAAAAAAAAAAAAATCACAGAGTTTCACATGAAAATGGGTAAGCAAGTAGAAGTTCTGTCTGCACAAGGGAATCTGAAATGGTGTTGATGAAAAACCACTGTTACCTCTCCTGAAGCACGGCCTGAGGATGCAGAGCACAAGCAGGGGCTGCCCGGTCTGAGTGGCAGGCCTCCTCCCGGCACGAGGACGGACTCAGACGCACAGGCCCTGCGAAGGCCAGCACAGATTTTAAACACTAGCCTCTTCTTCAGGAACTGTGTTTAATAACAGTGCAACCTTCTTCTTGAAAAGCTAGCTACTGTCCTTTGGGTGGCTTTTTTGGAAGGGAGGAGCATGAGGTTTAATTTTTGGTACTAATTCAGCCCATGAAGGTGCATGGAAAATAAGGCTCTTGTGCGCTGCTAACTTTGGTAAAAAGGGCAACACTTCTCTGTTGAGTGGTCCAGGAGACTAGACTAAGGAGCAGGGAAACGTTCAAACCCTTTCATCGAGCACATACGTGTGCTCACATGCACATGGACTTCTTATTTTTTTTTACTGCTAGATGTTAGGAGGCTGTTGGCCGTGTTGTGGAGAAGGGTGATTCATTACAGGGAAGTGTAAGGGGAACTTCTACATTGTGGTGATGAATATTAATAAGTGCCCAAAATAGTTGGATTACATTTGCCCCAGTTAGAAACCCATTTCCAATTACTTTTCCACACTTTCATTTCTGCTAATAGCCCAAGAGGCAAGGATGGTTTGTGGAAAACTCTGTCATAGACTTCCCTCCTCCTCTTCTTGAAGAAATAAAAAAAAAAAAGATTTTAAAATAGATGCATTAATTTTCAGTTTAAATTCCACCAGAGAACAAAGGATACAAACTTCTATGCTATAAATGGTTAATATTATTTTTAATCAACGGACCCAAAACAATAGAGGCAAACTTGCCTAAAAAGCTACCGAAAAATTCTAGAATTTTCATGAGATGCTTATTTCCACTTTAATACTTAGAAGAGACTCAAAACTCCCAAACCATCGGTGGACAGAAGAGAATGTTTTAACAAGATTGGCTTTGACTGGAGAACCGAGCCCAGCACTCTAGCTGGGAGAATGTGGACAATTCTTTGTCTCTTAGATTTCTTAGTTCCTCCTGTTTCTCCAGCAGGCCTGTAACCCGACTGGACTTACCGCAGGCCTGAGCTGAGTCCCAGCGGCACTGACAACACGTCCTGGGACCATAATCGTTGAGCCGAGGCCTGTCAAAGCACGACAGTTCGGAACCATTGTACCGAATGTCCTGTGAGCGCAGAGACCCTGAAGGAGGGGAAGAGAATCCTGTCAGTGACGACAGTCTCTAATACCCAGGAGCACCCGCCAACATCACAGTGCAGCCCTGTACCATTCTAGCGCTTGCGTTTCAAAGAAAAGGATGACTGTCATCCAAATTTCTTATTTCTTTTTACACCAAGGCACAACTATGGAAATAATTTGTTAAGAGAGCTCCAGATGCAGGGTACTTATGTTGCCAAACTTAGAAAGATTTTTATTTTTATCTGGTGGCACTGGGATGTCCCAGCCAGTTTCCTATCCTTATAAAGTCCCTCCATCCCTCAGTCCCTTTCCCCCAGATCCTCTGTGAGACAAGAAGGCTGTGAGGCTGAACAATGTGCCTTGTTCCTTCAAGACTCATTGATCCTCATCTTAGTCAAGATTCTGGTCAAACACTTGAATGGCGGTGCTTATAATCTCCTATCACCAAAATACCAGGCAATAGAAAGAGCGTAAACTCACAGCTGGGTTTCTTCTCCATAAACTGCCTCTTGCAGTAGATGACACAGAGAATGAGCAGGGCCAGCAGGACGGTGGCCAAGGCACTGCAGATGACGGCGGCCAGAGCCGTGTCCCGCGGGCTGGAGGCTGTGGACGGCATCTTCACCAGGTTGACCTTGATGGTACCTGAGAACCACAGGGAGGAATCAGCGTGCTTGGAACAATCCAGCACATGCAAATGCTTAGACCAAAGGGGACGGTCACCTTTAACAATGGCCTTTCTGTGCTGTAAATAAAAACCAAGAAAAAGAGTGTTGGCTACTTTAAGATGGCTCACACACTGCCTCCTCTTAGAAGATGTGCCTAAGCTTCATCTGTGCCCTTTATCCCAAAATGTGGTGGATGTGCCTCTTCTTTATTCCCTCAACACTTGGGACACACGATCCTTAACATGCTGTCTTCTGGTCATTTCTTTTAGGTCCACCGGACCTGGACTTCTTTGAGAGCTGGGAATCTTCCTCTTTGTCTCCCCAGAACTTAGTACAGTACCTGGTACACAGTAGGCACTTAATATTTCCGATTTAATAGGAATCAGACTAAGATAAGCTTTTAAGAAATGCTATTTGGGGTAATTTCAGGAAAAACAAGGAGTTGGCTACTTCACCACCTGACAGTAGGCACCCGATTTCTCAGGCAGTAAGTGTTTTTTTTTTTTTTTTTTAATGCCTTGACTGTTAAATTACTGAAGACCATCTAAGTTTTGGAGAAAAGCCTTGTTATAATATGGAGAGGCAGGCATAATAACGTGAGAAGAAGAAAGTCTAGAAAAAGACATTGTTTCAGAGGGCGTTAAGAGCAGAGATTCCGGGAGCCGAATGCCTGAGTCAGCCACTAGCTGGGAGCCCATGAGCCAGTGACTTCATCTCTCGGCGCCTCCCTGAGGCCACCTGTCGCCGTGGAGATGATGACAGCACCTGCTCTCCTAGCAGCAGGAGGATTAACTGAGTTGTCAGGCTAGTGCTAACTAATCATTGGCTCTTGCAGAGGTGGTGACCCTGATCATCAGGGTACTGGGATGAACAAACTTACTTAAATCAGAAAGCTACATTCAATGGAGCCACACCATATCCTATTCAACTAACACCAAGCGAGTTTGAGAGAGAAATGACCATTTCGTAGAGAGGCGATTATGGCTTCTCTTCCACTCAGTGAGAAAATGGACCCCAGCGAGCTGAGGCGGGCCCTCCTTCTGCTTCGGTCACCCTCAGCAACTTGTCGCCACTTGCCGCGTGAGCCTTCCCCTCTGCCCAGGGTTATTCCAGACCAGCGCTGACTGACAGAAATAGAACGCAGGCCTCTTGTGTAAGTCTAAGTTGTTTAATAGCCACATTAAAGTAAGGAGAAAGAAGCGGGCAAAATTAATTTTAATATATTTTATGTAACCCAAAATATCTAAAATATTATTATTTCAACATGTCGTCAGTATAAACACTAATGAATGAGAAAGTTTACATTCTTTATGGCATACTACATTTTCAAAACATACTCACAGCACATGTGAGTTTGGACTAGCCAGGTTTCAAGTGCTTGATAGCCACCTGGGGCTATCGGCTACCAAACTGGACGTCACAACTCTCAAGATGAAAGCCTTGCATCTCTCTCTGTGCACCATGGCTTGCCATCTGGCGTCTTTCTCTTTGTCCCTGACTGCACCCTCACTCCCAAATAAGATTAGTTTCCAGGGCATGTGTGACACTTGAGGCTAGAACCAGAAGAGAAACTTTTGGGTTGATATGATCATATCAGGATAGCAGCACTGCACTGCCTATCATTTGGGAATGGGAGTTTTGGTATTCTAGGCTCACTGATTCTGGGCCACACTGATAAAAGTTCCTTACTGACACCGGGAAAGGCTCATGAGCTCTATGTCTTGGGCTTGAATCAACAGGAATCACAATCCAATCATACACTTTTAAGTGAAATTTATTTGTAAACATGTGTCATATATAGAAAATATATCTTATCACTTATTACTATGCAGAGAGATTATTGTAACAATCAGATAGCACCTAGTAAATGTTCATCTCTTCATACAGCAAGTTAAACAAATTTTGTCCCTGACCTGATGGAGATTAAAATCTCAAACGGTCTCCATCAGTGGACAAATTCACAATAGGATATATGAAGATAGGCACAGTTGTACAAACACGGACAAATAACTGAACAGGAATTTATATCCTATGCAAGTAAAACAGCAGGCTACCTTGTGGGGGGAAGTGGCTTGGGAACTGGAAACATTATCTATTTGGACCAAATGGTTACGTTGTAGAAAACCACTGGCCCTTTGATGCTTGTGAGAAAGTTTACTTCACAGTGAGAACCGTTTCTTTAGCTCAAACTTCCAGTCACCTAACCCAGTCCCAGGGCTACAGTACAGCTTCCATCAAAGTGAGGTGTGCTACAGGATTTGAACTGAAGAGCTCAAAGTTCCTAACTGTTCTAACTTTTAAGTTAGGAGGCCCCGTTGATAGAACATTGTAAATTCAGAAAAACCCTGGTAAGAATAGGGATTTCGGGTTCAAGTAGAATTGTGATTAGAGTCCTTTAATTTAAATTCTTGTTAAATTCTTTCTAAAATGTGTTAGTCTATTTGCATTAATATAAAAGGTAGTGTTTCCAACTTATAAATATCCTCCAGTAGGGCTTTTATTTTTAATTTGGGGTTTTGTGACTCAGGATTTATTTTCCCCAAGACAATCATATAAGACTTTTTAACACATATCTTTCCGAGATAGGGTATTAATGCTGTAATTTCAATGATATCTAATTGCCATAACAACCCCAATTTTAAATGAAAGTATATCCATTATTCTCCTCTAAACATTTCCCCGCACAAGAAAGATCCAGAAGCTTTCTCTCTCAGTTCTTTGACACCTAAGTAAGAAAAAATATCCGTTCACTCCGATACCACCCTCAGAGGGTCCTCACGGGGAGAACTCTGAAAAGCGCATTCAGAATTCTTGTTTACATGCACCTGGTTATGACAACATTTACAGGGAACATAATCTGTTTTAGAGTAAGTGGCTTCATCCTTCTTAGCTTTAACTTTCATATGTAGCAATACACACATAAATATGGAAGCTATGGGAGACTGCACTGAATAGCATTTGATTCTAGAACAGCCCCAGAAACTCATTTGCATAAATTCCTGATATAAGCCTGTTTTTTAATAATTATTTTAGGCTTGAGCAGATAAAGAGGACATGGTGGTCTTCTGATAAAAGCCTGTTTTTTAAATAAGTGTTTTAGACTTAAGCAGTAAAAGAGGACGTGGTGGTTCTGGCTATATGAAGTGACTTGTACTCTATTAAATTATGGTTAATTGAGCTGTTGCTTTGCTGAGAATTCCTCAAAAAGGACTTATCTACTACAAACGAAAAAGTATTGATCGTATGTGTGGCTGCTGCAATGATACTGAGATAAAGATTCTTTCTACCCATTTGCCGGGACTGAATTCCCCATCCATAGTTCACTGGGCATATTGAATGCCAGAGAGGAATTTTACTTATACCTTAGTTTGATTCTGACAATATTTCTGAAGAATTGGGAATAGGAATATTCACATTCTTTGGGAAGTTTTAACTTTTCCAGGATACAAAGGCATCTCTTACCCTAGCCAATTACGCTATTATATTCCACTATAATCTTGGCACTACTCTTTGGTAGTTGACTTCAGAGTGAGAACTGTTCCCCTAGCTTTAATTTTACAGTCCATTCCATAGCTTCAATGTATTTCCTTGGGAGTTCAACTCATTTGAACAATCACAAACTGAGTATCTGTTATTAATAAGACACCCTACATGTCATTAAATAAGTTGAATGAGGATCTCAATAAAAGAAGAATAGAAAATAGAGGTCACCGGCTAAGTTTTTTTGTTTTTTTTTTTTTTAATTAAAAAAAAATTTTTTTTAAAGATACTTAGATTACATAAATGTTACACAAAAAATATAGGGATCCCCATACGCCCCACCTCTCACACCTTCCACAACCTCCCACATAAACATCCTTCATTAGTGTGGCGTTTTTTTTTTAAATAAAGTCTGTTTTTATCCTCTTTGGAGTGCACAGACACACAGAAATCCAAACTGCATAGATGCTTTCCTCTCAGTCCATTCCCTCACCATCCCTCTCTCCCCTCCCCAGGGCTTTGGAATGTAGCTGGAAGGGCATCAGACAGACAGTGTATGCAGGAAAGCAACGCAGGTTTTCTCCAGTGCCTAACAAGGTGCACACTTGCCTCTGCAGACGGCGGTGTGCTTTCGTACAGATGAGCATGGCTAACACACCAGCATAGAGAGGTAAAGCTGCTCCAGGGCACACAGCAGAAAGGAGATGGCTTGGGGATCTGGACAGGCCCTCTGGTCCTTTCCAGCAGACCACACAGCTCTATGGGTCATGTAGCTTCTGAGAGACTAGAACATTCTGCCAGTCGTGAGCTACATGTAAGGCCACGCTCACTCCTGGAGGGAGGAATAAGCCAGGCCTGAGAGAGATGCGGGACTTTCCTAACAGCAAGCTGTCCTGCGTCGGTGGCCGTGCTCGCAGCATGAGAGAAATACTGAGTGGGCCTCCTGCCGCCCGCATCCTCGTGTCTAGCTAACGACACATGAGTAGGAATGTCGAGCCATGGCGGCAGCACTGAGTGGGGAGGAGAGGAAATTCTCTGGAGGTGGCAGAATCTGGGAAGAGCTAGATCAGAGAGGGAGATGCACAAGACACAGGCAGAAGGCTGCTGGAGCTGGCCCTCATAGCACTCTGCTCTGCCTGGGTTTTCAGCCACATCCTGTGGATAACTCTAGCTCAGCTTTCTATTTATTTTTAGATCTGCTAATTTGTTTAGCCACTCCAACTTCCTAATGCGCTGTTTGAAAACTGGCTAAACCAAAGATACTTCTTACCAGAGCACACTCCTAATAAAGGGCTCAGGGAGATGTGGTTTGGGAGGAAGGGAGCTTGCCTTCAAACTAGGACTCTTGCCCCTTCTCCCTCCTGGCCAGAACAAGGCTTTTCACCTCTGTGATTCTGTTTCCTCATGGGTTAATTGGGAAGACCACGTAGTGTCTCATTCAGACACCAAGATCTACGGTGAGGCAGAGGCGCCACTGAAAATTTCTCCTAGGGCAGATGAACTCACACAGAACCAGCTTCCATGAACGCAGCTCAGGCCTACTGCTAAGGATGTCCTGGGATCTCTCCATAACCTGGTTTGTTTCTCCCTACAGAAATGAACATCACCTTTACGTTAAAGATTTAGATGAAATAGGATGTTGTATTTCACTGCTCTCAAACTGGTATTTCCAGCCTGAACTGCTTTCCTGATACTTATATATCCACCTGCCTACTATGTGCTCTTGGATGTTGAACAGGCTTTTTAAACTTGTCCAGAAAACGAGCTCCCCATGACAACCCCATCCTTTCCTCTCCCTACCCACACACAAAAAAACCTTGTCCCTTTCATGGATCTTGTCCAGATGGAAAAGCTGAAGTCCTGCCATTGCCTCTGCCTGCCACACAATTCCCAGATTGCTGCATTGACTGCCATAGGTTTTTTCTCAAATGTCCCCAACTCAGTAAAGCTTCTCCACCAAACGATTTAAGATTGTAGCCTCCCCCTAATGCTTCCTACCCCCTTCCCTGCCTTCTTTTCCTCCATTGCACTGATTGGCGTCTGACATTTTAGAGATTTTATGTTTTTGGTTGTCATTCTCCACTAGGGTGGGAGTGATAGAACCCATCCTCCCTTCCCCAACACACTCATCTGCCACATTTTCCAGCTTCCTTTGCAGCTAGGTGTGGCAAAACGACCAAGTTAGCGTCAACAGGGGTGAGCAGGAGTGATGGGTGCAGCTTCTGAGTCATCTCCAATTACCTCAGACTTCCCTTTTACCTGAGCTGGAAGCAGGGCATAGCAGCAGCCCAGCTGGGGATCCTAGAGATGAGGGAGACAGCAAAGGCTGGCAACAAGTGGGAACTAGGTCTCTGAATGGCATCCAGAAGCAGAGCTGCCCCACCCAGGCCGGACTGGCTGGACTGTTACATAAGGGAAAGATGGAAAGACTTCTATCTTATTTAGGCCACATTTGGGGTCTCTTTGTTATAGCAGCTTAGCCTTTACCCTAACCCATTGTATCCTGCAATAAATATATGTTCTACGAGGGTAGGGACCTTTGTCAGTTTTGTTCACTGATGCATGTATAATGTCAATCATGGTTCCTTGCACACAGAGGGTACCCAGTAAGTATTTGTTAAATGATGCAATGAATATTTATGAATGAAAATGGAAAGCCCTAAGTATTCTGAAAAGTTTATTTAATAGGGAATTCTCCAATCAATAAGCTGAACATCTAATAACTATAGTAGAGAAGAACAAGTCATGAATGAATAAATTATGCTTGTCTGGCTTCCATTTTCAAGACTTTACTAATGCCTTGTGTTTTGATCAGAGGTATAAGCACATAAAAATAATACATCTGATTTCCTGCTGTATGACATTTCATCTTGGAAATCCCAACATAATAAGAAATGTGGGCATTTTTACTTGTGGATGGCCATGTTTTTCATATGCAATTCACTTAAAAATTAGTCCTGGAATATAAATATGCAAGGTAGACATTTTCTAATAGTTTCCACTAAAGTTTTTTATCTATGACCTTTTTATTTATTTCAAGGAAGCTACAATTCAAGCCATTGCTTTCTGTTGTCTTCCGACAGTAATAACGATGACATCAACAAAACAAACCATATCTGATAAAAGTTTAACAAAATTAAAACAAACCTGATGAATCTATTCCTATCCATGTTCTTTAATTTAAAAAAATATTAACAAAGAACTCTTTGCAAGGTTATAGTTCTGGAGTATAAGCTTTATCTTGTTAATCAAAACTGGTTAAGCAAAAATATCTATGGCCCTCCTCAACATATGAATCCCAGATGTACCACAAAGGAGTCTGCCAATAAACAAAACAGTTAGATCTTTTTATCCACTGTACATCAAGCACTTTGACATGGATAAATCTAAATCCATGTCCGCGTAGAGAGTAGATGAAGAAAAGGAGCTAGGACAGAACTCAGGTACACTCTTGAATTAGGAAATCAGATAGAAGAAGAGGAGCCAGCCTCTGAGATAGGAAAGCTGGCAGGGAGATCTTCAAGGATGCCTGGAAAAGAATGCAGAGAAGAAGGAAGCTGAAGCTGAGTGGAATTCCTCTGATTTTTAAAAGTAACTAGGATTCTTCAGGATATTTTATTTTGGGAATTAGTTACAGAAAGCAAATCTCAACATTCTGGAAGATTAATTTGTGATTTAAAAAATCACATATAGTGACCTGCCCATTGTAGCTGCTCACAAATATTTATTTTTGAATTAAAGATTAAAATTAAAATGTGATTTGGAATTGTGGCGCCACAAGTAGAGTGACAGGAGCAACGCCCAGTGGAGGTTTATAATAAATACTAAACACGATCTGTTATTTAAGCAATATTATTTAAATTAAGAAAATATCTTTTTTCACGTGAATGAAAATGGAAGGATGATACTAGTATTTGCACCTTTTTCCTAAGGGGTCATTCTGACCTTACTTTTGAAGCTTCCCCCAAGTAAATATGTATTTTCTTTGACCTGATATCTCTGTGTACCAGCACCTGCGATGGCAAACGTTGGAGACTATTTTCCAGTGCCTGAAGCCAGGACAGCCATGTGTGCATGGAGCATGTCGTCATGGCAGACCAGTTTCAAATGTGCTCCGAGAGCCGAGTTTCCAAGTTAGTGCCCGGTGCTGTTTTTATTGATTTTCTTTTTTGAACTGCATGCACATCAGGGGGAAAAAAAGCACAACTATGCACGCACTTTTCCGTTGTTGAGAAACATTGTAACGTTTGTTTATAAATAAAGAACTCCTGAGCTCGATTCCTCCTAAGTTCCCTCCTTAGGCACTGCCCTGATTACCTTGCATGTCCTTTAATGACTTAGTAAAGGAAGGAAGGCAGACCCCCATGGTTGTCCCCAGTTTCCTTGGTTTTAATACTGATACAGATGCCTCACAAGTATGCTTTTATGCTGAGCAGGACCCAATCCAAAGGAAACCTTATGTCTATTTCCCACTTGGATTATCTTTGTCAAGTTGTATCTAAGGGCTGGGCACTAAATGCAAATAAAGTGAAATGTAAAAGCTGGTGCAATATCCCTGGAAGGAAAGAAATCTACAGGGAAGCAATGGCACTGCCAGGAGCCCCAGTCTTGTACCATGGGATGGAGGCCGTTTAGGGCCACACAGCAGGACATGGCTGGCGTCCTTCATGAAGACCCCGCGTTCTCTGTCCATCCAGCAATTCTGATATTATCAGCTTCTGTTTTTCTCTGGGCTGCTTGCCCTCACTGAGGAAAATGTGAAATATCCTTCTTGAAATACTCAAGGAAGGAGAAAAGTTGGGGGGAGAGGGGCGGTTATATTTATATCCAGTCCATATTGTGAAGCGCTTAGGAGTGGCCTTCATATTTATATTTATTCTCCTATTCTTATATGAGGAGTCACTTAAAATATATTCCCTCTCAATTATTAGTAAACATTACTCTCTATTACAAAAGACATTTAAAAAGATAAGTATGGCCAATGTTCTAAAATGGTTCCCATTATCACATTATCTTTTGAATTATAGAACAAAAAGTCCAAATCTTGCAATTAACATACTAGTTATATGAATCAAAGCCCTTTATTGCATTCTGGAAAACTCCCATCAAAATATTTTGCTGACTTGCATATAACACAAGAGCTATGCTTGGAGAAAAGCAGAAACTTCTTGGAATGACAGTTTCTTACTCTTTCAGTTCTTATCTGCTGCTTTACTCTGCTCTTGGAAAATCTTAACTAAAGCCGGTGGCTTAAAATCATCTCTCTGAGAGAGAAATAGGTAATTGATTAATAATCATTTGGTACTGATAGAACACTATTACAAAGCAAAAGGTTAAAGAGAAGGATGTAGTGTAGATATTTTAATTTTGTGGAAAAAATAGTTGTTTTTAATTAGATCTACTGATGAAGTAGACAACAGCAGCCATAAGTGTCCAGATGCAAAATATACATAATAACACACTGAATTAGCAGATACTTATGTGGTAAACATTTCATATATGTAAAGCATATTAAAGTTGTGTTTGCACAGACCTGGTTTTACTAAGTGAGAAGCAAAATATCAAAAGCACATACTCCAAAAAACTGATGTTACTTTTTCTAGGTGCTCTTGTGTGGGGAAATATGCTTAAATTGGAATCATTGCTTGTTGATTCATTTAAGCACTTTGTTTCCGAAGGACCATAGATTATAATTTTAAAAGGATTACGGTAGAAGTTTCCCTCCACGGGCTCCATGAATATCCCTGGACCATCATTCCCTTTTCCTACTCTCTCTTCCTGGCTTCAAAACGGTGCCCACTGTAACAGTTAAGAGCTTTGTAGTTGGGGTCGGATGTGGCTCAACTGGTTGGGCGTCCGTCTCCCATATGGAGGGACCCGGGTTCGATCCCCGGGACCTCCCGGTAAAAAAAAAAGAGCTTTGTAGTCAACAGCCTGGGTCCAAATGCTCACTGTGCAAACGACATCACAGGCAAACAACAGTCTCTAGCCTCAGCTTATCAGCGGGCCCTGGAAATAACAGTACCCACAGGATTTCTGTGAGAACTGAATGAAGTAATACATGAAAAGGGTTTAGCAGGGTACCTGGCACATCGAGAAACCCCCATAAATGCGAGCCATTCTCTCCCTCTCTATTGTTAGGAATCACCCATGGAATCTCTTAACGCAATAGAAATCTCCTACAGAGTAGGCAGGCCATTGAATAAATTGGTGGGATGAGTTACTTGCAACTGATTGTGCACACACGTGCCTTCACAACGCATGCCTAAAGCACTGGAAAGAGAAGAAGGAAAATGACAGAACGAGCCAAGCTATTCTCTCCAGAAGTATAGATTCGTTTCTTCTAAAAGACATAGTCACAGCAACTTCCCTCTAACTAGCTCCAAGGGCTTTACCAAAAATGATCTAACTGGGAACCTTAAGCATGTTACATAGCAATAAGCAACAATCAGCAAAACAATGAAACCTCAAGGAATCTGGCTAATGAAATGCTAAAGCCATTAGTAAGAAACTCCTTTAAAGAAAATCTTTGAAGGCAAATAAGAAAAAGATGTCATTATCGATCCATTACAGATAGCTCTTAGGAGACACAGCAGAGGCACACCTTACCATTTCCTTAAAGAAATCGCTGTGGTTAAGAGCTATGCAAGACAAGGTGTAAGCAAAAAGCTCTTAATTTTTCCTTAAATGAATTTTTTAGAGAATTCAGCAGAGATGCAAGCTGATGGTAACAGAATTGAGTATTATTTTTGTATAAGATATCCAGAGCCTTTTCAAAGGCTTTTCTCCCTTCAGCTTATTTTGAAATAACTTCGAACATGCAGGACAGCTGCAAAAATAACACAAGACCCATACAACATATGACAACACAGGCCTCCCCCAGATTACTCAGATTCATCACTTGAACATTTAAACGCATTTGCTGTATCATTCTGTCTATTTACCCACTTTCTAAACACTTGAGAGTAGGTTGTATACATCACACTTCCTAAAACATAAAACTTCCACGTGCCTTTCCTAAGAACAAGGATATTCACTTACACAACCACCTTAAGTGCAGTTAGCAAGTTCAAGAACTTTAACACTAACAAAAGCCTTCAGTTCATTATGTTCTTTTGAGCCTTTTCTCCTCCATTATTAAGATCCCTTCCAGGATCACGTGTTGCATTTAATTGTTCTGTCTCTTTAGTTACTCTTTTTCACATTTGTGGTAAGGCTATTTGGATAGAATGGACTGAAACGACAGGATTCTTTCATCATTACCAGCTTGAGCACTAAGACAATGATTTGGCCTTATTAATTACATAGTGACAAATAAACAAAAACATAAGCAAACACTAAGCTAAGTGACAGGACATGTTTAAATTGCATGCAAAAAGGGGCATTGAAAGATAAGAGATTGATAGAAATTACGGTCTGAAAGGAAGATGCAAAGAAGGAACCTTTATTTTCTCATCTGTGTTTTTTTCTGGTTCTACTGTCTGCATTTAAATGGTCTCCCTTAGAGCAAAACTAGGGCAGAAAAAGAAGCCAGTTACCCGGACATAGGATTCTTCCCTTTGTGGACAAGTCAATCTAACTCACTAATCTAGAAATGGCCAGGGCTGTACCTCTGTCCATTGGAGACCACCCTTTCCCATGGCACGCCTCCCCCGCTGAAGAAACGGCCTCCACAGCATGTCCTAACACAGTCTCTGGACAGCCCAGCCCTCTTCTTCTTTGAGAGAGCCCTGTCCACTGCGCCATCTGCCACCAGCCAGGTGTCTTCAAGTGGTGTCAATGCGCTCTGTTGCTTTTTCTTTCAAAGATCTTATTTCTTTCTCCCCACCCACTCGTCATTTGCACTTGCTGTGTCCGTTCATCTTCCTTGTTTCTTTAGGAGGCACCAGGAGCCTAATCCAGGATCTCCAATGTGGGTGGGAGGCACCCAATCGCCTGCGCCACCTCCACCCCCTGCCTTGTTGTGTCTCTCATTGTGTTTTTTCTCCCTATTTCTCTTGTTGCGTCATTCTGTTGCGCTAGCTCGCCGCGCCTGCCTGTCCCGTCAGCTTTCTGTCTTCTTTAGGAGGCACTGGGAACCAAACCATGGACCTCCCATGTGGTAGGCAGGAGCTCAGTCACCTGAGCCACATCCGCTTCCCTCAATGCGGTCTTAAGACTATAAGGTAACATGAAAGCACAGCTTAAGTACAAAGCACTGTCACCATGCCAATGTAGCTTTGTTTTGGTCTTGGCCAAAAAACCACAGAATCATCATTCATTCTGACTGTAATAAGAACTTTGTGCTTCGATCACTAAAAAAAATAAAGGATGATTTTAGCATATCCTTTCAAATCCAGCAGGTATACTGCTTTGTAAATAGTCTTGCCACATACTTCTTGAATTTCTCTCCTCCTCTTTCTTCTGTACCTTCCTGCCATGGTTCTCACTCATCCTCTCCCACTCCGTCAGGCCCAGGTGCTGCACTGTGGCCAAAGCTGTGCAGAAGCCTGCTTTGTCGGGACCATGTGGGGCCATCTTAACAGTTTGTTCCCCAATGCTGTGAGGGAGATCCCGGGACCAGGGGGGCCAATCCACTGGGGGTGTGGATGTGGCTGGGCCCAGGAGAGGCTCCAGGGGCCATGGGAAGGGAAAGGCTCTGAGGCTAACGCTACCCCACCACATCTGCTGTCACCCAAGGGCATGTAACTACACATGAATCCTTGCTGAATCTATTATCAACAGTCAATGGTGAAGATTTTTATTTAATTCTCTAAATTTGGCTTTGGATTTATTAATATAAGAATGTGACTGTTTCTAAGCAGAAAATGAAAATTAACTGATATTTATAAAGAGCTGGAATGAACAGCTGTTATTTGATCACCATGACGAAAAATTATAGCTGGACAAGATATAGAGGTGACTGCTCTTAAGACAGGTTAATCACCAAGCCTACTCTCAGAAATGTTGATGTGATGCCATAATAAAACTAAAGGAAAACAGGCTTTGATGGTCTTCAGCAGCCCAGGGACGGGACTGGGGCAAGTGTGATGGGCGGCTGAGGGGCAAAAGAGTCGTATTGTTAGCAGAGGAGCTTCAGTGACGGGTGACGGAAATGCACCCACGAAGTCCTGGGAGAGGACGGCAGGGCAGGACTGGGGCACTCTCTCCGCGGGGCAGAAAGAGAGTGACCTGAAGGCTGAAGTTTAGTCGGGAGCCAGTGAGTTTCCAGAAAGGAGGAAATCCAAGGCAGGGGCCAAGTTAACTGCGACACTCCAGGTTGCTGAGACTTGGGGCGGGAGACTGGCGTCTCCCAGGAAGCTGAGGGCTACTGCCAAGTCCCTGGAAAACACGGGGCACAAACTGGGACAGCCCCGTGAAGGGGAAAAGCACGGCAAGGCCAGGTTTTCCCCACTTTCCAAAGAGGCATGCTTATTTCATTTGAGGCCAGGAATCACAGCCTGGATGCAGAGAGAAAGACAAATGATTCTTCAAGACCCAACATTTGCTCTGTCTTTTTCTTCTTTTCCAAAGCACATGCCAGTGCATTCGCACTCCCAGCCATCTCCTGCTGCTGCGAGCGTTCTTGGCGCCTCAAACTCAGTTTCGGCTGTTTTTCTATCTTGCCTCCAGGTCACGGGGCCTAAAGAACTGGCTAAACAGAGGTGCCTGCCCTCTGCTTCTCACAGGGTTCTGCAGGTGGAATACCATCATGCATGTCTTTGAGGGAAAGAAGGAAAAGAAGGGAAGGCAGAGAGCACAATGCCCACAGGAGAGCGGGCTTAGGCAGGGAGCTGGACCTGCCCGGGGGCTGGCTGACAACGTGCTGTTCAAAGAAACCCCGTGATGCCGAGAGGGATCCTGGCTTTAGTTGTCTAACCTTGGCCCTTGGTGGGTAATAAGAATAATAGTTTAGTTTCTGTACTTTAACTACCATAAATACCATAATTAACACATAAAAAAACCACAAGCCAAGAAATGGCAGCAGATTGTCTACAGTATTTCTCTGCAAATATGGCGAAGTTAAAAGGGTTTTCCCTCCTTTCGATGATGTTTTTCTCTTTTTCATCTTTCTACTGCCTGGTAAGGTCTGGCTGTGTTTATTTGCCTGGTGGGACAATGGCGCTTTTAAACGTCTACGCCAAGAAACAGAAAAGACACCATAAAAGAAACACGTTATTATGGCCTTGAACATCTGTGTCGAGGCCTCGGCAAGCTCAAAAATAGTTTTGTTTCGATTGGGATGCACAGACAGGGCTGCCATCTGGGAAAGGGAACAAAGATAGGAAACTTGGGCCACTGCCCTTCCAGTCCCTGGACAGGCCTTTCCTTAACCCTTTGGATGCCAATCTCCGTTTCTGCTCCTGGACTTCATGCCTCTAGGAAAGCATGACCCTGCTCATTTTTACTCGCTCTTTGGAGAGGCTTTCACCTTAGAACTCTGCACCCTGAAATCCTCAGGTTCCCTGTCATTAGTAAAGTGGGATAATCCGTATTCACCTCACTGTATATTTAAAGGAGTAATCTTCTGTGCAATTATTCTAAGATGACGAAAGACAAATTATTTCTGCTCATTAACTTCCAAGTAAGAAAACAATGTAAATATGGCATGCATAGTTTAATATGGCTGATTGGGTCCTGATGGAAAAGGAAATCTGGATTTAGATTGTGTTTCCTGCTATCTCCTATTTTATTTATTTATTGTAATTTTTCCAGTTGACAGGACACATGGAGAGAGACACTGGGTTAAGTCGGGAAGACGACGTTTATCGTGAGGCTTGGAACACAAAGCAAATTCAGGAATTCGATCCATGCTTTCAGACTGCTTTAAAAATCCTCAGGATCTTCTTTTAGGGCTCGAAGAAATAGGGACAATTAAATAACTTGTTAAATAACTTGTCTGAAAGTCACACTGCCCTTGGGTGGACTAAGACTTAAGTCAACCCTTCTTCACAGTTAACATTAAATGAGCTAACCCACGAAAAACCTCAAATGTTTCCTGTTAGCCTTGGGATGGTTAAATGAGGCAGTTTTGTGAAAGTAACCTTTAGATAGTAATTTGTATTAAATATTAGAGAGACATTTCCCTGTTATTCTTTTTTGGTTTTTCCATCTGACATCCCAGGGCCTAAAATAATAGAAAACATTGATGATGATGTTAAAATCAGTGAAGTTCATCTCTTCCAAATTTGTGTTTGTCTCAGTTTTAAAAAAATAACTAAAAGCTATTCTTCCGTAATTTTTATTGCCAGCACAGGGAGCAAACAAAATATAAATCCATACAACAACTCTTGAGAAAGAGGCAGTAAGCCTGTTCCTCAAAGTGCATAACGTTTATTTTATATCTGCTAAAAACACTGTGCTTAACTAGTTTTCCTGCCTCTTTCTTTACCCCCCTGACGTCTGTTCCCAACAGCAACTAGAAGGATCTTTTTAAAACTAAGTCAGATCACAACATTCCTGTATTAAAATCTTCTCATCCCATTCAGACTAAAAAGCAGAGTCCCTCCGCTGGCGGCAGATACCTGGCACACGTGCTCCGCGCCAGCAGGCGGCGCTGCTCTCTGCTGGAGCCTCTGCAGGAACTTCCTGCCCGGGGCTGGCCCCGCCCCCTTCAGGTCCCTGCCCAAGGCGCACCTTATTCAGGTGGCCTTCCCAGACCACCTTATTTTGAATAATACTCCTCTCACCCCTCTCAGGCGGTAGAATGCGACTCCTTCAAAGTGCTCAGAACAGAGTACGCAGTGGGTATATTTGTCAACAAATGAGAATATCAACTAATAGGAAGAAAATTTACAACCTGGAGAGATGTTTTTACAAAGCACTTTGCTGATATCTAGACTAGCACTAGGCACCCAAAAAGTCCTCCCCGATGTGCTTCCTGGGTTCAACAGCCTAACATCAAGAACTATTAAAAGTAAATCTTCTCATTTTAAAGGAAAGCACACACCCACCTATGACGAACTCTTCATAAATTATTGATTTTCAGTGACAAGATTTTGTAGGAACTCATTTAAAGACAAATTTACATGCCATAACTCTTTGGTCTCTTGGTAGAAAATGACACATGGACAGGAAACACTGATATATACATAATTTTTTTTCAATGCAAGAGAACAGAAAGATGTCTGAATCATATCTTCGAAACAGTTCATAAAGAGAACCCTTGTGAGTCTACTCCAAGGTGGTCAACGCTTTAAAAAATTACTTCCTCCCTTTAATTACAATTAAATTAGTATCAAGAAAGAGATGTTTCTTGAAAATTTAATTAAGGAAATGGTTACATGATTCATAATGTAGATTAAAACTCTCATGAATATGTAACATAGTTTCTCTGAAATGGCCAAAAGAGTAAATGGAGCAGTTAAACTAATGTTTTATGTTTTAAAACTCTAAGTAAGATATTATCTTAAAAATTAATTCTTATTTGAAATTTGACTTCAAGCTTCCTTTTTTTTTTTTTTACTTTCTAACAGCTTTTCAAACTTAAGAATTATTTTACAAAAAAAAAGAGAAAAAAGTTATTTTACACCATTTTTAAAATAGAGTGATCCAATTATATTTCATTTCCAGTTTTTATTTTATTTTTTTTTCTATTTTTCAATTATTTGTAAACTCTCTTTCCTAGTCCTTCTGAATTCCCCTTTGAACTCGGCACATCTCTGCTGTCAGGTGGACCTGGGTTCAAATTCGGTCTCCTATTCCACGTGACTCAGTCAAGTCTCAGCTGTGATGCGAGGGCATCAATGCCATCCACACCACAGAAAATCACTGCAAAGTATGACTGAGAAATGCAGATGCAGTGTCTGGTACATTCCAGAATTCTAAAAATATTTGCTATTCTCAACTCTTCTGGTACTTCTCTTTTCCCCTTTCAAAATGATGTTTCGCCAATTCAACCCCCTTCCTTAGGCAGCTGACCAAGGAAGTGGCCAGACACTCACCCATGTTTAAAAGTAAAGGAATATTCTGATCGAAGGACTAAGATCACATTTCTATTTCCCTTTAGGATGTGAGCCTGCAAAGTTCAAAGAGCTCATCTCCCGGCCCAGTCGGAGGTCTTGTAACTACCTCCTGATCACTGCTCGGCCAGATAAAAGAGTGATCACTAAGCCTAAAATGTGACTGTTTCCACTACGGGTTTGGCGTAAACAGTTAGACTGAGTTTCTCCATCAGCTCACGTTTATTTATTTTAAGCATTTAAAGGGCACACACTCACATCACTCATCTATTTGTAAAAGTGCACAACTTCATGAAGCAGGCTTGCTGGTTTTCACATTTTAAATATAAACTATACTTAATCTAAAATTCACTGACTTTAGTGATGACTTTTAACAACTAACCTGTTTCTTCGGGAGTAAATATTTAAGCCAGCTCATTGGCTTTAAACGTCTAAAAGAGATTGGAGATAAAAGCCAGAGAAGTTTGATTTATAGCAAATGGGGTAATGATCAACTGCTACTGGTTTTTGGAGGTCCTGATCAAAGGCTCATGGTCTCCCTCTGAGCCTCCTGGACAGTCATGCAAACAAGATTTCTCCAAAACATCTCAGATCCAAAGGATGCTGTCAACTTATTACTGAGTTGAAGCATGTAAGCATTTCCTTTTTTTTTTTTTTTTTTTTTAACTTGTAGCAGACAAACTTAATGGCTTGAAAATACTTATGCAATTTCACACTGGAAGAGAAAAATGAACATACATAGATAGAGCACATAAGTTTAAGAAACTTTTCTCTTTTAAGAATTTTCTGATTTCTATGGCTTTAATAAGCTATAAACTAGGGCCAAGGAAAGATATTTGGAGGTCAATGTTTGAAAGAGCTAAATAATCATAGTAGTTATGTTTATGGTACAATTTTTCTTTAAAAAGGCCAAGAAATTTTAGCTGTCCAGCTATTTTTTTTTCAGCAGCCTCAGAAAATAAGTTTGATATGACAAATTTTCAACATATTTTCAGATCACAGTTGTTTACCCAGACAAGCAAATAAGCTAAAAAAAAAAAAAAAAAAAGATTAATCATTTGGATGAAAATCATTCTAAAATTACACAGTTTTCTGCTATCTTAAAAAGACTCCAACAAATGGAATTTGATCAGCCCCCCACCCCTTTTTGGAGTCCCGAATAATAGTGAGAACTGTAATTATGGTAACTGAGTGGTATTAGAGTGCAAACCTCAGGGTCAGTCATTAGGAGGTACAGGTCTGTTTGCTCTACACTAAATGACACAAAATTGCAGTGTGTTTTGATTCCTGCGGCTGCCTCTTGCGGTTTATCTGCCTCTTTCCAACTGGCCTGCAGGCTGCCCTTTCACTTCTTGCTGCACCAATCTATCTGATTCCCTGCTTCTGACCTTCCCCGTGGCTAATTTGGCTCGTCCTAGCCAGGTTTACAGCAGAAATAAATAGTCTCCAAAGGGAGGCCTTACAAGGCTCTCCTCTCAGGAAGGAGCTTCAGTGCAGAGGGACCTGGTCGAGTTTTCCATTTTCAGCCGCATTTATTAGGTTTCCACATAACCAACCTTGGACCGCCACTATTTTAGCATATTTTTCAATAAAACAATTAAATGATGTAACATTGGCAAAAACAAAGGGAGATACCAAAGAAGAGTTGGGGGAATGACAGACAATGGAAGGAAGAGAAGAAGGAGCAACACAACCTTAAACCAGCAAATACATCAGTAAGTAGTAGAGGGAGTCTCTGCATCAGAGGGCTTTGCCATCTCTCTCCTGCAAGCCATGGGCTGTTTTGTCCGTGCTGAGCTGCCTTCCTAATCCCTAGCCTGAAATTTCTAGAAAGAGCTGCATTTTTCAGACCCCTCCCTAAGAAGCTCCCTTCTCTACTGCATTAGAGATTTGCTTAAAATGTTCAGGGGCACTCTTCTCTTCCTCAAATGATCCCCAAAGCAAGGTCCATAAACAGAATCCAAGCTAGCAACCCCCTGGCCGAGCTATCTTGGCCTGAGGACCACAGAGTACTTGGAAACCCTCAGCAAACAGACCGCTTACTTAGTCCATGGAGCCTCTGTGGGCCATCCCGCAGAGGATGCAGGAAGTACTCTGGAAACCCAGGCCAGTACATATTAGCACTCTCATCAAGGAGAACTCTGCGGCAGAAACAGAAAAGAAAACGAACAAACAAAACCACACACACCACAAAAATCTCAAAATGTTGCCACAGCCATATGTAAAGGACTTTTGGATGAGCAGTATGTCTTTTGCACCCCATTATATAGTCTTTACTCTTATCAATTTCAGTAAGTGTCAGTCCTGCAGGATGGAGTACTAGCTGCTGGCGAATGCCAGGAAATGGCTCCTCAACCTCAGGGGTTCAGGGGGGCGGATATCTTCAGATAAAGGCTAAAGTCCACTTGTAATTCCCCAGTAATGTGCTGCCTGACACGCCCCCCTCCTGCTCCCCCTCTGCTCCTCCTTCCTCCTCCTTTAAATGAAACCTGAAATCCCATCTTGGTAATGATTTCCAAACACCCCCAATTTATTTCCTCTTAAATTTGTTGTTTTTGCTTCCTTTAAAAGAAGTGTTTACCAGGTACTCTTACTTTTCAATAATTTAGCACTGCAGGTCAAGAGACAAAGGTATTAGCGCCCCTGGACACACAGAACCGCCTCTCAGGAATCAGTTATTAGTGCACAGATGTGTGGACAGCAGACTTATGTGCAAGGGCAGAAGCCTAGAGGCAACCTTAAAAGGCCATGGGGGGAGTGGATGTACTGCCTGCTTCCCACATGGGAGGTCCCAGATTCGGTCCCTGGGGCCTCCTAAAAACAAAAATAAACAACAAACGAACAAAAAAAAAAACCAGCTCAGGGGAGCAGATGTGGCTCGGTGGTTGAGCGCTGGCTTCCCACATACAAGGTCCCCGGACCTGTACCTCGAAAAAAAAAAAAAAAAAAAAAAAATACTGATTTGATACTTTACTCAATAATGTCATTAAAACAATGCTTATGAATAATACATAAAAATATTTATATCTTAGTGGAAAATGATACAAATAATATATACAACATAATTATATCTATTTTAAAAATCAGTGCTATAGATAGAAAAAAGAATGGAAAGAAAAATGCCAACATGCTGTGGTTTGTTTAGGTGCTTTTTGCTACTGAGTATTAAAAATTATCTGTGACGAGTAAATACTTTTTAAAGTTTTAAATATTTATTTTCAAATTACCTTTTGCTTTATTTAGAAGAGATTTTGAATTTCTTCCGGAAATAAACTTTTTTTTTTCTATTTTGAGGTTCTTTATGGAAAAGAAGGCATATCTTCCTCCTCCCTCTTAAAAAGAGGAAATAGTAGTTTTTAAAAATGATGTGATTTACTTTATTGGTATAAAGAACTTTTAATTGTTTTCTAATAGTATTAAGCCAAGTAAAATTCCTAAATTGCTGCAGGTCAATATAGCTCATAGCTTTTCTTTCTCCAACACAAAGCAGTTTATTTGATGGCTTATCTCTTTAGCATCACGTGGCTTGTTTTACAAAGCCCCCCGAGAAGAAAGCAAACTAGGTTAAACATCCTAAAGAATGCTTTATTCTGGTGCAAACCACTTTGAATTTTTCCAAAACCAACTTCTATCAGCCATGGTTTGTTCCAAATAAAGTGAACATTGTTTAAAAAAAAAATCACACAAAATCTGCATTTCTTATCAGATCCAGAGCAGAATAGATGACTTCTAAAATTTCTGGTGTATTTTTCCCTCTTTCTCCTTAATGTTCTAAATGGGCCTATATTTTTAGGAAGTACAGACACAGTGAGGAGCAGAAGCCAGAAGCGGGGATTTCCATATAAAGGGACCTTTCATTTAGCTGTAATTTAGGTAATGACTCTCATCAAACCCGTGTCCCGTGCCCAGCCAGCTACTCCTACAAATTAATGCTAGTAGTGACCTGGCAGAGGGGTTACGGATGGATTAGTTGGTTGTTCTCACACATCCAGCCATTCTTGGAGGGGGGCATGTGACAGGCCAGGGGCAATGGGATCAAGAGGAAAAGAGACCAGCCCACCAACCCAAGTAGGGTCTCTTTGGCCTGGTGTTCTACACATTTGGGGTAATCAACACAAAAATATCCTGCAACTCCTTTCTAGGCACCCTCCATTGCTTCCCCACCAAGGGAGGAGAAGGGCCAGCAGCATGGCAAGGACCTCCCAGGAGCAGACGCCTCCCGACCACCATATGCCCTGAGATCACAGCTGTCAGGCAGGCGTGAGGGTGGAGGGCAGAATGGAGCCCTCATGTGGAGGAAGGCAGGCCCGGAGGCAGGCTGTGGCCAAGGAGCTTGCTCTGTGGTGGGTGCCAGGATACTAGACACGATCTCATCTAACTCTATCGAAAATCTGCAAACATGGGAATTGTTATCCCATGTTATGGAGAGACACTGGAGGTTCAAAGAGGTGAGGTGATATGCCCAAGGTTACAGTGAGGATTATGGCAGAATCAAGATTTGAATCCAAAACTTTTGGCAACGGGTCCCATTATAGGTTGAATTGTGTCCCCCCAAAAGACATATTGAAGTCCTAATCCCCAGTATCTTGTCTGGAAAGAGGGTCATTACAGATGGAATTAGGCAAGTTCAAATGAAGTCCTACTGGAGTAGGATGGCCCTAATCCAATTCGACCAGCCCTTATCAGAAGAGTAAGAAGAGGAAACTTGCACGCAGAGGCAGAGAGAGGGAAGAATACCGTGTGATACCTTAGCAGAGGCTGAAGCCCAAGAACTGCTGGCAAACTACCAGAAGCTAGGAAGAGGCAAGGAAGGAGTCTAGCCTACAGATTTGGACTTCTACTGTTTTAAGTCCCCAGTCTGTGGTACTTGTTTTGGCAGCCCCAGGAAACTAAGGCAGGTCCCATGCTGCTTTCTACTCTACTGCCTCTGTTAAACGCCAACTTTTTGAGTACTTTCCTAGACTGGGCTTTTATACATATGGACATGCGAACAGAAAGAGTCATGAGGGCTAGAAAAGTTCCTTGTTTTTGAAATCACTTTTCAGGAAATACAGGTGCATCCTACAAAAAGAGAAAACTTACCCATTCATTATTACAAATACAAACTGTAGAGAACTTATCTGATATATGATAGCTGAGTTTTAATCCATTTCCCACCATCTCCTTACTGTTGAGTGGAACAGTGCACATAATGAGCTTCACTGCTGTCCCTTGACCCATACCTCCTGGGCTGTCACCAGCCTTTTCCAAGGCAGCAACTCCCCCAAATGCTGTGAGACAAGCTCTAACCATCCCAGGAGCCTCATGCCAGAGGGAGCAAGGAAGGCAGCCAGCACCTGTGCAGCCCTGCCTGCTGTCAGACACGTGCTACGAAATTTACTTACCTTAACTCATTTAATCCTTACAACCCCCGCAGGAGGGGGCATTACCCATTGCACGGAGGAAGAAACCTTGCCCGATCGGAACTAGGTAACTTGCCGAACTCATACCAGCCATGAGCAAGTTTGGAATGGGGGTGCAACCTTGAAGAGTTGACAGAAACTCAAGAGACTTTCAATCTCATATTTTCTGTTACCATTTTTGTTTGCTTCAGGTATTATATAAATGTAAGAAAATGTATTCGCATTCACTTGAAATTATTCTTCTGTCATGACCACTGAGACAGCTCTCCTTTTTAAACATTTTGTTTATGGCTTGTTACAGGCTGCACTTTTGGGGTATAAGTTAATTATGTCTTTGGGGCGTCTTCGGTGGTGACTGGTTCATCCCAGCAGTGGAGGCTCCCAGAGATTAATACCTCACCGAGATCACAAACATCCCCTGGATCTCTGAAGTCAGCGGGAAGCGCCACTATTTTCTCTCACTCACTTTGCCTCCCACACTCTGTAATGAGAACCTCAAACATGTGCGCTCTTCCAACCTCGCCCCTCCCACTTCACAGATACACCTGTATCACCTGTATCGACACCTCGATCCTGGCCACTGAATGTATACGCCCCTGTTCATGGGCCCCCAACCACCTCTCCCTCCCTTCGGTTAGAGCAGGAGGGGCTCTAACCTCTTTCACCTGAGGCCACACCTGCCACCCCTGCGCTGGGAGGCTTCCCCAACTGCCTGTCTTATGTAGTAAGGCAATGTAAAGAACCTTATATAAGTCATCTTATGTTATTGATTCATTTGTTCTCACATATCAAATAGTCAACTGGACCTTCCCTTCAACCTTCAAACTGTAGATGTGTCTCACCTAAAAAAATAACATAACACAAAAAAACCTTCCTCCTCTGCTCAGCTCCCTCTGTCACCCTATTCCTTCTTCACAGGCCAACATCTGAGCAGAGCTGTCCATAACTGCTGACTCCATTCTTCCCCTTACACCAACTTCTCATTTCCTTTATAATCCGGCTTCCATTTCCATCATTAACTAAAGTGGCTTTTGTTAATGTGACCAATGGCCTCCATGGTGCTAAATCCAAAGGACATACCCAGTGTTGATTCACTTGCATTCAACAGGTTACTCTCCTGGATTTCCTCCTACTTCTCTGGGCCTTCCTTTTGCCTCATCCTCCTCTGACTGATCCTTTATATGGCAGCTCAAAAGTCACTTGTTCAGGAAAGCCACAATTTTGCATCTCTTTGTGAATTATGTGAATACTGTTTTAACTCTGAGTATTTAATCAACAACTCAAGGACTAGGGTCTGCCTGTTCCCCATCGTGTCCCAAGGTCCCAGCATTGTGCCCAGTATACAGTAGGCACTGAAAGATTTGTTCAGTCAGTAGAGGAAAGAGGCCTTGCCTCACCAGGATGCCGGATTTTAAGTAGGTCCATCAGATCCTCTCCTTCAGGAGTGTGGACAGGAAGTACAGACCAACGCAGCCTGTGACCTACGAGATATGACGGGGCCAGAGCACCAGGAAGGGCTCAGGGCCTCCTGCGGCAGCAGGCCACACGCCCCCAGGCTGCAGAGCTGGCTTGGCTCCTGAGTAAGGGCTGCTCCAGGTACCGGGAGATTCCAGGGTCTGGAAGGTTCTGGTCTCTCTCACTACCATGCATATCCTTGAAATAAAACCCACAGCTTGAGATAGCTTGAGTGGCATCACTTTCTTATAGCTAAGCATCTAAATAATACAGGAACTCTTCAGGAAAAAAAAAAAAAATCCCTAAAGAAGCAGTTCTTTGTGTAGAGGGTTGAAAAGCCCAAAGTAGAAGAAATGAAAACATAAGGCATCTTACATAATTTCCCCAAAAGGCTTCAAGATCTCTTTTGAAGAGATTAGTTGTGTTCTGGAATTATTCCCAAGGACTGTGCCAAAGGCAGCAAACTTTTCTTTATAGAGATAAGGATTACTGCTCACTCAAGACCACCAGACTGACTAGCTTTATGATTTGAAAGGTTATTAACAGTGTAAACTGCATTTCTGACTTTGACAAATAATTTCTTTTTCTTTGCCTTCTAAAAAGTTTCTTATATCAAGAAGTATATATCTATAGAAATTAAACTAGTTAATTTTCATTTCAAAAATCATAACTTACTAAGAGCTTCACACAAAAGTTACATGTGAATTCTATGTTCAAAGGATAATTTATGATGTCCGGAGCTCTGCCAGAACCCCGTAGGCAAAAAATCCCAATGCCTCAGACTTTTGACTAGAATATATTACATTTAAACCCAATAAATTAAAGGGGAAAAAAAAAACCTAGCTCTTTCCAACTTTAAACTGGGCAATATCAATTTCTTAACTAAATCTCATCATGGCAGTTTGGGATGCAGTTCATAATTTTAAACTGCATTCTGTACAAAATGGTAGCTGAGTTGAACCATGGATAGGATGATGTTGGTTTCCAGTTTTAACTGGCAAGCAGGGGATGTCCTTTTATGGACTCTGTAGTATAAACAAGCTCTTTCAGTATCTCCTATATTTTAGACTTTTAGAGTCTTCATTAAATGGCAAACATCAAAGCAAACAATACAAGAGAAAGTCAACATGCAATATATTATTTCAGCCAACAAAGGGTGGATTAGAGAGTTTGATTTTTCTTAAGGAGACAGTAGAATGTGGTGGAAACAGCATGATACTTGAAGTTAGACACACTTGGGTTGAAAACTCTCTGCCATTTACTGGCCAACAATGGACAGTCATTAACCTCTCAGCTAGTGTTCTTGCTGACAAATAGGATTATTGAAAAAATTAAGTGAAACAAAATAGGTAAGTCACCTGTATTGTGCCTGAAATACAACAGGCATTCGATATTTTATTGCTAATTGTGATGAATTATTGGGAAAATGTTTCCATATGATAAAAAGGAGGTATATGTTCTACAAACATTAATCTTCATTTCTTGCTATTCTATCACTTCTAATAAAGAAAAGAAAGGAATGTGCTTTGGTAAAGGACATAATAAAATGGGTTGCAAAAGTCTATGATATTCTTGGAAAGAGCAGTAGTATGTGACCTTTTCAAACAATACATTAACTTTCTATTAGTTCCAAGGGGGCTTTCGTAATAGAAAGAAGCAAGAAGGCAGATCAAACACATTGAAAAATATATCAAAACACCCCTCCAGACACAGACGTCCATATTACTGTGCTCCCCAGAGAGGCAAACGCAGCCTGGGCATGGGGCAAACCACCTTTCCCTTCCTGCCTCCTAGCTGGGCACTGATCATGCAGGTGAGCCCACCTGCTGGTTTCTTTCCTGTCCCTACTAGCCAAGGGTCACACTTAGGCTTAAGAAGAGTGAGGAGCCACTGTTCTTCCTATACCCAATCAATGCAGACTGATGATAACTTGTAACAAATACCTTTCCTATCTGAGGAAAAGGAGAGTCAAAGATGAATGCTAACATAAAGAGGAAATGGCACAATTTTGTCATTTACAGCTGCAGCTCCAGCATGCAATGGGTTCCCTGCTCTCAACTGTTAAATGAGAAAATGAATGACTGAATGAAGTAAATTACGATTCATTTAATGGTACATTAATGAAGACAGGTGATTCACAGAGAGAAATGTCTCTGGAAAGGCAGAGAAGCCAGCCACCAGAATAGAGCATGTGGGGATCAAGAACGGAAAACCTTGGGACTCGTGGGACCACATCACAAAGACTTTCCGCATTATGATGTGGACCACCTATTTAATTGGAGTTGCCTGTGTTAGAGATCTAGAAAGAAAGATGAGACAGGAATGGAGCAGAGTGGCAGCTAAATGTCTGTGTTCCACTTTGAGATTCAAATCAATGAACAGTTTGCTGCCTGAAGCACAACACAAAGGGGCTTTATGTCCTGCAGGAAAGCTTGATAAAAGGAGCGTGCACTGTTCAGCCCAGCAGTGGAGATGGATTTTATGCCATTTACGGATTGAAGAAAGGTTAAAAAAAAAAGAGAGAGACCAAGAATCGCTTCTGCTGTGTGCAGATAAAGTTCACTCACAGTGTGGTTCGTAAGGAGGAGGGGGGTCTCCACAAGGTACACACTCCGTGTCTTGAAAACCAACAAGCTTTGTCTTCCTATAAAATCTAGAAGAGAAAGGACAATAAACCTTGTTAGCTCTTTCATCGGAGCTCATAGCTGCAGCACACAGATGTATGCCATAAATTCCTGGCAGTCTCCATGACCAGTTCTATTGTGTAAAAGAAACAGGTACTCAAAGGTGTAAAAAGAGTAGATCTTAAATAGACATATCCATGAAAAAGCCCTCCTGAGCATGCAGTGAACACTTGAGAAATACCAATTTCATTAAACACAATTTTACAGATTGTACTAAGTCTACACTTTGTCTATATTGGGGTTGGGTGCTGGTAAGGAAATAGGAAATAATTGGTCTTTCCATTTATATGGGGATATAAAGTTCAAAACTCCTTGCAAATCAACTGCTAGTTTTTAATATTTGGAATTCAGGGACCAAGAAAGGCAAGGAAACCATAAAAGCAAGAGAAAAAATGTAGGGAGGTATTTATCCAATTTTGATATGGGGAAGTCTTTCTGAGCATGACAAGAAATCTAGGAGGCAGGCGAAAGAAATTAACAGAACAAAACTGTTAAAAAGATAAGTGAAATAAAGCATCATCAACACAGTTAATGAGAAAAGAAAACTGAAGAGTATTTCTAATCGTAGTACTATTTATAGTCAGTAACTCAAAATTTCAAAATCGCTATGGCTAAGGTTATCACTGCAATTGAAAATTAGGCAAAGGATGCTAATTCCCAAAAGAAGAACATTTCATACTTTAAATTTTTCATAATTTAAACTACAACCATGATGCGATTTAACATTTTTTAATTTAACATTAAAATGTTTAACCTATTAACCAAAAAATGCAAGTTGATATGAAAATATACCATCTTTACTTAGAAAATTAGGAAAGAATAAAATAGTATCTTTTACCAGTGTTCGTTTGAGTAGAGGCAAAAAGCACATGTATATATTGCCAGCAGCAATAAAAAGTGGCACTTTTATTTAGTAATATGTCATTAGAACTCAATAAAAAATAGCTTACATTTTTTATCCTTCATTTTTGAAATTTATCCTAGAAAAATAATGAAGTATGTAAAGCTGTATGTATAAGAATGTCGTCACGGGATTGTTTTTAAAAGGGAAAAAACACCAATTAAGAACAATACCATATATAATTATATATCATTTTACCAATATTGGTATGTATTGTGAAAAATTTGATTTTTACCCACAATAAAAAATAAATAAAAAATAAATAATAATAAAATAAAATAAATATGATGGAAAAAGAAAAAAGAACAATACCAATGTCTGGCAGTGGAAATGACCAACCCAAGGCAATGGATTACAAAATAGCCATTAGAAATGATGATGCAAATTTATCATATATATATTTTTTAATTCATGAAATATTATTCAGTAAAAAAGAAGAAATGTATATAATTCCATTTCATAAAAATGTACACTTTGGTATAGGTTCTTTCAGATTATTATCAATGCAGACAAAAATATTTACTTGCATATATTTGCACTGAAGAAAGTTTGGAAGGATATTAAATACTAAATATGAACAGTGATTATTTCTAGATGGTAAAAATTGAAGTGATTTTTTTTTTTCTTTTATACAACTTCCAATTTTTCTATGACAAAAATAGTGATATGGAAAATAATTCACAGACCAAGTCTACAGAAGAAAAGCAGATGAAATTAGTTTGTGAAATTGGATAATGTAGGTAGCAAATCTATATAATTTATGGTTGAAACAAAATGTGCAAATTTGAAACAACTAGTTATCTTCAGTGCCCGAGATATTCAGTAATTGCTCAATCTTCCATTTAATTGCACTATAAAAATCTGTCCGAATGATAAGCAATGAGGAGACATCCCACCAGACTTTAAATAAAAGCTATTAATTTTGGGATTTATAAAGTAAAAATCATAGGACATATGAAAAATATAAGGGAGCTTTCTTCTTTAACATGTATGTTGTGCTAAACATTGCAACATATACAGACTAGTACTTTTTATACCCAAAGTCAGAAAACTTGCCAAATTATAAGTTAATTAAATATTGAAAAAGTCTAAAATATTTTTTTTTACAAAACACAAAGCTTCACTTTTTAACTATTCCATTCTACAGACATATATTTACCCATTCAAATCACTATAAAAGTGTCTAGATGTTTACTCTCCATTTTAAAAATATTTTTATATATAAAAACTATATGGGAGCAGATGTGATTCAAGCAGTTGAGCGCCCGCCTCCCACACAGGAGGTCCTAGGTTCAGTTCCTGGTGTCTCCTAAAGAAAAAACAAACAGACAACGAGCAGACAATGAGCAAAAACAACGAGCAAACAGACTATGGAGCCATCTCGGGTGGGGGGGCGGGGCGGGAACTATATGTAAATAAGGAAAACAAAAAGTGAAGCAAAAAGTATAACATCCAACCATTTTAAATAGCAAATATTGAAGATGAAAAAATACATAAATGAAAACTTTTCAAAAATTGGGAAATTATAACATATTGGGATTCAAATGTAGATTTAACATTTTAAAAATAAGGAATTCTATTTGTGCCAAAACAGTTTTGAGTTCTGAACTTTCCCTGACAATCAAACAGAATATATGTGCCCAAAATATATTTATTAAAATGTATTATGATGAGTTTGAGGACCACTGCACAAATAAAGCTAGAAATTGAATGAATCATGTCACGCTCTAAATGATCATGAAAAACTAACTGGAGATAGCTGATATCAGGGAGGCCCCGTGAGTGTAACAATTCTTGGGGACTCCAAGTGGTGACCCGGCAGAGGGACTTGTAACAGCTCTCAGCTGCTGTACAGAGATTATACAGAGGCATTCAGAACCTGGTCTGTTTGTTCTTCATTCCAATGACTTGATGGCTAAAACTAAGAATTTTATAACTGCTACAATATTTTCCCAAATCATCACTAACTCTCACATTTTCACTCAGTACAAGGTCAGAATCTTAAAGAATGGACTAATGATTAAATTACCAGTAATGTACTAATGAACAAGGACATTGTTTTTTTTTTTTTTAATTAAAGTCCCACAAAATTCTTAATTTATGGTTATCCCAACTTAGGATGAAGATACTGAAATCAGAGTTTAAAATGTGACTTTAAAAGAAATCTGTACATCTTTAAAAATTATCCTACTATATTTTGTTAATACAACCACGGTTTTTGAAAGATAGTAATATTTGCAACTCTGCTTCCTGACCAAGAGAGACAGGGCACAATTTTTAAAACAAAATAAAAATTTGAAAAAGGAACAGAGACATATATAAGGTAACTTGGGAAACTGGTTTCTATAGTTGAACTTTACTCTGGGCTTTCAGATGCAAAATGCAAAAAGACAAAGGAAACCACACTGGATTTTATTTAATCACTGAAGAAAGACAGCATATAAATAATTCAAATCTTAGCACATAAATAATATATTATAAATACTATAAATCTTAATTTGAAGAGGAATTTTTCATTGAACCGAATCCAAATGACACTGGTTAGCCTAATGAACACCATGTGTGAAAACTACTTTGCAAAGGCCACAGAAGGTTTCTTCTAACTGTTGTTTTAAGAAAGCCTGATTGTGCACCACCAGCTCTTCAATCAACGAGAGCATTTCTGCAGGCGTGACGTAAAGTGGGCCTCCAGCTCTAGTCTCACCGTGCCCCGCGTCACACGTTTTGGATGCAGTTACTACGTCCTGGGCATTGCAATCCAGATTCCTGATGACGACGTCGTGCTAGACTCTTGCTAGCACCTCGGTTCTTCCTGACTCGTCAGCCCGCTGCTCCTGATTCTCAGCCCTAGGCAGCTTTGGCCCCAGTGCTAATGAAAAGCCACTTCATCAGGGCGAGAGTGAGGCTTCATCAAGCCAGGCAGTGGTTACTGGAGGGCGCCCTGGGAATGGGCCAGGGGGTGGAGACCGCATGGCATGGCAATCCAGGTGGCTGCCAGGATCCCAGGGAGCTGGGGAGGGGGAGTGAGGCACAGCCAGACAGAGGCCACTCTCATGCCCTGGCCATCAGTCAGGGAAGCCCTAGGCGAGGCCCCTGTGAAATCAGACATGGGCTAAGCTCGGCACCAGGATGCCTCGGGTTGAGTCCCAGCCCTGGGACCTACAAGCTGTTTCTCTACCCCCAAGGATCAATCTCTGCCTTTGGAAAGACGGGCTGATGTTAACCTCTACTTTACAGAGTGGTTTTGGTGATTAAATAAACGAATCTGCATAATAAAGTGCCCAGGGCATAGAAAGTGCTTGTGTTAGGGTTCTCCAGGGAAACAGAACCAACAGGATACATATGTGTGCGTCTGCAAATATTAGAAAGGTATTTTAGAAATTGGCTCATGCGACTGTGGGGATTGACAAGTCTGACCTTTTAAGGACAGGCTGCAAATTGGAAACTCAGTCAAAGTGACACTGATTTCCCCAGGAGAAGCTAGCAGGAATTCTTCCTTCTGACTTCGCAATCCTTGGCTCTGAGGCCTCCAGCTGATGGGATGGGCAGACTCCCTCCTTGCTGAGGGCAATCTCCTCTGTTGACTGCGGGTCAGTCAGCCGACTAACGATGTAGCTCCACCTATGAAATACCCTACGGTGGCAAACAGGCCGGTGTTCGCTTGACCAAACAGCTGGACGCCATCACCGAGCCAGGCTGACACGTGAAAGTAGCCATCACATTGTTCAATAAATGTCAGCTGTCGTCATTACTCGAAACAGCAAAGAACTGGCAGGAGCAGGGTTTTTTTGTTTTTTTTTCGTGACTGGGCTCTGGCTCCGCTTAGCAGAGAAGGGACTGATGCTTTGGGGTCAGGTGAAGGAGGCCGTAGGCCCACTGGCCAGACTCTGAAGAAACGGCTGTGCAAAGCTTTCACATTAATTATTTCACAGTAATTGGCAAGAAAGCCAAATATTTATTTTGAGCTTACTATGGGTGAGGCACTTGGCTAGGCCCTTTACGCGCACTGTATTTTTAATCCTCCCAGCAATTCTGCAGGTTGCTATTATTACCAGGTGATAGATTTACAGGTGAGAAGAGTGGGTGTCAAGAGAAGTCAAGTCCCTGGGCTAAAGAACGCACTCAGGAACAAGGCTCCTGGTGCTAACAGCACAGACTATTTCCACACCCTACCTGCTCCTGGGAAGAAGGCGCAGCTGCTTTCCACCCTGTGGGTAGCAGAAGGTCCTTATCAGAGTGAGGTTGAAGCTGCACAAGGCAGGAGAGACACTGGAACTAAAAATGCCACTTTACTCCTGACATTGACCTTTTTCTGGGACCAAGTCACAATTTGCTTGTTTTCTTTATGCCTCAATTTCTCTGTCTATAAAATGGGTTTCAATCATTTGCCTTCTTCACAGAAATGTAGACAAGCTGGAAGAGTACTTGTACAAAAACTAATGTTAACGTAATTGCATACATAAGCTAGTAAACATCATTCAAATGTCTATTCATTTATTACTTTCCCACATCTAAGTATTTATTGAGAGGCTGAGTCCAGGCCACCACTAACCTGCTCTCTATGGATTTGCCTCTGCTGGTCATTTCATATAAATGGAATCCTACCACATGTGGTCTTCTGTGTCGGCTTCTTTCACTTAGCACAATGTTGTCAAGGTTCATGCATGTAGTCGCATTTATCAGAACTTAATTCCTTTTTTTTTTTTGCTGAATAATATTCCATTGCATGGGTATACTACATTTTGTTTATCATTCTTCCACTGATGGACACCTGAGTTACTTCCGCCTTTGGGCTACGATGAGTAAATGCTGCTAGGAACAGCTGTATACGAGTGGACTGTCTTTGTACTTCTCTGATGGTGTCCTTTGAAGCAAAATAGTTGATAGTTTTGATGACGTCTAATGGCTATTTTTCCTTTTCTTACGCTTTGGGCGTTAGACCGATATTTTTTGCACCTCCTTAGACACTGGGGCTTTGCATAAGGCCCCTTGACCCACAAAGCTTCTTCTTACCCTGTTTCTCTTCAGGTCCAGAGCTAGATCTCCCCCCTCTGCCTTCCAAAGGCCCCGAACTAGGTCAAGACCACCCTGATCTTGTGGTTGATCCCAGCGAGAGGCCTTTTTGTCCGCAGGACCTTAAATCATGAACTCTGAGGCCAGACTGCCTGGATTTGAACTTCCCCACTTACTAGCCAAGTGATTGTGCCTGAATAACTTAAGCCTTTATGACACTCAGTTTCCTCATTTGTAAATCATTGCAGGTATGACGGAAAATAATTCATGTAAAGTACTTAGGCCAGTGCCGGGAGCAACGAAAGGACTCCAGAAACGTTTGCTGCTCCTGTAATGCTGTTGTTTCTGGTTATTTCTTACTTTGATGAAAGTCTGGCTTCTGCGGCCCTGAAAATTCTGGTCCCATTAAGTTATCAATGATCATGCCTTCTGCTGAGTGCTTCCCTTCAGCCCTGGAGCACCAATGCCTCTTCAGTCCCTACCGAGCCATCCCCCTGCGTCTCTGAGTCCAGCTCCTCATACAGACCCTGTCCTCCAACAGTCTGGTTTTCACGGCACCTTTGTCCCGTGGCCACTCAGAAGCTCTCCTCCCAGGCTTTACCTCTCCACCTGGCCCAGGTGTGGTCCCCTGCTTTCCACAGCCTGGGTACATTTTCCAATGTGCACATCTGAGGTCTTTACATATACACCTGCCCACTGCCTTATACCTCTCTCACCTCCTCTCTTTGACTCTTCCTTTCTCCTGCTGCACCCATGGCCTCTTTGCCGTTTGCCCACCTTACACCTGTCTCTAGCCCTGGTCCCTCTGCCAATAACGTTTTTCCCCCAGATACCAGCCTGGCTAACTGCCTCACCTCCTCCAGGTTTAGCTCAGATCTTGCAGTCAAGTGTACCCTGCTTTCCCAGCTGAATACTGCAACCCGCTTCCCCACCATGGGCCCCCCTGATGCCCCTTCTCTGCTCTCAGTTTTCTTTGTCCCATAGCAATTATCGTCTCCTACCAGCCTGCATAACTTACTTATTTATTATTTGGGTATATTTTTAAAACTCTACTGGAATATAATAAGCTCTACGTGGGCAAGGGCCTTTGCCTCTTTTACTCCTAGCATATCCCAAGCACCTAGAACAATGCGTGGAAACTGTTGGACGGCGGCGACACGCCCTCCCTGACCGCTGGCGAGCATGAACACCCTCCGGTGATTACGGCTATGTGGGTTCCTCCTCTGTGAACCGCCTGGCTGTTCCTTCGCCCCTCTGTCCATGTTTTTCTTTTTTATTGATTTGCAGGAGCTCTTTACATTTTCAGGGCACTAATCCTTTGTTGGCCTGCTAATTTGTTTTCTTTTCTAACCACAGCCCGGCAGGGTGCATGCCACACAGCAGGCACGGAGAATCTGGTGAATAAACATTGAGAAAAGACACAAATATACCCTTGATGGCTACCTCGGGGTCGAGATGCGTGTGCATTCATGTGGAAGGAAACAAGAGGAAGCAATGCCTTTCGAAAATCTCGTCACTAAACGACTGTGAGGGGAGAGAGAGGGTCTCACGTACCCGGGCAGGCAGTCCCCGCAGACGGCGTCGCTGGTCTGGGAGCAGTTTGCCTTCTGGAAGCGGTTGCCCAGGGCACAGTCCAGGCACGGCTTGCACTTTTGAAAGCCCCAGTCCTCCTTGAACCTGTGCGGCCTGCACATCACGCACTGGGCGTCCTCCCCGTAGCCAAAGCCACATTCCTGGGGGGATGAACAGGCAACAGAAAGCTATTCAGTCACTGAGGGCATGAAAAAGGAAGGGCTGCGGGATCAAACGAAGACCTGGTGGAATAATGGCTGAGTGTGGGCTTCCGAGACACAAAGGCCGTCCTTTGGCAGGCTCCGGTGGGTCTTCCACTGCTATAATCTCCCTTACACCTCTGAGGATACCTTAGTCATCCACTTCATTCAAGAAGCCATGAGTATTTGAATCATACAGGGTCTCGAGGACCCCCATTGCTGCGTTATTACGTGCTTATGGTAGATTTGTGGCACGCTCTTCTTTTCTAATTAAGGCAGTCCTGTGAACGTTCAGAATCTAAAGTCAGTGAAATATTCAGACGCTTATTCACACATCAAGGCAGAAAATCTGTGCTTTGATCGTAAAGCGTCCTATTTCAGAAAATGAGGGTGCCTACACAAGAAGTTTCACACGTTTAGGTGCCTAAAAGTGCAGCTCCAGTAACGGACTCCTTGAAATGTTTGGCAATTTGATATTTTCTGAGAGGAGAAGGATTCTTACATACTTCTTAAAGGAACACTATGGTCTCATTCAGATGGAAATCTTATGGGGCTCATGGTCTCAGACTTTATGTACCTTACCCAAGGTTACATAGTGATAGATCCAGGGTTTGAACCTCCACAGGTTCAAAGAAGTCCAGAGCCAGACTTCTCCACCACTACACTATAGGGTCTCTCAGGAACTTCATGTATATAGGTTATATTTACACAGCAAGATGTTTAAAATATTTCATGCACAAGTGTTAACTGGTTAGCTGCACTTTGTGAGGTTTCCTAGAGAGCATGTGCTGCTCGATCATTGAAAAATAAATGGACAGCAGTTTAAGAGCCACCAAAGGGCACCTATGCACACAGCCTGCGAGGAAGCCGCAGGCTAAAGGCAGCAGAGCCAGGCGGGGCACACAGACAAAACATTTCTTAGTGCCTCGGTTTCCTCATCTGAACACGACAGATGTCAGAAGGCAAGTCCCAGCTAGTTCAAAATTCCCATTTCCTTTCCTCCTCTCAGTTCCTTCGCCCATCTGGAGAAGTGTGTATCCTGAACACACATAACAAAGGGACAGGGAGAGCAAAGAAGTAGAAGGCAAAATCTTCTTCATCACATCCCGCTAGACAATGTCCTAAGCTACAGGCACTGAGAGGTTGGGCGGAAAGGTCCTGATTTCAAAGAACTAATTCACAAACTAAAACTTCTTTAAAACCGTTAATTGGGATTATCTCTTGGGGGTGCAGGGGGAGGGGAATTATGAGGCATTTCCAATTTTTATATTTCTGAAATGATTTAATTTTTGCAGTAAGCATTTATTACTCTTGTAATCTGGAGAAACTAAAGATGCATGTGAAAAAGAGTTTTTTGGAAAGGTACTAGTTCTTTGTGGGAAGGTCACTGCTATTGTTTTGCAGTGCCGCCCATGGGTGATGTGGTCGGGAGCTGAGACTTGTGGTTTTTTAAGAACTTTGGCTGCTGAGAGGGCTGTGTGCATCCAAAGATTTCCTTTGAGTGTGAGAGTCTCCCACTCCCAAAGTATTCCAGGATCAAAGCCTGGTGTGCGTGACGTCCTGGGGGTGGAAGAAGTATTGGTCACACGCTGAGTACCTCTGCGGCAAAGGTTCTTGCGAGACTGGAGGGGTTCAGAATTGTGCTTTGATCCAGGCAGCTTGGGCTGTGAGTCTCATGTACAAGTTACAACACAACAAAAGAGGAAAGGAAAAAGGAAGAGGATTAGAAGAAGGGACAGCAAAGCAAAAGAAGCCAGAGAAAAACGTGTGTTAACTGCGAGTAAAAGGTGTCTGATTTTTTTTTTTTTTTTCCCCAAACCAGGCTGATGTAGGACAAAAGCAGAACATTGGAGTCAAACACACGTGAACGTGAATGCCGACTCTACAACTTGCTGGCTAAGGAACTTGGGGAACTCTCTGGTGCTCAGTTTCTTCATCTGTACAATTAAGTGGGAGAACATACAAAGCCCCTAAACTGTAAGACAAGCAAGGAGTAGGCACTCAATCAATAAATGAAACCCACAGTTATTATTATTTTGGATTCTCTACACCGAATAAACCACCTTTTTCTGATTCAAATATAATTAAGTCTCCATTGGGGACAAGGAGCTCTTTAGATCCAAATTTTTCTAAGTTTGAAACTATATCATTTTCCATGTGAAATATTTCTACACAATAAAAATCATTCTAAAATGAACCACAACTGAGCATCTTTTTAAAACAGGTGAACAAAATATCATTTAACCTTTCCTTCTGAATCAGCTACTGCATTGGACTGTAATACTAAAATGACAGAGCTTTCATGTCCACACTGGAGTTCTACCACCTTAGTCCCTGTGCCGGGGCCAGGCAGGCGACTAACATCCCCGCCTCCTAGAGTCTGGTTGTCCCCGAACGTTGCTTCCACCCTCCATTCCTGAGGAACCAGATAAATGATCCAACTGGAAATGAACTTCAAAGAACTATAAAGAGGTGTTTCAATGACCTCGTCTCTTTTGAAAAAAGAACATATACTTTAGTGTCAAGGATATCTTTGATGCTTATTTGTTGATTCCCAATTGCATTCTAGAGTTTAAACTGTACATACGGACTATTTTGATCACTGTGTTTTTGCCATATGTAGTTCTGTGTCACATTACATGTCACTGCATTTTGCAGGATGAACATTCATGAAACTGTTTTTGTTGTTGTTTTCTTTTTGGTCCATCTATACTATACAAAGAAAGAAAACAAAGCCAGGCTCCAAAGGCCTCATATTTTGTCTTCATTATCTGGATATTAACTGACTATTTCTAGCTAGAGTTCAAATGGTTTTGTAACAGCAATAGTAATTTTCTTTGGGGTGGGTGTGGGTTTGGTTGGGTTGAGATAAGAGACATTTGGCTCTGCATCCATTAGTGTTGCAAAATAGTACTAAGATTTATGGAGCATGTTCTATGAATCATACACTCTCTCCTGGGGACTTTATTATAGAGATTGCTTAATTTGGGAGAATTTTACTTAAAGTATATTTTCTCTAAAGCATTTGCCATTTTCTAAAAGATAATATATTATATTAGCCTAATAATATACCAAGTATACTCTATAGAACATTAAAAAAAATACCTTGCAGTTTGTGATATTCTAAGAAATTCACAAAGCAGCCATTCTACATGTTCCTACAAACCTTGAATTAACTAGAAATTCAGAGAAGCTGTTTCAAAGGAGTTAAATTACAGTATAGCGTCTATGGCAGCAACCACTTTTAGAGCCAATTGTCACATTTCTAAAGCATCATAAACATAGAGACTCTATAATTATTTTAAATCCATGCTATAAAATAAACTCCATAAAAATATTAAATTACTCCCGATACAAATGTCTGCCTTGATATGTTTTCGTATCAGTAAAAGAGGATGGTTAAAATGCCTTGAAATCACACCTTATTAAGTTCAATAGATAACAACCAAGAGAAAAAGACCTGATGGCAAGCAGCTTTCTACATCATAATACTTATTAGCACAGATGGGAAGAGTGTGTTTACAAACTTATTCCACCACCCTGGCTCCCTTTCTTTCGATCACTTTTTATACTGGAAGAGCACTGCCCACAAAGTTTTTGTATTGTTTTGTTTTGTTTTAAAGAATCAAACCGTATGCCCTTCCTCCCACTCCTGGTCCCTAACCTCCTACCCTGTCCACATAGGCAAACACTGTTACCAGGTTTTCAGGTAACCTGTGAGTATCTTCTACTCCTGTGTGTGTGCGCGCGTGCATATACGTGTATTTTACTATTCTACACCTAGTTTTGATTTTAACCCCACGAAATACACCTTGGGGAGTGTTTCACAGCAGGACACAGAGAGAAGCCCAGCAAGTTTCCCCTGATTTACTCTGCAGGAGCTGTCCTTACTCATCACCATACCCCATGTGCTGGGATGGATGGGGCACTCAGAAATGTTTGCTGGGTTCCACTTGCATTGATCAGATGACAAAATGGTGCATCTAATGAAAAGGGCAAAAAATCTTTTGGATCTTTTCTCCATAACTTTTGGATAGAAAGGGGCTATTTTCCCGGGTATAGTATTTTCCTCGACAGCCTGGTAGGGGACATTTGGGAATAGAAGAAAAGGTATAAATGGATTTTTGGTGAAATAAAACAAAGAGTACTTAAAGGAGAGAGTGTGCTAGCTATGCTGCATTTGGGTTTAGCCCTTTGTCCTGGTTTGAGTCTTTTGTGGACCCAGAAAACTGTGTTCTTTAGCTAAACCATTCCTGTGCATATAAACCTATTGCATGCGGGAACTTTTAGTAAGTTTCAGTTAACAGAACTTTCAATTAGATCACTTTTGATTAGATGACTTCGGGTAAGGGCTTTTGATTAAACTGTAGGACCCAAGGTGTGTCTTTTTTTTTTTTTTTTTTTTTAAAGATTTTATTTATTTATTCATTTATCCCCCCCTTGCTGCTTGTGCTCGCTGGGTCAGCTAACCACGCCGTGCGGGCGGGCTTGCCTTCACCAGGAGGCCCTGGGAACCGAACCCGGGGCCTCCCATATGGTAAACGGGAGCCCCACTGATTGAGCCACAGCCGCTTCCCATCCAAGGTGTGTCTTAATTCTTTTACTGGAGTCCCTTATAAACGGAGGAGGCACACGGAGAAAGGGAGCAGCTGCCATTTTAACCTGCCATATGAGAGAAGACTACAGGACTGCCTACAGCTGCAGAAAGACAGAAAGACAGAGAAACCCGGAGAGGCTGAGAGAAACCCCGAGAGGCCGAGAGAGAGGCCAAAGGCTGAAATGAGCAGAGCAGCCCAAAGCGAGGAGAAGGGAGAGACGGTTACGTGCCTGACTGCCCACAGATGAGCTCAGGGAGAAGGTGAGCATGGAGGGGAAGGCAGGGACCTCTGCAGAGACAGGTCTCCATGTTGCCTTGCCATGTGGCGGGACAACAGGATCACCAGCAGCCAACCTTGGTGAGACAGCATCTCTGATAATGCCTTAATTTGGATATTTCACAGCCTTGGAACTATAAGATTTTCCCCTAATAACTGCCGTTTTATAAGCCAACCCGTCACTGGTATTTTGCTTCGAGCAGCTTTAGCAAACTAAAACACCTTACAGGTTGTACTAGCATACTCCCTCTATTATCTTATCAGGATTGCATGTGTGTGTGTGTGTGTGTGTGTGTTTGGCTGAGGGGGAGAGTAGAAGGGTAAAGGAGTGGGGCAGGGTGGGCAGGGTACGGGGGAAAGAGTGAGTCACATGGCCTGGGCATCAAAAGTTGATAGATGTGTTTTCTTTTTATGGAGCCAGGTCTACCATTAATATTAAAGGCAGAAATGCATTTAGGATTTAAACCACTCTATGGTCTATATTTTTGAAATTATGACCTCAACCTTAAAAGCCAGAAGGAAATAGCTAGGACTGAATTGCTGCAAAGACCTTTTTAAAATAAAATGTGAGGTGGGAAAATATACACTTGGATAAAAGAAGAGTGTGAATTAAAAAAAAAAAAAGCCTTGTGATAAGGCTCTTGCTTAATTTCTAAAATCGTACAATAAACGAACAATCCTCAATATCTGATACCTTCCTCCACTTCTCCTTCCCAACAGCCCACAGAGCACCAGGTACATAACAGGCTGATGAGCAATAAATAAAAGCCTGCTGAATACACACATGGATGGACAAATATTGCTTAAGTCAGTATTCATAGAGATTTAACTTTTTATTCCGGGGAGCAAAAGCAAGGGTCCCCCTCGGTAAGGTCAAACAGTCTCCTCGGCTGGGGGTGGCATGGGAGTGGTGATAAGTCTTTCTTATCTCGGTTCCAAGGCAGAAGAAGGCTGGATCCAGCTGGGCTGCTTCCACCCAAGCTGGCGTCAGCAGCAGTTCTGTCATGCTGCCCAATATTTTTAAGCCACATTTGGTGGCTTTCCAGTAGCAAAATGAGTCAAAGTAAACAGTCCCTAAATCCCCTTCTCTCTCTCCTCCCTCGGCAAATCCAGCACTTAACAAAAACACTAGCGGACACCCACCTACATTTCAGAGCAAGTCCACAGACCACGGCAGAGTGCCTCACAGACCATCAATTGTTCATGGAACTCACGCAGGGCTCTCTGGTCCAAAGCACTATTTATTTGTACAGCCAATAAGTTGTTAACTTTGGTTCTTTGAACTTTAAAAGTTAAATGTGAATTTTCAAATTTGGACAGGGAAGAAATTACTTCTAGAGACACTCTAGGACACATAAATGGAAATGCCAAATTAGCTTTAAGTGACTGGTGTTTAGACATCGGCTTTTTTATTTCCTTTACTAAAACACCACCAAAGCGGTATGTCTGCCCCCCTCCCAACTTTCAGTTCACGGGAATCTGTAGTTGAGGTTTATAAAGACCAACGACAAGCTAGAGCTTGTTATTATCTGTCAAACATTCTGAGCTGTATCGGGTATAATTAAATGTAAAGTGAGCAACTCTAATTACATGGCAGAAATAAATTGTTTTTATGCTCACAGATTACATTAATTTTTTGGTAAATTTCTTCAGAGGCACTATAACAGTTTTCACAAAAGTTGTCTTGAAAAAATATGAAGCTGGACATGCATCCAGGTGGAGGAAAGGATGGTGATGTTTATAAGAGTACGTTTTTCACCTTAACAAAAGTCACCCCAATAACTGGTTAGAAAAGCTTACTTTGAATACTGTGCCAGAGACCTGAAGCCTGTTTCAAGTGGTTCATGCAAAAACTAGTTTCCTGGTTTCCTGCTGTGAGGCGACCATGTTAAAAGCACATTGTTGGCACTGATTCTTGGTAAGGAGGTGGAGTCATGGCTGAGCAGATTCTAGACAGTAAAAATTAAGAGTCTAATGTGGTTACTTCAGGAAAAGGAAAATCATCCTTTCCCACAGAGCCCAATGCTATGTTTATTTTCATGAACCGAAAGGATGCTGCAGGCCGTGTAAATTCAGAAGCAGGCCCAAGATGCCCAGTACACACTATGTATGAAGCAACATAAACAATTTTTTTTATATTTTTGCCTCAGAAATAGGAAAAAGCCATTCTTGACTATCTTTTTCTCATAAACTTGCAAAAACGAAACGGTCATGCAAGAATGACTAAATATGGTCCAACAGAAAAACTTCCTCTGAAACAGACCAAGCAGCTCAGTAACTTGCGATATTTTTTCTAAAGATACAACAAAATTAACTTGTTTGTTAAGCTGAATTATTAAAAAGAACCTCAGTGAGAAGAAATGATGCTTGGGGCTCCCAGGAAGACCCTGGTAAGCCCGGTGCTCATGGACAGGAGAACACCACAGGAGGGGGCAGGTGGCTCACCGAGACTGAGGAAGGTGAAGAGCCAGAGGCTCAGAGACAGACCCGTGTGTCGAAGCTGGGGACAAGACAAGGGCAGTGGGCAGGGGGAAGGCGAGGAAGAAGGCGCTCAGGGAGGCGGCTCCTGCACGGCACAGGCAGGTGGCCAACGGGGTTTGGATGTCTCTCTGTTTTAGAAGCCAGTCCTAAGCCTGGACTTCTTGAGGAAAGTCCTTCATTCGGCAGCTGCACTATTCAATGTAACAGCTAGAGTCACCTATGGCTAAATTTAAACTTCATTAAATAAAAGCAAATATTCAGTTCCTCATTGACAAGAGCCACATTTCAAGAGCTCAGTAGCCATGTGTAACTGGTGGCTGCCATATTGGACAGCGCAGATAGAGACCATTTCCATCACTGCAGGAAGTCCTGTGGGACAGCGCAGTACTAGAATATTATCAAAATGAGAAATAGCTCATTATCCCCAAGGGGCTCTACCACCAGCCCCCTGGCACTACCACTTACTAGCAGCGGCAATGGACAGATCAATTAACCTCTCTGTGCCTCAGTTTCCCCATCCATCAAATGGATATAGTCATACGCCCTATTTAGGAAGTGTGTTGTGTTATAAGATATCCATTATTTAATACACGCAGAACATGGACAGAGTACCTGGTTCATTAGGATAAACGTTAGCCAACACTATTTACTTTGGTTGCGTGATACCTAGGTACAGAATTAACGATTAAAGACATATTTCCGAGAGAGTTCACATGAGTTATGTAAAGAGATATCCTTTAGATGAATATAAGCCAAAGTATCAAAGCTTAAAGTTTAAAAAAAGCGATCATTTGAAACAAGAGCTGAAGAAGGGAAGAGTATTCGTCTAAATAAACAACATGGGATTGTCGGACCTGGAGCCGCTGCATAGAAGTCTTAGTATCTAATAGCTGGAAGGAAGTAAAAAGATGACCACACACAGAACTAGCATGCCACAGCTCACCCTGTCTCCATAAATGCTGCCCTGCACCTTCCAGCAAGCGCCCACTGCACTTTTTTACATGGCAGAGACTTTAACAATGGGAAATGAAGCCCAGACACCCTGAGAAAAAAAGAGCTGAATAACTTCCAGAGAAAATAATAATTAGGAGTAATAAAACCACAGAGGGAAATTTTAACTGTACCTGCCTACCCAAAGCATTCCCCAGCTTTAGTTTTAAGACACGATACACGTCTGTAACTCAGAGAACCTCTGAACACTAATGCCCACAGCTGGAGTTTGCTAGTTTAGATAGAGACCCGATAGCAGAAAACGGACAGACGTTTTAAGTTATGGTTAGTAAAGTGGAACAATAATGTTAGGATGAAGGTTATTTGAAAGCTTTTATATCTGGTGAAATGCACTTCTTTAACCCTTGGTAGAAAAAACATGTTAATTGGGAATATCAATAATTTGACCTGGCATTTCTATTATTTCATAGCTAACTTGAGCATGTTTACTGTTCACCGTGTTTTCAAGATTTCAAACACACAGGGTAACCAAAATTGTAAGCCTCAGTTAAAAAGGTAAGGGCTCTAGGTCTTGTCTATTCATAACAAATTAACAGTTATCTTTAAAAACTATACATTTAGTATTCTGAGATTTTAAAAATTAGATTATCTATAAATGTAGTTGTCTGACAAGGAAAAAAAAAAAGCTCACTCTTTGTCAAAAGAATAAATTTTCTCTTGATTTGTAAAGCTTGGAGGTGATGATTAACCCAGTCGAACATACTTGTTCATTTAAGTGATTTGTCTAATTTTAATATGGTTACTTTTCTTTCCTCTGAAACATATAGGTTACTGCTACAGACCTAATACAGGCAGCCTGGAAAACAGACCTGCTAACTGATGAATGCACAGTTTAGAAATTTCTAATCCCCAAAGTAATTGCTTATAAAATGCTCAACTTTTTGCCTTGATTAGATAGCTGGGAAAGAAACATAATTTTATTTTCCTGTGTACGTTTTCATCCTTTGCCTCTCATGTTTTTCCATTTTAGAGCATGAGCAAGGCTCAATTGCTAATTTTATTCACTATGAGCTAAAACTAAGACCAAAGTCTTAGCTAAATATATTCCTTGTAATACATTCACACATTCAAACACACACACAAACTCATTAACTTCTCTATTACGAGATCTGCCTCTTTTTCTGTTTTCCAAAAAAGACCTGAGGGTGGCTGATTCCTTCAGTAAACATGTACTATGTACCTACCAGGAGATAGGCATTATGTTAGGTTTTAGGCATTTGAAGCTGAATAAGATGGGTTGCTGGCCCTCAGAGTAGAAATACCAAAACAGGCAGTAGGGTGGTATATATTTGTGCATCTGAGTGGGCCATAAGAATCTAGTTTTTAAGTGACATTATGACCTTTACTTTTATTCCAGCTCATTCAATTTGTCCTCATCTTTGCTTTTAATGAAGATGATGATGAATGTTAAAACAAAAATATAAATATGAATGCAGAAATTGTTAACAGATAATGTTCTCAGATAAATGTTTTCAATGTTTAATTGAAAAAAAAACAAAAAACTATTAATGCTGATAAGACCATCATGTTTTGGTCTGTTTCTCCGGAATTTATTTCAAGATAATGTTCTCTAGATTCAAAGGAGGAAGGGTAAGAGGTTAAAGAGATTTACTCATCTCTTATAACCTGTAAAGTTTCATCCAGATTTTCACAGAGATTTGGGAAAAGAAGGAATTTTGAGGAGTAGAAACATCAACATCTATTTTCCTCTTGGGCACTTTCTAACTACATAACTCATTGATTCCAAATACGTAGATGGACTATAAATAGATCTTTTCATACTTACCATAACAAAGCATTTGTCTGAAAATGCCTAGAACTACAATCAACAGGAATTGAAAACTATCTGTTGAGATGCTACAGTTAATCGGATACCACTAATCGGATACCACACGGAGTTCAAGGGTCAACCATTTTTAACCCAAATGCAAAGCCCAGGATACTCCAAGCTCAGCACTTATTTAACACAACCACCAAAGAGAGGCTCTCTACCAGGAAACCACTTGTAGAATGTATAACAATTTGTTTTCTGCTGCTTGTAGATCATTGATCAAAAATCTATGAATGACAAAACTCAACTTTAGATAATGGCAGGCTGCATGGAAAAAGGACTTCTCTTTTAAAAGTCACTAAGTCAAAACAAAGATCTATTGTTCCTTTTCTAATAGGAAGACTTTGATGCTTTCTTTAGTACAAAAAGATAGATCAATTCTCCACAACTAGTAACATCTTCCAAAATTCAGAAAATAAAGCAACTGAATATATAGCTCTGAAGAAGCTTACTTTAAAAAGGGAAGCTCCTGAGAATATCCAAGAACTGTAAAGTAGGTTCTGTTTTAAAAATGCTTTTCTTGGGACGGATGTGGCTCAAATGGTTGGGCGTCCGTCTCCCATATGGAGGGACCCGGGTTCGATCCCCGGGACCTCCCGGTAAAAAAAAACAAAACAAAAAAAAAACTTTTCTTTTCTTTTCTTTTCTTTTCTTTTCTTTTCTTTTCTTTTCTTTAACAAATAGTAGTTAAAAGGAATATATTTAAAGTGCTTCTAGGAGTACCATACATTAATGTGGGGAGATTTCTACTAATACTAATATTGTCAAAAGAACATTCAAAACCCTGGTTTAGAAAAGAACTGTAATTTGGAGCATCTTTACTTAAGGTCAATTGTGTTCTTTACTTGTTGACCAGGAAGAGTAACATTCATTTTAAGACAAAGAAGTCCTGATAAATGATAGCATTGGCATTTTCTGTTAGCAATGCTTTGTTTTTAAATTTTCAGTGGAATATGGATTCTTTTTAATTAACGCAGATAAACTTCAATAACCCGATTCTTTTATAGAAATGCTATAAACATTAAATTACATAAAACAATGGCATTTGTTGAATTCTGGTTATTCGGTCCTATTTCTTTTATCTCAGTAAGATATACGAATCAAAGTATTGAGAAGGGAATTGTATCCTATTTGGCTAACGCGACATGATGAACCAAGAATTCTGTCCTAGCATCCGGAGATTCACTAGTAATTAACTAAAGGAGTTTAATTGAAAGGAATGCATTGCAAAAACACAGACACACAACTTTGCCACCTGCCCCTCATGTACCTTAGACAGCTCCATGCCTGGGCCACACTGCGGGCAGAGAACGCAATTTCCAAACCGATCCCTGAATTCTTGTTGTCTACAGTCTCCCGTTTCACAAATCACTTTGCATGGCTGGGGAAAAGAAATGTTTCACAAAATGTTACCTTAAAATACTTTATTTGTTTATTTATTTATTTGTTTGTTTATTTATTTATTTATTGTAAGAAAGGAAGAACATCTTCAGTTTTGCTCACGTGATCACTGAGCTTGAACGTGAATTCAGAGTGAGGCCGGTTTAAGTCTCACTTTAGGAAGAAAGACCACTTCCTGAGTAAGTCAAGAGAACCAATAAATCAATGAGCCCACTTCTTCTATCTGTCCAGATAGTACAACTTTGTTTACTAACTCAAATGTCCCTTCTTGAAATGAACTATCTTTCTCTGATAGTCTTCTGAAGTGGCGCAGGAGCTGCCGCTCCTTCCCTAATAAGAGGAGGCACGAAAGAGGCAGCAGCCAAAGGTCCTTTCGCCACCTGAGAATTTCTGAACTCAAAACTGCAGGGGTTTTTTTAATCTTCAAGAAACATAAACGTATTCAAGGATAAGGAATTGAATAAATAAATGGAACAGATTAGATTAGTAAAGCCACAAGACCTTTGCAATTATTTTTTAGACATATTGTAGATATGGCTACATATGCTTAAAGTTTGATGTAGAAGTTTGTTTTTTTTTTTTTTTTCTTTTCTCTTTTTCTTCCCCTGGTCTTTCTATTACACATATGTTATACCTTTTATGATTGTCTCACAGTTCTTGGACGTTCTGTTCCTTTTTTTTTTCATTCTTTTTTTCTCTTTACACTTCAGTTTGGGATGTTTCCATTGTGTCCAGCTAGTGATAAGGCCGTCAAGAGGCATTTTTTACTTCTTTCGTTATAGTGGGGTTTTTTTGGTTGTTGTTCTAGCATTTCCTTTTGGTTTTTTCTTAGAGTTTCCATCTCTCTGCTTTACTTTACCTACCTGTTCTTGAATGCTGTCTTTTTCCACTAGAGCCCTAAACATATATATTTTTAATAATAAACTATTTTTCACAGCAGTTTTAGGTTGAGTCCTTAACGCATTAATCATAGTTGCGTGTTTTGTTTTTTAAAATTTCCAGTCTGCTGATAATCCCAAAGTCTGTATCATATCTGAGTCTGGGATGTACAAGTTTTGATGTAGAAGTTTCAGCCTTTTTCAGTTGAACTACATTTCTTTCAAAAAATACTTTCTGACAATCACAAGATCAGTAAAATTCTTGATGATGACGATGACAGTGGCCAGACTCTCAGAACTCTTCAAAGTAAATGCGTTATATGAGTATGAGCTACCATTCTTACTGATTACCATTTACCCATTTGCTGGGATCCAACAATATACTTTGGTTCATAGCAAAGGACTTAAATGGAAAGATTATGCATAGGCAAACCTGGGGCTTGTAAGTCATTTTCCAAAGTACAGCTTTTTTTCTTATTTTATCTAGAAATGATACAATAAGTTCACCTTATATACTATCATTCTATAAAAGTGTGTGAAATACGGAGAGTATTTCATGAAAAATGTTGGCATTAATAGAATCTCAGAATTGGTGAACACATTCAATTCAACCTCTAATCCTAAGCAGGAAAGTTCTTAACATTTCTGACTATAATTCTGTTTTCCTAAATGAAAGCTGAAAATCTTAGGAAGCACTAGGGGAACAGAGACTGCTGTTACGTGTCATGGCTTATCACAGAGTCTGTGATACATAGTTATGCAGGGAATTATTTTTTATGATAAAAATAATGAGCAATTATTCAGTACAAACTACCTCCACCTCGAAGCAGGGCTAATGATAATATCTGTCAACTTTCTTAAATAAAATCAAAGCCTTTTAACCTCTAAGGCAGAGAGGAGAATTCAAGGTAGAGTCTGGGACTATAAAATTACTTGGGACTAACGGTCTAATAATCTCTTCCCACCTCCCTTAATGTCTCCTTAACCACCAATCTCAGAAGAGTTTGATTTTATTTAAAGGGAAGCTGAAGGTTCCCTTCCCCCACAAAGACACTGTAATCTCTTTGAGAAAGAAATTCTATAACTTCCTTTCTAGACCCCCTTATTCTAATATTTAACAACCTTAATTGACGGAAAGGAAGTTTTCCTTTTATATACCTGAATCCCAGACTCCAATCAGAACCTATTTCCTCTTCCTTTATCTTCCAAGAAGATTTTCAGTACTGTCTTCAATATAAGTACTTAATATATTTAGACATCATGACTATATCTCCAGATTAAGTAAATTTCAGTTCTTTTTGAACACCTTCATGAGTCACCAGTGTCACACTTTCAAACACTAAAGTTCTCCATTTGCCTTTAGCTCTTCTTTTGGAATAAGAAGGATATACATAACTAGAAAAATAATTGCTTTTAAAAATCTATTCTAAATTCTCCACACACTGCGCAAATCATGGGCTTAGAATCAGAATTTACGGTATCGTTAGGGTGTGAAATGTGTTAGGTGAGACAGATGCCTATAAACCCAAGATAACATTGCTATCATAATGCTACAAGTAATGTTGCAGTTTTATGACTTCATCTAAATTGAAATAAAATAATTTCAACACTTGTTATAAAAGTCAAGACTGAGCAGCAATTTTTGACTTATAAACTAAATGCAAAAACAATCCAATGGAATTTGAAAGAAATAAAAAAACAACATGAGATCAGAAATAGAAAGCAGTTTGGGAATTCTATAAACTCTTTCATCACATTTTCATGAAAGAAAAGAGGAGTTTACTTACCAAGTAGGCTAGTAAAACTACAACGATAAAAAACGTCTTCTCTTGTTCCCATAATACTTGTAAAGCCATGGCTCCTGGTCAGTGTACTCACTGGTGAAGAGATCTAAATCAAAGAGTAGATACAGTTCACATTACAAGCAGGAATGGCTGTGTGCTGGCTTTAATCTTTAACAGTTGCCATTTATCAAATATGCCAGATCATAAATAGCATTTATGTTTTAAAAGAACTGCCTTTTAAAAAGAGACAAGTAAGAAATAATTCTTTTTAAAAATTAGGTGATGAGCAGCAAAGCTTTGTCTGCCCACACATTATATGCAAAACTCCTGGCTCTGCATGCCCAGGCCATAGAAGGCTACACACGTTGTCCTAAAGCATCCATAGTGTCCAGTCTAGTTCACCCAGCAGAGAACCGCACTCAAACAGTGACTACATAAACTTTCCATTTATGTGGGTTTAGACTACACCAACAGCATAATCAGAGGGATGAAATGGCAATTAACATGCTCTAAGCACCACTACTTGCCAGGTACTATTCTTAGCACGCCAGCTCATTTAATCCTCACAACTCCTCTAGGAGGTAGGTTATGAGGAGTTAACCCCAGTGTAGGGATGAGGAAATGGAGGCTCAGGGAGGGCGAAGTCAGTTGCTCAAGGTCACAGTGGAGGAGGCGGAGCCAGGACTGAAACCCAGCTGGGGTCTCCGGTGCCCCGGTTCTTATGGATCCTGGCCACTCGCACTTACTCTGCAAACCATCTGCTCTGGTTAAGACCAACAGTCTGCTGGGATCTGGGGCCCTCATCTCCACTAGGAAGCAGGTAGCTGGCATTTGGCATTTGTGATTTCTTCTTGGAACCAGTATGCGGTGCAAATGATCTCTCAGCAGAAATCTCAGCATCATTTAAAAATATCTAAAATCATTTACTACACATGAAATTTGAGGCACTGATTTCAATACAAGAAAAACCGAGCCTATTCTTTTTCACCAGAAATGACCTCAAATGCAGAAACAAATCTGGTTGTATTTTTACAGATCCACATAACGGCAAGAGAAGAGATTTTTTTTTTTTTTTAAGTTAAATATCATCTGGTGGCTCCATCTATTAGATAGAGAAACAAAGGTTCAGTTTCCCTTTAAAGTTGAATCTTCCAAAACTAACAGAGACCCAGAGCAGATAATCTGACTACTTAGAAAGAAACCAGAGCAGAGAAGTGATGGCCAAATAGCTCAAGAAAAACAAGAGCAGAGGAGAGGAGGTGGGTCAGCCTGCTGTCTCAACTGCTGGTCAGGCAGGGCCCAGATGAGCCCACAGACAGCAGTGAGAGCTTGTACAAACCGGGATGAATCACTGCAGCTGTCTTAGCAGGACCAGGGATGGGGCGGGCTACAACCATTTTACGTCTGTTGAATGAATGACCCACTTCGAGTGAATCGAAGCAGATTTTTTTTTTTTTTTGCTTTTTGCTTTTCTGGCTTCTTGGTCACAGCTTTTTGTCCTGTATATCTCAAAATCATCCAGCAATTACCCAACCATGCAATTTACTGCTTGTGGAGACTCAGGCTTGCAGTCAGAAGATAAAATCACCCTCCCTGGCAGGTAGGCTTTAGGCTACTCCTCCTGACATGAATTTGAGAGAAGAGAAGGGATAGTCATGGTCCTAAATTTTTAAACTGATTGCAAACTGTTGCAAGTAAAACCGTATAATGTATATGGAACTAAACTAAAATAGAAAAAAGTATAGTACCAAAGCATTTATACAAGTAGGAGGGAAAAAAGAGCCAGTCAGCACATACCATAAACTCTTGGACAGACCAGTCTGTTGGCGATACTATCTTAAGTAATGTGGAGGGCAGACAAATACTGTAATATCTGTTTTTAAAATGCAATCATTGAAATACGTATCAAGTTAAAAGTCATGGCAATATGATTTCGACTGCATAAGATACCCCTATTTCATGAACAAAAAGAAAAGACACCAAAATATTAACAGTGGTTGGGGCCATACGGCAGCATTCTGGTTATTTTTTCCCCTTGTTTTCCTAAGGATTCTTCATGGTGTATCTATCTCACTAATATTAAAAAAGAAATACATATAATGTTCTCTGGGCCAGAAGGTAAGTGACACAGTCCTGTTCCTTGAAAAGTTTAGATATTAAAGTTGGTAGCTAGAAAAAAACACTGCCAAAGAAAGGAGGAAATGCAACAAAAAACGATGACTGACAATTTTTGCTTCATAAAGAGATTTCTTTTAGATGACAGAGTAGGAAAAAAACAATGGTATTATAGCCTATGTGCTGATTTGTATTATTCCTCCGGCACACATGCTAAATTGAATAGTTTGAATTGGAAACGCAAAATTAGCCGTGCTATTTCTATTTTGTCAGGGGAACAGGTGGGTATGGCACCCTGTCTTAGTTTGCTAAAGGTTGCCAATGCAATACACCAGAAATGAGTTGGCTTTTATAACGGGAATTGATGAGGTTAAAAGCTTACAGTTCCGAGGCTGTGTAAATGTCCAAATCCAGGCGTTATCAGAGATGCTGCCTCCCCAAAGATCAACTGCTGGCAGATCCTGGACTCCTGCCACATGGCAAGGCACAATGGTAGCAAGTCTCTGCCTTCTGCTCCAGGCTCACTTCCTCTCCAAGCTCCACTGTGAGCGATCAGGCATATGGCTCGCCTCTCCCTTCTCCTCCTGGCTTCCTCTCATCCTATGTTTCACTGATTCCAGCTTTTGGGTGTTTGCTTGTCTCTGCCACTTTTTTCTTGTGCCTCTGCTTTCAGTCCTCTGTTTATAAAGTACTCCAATAAGAGGATCAGGACCAACCCTGGGTCCTGTAATCTAATCAAAGGCCATCCACTGAGTCTAGCCAAAGGTCCCACATACAGTAGGTTTATATGCACAGGAATGGATTAGCTTAAGAACATAATTTTCTGGGGTCCACAAAAGACCCAAACCAGCATACCCCCCAAATCATCTTCTAAACACCTTAGCCTGGCACCTAAGCCACTCCCATCAGCTCATTCCTCTCATGGCCCATCCAGCTCAGCTACACCAAAATACTCCTGGTTCTCCTGAGCATCGGAGGCCTTTCCCTCTTGCACAGATCTTGGTCTTGTAGCCTTTTTCTTACTGGATTTCTTTAAAAACCAGTTCAGCTGTCACCCCTGCTGAGAAGTCTTCCAGGACCAAGCGTCAATGGAGGGAGTGGCTCCCGGTGGTTCCACACCCCCGTTCATACTTCTATGTGGCACTTAGCACATTGCATAGCAACTCTCTTCGTTTATACGTCAGTTATGTTTGCCAGGCTGTATGTGCCTTTAAAACAGGGACTGTGCCTTATTACTCTTTGCATTCCCAGTGTCTAGCTATAGGGGCTATCACATAAAGATGCGCAAAAAATGTTGAATTAACAAAGTGAATGAAGACGCACCAGAAAAAAAAAAAAAAAAGCTGTAAAAACAAGTAAGATTTAGTTGCATATATCAGACTTAATCCTTGTGTAGGGAACAGAATACATCTGTTTTGGATGTATATACACTATCGGGTTGCATCCGCAAGGTATTTAGTGCATTGGTTTAGTAGACAGTAGTAAATGGTACAGTGATGTATTTTAAAAAATACTAACTCAATTTAAAAAGGGGAGCAGTTCCTTTACAGACCTCTTGCATTGGGAGCTGGAGATGTAGATCTTTCCCTCTTTTTCCTGTGACTTCTCTCTTAACCTGGCTTTTCACACCAGGAATGGTTTAGACAGGGTAGAAAGGCCTCAAGAAGCTGGGAAGACTTAAAGTTCACTTCTGAAGGCCAGGTTCTAACCCGATATGGGTAAAAATCGCCTGGGTTTTACGGGGAATTGTCAGGGGGACATGGAAACCAGGAGATGTGACTGTTCAGACCCATTTCCACCATTTCTTAACAATGTCACTTTGAGACGGCACATCTGCAAAAGCAAGATAATAAAACCTCCCGCTCCCAGGGGTGCTGGAGCGGTACTGGGGCTGAGGCATGCAGCAGAGCCTCGTGGTGCTGGCCGCTGAGGCTAGTAGCCCTGTGCTGGGGTAAGTTACCAAACCCTAAGACTCAGCTTCCCCCTCTCTAACCTGGGCATAGCAATAGGAGCCACCACCTGAGGCTGCTGTGAGGCCTGAGTGAACAGGGGAGCAGCAGCCACGTCTGTTAAAGAAGCTAATTGGTAGGAACCATTTCTGGGATACAGTAAGTGCTAGCAATGATCGTTGTGTCCAGTGCTGCTATGAGCGAGGAGCAGATGGTCCAACATTTGTGGCGCTCCGTCACCACTGTGAGACATCATTTAGACGGCCCCAATCAAGGACTCGGCAGCACCCCAGATCTCCAGGCCCGCGTGCCTGCAGCACTCGTGCATGGACGAGGAATAGAATGCAAGTTTGAAATAAGCGTTTATAATGGCGAGCACTGTCTTAAATGTTTTATGACAACGATACTTTTTCTACTCACCACCACACTCCTATTCACCCTGATAAGACGGGAGAGAAAACTGAGGATCAAAGGACATTCGTCTTAGAACCGGTGAAAACCAAGTTCCAATCCAAGTCGGGATGACCCCGAAACAGGGCTCTTAACCAGGGTGATTTAGGGCTATATCCTACCCCATGGCAGCATCGAATGACCACTTCCATTTAGAGAGAGTGGGACTACATCAACAAAACTGATGACAGGTACGTAATAAAAGAATCTATTTAATGACTTACCCATTTGTTCCACAAGCTTTCATTAAACAATGATTAGGTGCCTGAAAAGTGATAGGTACTGGGCAGGGGGTTGGGGTGGGACTATAAAGGTGGACTACAAAGGGGCTCATAGTCCATTAGGAGGGATAATCTCATAATTTTTTTTTTAATATATCCTAGCCAAGGGGTATTTTAGAAGTAAACAATTTAGCTGATGGAGTCTTATAACTATGACCTTGAATTTCCTGGGATAAAATTAAATACCTTATGACATTTTATATGGCATTTATAAAAAAGTAGGAAAACTTCATGAAATAACTTAAGCGTTTAAGTAATAATATTTAAAATAAAAATGAAGCAATAAAAAGGTTATTTATTAAGATTGCTTTTAAATTCTGGGCATTTGAGGTGCAGCCCTAAAGATCGAAGTGTTTTTATATACTTCAGTGTGCGATTTCTTTGGGGATGACTTATGAAGCATAAGGCATACGAGTTACTGAGATATGCACAATGAGCATGTGAGGGGGTCGTGGGTGGGGCTCGTAGTTTGCTAAAACACCCAGACTATGCAACATCTACCAACAATCTAGCGTCCAATTTTGCAAAACACGTGCAGAGAAACTGGCTGTTGCAAAGCAGCAAGAAGACTGATAATGCCTGGTTTACCACGTTCTAGAAGCACATGCGTGGTGTGTCAGGAGAGCTAGGCAAGCAAAATAGAGAGGATGGGGTCTAAACCCCAGAGCTGGCACACATTCTGTTCAGCTGCACAGAGAATAGCTGCTTATCAAAGAGAGCTGCTCACGTGGTAGCTAATACGGATGTGTCCTAATTTGCCAGCCTCTAAAAAGGAGAAATCCAGTAGGTGCTAAAATGCACAGCCCTTCAGCTGCCCTGTCCAGAATCCTGGAAACGTGGGAGGGTGTGTCAAAGGCAAAGGGGCAGACTCTCTGAGGCGTTTGTGGCCGGGCCACAGAAGCACCGGTGTTTCCAGAAGCACCAGCTAGGGGAGAAGCAGCTGCAGGCTTCCCCTCCTGTTGGCTGAACAAAGCACTGCTCTCCAACAGCTGTGGTTGCTTTACCCTGCTACTACCGTTAGCCTCCCACCCTTCACATACACTGTGAGTTCACCTACAATTCCTGTCCCCCAATCTGTCAAACGTCTGCTGGGATTTCCCTAAATCTAGAATGGGCACCTCCCCTTTCAGCTTCCACGGCATCCTGACAGCCTAATTGTCAGGTTGATCACTGGCCTCTCTTTCTAGCCCTTGTATTGCATCTGGCTAGCGGCATTATTTTCTGTAGCCAGCACAGCACTTGATTTTTAAAAGTCGCTTTCAACATTAAAAGTTAAGAATTGAAAAATGAGAAAATTTGGATAAGTCCCACATCAAGGCAACAATTAACTAGAGACCAGTCTCAGTTGTCACCTGCATGGAAAAACAGACACGCTGCAGTGCTCCCCAGTCTCCACCACTCCCTAATGCCTCATCTGGCTGTCTTCCCTCATTTTAAGACCATCTTAGACTCTACAGTCATTTGGGTTTACCACCAATTAGGCTTTGAGGATTTAATGACAACAACTGTGATTTCTCTCTACAACTGTCATTCATTTAAAATAGGTGCCCCCAAAATGATGAATGAATGAATTCATTCATTATTTAGGAGTAATATTTTATTTCTTACAGCAGTTGTGAGGACTGAAACAATATATGTGAAATATATGTGTAACTATAACTTGAGATTGAAATATAAGTTAATGTAGTAGAACAAATTTCAGATCAGGACCCCGGGTATACTGCTATAACATTGACAAAGACAACCAAGGGGGGAGATTAATCCTTAGCTTTCCAATCTTAACAATTTCGTAATCTTTTTGAGAATGATCATTTTTGGTTATGTAAGTGCCTAAAATGTATGAATCTTGGAATAATTCAATCTTGATAATTTTTTCAGAAATAATTTAATTTTATTTACTTTTCCATCCCTTGAAAGCTATTTGATTTATTATCCAACAGATGTAGTGCATGAAATAGGTAACAATTTTCCTTTAGCAAAACCATATTGGCATTAAGTAATGAAGCTACAGTCAAGCCATACATTTTCCAATATGCAATAACCTGAAACATTTAAAAACAATTAACATTAAAGTGAACTGGCAGTTTATAAAGCCAGCAGTGAAATAAAGCCAATGCAATGTTATAAATACATTTTAATGCTGGAACACGATAATAAATAGCTTAAACATAATGTGAGTTCTACATGCTAAGAGAATGAACGATTAATTAGCAATTTAGCATTCTGCTATTTCTAAAAAGGACTGTAACTTCTAGCTTCTACCTATACTGAATCTTAGCCTGCAGTTTCACTTTATTCTGCAAAGCATTCTTTTTACATAGTAGAGTTGGTGGTCCTTTTTATAGGCAAAGAAGCTCACGGAGGTGTGTTGTCACAAGAATATAACATACTGCTCTTGACTAGGAAATGAGGATGATTTCCCTTTTTCAAATCATGAAATATTTTCTACTAAAAACTCTACAAGCTTTAAAGCTTTCTGCTGCCAAATACAATATCTTCAATTCTCCAAAATTTCAAAAACATTAAGGGCTAGTGTCAGGCTCCTAAAAATTTTTTTCAGCAGAACTTAAAACTACGATAGGGTTTTCCAAGACTAATTCTATTTATTTTTCTGAGTTGTAAACTCAACCAGCATATGGGGACTAAGGTAACTTTTCCAAAACTTATAAACCTACCTCTACCCAAAAATAAAGAATTTTTCTATTTTAGGATAAAGAAAAATAGAACAGTTGTAAGTTGTAGCATCATGGACAAAGGAGACCTCAGTCGGTCACAGTCTATCTTGAGAATTGTGCATAACCATCTCTAAAACACAGCTGTTTAAATTTTTATTTTAGAAGGAAGTCTGGATAGATTCCAAAACCGCTCTTCTCCAGTGTAAGCAGCCTCCATTCTTTTAGCATTTCTTTTTATCAGACCCATCCCAGCAGACTGAAGAAGGGCCAAATCACATTCAATCTTCAGATATCCAAGTTCCTGTCTTATATAATTGCTGATGGGTGGTTGTTCTTTTTACAACCCAGGTTTAAAAGTTTCAGTTTCAAAGGTACATCTTATGTGATGTGTGAACCAAGAGATAACGTAAAACATCTTTTTAAGTGTAAACATTTTAGACATAAATTAGATGATTGAACTCACTGCTCAACCAGTAAATTATAAAAAGAAAGTTTGTTCATACTGCCTTAGTTTTCTTTTTCTTCAGCTAGAAGGTTACTTTAAAAAGGCTATGAACATTTAATAATCTGTTGCCATGAGACAAATGTAATGTACACATCTCTTATCACTTAGGCAGCTGTCAACTTATTTATTTGGGGTATACATTTATTCAAGGTGTGTATATTTATTCAACCCATAGTCAACACATGTTGGCCTTTTCCAGAATTTTAAATGTTTGACCTTAAATATTGGTACATCATATTTAAAGGGGGCTGACTTTTTCCATGTATTAAATCCATAAGTTTGTGTGTGTGTGTGTTGTGTTAATGTTTGAGGGGTGGCCACAGGACATTGGGTTAAGCTTAGATTCAGAGATTTAAATAGATCTGAAAAAGGAGAATCAACTTCTCTCCATGAGTATTAGAAGAATCCTGCACTTATGTTGCAAAAATCTCTAAAATGCCCTACTAGAACTATAACAAATTAAATTAGTATATTAGGTTAGTATGTGATTATTACATGTCTCAATTCATTTTCTACTTTAAAATATATGTAAATCATCTGAAGTAAAAAAAAATATTTTCCTATTCTTTTTAAACACCTCTTGTACAGCTACATAAATATTCCCATGTTACTTATTCAAGTCTTCTGAATAGAGAGGGCACTTTACACTGCAATTACAAGTGCATAAAGAGTCTTCATAGACCCTTAACTTCCAATTCAAAATCCAGCCTAGACTTAAAGTCTTAATTAAGGCAGCTGTCAAAGAACAAATAACTTCCGTGATTGTCCCAGAAAAGGCCAACATAACATCCCAGACTTAACATTTAGCATGGAAAAAAAATTCTAAAGTCAACACAGCCATGTGGCTTATGGGAATAAAGTAGATGTCGTAGGCCATTTCCGCAGATTAAAAAATGAAAAACTTACAGCACTCACGGTCAAGGCAATATTTACAAAATGAAATTGCATTTCTATGATTTGTATTATTTTCAGATATTATGCAAAGAAAAACTCTTTTTAAGTACTCACAACTCAAAGAATAATTAATGTTAAAAAATGTCTTCCATAGTGAGACAATTCTCAAAACAAACTCCCCTTCAGTTATGTATCTTTAAATTGGATAATAAGCTGTGCCTGAAATAGAATATCTTTCAAAACCACATGCAAGTAGCATTGGCATAAATGCCTAAGGTGAAACTGCACAACGGAAAACATATTGAATAAATCCTGAACTAATGCAATATAATCCGCCCTTTTGCATATAAGTATCTGCTCATGACATAACAACATTAAAATAAATTCTTCTGTTTGCTTAAGTCATGTTTAACAATAACTGTTTCCTGTTTATATAAAGAAATTGTCTTCAAGTCAAGAAAAACTGTCACTGGAGTAAAAGCTACAACTTCATATATCTCTTCAACCTGTTTTAATTAAAAAGATCCTGGATGATGCTTATGGTTTTATTTATTTGCAAACCGAGACCTTTATTAAAATGCAAAAGACAGTAATATGGATTTTTTTTTTTTTACAACAGTAAATGTAGGCTTGATGAATAGTTCACTACCAACAAAACGGAGCATAGAATTTTGGTCCTGTCAAACTTCTTCTCCAAGAGTTTATTAATTAGATGTCTATTCCATGAAATGGCATCGGAAAATTTAAAAGCCCTGTGAGAGCTTACCTGCTCTACTCATCACTGGATTAGTAAACACTACTGACATTTATGAAACTTTCTTTTCCCACAAAAATAATATGTTTATTGGCTACTTATAAATCTCTTAAATGTTCTCTTTTCACCTCCTCAGCTACAATTCTATAGTCTAGGCCTGCAGTTCCCTCCTCAAGGGAAGCTGGCCCCAACGCCGAGCCCCCCCCCCCCCCCACACACACACCACGCGGGTTCAAAGGGACATCAGCCATTACTTAGGGCCGAGATAAGCATCCAGATCTATTTATATACTCACATATTTTTGTCTTACAAGCAGATTTTCTATTTACAAGATCCCTGGATAGAAAAACCAAGTGCTGAAATTCCCATCGCCAGAAGAGACCAGGCATTCACACCCTCTCGTCCCCCCAGCTTCTGCAGCTCAGCTCCAGCATCCCCTGTGTCCCTCCTCGGGCTCAGCTCCAGCATCCCTTGCCCGCCCTCCCCGCGCTCAGCTCCAGCATCTCCCGTGTCCCTCCTCGGGCTCAGCTCCAGCATCCCTTGCCCGCCCTCCCCGCGCTCAGCTCCAGCATCCCCCGTGTCCCTCCTCGGGCTCAGCTCCAGCATCCCCTGTGTCCCTCTCCGGGCTCAGCTCCAGCATCCCCTGTGTCCCTCCTCGGGCTCAGCTCCAGCATCCCTTGCCCGCCCTCCCCGCGCTCAGCTCCAGCATCCCCCGTGCCCCTCTCCGAGCTCAGCTCCAGCATCCCCCGTGCCGCTCTCCGGGCTCAGCTCCAGCATCCCTTGCCCGCCTTCCACGGGCTCAGCTTCAGCATTCTCGGTGCCCCCTCCCCGGGCTCAGCTTCGGCATCTCCTCTGGCCCCCTCTCCGGCAGCCCCAGCTGTCACCCTCCGGGGGTCGCCTGCTCCAGGCTCGGACCGCCCGCTCCCCTCCGCTACACGGGAGCAGCCCGGGCCCGCGCCCTTCTCCCCAGCGCTTGGCAGTCGCCCCCTCTCCGGCTTCCATCCCGCAGGGACCTCGCAGGGCTGGGGCTCGGGACTCCAGCGCAGCGCTGCGCAGCCCCCGGCCGGAGCAGGCACCTACCCTCGGCGTCGCCTGCTAGGCTCTGCCGGCCGCGCACCCAAGGTCCGGGCCACGTGGGAAGCACCGGGGCGCGCAGAGCTGCGCACGGGGTCCTCACCCCACCGCGCACGCCGGGGTCTCGGCGCCGCCGATTCCGCGCTCTCCGGTAGCCGGGCAACGGCCGCCGCTTCTCGGCCCCGCCCCTAGACCTGCCTGTCCCGCCCCCGCCCCGCGCCCGCCCCTCGCCGGCAGGTCCCACCCCTCGGCCTGCGCGCCGCACGGCGCTCCGCCCCTCGACGTGCAGTTCAATTGTAGGCGTGTTGGGATGGATGTCAAGGCTTGGGTTCCTTTTCTCTGCCCTAAGGCCCGTAGTAGGCCCTCGATAAACATTTGTTGAATGAATAAATGACTATATTGATATCACTAATTGTCAATAAGCACATCTCATGGCCCTGGGGCACGGCAATGTAATGCTGTACTAGGAACTTGTGAGAAAAAAAAAATCATTAAAAAATACTATCATTCTCAAGTGTCACACCTCAAAGCTGTGTACTTCAAATTTAACCCATCCAGAATATAAATCACAAAAATAACCTACTTGTAAATGATTTACAGATGATATACCCGATCTTACTTGAACCTCAGGGCTGGTATAGGATTCCCTATTTTACAGATAAGGAAACTGAGGCTCAGAGAGGGTCTGACTGAGCCTGCTGTCACAAAGCTAGTAGGTAGTGCTCAAGGTCACACAAGTTAATAATAAAACTGGAATCAAAATCCAGCCTCCCTGAATCCTAATAGAATCTTCACCTTGCTAATGGTGCACAAACCCAAAGCTATGAAAAGACCAAGGAGAGTACTAATTAATATGTTATGCCAACTTCCAACATTTATAGGACAAAGTTGTTATAAATTGTGGTACTTGGATCCTGTGAATTTGTGACATCTTTGCCTGCAGCAACCCCGTCAGCCAGACTCTTTATACGGTTTATGTGAGCAGAGACCAGCCATTGACCCTCTTCTCCCTCCAGTCAATGAGGCGGACTCCTCCACAAGAGCTGACTCTGCTCGCTGGGCAGAAGCTTGTGGGGCCAGGCTTCAGGGCTGCCAAACTATTGGGGGATTTAGCAGGACTGAGAAAGCCGCACTTAAGAATCCTCTCAGAGTTGGAAGGAAAGCTTTGACAAAGTCGCCAGAAACCCCACCAGGTCTCTCCCTCCCCCTTCTTACAAAGGAGCAGATTTAAGTCACAAAGGATGGTGTTAACTACCTTCTAAATCTAAGACAGCAGTTCTGGGCACTTCTGAGTCCTGGTTTCAGAAGTTGGTGGGTAAAGGAGACAAGTTTGTTGCTAAAGCTGAATGGCTTGTGACAAGAGGAGAAATTAAGTCCCCTTCTGTTCTCTGTTCATAGATCTCAACCATCCTCTAAAAAACGTTGACAAATGTTTAAAGAATGACTCTTTAAAATGGAACCACAGAGTCTAACTGAACCACAGGTGGATTCTTGAATTATGTCCAGCCCTGAGCAAAGGAAGAATGGACTATGGCTAGAAGTCCTTTATGACTTAGGATTCTAAGTCAATTGATGGAAAACTTTGTCAAAATTCCAATACTTTTCAAATAATATATTGAAAGAAAAAAAATGGAGGGGAGCAGATATGGCTTAAGCAGTTGAGCTCCTGCCTCCCACATGGGAGGTACCAGGTTCCGTTCCTTGTGCCTCCTAAAGAAGACAAACAAGCAATGAGCAGACATTGAGGGAAAAACCCCACAACAATCAAGACAACGAGCAAAAACAAAACGAGAAAGGGAGCAGATGTGGTTGAGCAGTTGAGCATCCGCCTCCCACATGGGAGGTCACGGGTTCAGTTCCTGGTGCCTCTTAAAGAAAAAACAAACAGACAAAGAGCAAAAACAATGAGCAGACAATGAGCTCAAACAACAAGCAAAAACAACAAGCAAACAGATGAGGGAGCCATCTCGGGAGTGGGGAATGGAGCCCATTTTTTGCCTCAAAACTGGTTATAATTTTTGCAAACAGTCCCTATTTGATTATTATAATAGAAAGAATTAGTTGTGTAGCCCTAGAACAAAAGAACCCAAGACTCAAAATCAGGTAGACTGAGAATCACATCTCCTTCTGCCACGTATGAAGATTTCACACGTTGTTTAGCCCCTCCGAGATTCCCTTTCCTCGTCTACAGAATGGGGATGGCAAGCCGATTTGTTGTGAATGTAAATGAGACAGTTTTTAAAATTACTGTTGGAGTATCTGGCATTCAAGTACTCAATAAATACTAGTGAATGTCATTCAGTGATAATCTGGAATCTTTGTAAGCCTTTATTATGAACCTGTATGGGAATGATAAGACATTATAAGTGACAGCTCTTTGGCTGCAAGAGCAGTGTATATGTGTATGGTTTATAACTAACAACTAAATTACTTTAAAAATTTTCACAAGGAATATATGATTTTTTTTCCAAGAAAGAAAGAAAAAAAAACCCAAAAGAGTTGTTGAAAACATGTCTGAGAATTCTTAACTTAATCAAACATAGCATGGAACACATACCACATGATATGCAAACTCCTTATTGAATTTGCAAATTGAATCTCACAAATCCCACTCGGAATCTCCCTTGAGAAATAATGACCTTTAATTAACCATTAAACTTTCTATGGATCTCATTGGCAACTTCTAAGGAAATATTAATTCTTTGAAAACACAAAGATGTGTGTGTATGCATATAAACATACACACAGAGACACACACAAATATATGTATATATTAAATCCACACTGCATCGATATATTAAATGTTTGTGAACATTATTTTATATGCTGTTGTAAATTAGGTGTAGTGGTAATTGCATTTAGACAGTGTAGAAATACATATGTAAGAGGCATAGTTGGGAAATACTGAGATCAATACAATTGACTGGCATATCTATCGTGGAAAATATATATATACTGCAATAGGAAGCAGCTATCTTTATCTTTCAAACTAACATTGTTCTTGGGTCAGCTACGCAGTGGTGGTGTTTTTTAAACAGTCGTTGGAAAGTAGACCGTGTGTGGTTGACTGGACCGAACAGTGAACTAGTTCTTAGAAAAGTAGTCGTGTAACCTTGTTAAGAGAGTCAAGTTATTTTCCTATAGTCTTGGTTTCCTCGTCTGTAAATTGGCTATAAAAATTCCGGCACAGCTTATTTCAGAAAGATGATCTGACCAACTCCCTTATTTTACACATGAGAAAACTGAGTATTGAAGTGACTAGCTTAAGGTCACATAGCTAAACAGTGACAGAATCAGGACTAGAAATAAAAGTCTTTTGAAGACTTGGGCTTTCTGCCTTAACAAAGCTACCATTGAAAAAATAGATAGGAAAGTGCTTTGAAAAATGTAATAGAAGGGTTTCATTCTGTAGCTTTAGTGTGGAGTGTATCTACTTAAATCACAATCAAGATCATCTTGTGGCAATTAATTAAGAAATGCCTTTTGAGACTGTACCTGTACATTCAGTGATAGCTATCTTTCTTTTAAAATCAAACATAATCTGCTTCATTTCTCAGAGAGGACACAGGGAGTAAACAATTAACTGAGTTAATTCAGACACCGAAGTAGATTTTCAAGGGCTTGACTAGCCCAAGCTAGTTTTCTCAAAGCCTAGATTAATCAGATAATTGCTAATTCTCCCCCTTTGTTTTGTGTTGAGGAGTGTCTGTATTTGTTAAAACGAACCTAGTAGCAGAATAAACGATCATGTTAAAAATTTGGAAATCCCAAATAACAAACCAAATGATCGAGTTCCTCAGCGCCCGACTTCTTTTGGCCTCTTCTCCTGCCATTTCTTTAAAATGTTAATTTTCTTTATCTGAATGAGAACATTAACACTGCTTTTGTGATTTAAAGAGGACTTGTTAAGCAAACAAAATCAACCTAAACTGATACTCCAGGATATTGTGAACATGATTTGTTGCACTGTTAGTAGAATAAAAATTTAAATGCCTCTCTTGGCATGACTAAAAGCAACAGTTAAACCTTTTAGATTATATTCTTACTGGCACACTTAAAAAATATAGTCAGTTTAGCATGGTTTTAAATAATCTTCAGTTAACGACTACCAATGTTTTAAAATTAAGCAAACAATGCCAATTATACTCCTAATATCAGGAGGAAAGCTTAGAAAGCAATTTTAATTAATTGGCTCTGAAAAAATTAATTACATATGAAATGAGACTCATTAGACGCTTCTTGTTTCATCAAGATTTCAGATTAAAGGGTAACTGGTCTTATCATTTACAATTTTCTTGTGGTTCAGGTAGCATAAAATAGACTATTGTGATGGTAACTAAATATTTTGCCCCAATAAATTTAGACTAGAATATTAAAATGGACCAGTATGAAGATAGGGTTCTGTTTTCCCCTGTAAAGATTTTAATGTGTGTGTGTTTGTGTGTGTGCGCGCTCATTGAATTGACCAAGAATTAACAGTTAACTTTCAAATTCCTTACTGCAATATAATTTAGTTTTCCTTGCTGGGCATTACCCATAAGTGAAAATGTGACTAAAAAACTTTGTGTAACATAATAAGTTTGATTACTCAGTTTTCATGAACAGTAGGCATATTTTAACTTACAACAGCTGTCACTATAAATTTAAGGTAAATGTTAATTAAGGAATATTAACATTGTGAACGTTTCTGTAAAGAAGGCTGGTGTTATTTCCAAATGTTACAGAGAATCACCACGGTATTTTAAACCAAACTTAGTGCAGCTTTACCCTCACTGTTTTTAACTTCTTCAATTTTACACTTAAAAGGCTTTAATTGGATGCCTTTTCAGTGATTCCCTTGAGTAAACAAAATGCATAAGGAAGTGTGTTTAATCAGTTTACATCTTTGAAGTGGAAGAATAAATAAACTAAATAAACAGTATCACAAGAGCTGCAATTTACTCTTTGATGTAAGAAAAAAAAAAAAGGAAAAGTATTTGCATCAAGTAAACTTCCACTGACTGTTGACTAAATAAAGTAACCTGTAAATACTTAGAGCAATTATAGCATGCAGCTCTCAGAGTCTGAAATGCTGGTTGCATGCTAAAGTTAGCCCTCTTCAGTTTTGTCCTGTTTGAACAACTCTTTTACAAATAAATTCTATATGACAGATTGCAAATCTTCTTGCTCAAAAACTGCATGGAGTATTATGTTTAGTCTGATACTACATGTAACACAAAGTAGCATTCAGCTATAGAAAGGTTTGCTTCTAATTGACTAAAGCCACCTTTTTCTGAGAACACAGAAAAAGTGCAGTGAAAAGTACAAGGAAACATAAAATGAAATACCTGCAACTTGCTGAGCTCTTTCCAGTACTCACCCTTTCAGCAACTTAGTTTCTCCTTGGCAGCACTTCTATGCCAAATGCTTCTACCTTCCCCAAAATGTATGTCAGCACAAGCCCAGACGAAACTTCAAATCCGGGAAAATAAAATTAACCATGCAGATCAAAGGCAGAAGAGCAGGGAGATGAAATGCCTGTAATCTGATCGGTGATCAGTTCCGAACATCAAAGGCAGAACTCACTTTATATATATGCATGAATATCCAGAAAGTTCACTTTCAGCAGGTAGCTACCCTCCCGCCTCCTAGCCCACGCATTCTTTTGTTAGACATAGTTCTCCTTGCTTTTTCTTTTCTTTCTTTCTTTTTTTTTTTTTTTTTTTTTTTATTGCAGTGAGGGAATGCTGATGAGCTCTCCCAGGCTAGGGCTGAGTGGCTGGACCCGTAGCTCTCTGGGTTCCCAAGCTGTGTTGTGGATTGTGTGTGTGTTGGAAGCTTTTCCTAGTGCCAGCGGGTTCTGCTTTATCCCTTTCATCTCGCTGAACTGCAGATCCCATGACGTCATTCAGCGCTGTGGGACTAGTAGGAGAGCTATAATTCAGCCTGTTGGGGGGTGCAGCTCAAGGGAAGCCAGAATTCGCTTGGTTTCTAGTCACGTTACACCGGGCAGTCTCTCTTATCTGTTTCCCAGCTGGAAGGACAGCAACTGCTGCCAGAGGCTTCTTGGGTGACAAGATCCCTGATCGATCTTGTTCCCAAATAACAGCATGTAATTGTCTCTTCACTGATGAAGATCACAATTTCTCACCAAGACTGGGTGGCAAATATTCAGAATAGCTAATTATCATTAGAAAACAATTACTGTCAGATGGATAGGATAACATTTTAAAATTTTGTTTTTGTTTTAAATGTGACACATCTTTTAAGAGTTTAAGTAAACTATCTTTTCTATGAAACTCAGATTATTATCATACAGCAGTACTCTAATTAAAGCAGCTAATCTGCAGCTAACCAGTAATTAACCAGAGGACTTGATACCTTCCACATCTCACTTAAGATCTTGTGCAGTTGTAATCAGTCTTAGTCTTAATCTGGGATTCTCAAAATTAGAGTTTAAAACAGCATCTTGTTTTTAGGCATAATCCATTGGTACTTGTTAAGCATTTTTAAATTCTCAAAAGAAAGGAATTATGTAGGGGAAAGCACTTGCCCTGTGACTACTCCAGAGCTGTGCTTCTTGTCTTTTCTAGAGGTTTCCCACAAACCAAGGACTGTTTCTTCCAAATCCCATGGTTTGGACTCACTTTTAAAAAAAAAGATAAAAAGAAAGAAAGAAAAATCACTACATTAGTCTAACTCGAAATTTTAAAATTTAATCTGTTACACCTTAAATTTTTTTCACCATTTTCTTTAACAATGGCAGACTCTATAAAATAAGATTATTTTATTTGCAGTATTTAATAAAATAGAAAATAATAAGAAATTTGATCTTCATTATAATCCAGGATACAGTGCATTTCTGAATTCCAGATTACTCTTTCATGGAATGAAGGAAACTTTCCTACTTTATAATGGAAGCCTATTAACTTTTAGAAGGTAGGTTGAAAATATTTTTGCAAAACTTAAAGAGGGAAATAGAAATTAAACATTTCTTTATAGACCTCCCCTCCTTAATTAATTTCATCTAATATTTCCTGATGTGATATTTGACGATGCGGTTTATGATGTGTTTATTTCCAGACTTCCATGATTTTAGAACAAATTTTAGTAGCACAGTATTTGAACAGTTGGTGAGTTCAGTATGAACTACAAATAATCAAGCTTATTTTTCAGTGTTTCTTTTATAATTTTTCCACCTCACTCATCATTTCTCAAAGATGCACAGAGCCCAGATAGAGTTTCGATGACAGGTGTGATGCTAGATGACTTTTTTAAAGCAAACCAGAAAAATCCCTTACTCCTCGAACTATGTCTACAAAGAAAATATTCAAAAGGACAAAATATTTTCAAGAGGGCTTGTGCCCATTTCTTTTCTGCCCCAGCATGAAGTCAATAGTCCATTAACATGAATGATGGAAAAAGATTTACTGATGTCCTGATTATGAAATCATACTAATTATATGCTCTGCTAAGTTCTTTGAATAAATAAGTAGACCCTAAAGTACTTCAATACCAATAAAAATAGGCCAGAAAGAGAATTAGGGTTCTTGTACATCCACCGGAAGTTTGCATAAAGAATTTGGATGCAGGGACTCAAATAAAAACTAGTCCAATGAGCCTCAATTTACACAGATCTCACCAATGAAGGTATGTAGCTCAAAATATGTTTTAGCAACTCAGTATCGTGCTAGTGGAAGAGTTTACGCAACAAGTAGCTAAAAATTATCTTATCTTATTATTATTAGCATGAGCCCAAGTGTCCCACGGGTGAGATGCAAGCAGCCCGAAGCGAGGGCCACAGCTGTGGCCTGGGAGCGGAGCACGGCTTACAGCCCACCTCGAAGGGGAAGTGAACTCCTGACCCAGGGCCCCTTAGCAACGGGCTCCAGCTAAGGGCGCTAACTTCATTATGGACTTGTGCAGGGCCCATTGTTATTTCCCAACAGTGCCAGGAAGAGGAGCTACTGCAAAGCTTTCCTCTTTTCCTTCCAAGCAGCTGAGATTAGTGAGGTGAAATCTGATGCCATGGTGATAAGGAATCTGTAACTACACTCTATGTAATTTTCCCTTTTAACAACACCAAGTTACAGTATTTTGTTGATTATTCCTAGCATTATGCCACAGTATAAATGGCTGTTCTTAATACACTCTTCACCAAATCACGTTTCAGCCACTCGGCTTTTTACCGGGCTACAATCTGGTGAAAAGTGGGCAACGTGATGCTGCATGGTTATAGCATTTAAGACTGAGAAAATGGGAAGCGGCTGTGGCTCAATCAGTAGGGCTCCCGTTTACCATGTGGGAGGCCCCAAGTTCGGTTCCCCGGGACCTCCTGGTGAAGGCAGGCCCGCCCGCACGGCGTGGTTAGCTGACCCAGCGAGCACAAGCAGCAAGGGGGGATAAATGAATAAATAAATAAAATCTTAAAAAAAAAAAAAAAAAGACTGAGAAAATGTCAATTATTCACATCAAAAAAGGGAGGGGATTCCTGAGATTCTTGATTCTCCAAAATTATTTCTGTGTGCTATTTTCTTTCAAAACCTGGGACATACTTCCTTGGCTTCTTTACCTTGGCAGGTAGAAGATCACATAAATTCCTAAGAGTCACCTATAGATTCAGGTAACACACAGCATTTTTCCATAAGTTTCAAAGTTCTTGGAGTTATCTAGCCCTCTTTTCTAAAACAATCTTTTCAAAACTTTCTGTTCTGAGAACACATTCCAGATTATATCAGATAATCACAGCTTTGCATACAGCATTTAAATTGAGAGGAGTCATTTTTGAATTTGTTTCATTTAAACGCTTGTTTGGGGGTGTAAAGCAGCTCAATGTTATGGGTGGAACACGGACTCTGGAGTCAGAAAGTCCTTCATGTGGGTACATATTTTCACTTCTCTTTGATAAATTCCTAGGAGTGGGATTTCAGGGGGTCTTAGTTTGCCAGGGCTGCTATGAGAAACACCACCGAATGGCTTGGCTTAAGCAACAGGAATTTATTGTCTTGCAGTTTTGAAGGCTAGAAGTCCAATGTCAGTATTGGCACGGCTTGCTTTCTCCTGGAGCCAGTAGCTTTCTGGTCGTCCCTCTTCACATGGCGGTTTCTTTTTCCTTGTGTCTTGCCCCTCTCTTTCTGCTGACTTCTGGCCTCTTCTGACTGAAGCGAGTGAATATTCTCTGTTGATAAGGCCTCTAGTCAGATGGATCAAAGCACACGCTAACTCAATTTGGCCTTATCTAAATACAGTCTTGGAAGACTCTCTTCACAAATGACTCCACACCTTAACTTAGAATAACATCTCCAGGGGTCCTATTTACAATGGGGTTCACACCTGCAGGGCCAGGGATTAACCTATGTCCCTACAGGGGACATGATTCAGTCTCCAATGCTGGGCTAGAGTTTAATTTTATGAGAAACTGCCAAATTGTTCTCTAAAGTGATTGTACCATTTTATAGCCCACCAGGCAGTGTATGAAAGTTGCTCTACTTCATTGACCATCTATTCATTATTGTCACTCTTCATAATTTTAGTCCTTCTTGTGTATGGAGGGTAGTATATATTGTGATGGTTTTAATTTAAATTTTGCTGATGCTAGTGCTTAATTTACATAGACTTTATTTTTTAGAACAATTTTAGATTGACAGAAACATGAGCAGATAGTTCAGAGACTTCCCATATACCCTTAGTGGCCTGCACACAGTTTCCAAGGCAATATTGTTGTCTTTTGGGTCTGGTTGGTTCCATCTAGCAAAAGGCATTTGAGATTTATCTATGTTGTAAGTATTAATATTTGGTTCCTTTTTGTTACTGAGTAGTATTCTGTTGAATGGATGTACCACAGCTTATTCATTCTCCAGTTGAAGGACATCTACACTCTTTCCAGTATTCGGCAATTATGAGTGAAGCTGCTATGAGCTTTCATGTATAGGTTTTTGTTGGAACACAAATTTCATTTCTCTTGTGTAGACGTTTAGCTTTATAAAAAGCTGCCAAACTCTTTCCCAAAGCGGCTGTACCATTTTGCATCCTTTCAAGCACTGTATGAGCCTTCTAGTTATTCCACATTCTTACTAGCATTTGTTATTGCCAATTTTAGCCATTCTAACAGGTCTCTAGTGATATCTCATTGTGGTTTTTAACTTGCATTTACCTAATGATGTGTTGAGCGTCTTTACATATGTTTGAGGAAGATCCCCTGTTTTCTGAAAATCCTTATCATGAATGGATACTGACTCTTTTTTATTTAGCTTATATTTAATTTATTTTGGGGGAGGTACTACATTCACACAATACTAAATCCACAAAGTACATAAGTGGGTTGACCATATAAATTATCATCCAAACCAGGATATGTATAATAGTGAAAGAGGGGTCTATTAATAATAACACCGGGACATAAAGCTGGCTTGTCGTTATCATCCTGTGTCTAAGAATCTACAGTGTAAACTCCTTCATGCTCTAACCCCATTCCCACCTTCTTCTCCTCCAGAGGCAGTCAATGCGTCACTTTCCTTTTTTGTGTTTCTAGAGATAGTCTCTTAAAAAATAAGCAGAATAGTCCTCCCTCATCTTGGATGTTGACTCTTGTCAAGTGAGTTTTCTGCATCTATTGAGAAGATTGTTCTTTTTTCTTTAGTTTATTAATACTGTGAATTGCATTGACTGAATTTTGAATGTTGAACTTGTCTTCCCTTCCTAGGGCTTGATTGTGATATATGAGCCTTGTTATGTATTGCTGGGTTTAATATAGTAATATTTTGTTAAGGATTTTTGCAATTATATTGATAAAAAATAGTGATCACTAGTTTTCTTTTCTTGCAATGTCTTTGTTTAATTTTGGTATACGATGATAACTGGCTGGGTTATGGAACTTCCCTAACTTTTTTCAAAGTTCACAGCCTATGTGTTGTATGAGCCTTAGAGTTTAGTTTCTATTTATTTTCCAGCTTTGCAGACCATTGAAGAGCAAATATGTGGTGCACACATTGCTGGAAATAGATTTAAGGAATTTTGCACAAAGAAGTGTCCTAGTCCACCTTCCCCCTTAATGCATAAACCGCTTATGTGCATGGTCTTTTACATCAGGCTGCCTTGGCTCAAATTTCAGTACTTCTCCATAAACTCCTGAGTGCTGATGAATCACTTTAAACTTCAGCTTCCTTTTCTCTAGAATGAGGATGATAAGAACACCTATCACCTAGAGTTTTGGGGAACATTAGAACAATACTGTCACATAGTAATTATAGAACACATCTTAATTCTCAGGTTTTTGAAGCACTGCTATAAAATAACTATGGCATTTTTTTGTCATAAGAGGTGAGAAGAAATTGTTTCTCTTTGAAGAGATAGGCACCCTGTTATTCTGCCGTGTCTAAATGTTTCCCATGTTAAAGACAATTTTGCATTATGGCCAGCTACATGTTTTGCAGCATTTGAAAGAGGATAACTGTGATTTTTAAAATTGCTACTGGGCTATTGCAGTATTCTACAGTGGAAAAGTCGAAAATCCAAAAAGTGTGCCATGATGGTTTTCAGGAGGAGTACTTCGTTCATGTTAGAAGTTAAGGTTAAGTACGCACCAGTCTGTAGATAACCTGTAAGACTGTAAATGAGACTCTCTTGAATTAAGAAAGGAAATGTGTGCGTGCGTATAAACATCAGGGGTTGACAGGGACTTTCATGTACAGGTACAGCCAGAGAGTGAGCAAGCCCGTCGTTATGGAGGTCAGAGAGAGAAGGAGGTTTGGTCCTTCAAAAGCCCACAAGCGAAGGGTGTTGTAGGGAGAGCCATGTCCACGGAGACAGGGAGGAAAAGCTCTGGAGACACAGTAGAGGATGGTCTGTGTGTGCGTGCGTGGCTCGTAGGTGCGCCTGCGCGTGCCTGGGGAGCGCAGTTTGCGATTCTGCTCTCCTGGAGCGCTGCCAGCTTCCTGGAGGTAGAGGACAATGATCGAGATGTAGGGGAGCAACAGGACTGAGGGGGCCATCTCCAGGGGCTGCAAGTGATGCGGGTGAATAGAAAAGGCCCCAGGGAGTCAACGGTAGAGGAAGTTCAACGGGTAAAAAGTAGGGAAAGGGATCAAAGGCCAAAGCTGCCAAGGCAGAGCGCCCTGCAGACGCTGACAGGAGATGCTCGGTGGCACAGAGGCAGGACGGTTTCTAGCATTCTCTCTCTCGAATGACTTCATTCATCTGACAGCTCGTTTTTGGGTTTCCAAGAGGCTGGGAAACGCAGTGGAAGTCTCTGTTTACACATGCCTTCTGAGGAGCCAGCATGCCTTCTTGTTAACTATAGCTACGGGTTGGCTATTTAACTTCAACCTGACACTGGGCTCAGACGAGGAAACCAAGGGTAGAAGAAAGGCTCGCAGCAGCTTTCCAGGGTCCCATGGCTAAAATCAACCTCAGGAGTGGACTCCAAAACTGGTGTTCCTTGCGTAAGATCACACCGCTTCACTCTTGTTTCCTGTACATGAAATATCTTTCTAAACGCTGTTGTAGTTTTTGCAAGTAGATAGCCCTGGCAACTAAAGCGCCAATATCCTCTGTGCATTAACTTAGATCTCTTGGGCCACAGGAATCCCCAACAGGCGACTTAGGAATCCTCCTTTTAAAAAATGTTAAATTTCAAGTAGTTTATTTTCTGATTACAAAGCAGTGTTTATTTATTATAGAAAATTGGATAACTACAGAAAAACAAAATGGTAGGATAAAAATTACCTATAATTTTCTAATTTCTTCTTCTTTTTATAAAGAGTATAAAGATTTAAATAGTTAAAGTAAGAGGCAAAAGCCTCCACAGGTAATCTCCACCTACAGCTTGTTGAAATACTTGCAGACAGATATTCTTGTGAGTTGAGAAAACTAACATAGCTCAGCCGTCCACGTGGCCGCCTGTCTTGTGTACGCCTTTTTCTCTACTGACACATGCTATATGGAAAAGGTCACTAACATCCTGTGGTTTCTGCCAAGGGTTTTCTTCTCCTATTTATTTAACCTTCTGGTTGGTGTCTGAAGTGCTACTTCAGTGGGATATTTAATCCACAAAATGTATTGCTGTGTCTTTATCTTGCAATTGCTTTATGAAACAAACCTCTCTGACAATCACTCCCTTTATTTGGAACATCTCTGGACACTGGTGGAAAGATTGCAAAATAAGAGGCTGTCCTCAAATGAAGTCCCTCAGAGAAAGATCTCTTATTTTGGAATTAAAATGGAGATTGCACCATTTCCTCTCTAAAGGTCTAGCATGAAAAGAGAAACATGACTCAGAAACCAGAACATTGGGACAGTACTCCATCATAAAAACTCAAAGGGCACCGAAATGCACACAGGGAAAAGGAACTCCTTCCCGGCCCATTTCTAATCCAATCCCACTACGCAGGGCTGACATTGTAGCTGTGTGAAGGGAGATCTTCAAAGGTTTTTCTGTGCAGGAACACACACAGGCATACCAAACACCTGCACGCACACATACTCACACACACGACATGCACACACATGCCATGCCCCTGCACACATACACCTACACACACAGTTTCTGTTTTTCTAAACAAAAAGGTGGCTATGCTACACTCTGCTATATTGTTTTACAGCTTACTTTTTTTTTAACTAAAAATACCAGAGTGTATAGCAGTTTGATATTATTGATGAATTCCAAAAAGAAATATTGGATTATGTTTGTAAACTGGTCTTTTCCTCTGGGTGTATTAGAGTGTATTGGATTCAGAGGTTTTACTTTTACTTGATTAAATAATGATTAATGCTTTGATTGGGCCATGTCAGTAGGGTGTTGCATCCCTGCCCCCTTGGCAGGCAGGGACTCACAGAGAAACTGCACTGCAGAGAAGGGAGGTGGGAGTTTTAATACTGGAGCCTGGGGAAGTAAGCACACAGAAGAGCTTGGTCATGAGGAAGGAGAGAAAGCCCCAGGAAAAGAGATGAGCCATTTGCCCGATGGTCTATAGCTGGCCTTGTGGAGAGAAGCAAGCCTGAGCCCAGAGAGAGGCAAGCCCCGGGAAGAGAGGAACCCAGGAAGCCTGGACCCTGGCAGACGTCAGCAGCCATCTTGCTCCAACACTTGGCAATAAACTTGGGTGAGGGAGGTAACTTGTGCTTTATGGCCTGGTAACTGTAAGCTTCTACCCCAAATGAATACCCTTTATAAAAGCCAACATATTTCTGGTATTCTGCATCAGCACCCCTTTTGGCTAACTAATATAGACGTCTATGATTTTTTTTAGATTTTTAAAAGTCGCATAGCATGTATGAATGATGTAAGCTCATTAAAGATTCTCCATATGAATATTTATCATATATTATATACATAGATATAACAAGATTCTCAACAACAGAAAAAGTCTCCTTTTGCAGGAATCTTTTCCTAAACTCACAAGGACTTGGTGTCTCTTTTCTTTGTTCTGTAATGCCCTGTCATAGCACCTACTAGAGTCTTATAAATGGGTTACTCTTTCCATTTCTCATACTAGATTCTGTGCTCTTCAAAGGCAGAAACCATGTCATACTCATCTATATTAGTCATGGCTCTGTGGAGAAATAGAAGCAACAGGAGATTGTGTGTGTGTGTATTTGTGTGTGTGATCAAATCCTGTTTATATTAGAAGCATGGACAGTGGAACTGGGAAGGAGTGATGAGAACAAGGCCCCAGTTCCCTTGACAGGGTCAGATCCAGAGCATCAACCTCCCCCCAGCCCTATGCTAGCACGAGAGAGAGAGAGGGAGAGGGAGAGAGAGAGAGAGAGAGAGAGAGAGAGAGAGAGAGAGAGGAAAAGAGGGAGTGACAGAGAGAAAGAGAGGGAGAAAGATTGATTTATTATGGGAATTGGCTTCCATGGCAGTGGGGATTGGCAAGTCCAAACTCCCTAGGGCAGACCACAAGCTGGAAACTCTGATGAAGGTGAAGATGAATTCCTCTAGGAGAAGCAGAAGCTGGCTGGCTAAAGTAAAGGCAGAAATTCTTTCTGACTTCTGAAAACCTCAGTTCTCTCTTTGAGACCTCCATTTGGATGGATGAGAAGGCAATCTCTTTTGTTGATTTTAGATGCAATCAGCCATAGATGTAATCCACTGACTAATAATATAAATCCATCCATGAAATACTCTCGCAGTAAAGATCAAACCAGTGCTTCCTTGACCAAACAGCTGTACACCGTAACCCAGACAGGTTGACACATGAGCTTAACCATCACACTCAGCTCTGCATCCCCCATAGCTAGTTCAGTGCTGCGACCAAACAGGTAGTTCATGAAGTATGTGTTCAATGGGAGAACCACACCATCCATTTCAGAATGACGAGTCATCTTGCCTCTGGTGAAGTTTTTAGAGAAAAATATAAATAACCAGTGCCTCAATTTTTAGTAACATACCTAATTTGGCAAGAACATTCCAAAGCATTGTTAGAATGCTATCGTGTTTCTTGGAAGCTCAAGGTCTTCCTCCTTCAGACTTAGTGTCCCCATGTGAGGCTGGACCCAGTAGAGAAGACCTACTGAGCAGAGCTATTTACTTGTGTGTGAGAAGCCCTTCTCGCTCTGCTCAAACATCTCACTGTGAAAGACAAGAGATGGGTTGACTTTTGGTGAGGATTTATTCCAAGATCATTCTTCCATCAGAATAAGTGCTGTACCATTAATAAACCAAGCTTGTAATTCAAAATAAATCAATTCTAAGCAATAAAAAAGCATAGCTATTTGGAAATCCTGCAAAGAAAAAAATGTCTCAAATTTCCTAATCAGAGCTTCTGTTAAGAAAACAGAAAATCAGCGCATCACACAGAGCCAGATAAGCATTGCACTTCTGAAAGAAAAAGGTAATGCCATCTGATGATAATTAGGCTCTGCCATGTCACATGGCTGTGTGCATTTTGGAGAAGTAACCTTGCCTCCCTAAAGTGAGTCACCCCAAGTTTGTTTCTGGTTCTTAAAAGTCTGTGATGCTAAACTCTGCACTCCTTGGTTGACAAATACTCTATATGTGGAACACCAACAAGCATGGGGGTTATCAAATGCGTCTCGGTTTGTATATGTCTACGTGACTTTGCTACATAGATCCTGTTCTGCCAAAAAGTAGCTATTATCGTTGGTGGGACACATAAAGATGGGAAGGAATTTGGTTAACGGGTAGAAGGAGGTGGGTTAATAAGGCAAAAAGAGTTAAAGAGAGGAAAAAAAAAGACAGTGACATAGAATGATTCACAAGCAAGAGAAGTTATTCAGAGACAGTTTCCACTATGGGCTTAATGGATCTAATGTTTCATATTGTTTGCTTTTTCCAAAACTTCACAATCGTTCTTTGTTGGAAATATTTTCTGATATTCTGGCTACACTGTTCTTGCTTTAGTTTTACTTTTCTGTTTCACATTATGCCACCTCTAAGCAGGCAAAATAAGGACTTGCCTTCTTCCGTGTGAACACCTTTTAAATATTTGTAGACTCTTATCGAGTGCCCAGGTACCCCCTCTTGACCATTGCTCGGCCAGTATGCCACGGCCAGATCTTTTGATCTTAATGCACAAGTCTCTCCTTTGATCTCTTCGGTGCCATGCTCTGGACCCCCTCAACTATATCAACTTACTTCTGTTAACAAATATTGTTCTGAGCATTCCAACTGTAGTCTTTGGAGAAGCAGATGGCAAAGAAAATATTCCTTTACTGCTTTGTGATGTAAATCCCTGGAGTATTTGATCCAACTTGAGACTTTCTTTTTGGCTATCACTAAAGTTGTTTCAAGAATACAGTTAATTTAAGCTGCCCCTTCAAGTTCTTAACAATAAGAAATCGTGGCACACTTTAGCTGCAGGGTGATTTCAGAAAAGGCCCTTTGTACTCATCTTCTGCTAATGAATTTTCCTCTGCCTTTTTCTAATTTTCTTTACTGGAGCCAGCCCAGTGTCTCAATAGAAACAGATAAGCTTTATAATACGAATAATATTGGGAGTGTAGGCTTTGGCCTAAATTCCCACTAAAAAGCAATGGTGCTAATTATACATCTGTTTCCTACAATGCTGGGAGAAATTTGCAGAAAGAAGGGCAGGTTATGGAAAAGTTTTGGTAATAGATGGTGGTGACAGTGGCACAAAGTTGTGAACATAATTAACAGCACTGAATTATATTTTTGAATGTGGTTAAATGGGAAATTTGTGGATGTCTATATGTTACTAGAATAAACTTTTTAAAAAAAACCTTGAACTGTACAAGGCAAGCAGTGAACCTTAATGTAAAGCATGGGCTGTAATTAATAATACAAATATAATAATATTCTTTCATCAATTGTAACAAAGGTACCATATGAATACAAAGTATTAGTAATGGGGGGGGGGTGTCCTCTAATAAAAAAAGCTTATATTGAAAAAAGAAGAAGAGTAGGAAAACAAGATAAATATTGTATATTCCCAATTTTGTTCAGTCTGCCCTACCCTTTGGTCTCTCTCTAGGGACAGAATCACGCCTCATAAAAATCAGTAGCCATTCTCAGCATTTGATATGGTGCATGGCACAGTCGACATTCAAAAAATAGTTGTTGAATAAACAAATAACTAGTTTTCTATTAGGAATTTTCTGTTTTCAAATTTGATTCCCTTGGTTATGTTACTCTTTCAATGGGTAGATAAACAAGTGTTCTTGGTTATGTTTTTTTCCCTAACATTTCCCTTGTTTGATAATATGTTATCTCTATTTTTTTCCTCTATAAATCCTTTGGCATTATTCTCCAAACTTATTTGCTTTTCACGATGCTCCTCAATTTCATGTGAAATTTTCACTTCCCTACCTGCCTACTCATTCCAAAAAGACAGACTGGCACTTAGAATTGTGCCTGCCTTAACCTAATTTGAATTAATGTTTAGGGTATTAGTAAGAGGATATGCTTTTCTTCACATCTACATTTCACGTTCCCTGAAATTCAGATCTTTGCATCCTAAGCATTTTAATTGCCTTGAAAAGTGTGCAGGGGAAAGCAGAGCTCTCTAAGGCATTTGTTGCCTAGACAATAGAGCTTTGTGGATTAAAATCAGGCCCTTTGAGCTACCCTCAGAAGTAAAACAGAAAGCTTCTAGTAGAGGCCAGGGAGTCCAAAATTCTGCATGATTAACTTTCCAAAGCAGACATCGCTCCTTAAGGCAATTGTTGAAGTTTATGGGTGAGATGCAGAGAAATTCCCAAAGGAATAGTCACACTGGGAGCTGCAAATGGTCAGACTGTTGTGGATCTAGGACATTTTAAAATACATGAGCTGTTCTAAAGTTTTGAAGTTAGAAATACATAATTTTCTCTCCCAGCACACTTATCCTGAAATTCTTACAGGCATTTTCCTATAGCAATTGGCCCTTGTTTTTAAAGTGGAAAGAATCTTTCTTCATATATAAAATGTTTAGGGAAAGACTCGTGTCTCAGTCTCCTAGATAATCAGTAGGTTATTAGTTATTTAAAATGCATTTATTAAGCAGCATGACAAAATACTATGCTAGATACAAAGGGTATAAAACACAGCCCTGACCTTAAAGAAACTTCTATCTGGTGGCAGAGACAGATGTATCCTTAAATAATACAGAGGAGAGACCAAAATAGAGATGGCAGCAAGCATGTAAATGAAGGCTCAAGGAGAAAACAAATTAGTCCAATTCCAAATTGTAATACCAAGGTTTAAAAAAATCCACTGGAGGAGCAGTTGTAGCTCAGTGGTTGAGCACCTGCTCCCCATGTACAAGGCCCCAGGTTCAATCCCTGGGACCTCCTAAAAAAAAGAAAAAAAAAAAAACAAACCAAAAATCCCCTGGAGTGGTTGATATCGCAGTTAGTTGTCAGTATTATTTTCAGTTTTGAATATGTTTTACCTTTCTCCATGAAAGTCATGAGTTTACTTTTCATCTCCTCTTGCTGTTGTCCAGGTAATAATTTGGACTGTAAATCTGGCTGAACGTAAAACCCACTGAGTTCATCAACCGTAACACTCATTTCCTCTTGTCCCGCCTGCATGAGCCGCACACTTCTCAGCACAATGATCAAACAGGAAAAGTTCTGTTTGCTCTGTTTGAGTATTCTCCAAAGAAATGACCTCCCACCGAAGGCAGAATTGAAAATGTTTATCTTAAAATGCGAGTGTGTGCTCTGGGCCTGACTTGAGTCTAGAGCATGTTTTATTGACAGTATTTTCCAGGCTGACTTTGCAGGAACTCCAGGAGATAGGGTTCTCAGAAACCTTTGCTGTCTGCTCCAAGGCGGCCACCAAGCTCACTGTGCAGAGGTGGCTGTGGGGGCTGGGGCCGGGTCCCTCGTGCTGACTCTCCTTCACTGTCCCCAGCACTGTGGAAGAAGGGCTGGGGGTTGCAGGCAGAGGAGTGACATGAAGCCATTTACAGAAGAGGGGTCAGAAGTGAAGGAGGAAAGGAGCCCGCTTAGGAAAGCTGACTCTATTTAAAAAGTATCCTTCCATGTTGATCTAAAAGTCAGATAAAAGTGAATATAAGTAGGGAAAAAAGAAATAAAAAGAAAAAGAAAAAGAAAAAGGAAGGAAGGAAGGGTGGGAGGCAGGGAGTGAGATATGTTCTATCTCACTGTGAAGGAAAGGGAAAAGCCTTTCTTTTTCTCTCTTTTTTTAATTTTAAAATTTTAATTGCAAAATACTTCAAAGATCCAGGCAGATGGACCTCATAAAAAATTTCAATTAATATTAATAAAAAATACCACTAAGACAGTGAAAAACAAGCCACAGACTAGAAGATATTCACAATATGTATAATTGACAAACCGTTCTCCAAAATTGATGAAGAATTCCTATAAGTCAATAGGAAAAAGCAAATAACCTAATTTTGAAATTGGACACATCACAAAAAGAGGACACCAAAATGGCCAACAAGTAAATGAAAGTGATTAACATTATTACTCATATGAGAAATACAAATTTAGTACAAGATGAGATAGCACTATACACCCACCAGAATGGATATTTAGTTAAAATCAACTGGCAGGGGCCACAAGGGAACCCTTTGGGGGTATTAGAAACATTCTATTATTTGTTGGTTGCTACACGACTGTATATTTGTCAGAACTCATAAGGCTGTTTGCCTAATATAATAAACCTGAAAAAAAAAGCGCCTTACAACAAGTGTTCATGAGAAAGTGAAGCAACTGGAATTCTCACCTGGTCCTGGTGATGGTATAATGGCACAACCATGTTGGAAAACTATTTGGCAGTGTTTACTAACGCTAAACATATACTGAGCCTAAGACACAGCAATCCTAAGACACTGAGCCTAAGACACAGTTCTAGGATATATCCAAGAGAAATGAGGACATCTGTTCCCAAGCAGATATGTCTAAGAAATTTAGAGCTGCTTTATGCTAAAAAACAGAGGGCGAGAGGGGAGCTCAAATATCCCAATGGAGACTGGAGAAATAAATGCAGAATATTCATACAATGGAATATTACACAACAGTAGAAAAGAGTGAATATACAACAGCATGGTTAAACCCCAGTGATGCTAAGTTGGGTATAAGATGCCAGGCACACAAGAGTATATGTTGTATGAATCCATTGATACAAATTTCAAGATCAGGCAAAATTAACTGACAATCGAAGTCACGTAGAGATCATCTGTGGGTGGGAGTGGCATAAACCGGAATAAGTACAAGCAAACCTCACAGGGTGCTGAACATGATCCAAATATTAATTTAGGTGGTGGTTGCATGGGTGTTATATATTTATGTTTATATATATGTGTATGTATATATACAGTCATCATTTATTATATTATGGATATTATCCATCAATTCAAAGTAAAAGTATGAAAAATAATATAACAGACACAATTATATGTTATCCAGATTTTTTTCATGTTCAGTATTTTTATTTAATTTCCTAGCAGACAATTTACACACCACCTCAAAATTTACTTTGCAAGTTTGCTTATGTGTCATTCTACTCCACAAGTTCTTTGGCAGGGCATTTTTCTTTGAGATAATAAAATGGCATAAATTTACTAGAATTCATTTATTTGTACATTTATATTTCTTCTTCTGTGAGCATATATTTAACCAATATTCCTCTTGGTTTGTCTATTACTTGTTTTGTTGATTGTTAAATATAAATTTTGGATACCAATCTGTTCCTGGTTATATGTGTGGCAATGATCTTTTTATCTTTGGTTAAGACATCTTTTTTATACTGAAGTTAAGTAATATTAATATAATAAAATTTTTCAATCCTTATGATGTTTGTTTTTTCTGTCTTAAGTAATATTTATTTTTAAAAAAATATTTCCCTGTCTCAAGGTCATAAAGATATTCTCTGATATTTCCTTCTACTTTTCAACCTTTTACTTTTCATACCTAGATTTTTAAATGCATTTGGAATTTACTTTTGTATTTGGAATGAAATGGGTTTATTTTCCTCCCCAGGGGATAACCAGCATAGACAATGTATCAATTTACAAACAATATAATTAATTGTATCTGAAATACTAGTACTTAGAGGTGAAACATTTAGTCTGTTTAACTTCCTATTAATGTAGTGTAGACATTTTATGAAACGTCTCTAGGACTTTTAGATTACTGTAGGAAAAAAACATGTCAAATTCCTTCCAGACAACAAAAAGACCAAAATTTGTTTAACAGTTCATACTTTTCTCACTGATTTGTAAAGTTAACTCTTCATTATTCTATAAATGTTATATGTAAAACAAATGGCTTCTTGGTTTTCACCTTATTTATAGAACTATTTAATTTTCCAAGTTAAGTAGTTCCCTTCTATTTCCAGTTTGTTTTCTTTTAAATCATGAATTTTTCTGAAATTATATATAAAAATCATGATGTCTTTTAAGATGATCATTTTGTTTTTCTCTTTTTATCTATTAATAAGATGAATCATATTACTAGATGTTTCTTACATTAACTTTCTTGGGATAAGCCTGATTCAGTCAATTGCAAATTGATCTAAATAAATTTAATCATGTGCAAGTTTAGGTTCTTTTTAGCAGTCAACAATCACCTCTAAAAAGCCTGAGGCATGGAAGGACTAGCTTCAACCCCACAACCTCCTTACCAGGTATAACGAAAGCAAATCTCACACCAAATTCTGCTCACATACCAAAATTTATTAAATAAACATTGATTAAAAAGCAATCATAAAACTATTCATTTACACCGTTCTATTACCCAGATGAAATTTCAGCTCTCTTTACATTTAGGTGCTCTGACTAGCACTTTGCATAAAACATATGACAACGTTCCATAGTTGTCATCAGGCAAACAAACTCTTCCAAACCAATGACTGGACAGATACTGTTTAAAGATTAAACCTCATAGTATCACTAGGAGTTCAGACTATAGGCTCGTTGAATTCTTCCGCCTCATGCATTTAAGGTTAGGGAGCATGTCTAAAATAACAGCCAATTCCTGTACCTTGAAAACCTTTAAATTCACCAATGAGAGCCCATTTTCACACGCTTTATGCTTATTAGGTGTATTGGCAGTCAAAGAGGTGCTGATGCAAAATACCAGAAATCTGTGAGCTTTTAGAAAAGATATTTATTTGGGTAGAAGCTTATAGTTACCAGGCTATAAAGCATAAGTCATTTCCCTCACCAAATTCTGTTGTCACATGTTGGAGCAAGATGGCTGCTGATGTCTGCCAAGAGTTTAGGTTTCCTGGCTTCCTCTCTTCCCAGGGCTTGTTTCTCTCCGGGCTCAGCTGCCCTGCTGTCTCCACAAGGCCAGCTGTAGACTGTGAGGTGACTGGCTCTGCCTCTCTCCCTGGGGATCAATTTTCTCCAGGCTCAGTTGCTCTGCTCTTCTGTGTGCTTACTTCCTGGGCCCCAGCTCAAAACTCCAACATCAAAATTCCAGCTAACTCCTCTGTTTTGCCATGCAGTTTTCTACTGACGTGGCCCAATCAAAGCCTCAATCATTATTTAATCAAGTAAAAGTGAAACTTCTGAATCCAATACAATCCAATGTGCAAACAGGCCAGTTTACAAACATAATCCAATATCTATTTTTGGAATTCATAAATAATGCCAAACTACCACATTAAGGAAGCCTTATTTATTGACTGATGTAATGCTAGCTGAAACCTCTAAGTGTGGACTCGTGATTATGAAAATTGACTGTACCACATCAAAACTTGGATTTACTAAAACAAATAGATTTCCACTCGGTCTTGGCTGAAGTACTTTAGTGTAATTACAGACAAAATAAATGATTGATTCAATAATTCAACAAATATTTATGGCACATTTTAGGTAATGGAGGTACAGAAGAAAAAGAAACAGACTAAAATCCCTGCCTCTATGGAAGTGGCATTCTAGTAGGAAAAACTTTTTTAAAAGGAGGGGAGGAGGAGATTACATAGAGAGTGAGTTAAAAGCTTATAAACCACTTCTACTTCTGGTCATGTTGTAGCCACTATCACTGGACCTGCCATGAAGAAATAGAAAAGTACATAAAAGTATATTAAAGAGCTGCTTTAAGACATTGGACCATCGGGAGTACAGTACTGTGCTATGAGCCCCGCTATCACCCTTGATTTCTACCTGGAGGCCTGTAAAGTTGCTGTTCTAAATATATTCAAAGATTTAAAGGAAAAGATGTACACAATCATATGGAAATGTAAGCTATAAAAAAGCAACAAAAAGGAACTTCTAGAGCTGAAAATATAATATTTGAAAAGGAAATTTCATTGGGTGGGTTAACAGCTGATTAAACACTACAATGAAACAAAATAATGAAATGAAGACATAGCTATAGAAATTATGCAAATTGAAGTACACAGAGAAAAAAGACTGTACAGAAATGAATATGATTTAACATATTTTAATGAGGGGAGAGCAGGACATTTTTTGCAGATATAATTGTCAAAATTTAAAAAAAATTGATGAAAACTAAAAACAGATAGATTCAAGAAACTCTGATTCCCAAGCAGAAGAAACATGAAGAAAACCAAAACCAAGACACTTAGTATTCAAATTCCTGAAAACCAATGATGAAGAGAAAATAGTAAATGCAGTCAGAAAGGGAAACATTATGTACAAGACCAAAATGAAGAATCAAGAATTAAGAATTCTGATAATTCTCATCAGAGTCAATGTAAGCTAGAAGACAATTCAAAGTCATCTATAAATTCCTGTAAGGAATGTGAACATAGATGTAAACATCCAGTGAAAATATCCTTCAACAACGAAGGCAAAATAAAGTCACTTTCAGACCAAAAAAAAAAAAAAAAAAAAAAACCCTGGGAAGATTTTTTCAGCATGCCTTTACTGAATGTTAAAAGAAATTCCTCAGGCTGGAAGGAAAAACATACCATATGGTAACTTGGATCTTACAAAGGAAAGAACACCAGAAATGGTAAATATATAGGCAAATATAAAAGACAGTTTAGGGAAGCGGATGTGGCTCAATCAATAGGGCTCCTGTTTACCATATGGGAGGCCCCAGGTTCGATTCCTGGGGCCTCCTGGTAAAGGCAAGCCAGCCCATGCAGCGCGGTGAGCTGACGCAGCAGGACAACCCAACGAAGAGAGACAAGCAGACACAGAAAAACACACAGCAAATGGGCACAATGAGCACAAGCAGCAAGGGGGGATAAATAAATAAATAAATAAATAAATAAATAAATAAATAAATAAAATCTTTTTTAAAAAAAAGACAGTTTAAAGAAAACATGATAACAATTTATTGTGTAGTTTATTATATATGTAGAATTAAAATGTATGACTATTTTAGCACAAAGGGTGGGAGGGAGTAAGGGGAACTATACTGTCATAGGTTCTTACATTATGTGGAATAGGCATAATATCATTTGAAGAAAAGAAATGATAAGTTAAAGATTGTAAAGCACAGAAGAGTCACTAATAAATAAAAGATGAATAGCTAATAAGCCATTTAATAGAGACACATTAGAATACAGGAAATTACTGAGTTAATCTAAAAGGAGGCAGGAATAGAGGAATAGAGGAATAAAGGGAGAAAGAAGATATGGGACAACTAGAAAATAAATAGGAAGATGCTAGACTTAAACACAAATATATGGATATTTGCAATAGACATAAGTGATCTAAACAATATAGGAAAAGCAGAGCAAATTAAATCCACAGTAAGTAGAATGGAGCAAAGAATTAGAGTAGCATTAGAATTAGAGGAGAAAATCAAGCAAACAGAGAAAATCAGTGCAACCAAAGCTGATTTTTGTAAAGATCAATATAATTTACAAACCTCTAGCTAGAATGGTGAAGAACAAAAGACACAGATTACCATTATTAGGGGGAATGGGTCATAACTATAGATCCAACAGATAGTAAAAGAATAATATGAACAACTTTATAGCAATAAATTCAAATCCTTAGATGAAATGGATAAATTATTTGAAAGACACAAATTTCATGACTCAAGAAGAAAGAGAAAATCTTAATAGCCTTATATTTATTAATTATTTGAATCTGTGATTGAATTTCTTTCTATAAGAAAACCCTGGACCCAGATGTCTTCAACTGGTGAATTCTACCCAAAATCTTTCAATCAATTGTTCAGAAAACAAAAGGAGCAAACACTTTTAAAGTTATTTTATGATGACAGCATTACTCTGATACCAAATCCAGGAAAAGACATTATGAGGAAAGAAAACTATTGACCAATATATTTTGAGAATATAGATGCAAAAATCCTTATCAAATTTTAGCCAGTCGAATCCAGCAATATATAAAAAGGATAATGCAATCAGGGATCAGATGTGGCTCAAATGGTTGGGCATCATCTCCCATATGGAGGGACCTGGGTTTGATCCCTGGGACCTCCTGGTAAAAATAAAGAAAAATATAGAAGGTGTGTAGGCCGCCAGGCCCTGCAAGCAGGTGTGCCGCCAGGCCCTGTGTGTGAGTGAGCCCCCCCAGGCCTCACGAGGGGGTGCACCACCAGGCCCTGCAACAAAAAACAGACAGAGCAAATGAAAACAATGAAGAGATGGGGAGACATAAATAAATAAAATAAGTCTTTAAAAAAAATCAATAAATATACTTCACCGCATTAACAAAAGTAACAACCAGATAATCTCAATATAAGCAAGGAGAAGTATTTTGACAAAATCCAACACCCATTAACAATAAATACTTGCAGTATACTAGGAATAGAAGGAAACTTCTTCAACCTGATAAAGATTATCTATGCAAAACTCAGAACTAACATCACACTTTAAGGACCCTTTTTCCTAAGATTGGCAACTGGCAAGGATGTCTGTTCTCACTGCTTGTGACCAACATTGCCAAAAAAAAAAAAAAAAAGGAAGGAAAGAAAAACAAAAAAAAGAAGGGAGGGGGGGAGGGAAGAAGGAAGAAAGGAAGGAAGGAAGGGAGGGAGGAAGGAAAGAAGGAAGGAAGGAAAGAAGGAAGGAAGGAAGGAAAAAGGAGAAGGAAAGAAAAGTATACAGATTGAAAATACAGGAAAGTTGTCTTCATACAGCACCATTTATAATGACATCCAAAACATGAAGTACCTAAGGATAAATTGAATAAATTATTGCAAGACCTCTGTTGAAAACTGCAAAAACCTGCTGAGAGAGATTAAAGAATATCAAAACCACTTGTGAGATAGATCACGTTTGTGGCTTGGAAAACTCATTATTTTGAAAAAGAATACTTTCTCAAAATTGACTTACAGATTTAATGTAAGTTCACTCAAAACCCCAGCAGGCTTGGCTGATAGAAATTGACAAGCTGATTCTAAATTATAATGGAATGCAAATGACCTACAATCATCAAAACAATATTGAAAAAGAATGCAATGGAGAACTTACACTCCCTGATTTCAATATTTGCTATAAAGTAAAAGTAATCAAAACAGTGTGGAATTGATGTAAGGTACAGATATATGCATTTCAATGGGAGAGAATATAGAGTCCAGAAATACAACCACACATAATATGATCAATTGATTTTCGACAAAAATGCCAAGGCAATGCAAAAGGGAAAAAACTGTCTTTTCAACAAATAGTTCCAGAAAAAGCAAGCCACAGATCGAAAGAAAATATTCACACTGTGTGTGTGTATCTGACAAGGAAATTTTATTCAGAATATATAAAGAATTCTTACAACTCAACAGGCCAAAAATTTTAACAGGCACTTCATGAAAGAAGATATACAAATGGCTAACAAGCTCATGAAAAAATGCTCAGCATGATTAGCCACCAGAGAAATACAAACTAAAGTCATGATGAAATGCCAGTTTATGAGTGGTAAAATGGGTAAAATTGAAAAAAATCTGACAATACCAGGCATTAGCAAAGATGTGGAGCAAGGAAAACTCTCATACATTGCTGGTGCTGATGTGAAATTGTGTAACCACTTTGGTTTGCCAATTCTTTACAAGGTTAAACATACACTTACCATATAACCCAGCAATTCCACTGCTACGCATTTGCCTAAGATAAATAAAAATATATGCCCCAAAAAAGACTTGTACACAAATATTTATATAGTAGCTTTATTCACAACAGCCCAAAACTGTAAACAACTCTATGGCTGAGGGGACATGAGCAGCCCAGCTGTGGGGGATTTGGTCAATGGATGGTCTCCAAGTGTCAACTTCTTTAGGGTCTGCCTCATCACCCTTCCAGAATAACTCTTGTCTTGTGACTGAGTGAGGTGGGAGCATAAAGGCCCTGTCATTTTGGTCCACATCTGGATAGTTCTAATGGTCAATTTCCTGCTCTTGAGCTCTCTGCCATGTGGACCAAGGTTTTGCCAGGCCTGCCTCACTGTTTGCTTTGCCCTCTGCCCAGTCCTGCTTCTGCATCCTTCTTCACAGGTCCCCAATAAACACCTTGCATCCCAAACTTCATCTAAGTCTCATCTAATCAAACCTGATAAATAGCAGACTCGAAATGGTAGAAGAAAGAATACGTGATACCAAAGACAGAACAGCTAAAATTGAAGAGAGAAAAGAATGGAAAAAATTGAGCAGGGGCTCAGAGAATTGAATGATAACACAAAACGCAACAACATACTGGCCATGGGTGTTCCAGAAGGAGAAGAGAAGGGAAAAGGGTCAGAAAGATTATTTGAGGAAATAATAGCTGAAAATTTCCCAACTCTCATGGAAGAAATTAACTTACATGTCTAAGAAGCACACCATACCCCAATCAGAATAAATCCAAATAGACCTATGCCAAGACACATACTACTCAGAATGTCAAAATTCAAAGATAAAGAGAAAATTCTCAGAGCAGCCAGAGAGAAGCAAATGATCACATACAAGGGATGTCCAGTAAGACTTAGAGCAGATTTCTCTTCAGAAACCATGGAGGTGAGAAGACAGTGGTATGATACAATTAGGAAACTGAAAGAGAAAAACTGCCAGCCAAGAATTCTTTATCCAGCAAAACTGTCCTTCAAATATGAAGGTGAGTATAAAATATTTACAAACAGAAACTAAGAGAGTTTGCAAAAAAGAATCTACCTTTGCAGGAAATATTAAAGGAAGTCTTAGAACCTGAAAGAAGAAGACAGGAGAGACAGGCTTGGAGGAGAGTATAGAAGAAAGAATAGCAGAAGGGATAACCAAAAGAGTAAAAAGACAGACAAAAACAAGATGACATATGAAAACCAAAGAATAAAATGGAGGAAGTAAATAGTGCGCTTACAGTAATATCATTGAATGTGAATGGATTAACTCCCCAATCAAAGGATACAGGCTGATAGAATGGATTAAAAAACATGAGCCATCCATATGCTGCTTACAAGAAACTCACCTTAGACCCAGGGATACAAACCCGCTGAAAGTGAAAGGTTGGAAAAAGATACTCCATGTGAAAAGTAACCAGAAAAGAGCAGGGGTAGCTATACTAATATCAGACAAAACAGACTTTAAATGCAAAAAAAGGTATGAGATACAGAAGGCCATTATATATTAATAAAAGGGGCAATCAACCAGGAAGTTATAAAAATCATAAATATCTTAACCAAATATATTGTGTAACATATTGTTTGATTCAAAAAATTTTTTTATATGTATCCAGTACATTTTTTTTTTTTAAAGATCTATTTTTATTTATTTATCCCCCCCTTGCTGTTTGTGCTTGCTGTGTCCATTTGCTTTGCGTTTTTCTGTGTCTGCTTGTCTCCCTTTGTTGGGTCATCTTGCTGTGCCAGCTCACCGCAGCGGCATGGGCAGTCATCTCATCACGCCATGCGGGCCGGCTTGCCTTCACCAGGAATCGAACCCAGGGCCTCCCATATGGTAAACGGGAGCCCAACCAATTGAGCCACAGCCGCTTCCCCTAGCCAGTACATTTGATTGGGAAATGTATGTATTTATTCATCTGTGTTCACTTTTTAGTTTTTAATTGTTTATATTTACAATTATTAAAAAAAAAAAAAAGAGGCTCTTTCTTCCCATGCATCCCTTCATTGTGAGCAAATAACCCTATTCCCATAGATCCTCCAACAAACTTCTTTAATATCATTGACCAGAATAATGTGAATGATCATGTGACCAGTGATTAAATCAATCACTGGCACAGGTGAAGGGGGCCACCATGATGCCTTAGAGCAATTATTATTTAAATTATTATTTAACACCTGGGCCTGGCGAGGAACCCGCCTTCCCTGAGCACATTGTGAGATACCTGAACAAATCAGGCTTGTTTTGAAGGAAGTCTAGGGAAATTTTTTTCAGTAGGTATCTTAGTTTGCCAGGCTGCTCTGACAAATACCACACAATGGGTAGCTTAAACAACAGGAATTTGTTGTCTCGTGCTTTTTTAAGATTTTATTTATTTACTTTATCCATTTTAAACACCCCCTTCCCCATTTGCTGTTTTGTGTCCATTCGCTGGGCAATTCTCTGTGTCTGTTTCCTGCCATCTCGTCTCCTCCTCCTCCTCCAGTCTTCACCAGGATTCAATCCTGGAGACCTCCGATGTAGGAGAGAGGTGTTCTGCTGCCTGCACCACCTCAGCTCCTGGCTTCTGGAGCTTTCGGAGCATCTCGTCTTGTCTCTCTCCTGTTACGTCATCATCCTGCTGCATGGCTCCCAGGGCCCGACAGCTCAGCGGCACACAGAGCCTGGCAGCCCATGTGCCTTCGGGAGGTCCCGGGGATCGAACCCAGGTCCCTCCATATGGCAGACGGACGCCCAACCATTTGAGCCACATCCGCCCCCTGTCTCGTGCTTTTAGAGGCTTGTTCCTGCACCAGTCAGTAGCATTCTGGTGCTGGCTTGCTGCAATCCTTGGGGTTCCTCGGTTTGCGTCTATGATTCACGCGACATGGCAAAGGTCTTTCCTTTCTGGCTTTGGTGACTTCTGGGTTTTCTTTATAAGGCTTCCAGTAGTCCAAATAAGGCCTACCTTGTTTCAATCGGCCACACCGTGACTGAAAACAACAACTGCAGGAGTCCTATTGACAATGGCTTCCCACCCACAGGGATGCAGGCTAAGATTAAGAACATGTCTATGTCGGGGTACCTAACCCAACCTACCACAGTAGGCATGTAGCAGCACCTGCAACTTATATCTAGACTAAAACACTGCTCCTTTAAAGATTCTCAGATGTGAGATAAGCAAGATGTGAAAGGAAAGCATCCTGTGGATAACCACACACACATACCCCCACACATAAAAAACCTTAAATGAACTGATGAGCTCTAGTACTCTTTACACCCACTGGGGCTCATCAATACCACTGGATCTTGCAATGTGTGCATGTTTTGAAGTAGAATTATAAAGAACCAATGGCCAGATTGATTTCCTACATCTTTTTAAGTAAATTAGATACCACTCTCTTTCTTCATCACCATTTTCTGTTGTCTAAGATTGTTTGTGTAGATATTTTCCTTAATTTGTACTTTATGACCTTAACTTTACCTTTTGCTCTTCTAAAAAAATAAGAAAATTCATTTATATCCCCCGAAAGTTCATGTGGTAGTTTGAGACTGTGTGTGCCCCAGAAAATCATGTTCTTCAAGCTGGTCCACTCCTGTGGGTGTAAACCTATTGTAGCCTTGGAGTTACTGTTTAAGTGGGCAAAAAGCCTAATTTGCCCCCAGAAATCATACTTGGAAGAATTCTATAAAATATTGACATAATGTGATGGAGTGAAGTGGGGAAGAATAGTCTTTAGAAAGTCAGAATAATAACAACTCTGCCACTTATGAATTGTGGACTCCCCTGAAACTCAGTCTCCTCACCTGTGAGATAAACATAACAGTAAAGATACCCACCCTTTTTAAAACTTCAGTTCCAGCCTCGAATAAGATAAAATGTAGGAAAGTATTTAAGGGCTCTTTAACAATCATCACAGCATAATGATATTGTAGAAGTCAGTTTCCTTTTATCTTAAAAGCTCATGCACACATAGCATTTGGAGCCTCGAGCTTTGGCTAACTCACATCATAATTCTGATTATAATAATACCATGCATAAGAGCTACCTGATTGTTTTATTTGCTCTCTACTTTCAGCATTTCAATGTGAAAGTGGCAAAATGAGATATCTGAAAAATCCCCAAGGACAGTCCTGTTCAGGAGTTAACTTTACCAGGCTCTCCATCCCTGAAACTGGTCAATGCCAAGGCACTACCTTGCTTTGGAATGGACTGTGGGTGCATGTGAAGGTGAGAAACAGCATCCTTAGGGCAGAAAAGTTTGCTCCCAGGAAACATGTCCTGTAAATTATCTATTAAGCCTGAAAGAAGATTTCTTTATATGTAGAAGGTGAAAGTGCTGTATCGTTGCCTGTGACTCTCACTCATCTCCTTTCCCTGGAGTAGAGTTATCAAAAGGAAACAGGAGGAAAATGGATGTGGCTCAAGTGATTCGGCTCCTTTAATTCCTGGGGCCTCCTGGTGAAAACGCAAGCTGGTCCACGCGGCGAACTGGCCCAAGCAGAGAGCTGGCCCAAGTGGAGAGCTAACCCATGTGGAGTGCTGGCCCATGAGGAGTGCTGGCCTGTGCAGGAGTGCTGGCCCGCACAGAGAGCTGGTGCAGCAAGATGATGCAACAAAAAGGGACACAGAGGAGAGACAATAAGAAACACAGCAGACCAGGGAGCAGAGGTGGCACAAGAGATTGAGCACCTCTCTCCCGCTTCAGAAGGTCCCAGGATCAGTTCCCGGTGCCACCTGAAGAGAAGACAAGCAGACACAGAAGAACACAGAGAGCAGACAGTGAGTGCAAAACAACGAGGGGTGGGTGGTAGAAATAAATAAATCTTTTTTTTTAAAAAGGAAATAGGTGTCTCCAGGGCCACCCAAGGCCAGCTCTTTGCCACCAACAAGCCTAGGATTTGAGCACACAAGCCTAGGATTTGTATGATCTTGCATATATGCTATATTAGATGCACTTATCCTCTATTTGGTTTATATTTTAATCTACCCAACTTTTCTTAGATATTCCTTGCATGTGTGTGGTATTCTAATCCCAGTATTCTCTTTTGGTGGGATGGTCCTAGTGATTATCTATGGCAGGTAATCCCAAGAATTTTAAGAATGGGCACAGCAAATAATCATAGAGTGTCTTCCAACAAAATGATTACAAAATACAAGAAACAAGACATCAAAGAAGTAAAAGAGAGTAGACATTAAATGAGCTAACCATGCATTAAAAGAGAATTTTAGAAACCCTAAATTACACTTAGCTTTCATGAAAATGGGAATTATCACTCTTGGTTAATGCAAGGTCCTGAGCAAGACTCTTTACCCTGTTTTGGCAACATTCTTTAGTTTCAACCCACAGCTACTTAATTACCCTTTGCTTCTTGTGAGTGATGCACGACTGCCCTGTACCATCTTGAATCATTCTGAACTTTCCAGAAATGTTCAGTAAAATAATATCAGTTTACTAGAGCTCTTTCCAACAGAATGCTTCATGACCTTTACATATCACTGCCTTTGAAATGCAACAACAGGAGCATCTCCAGGGAGATGAAGAGTGTGGTTGTAAACTGCACGGTAGATGTGAACCATGTCAATCTATTTTATGATTTAGAGATAATGGATGAAAACAAGAGAAAATCTCAGTTTTTTAAATATAAAAAACTACACATTTATTTATTTATTTTTTAAACAATTTATTGAAGTGTATCATTCATATATGGACATACATAAACTAGCAGTGTTCAGTAAACATCGTGAACTTACAAAACAAACATGCATAACATCATACAGGGCTCCCACACATCACTGCCCCCACAAAATCCTGCATTGTGGTGAAACATTCATAACAAATCATGAAAGAGCATCATCAAAGTATTACTACTAACTATAGTCCATATCTTCCTCCCCTATACATTTTTTTTAAGGATTTATTTATTTACTTTTATCCATTTTTACCCTCCTCCACAGTTTTTGCTGTTTCTGTGTCCATTCACTGGGCAACTTTCCGTGTCTGTTTCCTGCCCTCTCTTTTCAACCTTCTCCTGTCTTCACTGGGATTCGATCCTCAGAATCTCCGATGTGGGAAAGAGGCACCTACTGCCTGTGCCACCTTAGTTCCTGGTTTTTTGGTGTGTCTCATCTTGGCTCTCCCTTGTGTCACTCTCCTGTTACGTCATCATCTTGCTGTGTGGCTCGCAGGACCTGACGGTGTACCTGCATATGGGGCCTGGTGGCACACTTGCCTTCTATATTTTCCCTTTTTTTTTTTTTTTTTTTTTTATCGGGAGGTCGCGGGTATCAAACCTGGGTCCCTCCACATGGGAGATTGATGCCCAACCATTTGAGCCACATCCATCCCCCCGCCCCCTTTTTAATTTTTACCGGGAGGTCCCAGGGATCGTCTTCCAAATGGGAGATGGACTCCCAACCACCTGAGCCACATCTGTCCCCCTGGTATATCTCTTAAGGTTGACCAAAGATACCCAAAGTTAGTCTTTTCCCATACAGGATGGTCATATAATAAATCAGGCTTAGTTTATCATCAGCATCTAAAAACCAGACCTAGGAAGAAAAACTAGGTCTGGGGACACATGCATGGTTTCTAATATAGTGAATGTTTAGCCTACCTTGATTATCACAAAATCAGGACAGCTAGAATATTTGCATACAACACATTTATTAAGAACTCAATTTCCTCCTGCACAACAGTATACACATGAAACCTCTTAGCCTTCACTCAGCTATTTTATCATTATTTCCATTTTTTTTATGGCTGGAGTAACCAAGTCCTAGAAGGGTTATGCAACTTGCCCTAGTTACTTACTCTATTGAGGACTAACTCCCAGGTGTCCTGGTCCAATAAGATGCCTTACCTGTGAGAGGTAAGATGCAGCTCAGGAACAGACTCAGCTAAGAGCCCTTGCACGGTGAGTGTTTAGTAAGGGATGGCAGTGACCCAGCTTATGTGTTGTATTCTCAGTCTCCTGGGCCTCATATCTTGGCTTCCCAGCAGGCAACCGCCAAAACAAAATCTCTTCAGGGTTTAAAAGAATCTGCTGGGATCATGTAGGACTTCAAAAGACACCACTGACAGCCACTACTTTAATGGATGCTAATGGGTATGACCTTAACTGATTAAATCCAGTCACAGCTATCCGACCTCTGCAGGTTTTATATTCAGGTCTTTAGAGAGACAATAACTTTTTTTTTTTTCTCCTTCTGCCTGCCTAGAGTTTTCCATAAATGAGTGAGTGGAACTACTTGTGCTTTTCTAAGTAAGTTCTGTTGTGTGCCTTTGAAGCAGGGTCTCTCCCAGAGGGCATTTCAGGCAGTCAAGGAGACCTGGCTGGAGAGTGTGACTTTCTCTGTGCTGTGCCTTCACTTCCTCAATACCCAACTCATCACTTAGGCCCTTGTAATATCTTGTAATATGACTTCTGTTCTGTATTGTTTTTTGTTTTTCTTTCAATTTTATCGATACATATTAAAAAAGCATAAATCCATCCAAAGAGTACAATCAGTGGTATTCGGTGTAATCACATGTTTGTGCATTCATCACCCCAATCACTTCCACAGCACTTTCATTATTTCAATAATAATAATAAACAAAAACAAACAAGCAAACAAAACTCATCACTATTGCCTCGACTTAGTCTACTTTCCATCTTTCTTTCTGTTCTCTGCCCCTCTGTGTCCCCCAACTTCTATCATTTAAATGTAGGTGTCCTTTCAGGGGAGATTTCGCTTTGGTCTTCTCTCTCCTCTCCCCACTGATCTTTGGAACCTCATACATCTTCATGACTTAAACTAGCAAAACTTTTGATAAGTTGTTTTATATCCATTTGCCAATTTAACCAAATACTGTTGAGCATAAAGACAAAGATGGAAACAAGACACGGCTACTTTCTTTAAGAAGCTCAGTAAGATAGATATATAAACAAAAAATTACAGTGCCAGTTGATAAATGCCCCAACAGTGGGATGTACTAAGTCCAAGGGGCACCCAGAAGGGAGGAAGGGAAGTCAGCCCATCAAGGTCAGGGGAGTCTCCAGAAGTGGTAGCTTCTGAGATGCATCTTGAAGACTGAAGAGAAATTCACCATGAGGATCATGGCAAAGCTTCTGCTGTGTTTTAAGAAGCATTTCAAATTACTTGCTATACATTTCTACTTGGATAGTCCACTAGCGATCACATTAAACATACCCAAATCTGATCTCTTATCTTCTAACTACCTACCTCTGTCCCCTACCCCCTGCTCCCACCTTTCTCACACCCCCCTCCACACGTGCACATGCACCCTCCAAAACACTGGTTCTTTTCCTCATTTCACTGTTCCTGTAGTCCAGACTCAGAGTTATGACTCGTCCTGGACTTTTCTCTCAGACCCAATCAGTTGTCAAAATCTGACGATTCTTCCGTTAAATGTCTCTCTCTCTTTTTTTAAAACAATTTATTGAAGTATATCATTCATACATGAACATACATAAACTATAAGTGTTCAGTAAACATCGTGAACTTATAAAACAAACATGCATAACATCATACAGGGCTCCCACACATCACCCCCTGACACAAGCACCCTGCATTGTTGTGAAACGTGTTAAAAAATCATGAAAGAGCATCATCAAAGTATTACTACTAACTATAGTCCATATCTTCCTCCCCTATACATTTTTTAAAGGATTTATTTATTTATTTACTTTTATCCATTTTTACCACTCCCCCACCATTTTTGCTGTTTCTGTGTCCAGCGTTAAATGTCTCTTGAATCCACACTGTCCTTTTCATTTCTGTTGGTAAACTGGAGTTTAGGTTCTCAGTATGTCATCCCCATGGAGCAAGTGGCCCACCACTCCCTGGGGTCTTCCCATCCTGCATACCTGCTCTCCATACCTCCTGGAGCCCAGCTCTGAAAGCAGCAGCAGGGAATTCAGTGCCTGCCAGACCCAACTCATTTAATACTCACAACAACCTTCCTGGGTAGGGCTATTACTATCCTCCTAGTAATTTGCCCAAGTTTACACGTCTAGTAGGTAACAGAGCCAGGATTCAAGCCCAGACAGCCTGACTCCAGAGCCCACTTACCTATCATCCCAAATTGCCTTATCCCATTTCTGCCTCAAAAACCATCAGTGACTCCCCTTTTCCCACATGTTGGCGATTGAATCATGCCCCCCACAAATGACACATTAAAGTCCTGTGGGTGAGAATCCATTGGTAAATAGGACCTTTAAATATGTTATTAGTTAAAGTGCACCCAAATGGAATGAGGGTGGGCCTTGATCTAATATGGCTGAGATCCTTACGAGCAAAGGAAATTAGACATGGAAACAGGGACTAGAGGAAGAAGAGAGAAAGAGAGAGATGGTCATGTGATGGAGGACAGCCATAAAGCCATCACCAAAATGCTACCGACTTTGGAGAAAGCATGGCCTTACCAACACCTTGATGGTAGACTTCTGGCTTCCAAAACTGTGGGACAACCAATTCCTGTTGTTTAAGTCAACTAGTGTATGGCATTTGTCATAGCAGTCCAGGCAAACTCAGACTCTACAGAACACTGTCTCAGTTTCTTAGAGCATTGGTGGCACTTGACAACTTGGTGGTCTTCAACAAGCTCTTTTAATTTCTCTCTCTTTCACAGTTTTCTCATAGCACCTGTCCTGAGGATCATGCATTGACATGTAACCCATTGGAAGCAGTGCCTAGGGCCTAGCTATTGACTTTTCTCTTTCATATCCTATCAGCTGTCAAATTCTTCCTTTAAATGTTTATTGAATCCACACCTTCCTTTTCTAGTTCCTCCAGGTGTGCAGATAGGTCTTTGATTTTAGCTCTTTCTTCTTTTTTTAATGTAAGCATTGAGGGCTATAAATTTCCCTCTCAGCACTGCCTTTGTGATATCCCATGGGTTTTGATATGTTGTGTTCTCATTTTCATTATCTCAAGATATTTCCTGAATTCTCTTGCAATTTCTTCTTTGACCCACCAATTATTTAAGAGTGTGTTGTTTAATCTCCATATATTTGTGAATTTTCCCTTTTTCCATCATTATTGATTTCCAACTTCATTCTGTTATGATCAGAGAAAATGTTTTGTATAATTCCAATCTTTTAAAATTTAATGAGACATGTCTTATGACCCAACATATGGTCTATCCTGGAGAAGGATCCATAAACCTTTGAAAATAAAGCATATACTGCTCTTTGGGGATGTAACACTCTATAAATGTCTGCTAGGTCTAGTTCATTTATCATATTATTCAGTCTCTCTGTTTCTTTGTTTATCCTCTGTTCAAATGTTCTATCCAATGCTGAGAGTGGTGTATTGAAGTTTCCAACTATTATTGTAAAGATGTCTATTTCTCCCTTCAGTTTTGCTAGTGTGTACCTTATATATCTTGGGACACCCAGGTTAGGTGCATAAATATTTATTATAGTTTTAAATTTATTATTACTTTTATTAGTATATAATGATCCTTTTCATCCCTTATAAAAGTTTTGCATTTAAAATCTACTTTGTCTAATATTAGCATCACTATTCCAGATCTTTTCTGGTTACTCTTTGAGTGAAATATCTTTTTCCAACCCTTCTCTTTCAATCTGGTTGTGTCCTTACATCTGAGGTGAATCTCTTGTAGACAGCATCTAGATGGCTCATATTTTTTTAATCCATTCTATCAGTCTATGTCTTTTGATTGAGGAGTTCAAGCCATTAACATTCAATGTTATTACTATACAGGCATTACTTACTTTGTCCATATTGTCCTTTCACTTTCCACTGTTATATCTTACTGTTGTCTGTGTTTTTACCCTTGAATTTACCTTTCCGAATATTCTTCATTTCTACATTCTTCTCCAAGTCCTTTGCCCTTGTTTTTTTCTTTCAAGCTGCAGCACTCCCTTTAGTATCTCTTGTAATTCTGGTCTTTTGCTAATATACTATCCCAGTTTTTGTTTGTCTATAAAGACTTTAAACTCACCCTCATTTTTGAAGAACAGTTTTACCAGATAGAGAATTCTTGGCTGGCAGTTTTTCTCTTTTAGTACCTTAAATACAGCACACCACTTTCTTCTTACCTCTGATGAAAGGTCAGCACTTAATCTTATTGAGGTTCCCTTGTATGTGATGCTTTGCTTTTCTCTTGCTGCTTTCAGAATCCTCTTTTTAGCTCTACTTGTCATTCTGAATAGTAGGTGTCTTAGAGTAGGTCTATTTGGATTTATTCTGTTTGGGGTGCGTTGTCCTTCTTGAATATTAATAGTTATGTCTTTCATAAGGGATGGGAAGTTTTCAGTCATTATTTCCTCAAGTATTCTTTCTTCCCCTTTTCCATTCTCCCTCCCTTCTGGGACACCGATAATGCGTATGCTTGTGCATTTTGTGTTGTCATCCAATTCCCTGAGACCCTGTTCCAATTTCCCATTCTTTTATCTTTCTGTTTTCCTGTCTTTTCAAGTTCAGATGTTCCATCCTTGATATCACTAAATCTGTTTTCCATCAGTTCAAATATGCTGTTATGTGCCTCTAATGTAATTTTTATTTCATCCATTTTATCTTTAATTCCCATAAGGTCAGTTACTTTTCTTTGTTGGCTTTCAAATTGTTTTTTATGCTCACTCAGTATCTTCATAATATCGTTTATTTCTTTCATCATATTTTCCTTCAGTTCTTTGCATTGATTTAGGAGATTTGTATGATTATTATTGATTAGTTGTCCTAAATCCTGTATCTTGTCAGGATATTTGGTTTGTTCCTTTGGCTGGGCCATCTCTTCCTGTTTCCTAGTATGGCTTGTAATTTTTTTGCTGATGTCTTAGCATCTGAATATGTTGGTGAATTTACTCTGCTGGTCATTTTCTCTCTCTTGCCTAGTGGTTTTTTTTTTTTTTTTTTTTTTTTTTTTCATGGCTCTTCTTTGATTTTTGGTTCAACTTATTCTGAGTATTTAAAATTGTCCAGCTTAAGTTATCAAAACTGAGCCAAGGACTCACGAATGGCACACAGATTTTTCTGAGGAGTTGGGGTTAAGAGAGACCTAAAAGTAGTTTTTCTCATGCAGTTCCCAGGCTAGCCAGCACATGGCGTTCAATGGCAAGACTTTTCATGGCAGTGTTTCTTTCAACCCCTGCTTGCCAGTGTTTCTGGTCTGGCCAGAGCTAATATTCAAAGCAAGTTCGATCGGCCAAATTCACGGAAGAGAAACCACTCTCTTTCTGCTGCACCTTCTCTTTTCCCAAGGAGGAAGACATCTGTTCCCCTGTCAGTTGACTGCAGTGAGTCATGGATTTTATCCAGGCTGTAAGCCTTGAAAGTGGCGGATGTGTGTCCTTTTCGAATGCCCCAGGGGTTTATTAACTCATGGTTCTTTGTCTCCCTGTCCCTTGCCCTCCTGGGGTTTGCGTAGCACTGTCTTGGTCTGATGACCCCAAAATCAGGTCCTTTGGACAGCTTTTGGCCCTTTGTCCATTCTTTTTGTGCGAGAGCTGAGCCTTGCCTGCCTACTCTGACACCATCTTCCCAGAATTCCAACAACCTACGCCTTCCTTTTCAGTTTGGTGGCTGTTGGTAGCATCTATCTCTGTTCTCCACCACACACTCTATGCTTCAGCAAGAAACTAATTACTGTTCCCTGAACGTGTCATGTCCTCTCCTCTTCTGGGACTTGATCATACTATTCTCGCTGCTTGGAATGTTCTCTCCAAACCCTTTGGCCAATGCAAAGGCTACCATCCTCTAACAGTGCTGATTTTTCCCTCTTTGAACCCTTTTCTGATTGATTTTCTGAACTCTAGGGTCCTGAGCCCTGCCAGAATTCTTCTCTCGTTCCTCTGTGTTTCTAGACCACTGTGCTGATGCTTCTGAGACAGTCTTATCTCATTCTGCATTTCGGGTTCATTGTTAGTGCACTCTCAGTCTCTTCCCTTTACTAGACAAAAAACTCCTCAAGGGCTGAGAGTGGCACTTCTTCATTTTCTTCACCTCTGGGGGTATACTCAGTGATTTCTATACTTAATAATAAACAGGTACTGAATAATAGAAATAATGATATGTGGGCTCTTGTATCACATGGATGATTCATTTAATAAACTTAATGCAAATGTTGAGTAGAAAAATAAGACACAGGCAGAATTAGCAATGAAAAGGATAAAATATCTATCATATCAAACATTTATATCCTTGAATGTTTTATTAGAACATATTAGGATCAAAATATTTCCTAAGAGAAGGCATCTGCAAATATTGGTGGGGGGTCAATGGGATAATGTGACAATGGGATAATAAAACATGGTCTTTACATACAAGTTTATAGGACTATGTATAAGTCCTATACTCACTGCATTTATGGAACATATAAGGTTCTGGGTGTGGTCAGAATCAGATCAGAACTTTTGGGGGTGAATCTGAGCTGTCTCAAATCCCTTGTGGAAGGTAAGTGCATATAAACAGACAGGCACACACCATAACTAAATGAAGTTGGGGCTGGTTTGAGAATGAGAACTTCAGAGGCTTAAGAGGCTTGGGGTGACAATTTCAGGTCCACTGTACCACTCACGAAAAGACCAAGAGTGAGAACAGACTGCAGGAGGAAGGCAGGTTAAACGGGTTTGCCTGGAGCCAGCCCGGCAGACTGGAATGTAGTGTAGATAAGAGAAGTGAGAGATCCAGGGGCATTCAAGGGTCGGCTTTGAAGCTGAAGGGGCGGATCTTGGAAGTGGTCCTGGTGGCAGTGAGATCACTTCAGGTGCCTCTAGGTTACCAAGGATATCTTTGATTATCACCAGAGGGTGGGGAAGTACAGAGAAATTTGTCTTGTCTCCTACTTGAGTCTGAGTCTCTAGTCCTCTAGTGATATAAGATGAAAGGAAACAGGTAATCAATTCTCAGGCAACCATCTGTGACTATGGCTTCAGACAGAAGGTCTAGTCTTTTCAGGATCAGTGTTTGTGTTGTAAAGCTGGAGTGCATTGTAAAGTACCACTTGAATGTGTGTGTGTGTGTGTGTGTGGAGGGGATGGGAGCGGTTGGGTGTGTTTCCCTCTGGGGTTGGTTGGAGGCACTTTAATGGTCCTTTCAGTAGCCAAGGAGGACGAAGCATTGAATGTCACCTTCAACCTATGGGCTGTCTCAGATCTGACTCCTAGAACCTATAACTTAGAATTGAATTAGCATTTATGAGTGAGTATATGAAGAGGAGCACATTGGAAGATAGAAGACTTGGATTTGAAACCTGGGACTACCACTTAGCACCTGTTTTACTGATTTTTATGAAAGTCCACAACACAGTTCCTGCTGTAGGGAACAGTTAAATCTGAATCTAGTTTGCTCATTTTTCTCTGATACCTACGATTCACGAGACTTTCCCACACTCTCTCTTGTCCGATGATAAAAATCCATTATGCTCATTAAATAAAGAAATAAATCAGGGCATAGGAAAATCAAAGAATTCAAATGAGAACATATAGGAAATAATCAGGTAGATCTTAACTAAATAAAGCTATACAACATTTCTATGATGTTTTGTATTTACAACAGCTTTACAGTTTTGAACTGATCTTGTTTATTCTCCACAATGCATCCTTTAGACCAATATTTCTGTCACTAAATAATAACAGAAAATTACATTGGCTCTCATCTCTAATTGGAAGCAGAAACTGAGGTGGAGATTGGAATACAGAAGCCCAATAGACAGGGCAGGCCCCAGGACATCGGATGTGGGGATTGTGATTTAATCCCTGGTCTGTGGTGAGAAGAAGGGCATAGAGATTATGGAGTCAAGTCACAGATACCTTGTTTCCCCTGGGGATGGCTAATGTTCTTGGGCAGGTCTGGAGACAACTTCGAGGAGCTGGGGGAAGCAGAAGTGATGAGATGAGAGTTAACAAATAGGAAATTTGGGGTTATCGTAATGGCTGAAATGGATCCATTTTATGTCCAACCAATTACATTGAACTGGCATGATGGGGTGGGAAAAAGGTGACCCATTCTGGAAGTAGCATTGATTGATATTAAATAAGGAGCCAAGCTATCACTTCTTAGCAAAACAAAATCTACATGTACCACAAGTACAGCACTTGAGAGATACCATTGTTCTGTATTTGTACAATATAGTTTTTGCACCACCTGCTGGCAAAGAACAACGATTCTACCTATCACTGAAGAAAGTGTATTGCATGGATTTAAACCACTGGTGAACAAGGCATTGGGGAAATCAAAATTGGCTTTGTTTATTGGAAACATGTTATTACCCTAGTTAGTAGCGTCCAATTCTTTGTCAGCACCTTGTTAACAGGCTTTACATTGTTCTGGGTGATATGTACAGGTGAGTTCTTTCTGAAAGTGTCGTAATAATATGATAAGATTATTCTGGATTAAGTTAGTGGGAAAGGGAATGTTATATACAGGGATATACTTGATCTTGTACACCTGTCCATAACACAGACTAATCTTTTTTTAGAAAGCATTTCCAAACTACCCCTATTTAAAGATGCTGAAGCAACATTATTGAAGTATTTGTTTGTTTATTGCCAAAGAGCCACTTAGCAACAGTTCTGGAAAAATCCAAGAATATTATGTTCAACCTTGTGTGTTTGAAGTGATTTTTCTGGGTGAGATTTTGGAGAATGCATTGGCATATTTTCATAGGGCTCTTTTTGCTGACTGGAAGGAGTCACTTTTCTCCTTCTTTTTTTTTTGAAGGAATGAAAAATCTGAGCTAATTTAATATTTAACAGGGAGTCAAACTGAGCACAAAAATGCCATCCATAACTATTTCAGATACAAGCACTCCACCACTGCTCTCTGAACTTCAGAATAGCCTGGGGACTATGCCCTCTGTCTAGGGCTGGAAGCCTGGGTTGGGGAACAGGATACGAAGGAAGCCGCCAGTGCCCCTGTGGTTGACATCAGGAACAGCCCTCGCTCCCTTCTCCACACACAAACCTTGTTTTAGAGGAGGGGGAAATGGTTTTACAAGTAAATGTGATGGAATTCAAATAGTTTTCTTTAAAAGAATAGCCACTTTCCCCCTAATTTAGTGGCACTGCAAAAATAGAATAAATTTATCATCTGACCACATTTTTTGTGTGTGAACTAGTTTTGATTTCGAATTAATGTCTCCAATCTCCTTTCCATTTTCATGTTTTAGACCCTCTCTAACCATTCTGTCCTGTTTCATTCCATTCCAGTTCATTCTATTCTGCTTTAGCTCAACAATATTTATATACCTGTACTTGAGAAACACCAGAGGAGGCACAGATGAAGTTGTGGTACAAACTCTCAAAGAACCTAGGGCTTAGTTTGGGAGAAAAGACATGTCAAGATCTCTTTACTATAATGATACCATCTCCCGGGAAGAACACTTAAATAAAATGTCATGGAAATGCCAAGGAGAGGCCGATTACTTTGGCTGAGTGAATTAGAGGAGGGCCTCGAGAGGAGAACCAAGCAGAAATGTTTAACAGGAAATCTGTATCTTGACTCCTCCTTATTTCTAACAGGCTTCTTTTCATCCCTGTTTTTCCTAATGAAATGCTTGTCTCCAGACTCAGTTCTTCCCCTTCCATGTCTCTCGTTTCTTTCTCCTGCTGTACAGGCTGCCTTAGGAGAGGGATGGATGAGGGGGGTGGCATTTAATGGGCTCTGTAAATGACTCTTCTGACAACTACAAAATACTTCAGTAGCATTTTGAAAAGAATTGAGTGATATGCCTAATCAGCAAAAGGGGAAACTGTTCATGTTCAGTATTGTTTCGAATGTTGCCTCCACAAAAGGAAGCACACCCTAAACCAGTTTGCTATTTTAAAGTGGCATCTGGAAATATATTTTTGATCTAATATTGATCAAGCTGTTCCACATGGAACAAATGCAGGGAGTGTACATTGGGGACTGTTTCAAAGACCGAGGAACGGAACTCATGTTTAGTGGCAACATCAATGTCTTCCAGGCTTTCACAGCCCTTTCGTTTTCCAAATAAATCCATGAAACAGATGTGACTAAAGGACACTGAAGAGATACCAGCGTGCAGTGGCCCCGCCGTGCTAATACGCATGTGTCTTCTTTCAAAAATGATGCTTGGGTTGTTAGTTTTAGAACCCAAAAGTTGGAATGTGACTCAATGGCAATTGCATAATAAGTGAATGAATTCATAGTTGGTGCCTTTTACAAAAAGGCACTAATATAAAAAGTGACAGGATTTTGTAATCGCTTATACAAATCTGAACAACGAAAAGTGACTGGAAATCTCAATAGTTTCCTGACATAGAAGTTGAATAATTACAAGGAATATATTTTCTCTTAAAATATATTTTATATTTTTAGTGCAATTAAAAATTCTCTGACCAAATAGAATCTTAAGTGTTTTTAAATGAATGAAAAAAATATTTGAAGGAAGAGATAGAAGACAATTTTAATAATTTTTTCAAAATTTTGCATGCAGAATAACACTTATCATTAAAGAATAAATATGCAGTCAGCTAACTGGTAAGGATTAGTTAGCGTAAGACATAAGATTGTGAAATTGGATGATCTGTTAGAAATGCTTAAAGAAAGCTTATATCCTTGTCCAAAAGCTATAGTGGGATATAGTCTGGTTTAGATAAAACACCTTATCCATCTAGTCTTTTTTCTTTCTAAATGTGTTTCCTATCTAAACAAAGGAGTGCTTCATCTTCTCATTTTGTATATCGAGTTGTGATTCAGCTCTTCTCTGGAGAAGGGTTTGGACAGCCTTACTTCCAGAAGCACGCTCCAGTTCCAGCACTCTCAGTTGCAAAGGAAAATATGCAAAGCCCAGCACATGAGAAATTCTTTGCTCTGTTCCAATAACATGAAATCACAAATTCAGAAGAGAATCCCCTCTCTATCAGACAGCCTCCCTCTTGTGCTGGTCTTTCTAAACACAGCCAAGCCTGGTTTCACCCTGTGAAGGATCACCGGACAGAATACAGCTTGTGGGAGCATGCCTGTCATCTGATTATCTCTCCACAAGGCTTAGCCTTATGAGGATCTGCCCTAAGCTCTGCCCAGGTGCTTTTGCCATAACACTCACCTTAAAAAGCATGCGTGCTCTGTTTGGCATTCTAGTATTTGTGACGCCAAAATTCAAGGCTTTGATTATAAGAGTTTGACTTCTGGTGCTTGTAATTTAAACTATAAAAAATTGCTATGGAAAAAAATTGCTGTATAGAATCTATAACACAGTAACTGTATTTATAATTTTTTTTATTAGGAAGAAAATGTCATCTACAATTATTTAAACTTAAGACTACTTGATTCAAAACTTTAATATCAGTCTGGGGTGTGCAATCTTCAAGCAATTTAATCTTATTGCTATAGTGTGATAGTTCAAGTAGTTGTTTTGCATGCTTTCTCCAGATCTGACATAATACAAATTAGAAAGATAAACTGTACAAGGAAAAGTTAACATGGAAAAAAATAGATAATAAAAAAGCTGATTATGAGTAAAGATATTTTTTAAATGGACTCCATAGTTTGAAAACATAAAATAACTTTCTGGAAGGTACTGTGGTGGTTTAAAACTGTCTGTATGCCAGAAAATCAGGCTCTTAAAGCTAATCCATTCCTGTGAGTGTAAACCTATTGTAAGTAGGACCTTTTGATAAAGGTCCTTACTTCACTTAAGGCCTGGCCCAGGGTGGGTCTTGATCCTCTTACTGGAGTCATTTATAAGAGAATGAAATTCAAAGAGAGAGAAAGCCATCGAAACAAGAAGCTGAAAATAGAAAAACCTGGAAGAGAAGGAGAGACCAGCAGATGCCGCCACATGCCTTGCCACTTGCAATGTGACAGAAGAGTCCAGGATCGCTGACAGCTGGTCTTTGGGAAGAAAACATTGCTTTGATGATGCCTTGATTTGGTCATTTTCCTCAGCCTTAAAATTATAAGCTTATAAACTAATACATTCCCATTGTTAAAACCAATGCATTTTATGGAATCTGCTTGAGCGGCTTCGCAAACTAAAACTAACAATCCTCCATTTTCCAAGAGACTTTATATTTTCCTGAATCCAGCTCAAGAAAAAGTGTAAATCTAACTACTGATCCACTCAAACCAAGTACATGGTAATTTAAGATAATTAATATCATGGAGACTTAAATTATTCAGCTTGACTATGTTGATCAAATGACTAAATATTAATTACTAAAATAATCAATCTCAATTTCTCTTTGTGCTGTGTAAGACTTATACTGGTTCTCCAAAGACTCTGTTGTGAGAATTTATTAAATCTTGCCAAAATACAACCTGATGTGAAAAATGATAGTGTAGGAGGCTCAGATTCTTCACCCCTATCTCATAATCTGATTTAAGCAAGACATGATACCAGGGTGGCTGGTTACGTGGAGGCTGAGCATGTGGTACAAATAAAACCACAGGTGTGGATTTGTTCTGTACATGAACTCTAGTGACACATCAAAGCAGTGGTATTTTGGTTGCCAGGTTGCTATGACAAATACTACACTGTGGGTTGAATTAAACAATGGTAATTTATTGGCTCAAGGTTTTGAGGCTATCAGGAATCCAAATTCGAAAGCTCAGCAGCAAGGCAATGCATTCTCCGTGCTGTTCTAGGGCTGGCTGCGGGTGATACTTGGGGTTCCTTGGCTTGTAGCTCTGCCTTTCATTGCATGGCCATGTCCTCTCCTTTTCTCTTCCGGTTCCCTTGACATCCAGCTTCCACCTCCTCCTTGTGGTTTTCCTCTTTACAAGGCCTCCAGTAGTCTGGATTAAGACCCAGCTGGTTTAAGTTTGCCATACCTTAACTAAAAATAACATCTTCAAAAGGTTCTATTTATAATGGGTTCATACCCTCAGGGACCTGGATTGAGATTAGGAACATGCCTAAATCAGGGTAGATGATTCAGTCTACCACACTTGGCTAGTTACTTTCAATATGTAGTTTTGGATACTACATATTGAAAGTGCAAGTGGTAGACTGTGAATAGTGGGATCCCTAGAAACAAGAGAGTATCAGCAAAACAGCTCAATGCACACACCTTACTGGTAGTTCAAAATGCCATCTTTAGAATTGTGGGAACATGGCCGACAGGGTAGGCAGATAAATCTCAGCCCCCACTAAAACAACTGAGAGGGAACTAAGGTCTGCCTTGTTGACCTGCTTTAAGGTACAGCAAGATACTGCTTCACAACTCCCAGGAGAGTCGGGAACAGAGAGGAAGAGGCTGAAACAGTAAGCTGTGAGTTACTGATCCTCCCGGTTACCAGGAAGGGCTCCCCTTCCCCATCCCCGAGATACTGAGTGAGGGTAAAACTCCTGGTGAATTGTATCTGACTGAGAAGAAAGCAGACTTCTTCCTCTCTACCAGCTCCTTTAGATTTATATAGAGTGGGAGGGTACTCTGGGTCATCTAGGAGGTTACTGGAAAGATAAGGAAGCCAAAGAAAAATCTTGAGTTTCTTGCCGCTGTGGCTGGAAGTGGTACATATACCCTGCCCTCAGGACAAAGAGCCTAGGTGGAGCTGCCAGCTCCCTCCTCCAAACGGAGTGTGACACAACCTCACTGGAGGAAGAAGGGTCTGGGAGGGTGGAGAGTGGTTTCTTTGTGATTATTTTAGCCAGTTGAGTCCCTCTTGAGCGTCAGAAGGGACCCTGATGCAACAGGGATAGGGGAAGGGGATCTCCTCAGGCAGGTTGTCAAGCCCAGCAGCCTAGGTAAAGAGAGGAATTACATTAGAAAGGAGGCAGAGATAATGACTAAGCAGCAGGTCTGGAAGGAATCTAATCTGCCTGAGGGAAAAGGGGCAGAAAGTCTTCCGAAAGGCTTTCTAACCTGAGGAGGCAGATTAGCTCAGTGGAAGAATTCCTGCCTAGCATATACAACTCCCCTGGTTTGATTCCTGGCTCCTCTCTGAGAAGTGATACAGGGGTATCAGGCATCCAGCTAAAACTTTATGACAGGGAACATATTGACATTCTCTTTGTATTAGCTTTTCTTGGACCTCTCGTTTTCAAAAAAAGTTTCCTTTTTTATTTTCCTTATTGTACTCAGTAAAACCTGGCTTAAAATCTGCAGAGGACAGGGTGCATGGTGATTGACTGGTGAGTAGCAGCAGTCTTAGAAGATCCCTGGGGGCGCGGATGTGGCTTAAATGGTTGGGCGTCCGACTGCCATATGGAGGGACCTGGGTTCAATCCCCGGGACCTCCTGGTAAAATAAAAAAATATATATATAGAAGGCGCATGGGCTGCCAGGTTCTGTGTGCCAGTGAGCCGCCAGGCCCCGGGAGCCATGCAGCAAGATGATGACGTAACAGGGGAGAGATAAGACGAGATGCTGCGAAAGCTCTGAAAGCCAGGAACTGAGGTGGCGCAGGTGGCAAAACACCTCTCTCCTACATCGGAGGCCTCCAGGATTGAAGACTGGAGGAGGAGGATGAGAAGAGATGGCAGGAAACAGACACAGAGAATTGCCCAGCGAATGGACACAAAACAGCAAACGGGGAAGGGGGGTGGGGGTTAAAATGGATAAAGTAAATAAATAAATCTTAAAAAAAAAAAAAAAAAAAAAAGATCCCTAGGGGGTCTAAGAGAGAAGGCTGTTTTTCCATGTTTATCTTTGTTTTGTGATTTTTTTGCCGCCTTCTTTTTTTTTTTTTAAATGAGTAGCTGCTGTCTTGTTTTCTTGTTGTTGTGTTTTCCCTTCTTTTGTTTCTCTGTGTTTGTTTTATCCTTTTTTCTTTTGTTTACCAATTTTCTCTACCCACACTATATCTTTTCTCTCCTTTATCTTTATATTTTCTGTTGTTGTTCTTTCATTCTACCTCTTTTTGCTTGCTTTTCAATTTTTCTTGTTCTAATTTCTCTCTCCTTCCTGCTTTCTCTGTTTTCTTTCTCTCTTTTACTTTTTCTTTTCTCCTTTTCTCATCATTCTGGCCTTTTAAGTCATCCTATACTTTATTCTATTTCTTGTTTCATTGTTTATGTTCCACTTTTCTAATCTTATTCCTCTATACTTCTTACTTGGGTTAATTATTCAATTTCCTAGGTCTTATACAGTTCCTCTCCTACCTTTTACTATTATTACTACTATTATTAGTTTTCTCTTCCTATCTCTTCCTATTTCTATGGTCCTAACTTTCTTTTCAAGGGAACATAGACAACAGCAAGGAAACAGAATAAGAGGAACAAAGTGTCAAAGAGAAACCTTACCACACTTAAAAACAACAAAATAAAACCATAGAGTAGAGAGAGAAGTTAATCAACCGAATAAACCCATCAAGATAAACAGATGCCAGGACACCAAAACAATTACAAGCCATACTAAGAAACAAGAAGATGTGGCCAAGTCCAACAAACAAACTAAAAACCAGAAGGAGATGCAGAATGTGCAACAACTAATCAAAGCTGTGCAAACAAATATCATGAATCAAATTAATGAAGTGAAGGAAGAGATAAGGATATTAAGAAGACACTGGGACAATATATTGAAGAAATTGTAAACATACATAAAAAGATAATGGATATGATGATGATGAATGACACAATTCAAGAAATCAAAAATACACTGGAAGCACATAACAGCAGATTTGAACAGGCAGAGGAAAGAATTAGCAATGAGGAAGACAATACATCTGAAATCAAACAGATAGTAGAACAAATAGATAAAAAGAGAGAAAAAAATCCAGCAGGGACTTAGGGATTTGAATGATACCATGAAACACACAAACATAGGTATCTCAGAGGGAGAAGAGAAGGGAAAGGGGACAGAAAGAGCATTGGAGGAAATATTGGCTGAAAACTTCCCAACCCTATTGAGGAAGATGGATGTTCACATCCAGGAAGTGTAGCACACCCCAAACAGTATAAATACCAACAAGCTTACTCCAAGACATATACTTGTCAAATTGTCCAAAAAAAGGTGGGAGTAGCTATGCTAATAATGGACAAATAGACATTAAATGCAAAACTATTGTAAGAGACAAAGATGTACACTACATATTAATAAAAGGGGTAATCTTTCAAGAAGAAAGAACACTCATAAACATTTATGCACCTAACCAGGGTGCCTCAAAATACATGAGGCAAACTAAGTGGAGAAATAGATGCCCCTAAAATTATAGTGGGGGACTTTAATACACCATTATAACCATTAGACAGAACATCTCAACAGAGAATCAATAAAGAAACAAAAGACTTTGAATAATATATAGAGGATCTGGATCTAGTAGACATATACAGAACACTACACCCAAATACTGTGGGATATACATTTTTCTCAAGTGCACATGCATCATTCTCCAAGATAGACCACATTCTAGGCCACAGAACAACTCCCAGTGAATTCAGAAAGATTGAAATTATACAAAGTAATTTCTCTGACCACAATGGAATGAAGCTGGAAATCAGTAAGGGCCAGAGAACCAGATTAGGCACAAGGATATGGAAGCTAAACAGCATACTCTTAGACAAAGAGTGGGTCAAGGAGGAAATCACAAAAGGAATCAGTAACTACCTTGAAACGAATGAAAATGATAAACAACATATTAAAACATAGGGGATGCAGAAAAAGCTGCACTGAGAGGGAAATTCATAGTCATAAATGCATATATCAAAAAAGAAAAAAGAGCTAAAATCAAAGACCTAACTTCACACCTGGAGGAATTAGAAAAAGAACAACAAACTAACCCCAAAGGAATTAGAAAGAAGGAAATAAAAGATTCAAGCAGAACTAAATGAAATAGAAAATAAGAAAGCACTAGAAAAAAATAAACAAAACTAAAAGCTGTTTCTTTGAGAAGATCAATAAAATTGACAAACCTTAGCTAAACTAACAAAGAAAAAAAAGAGAGTAGATGCAAATACACAAAATAAGAAATGAGGAAGGGGATATCACCACTGACGCCACAGAAATAAAGAGTATCATAAGAGGATACTTTGAAAAATTATATGCCAACAAGAAGGATAATTTAGAGGAAATAGACAAATTCCTAGAAACACACAAGCAGCCTCCATTGATAAAAGAAGAAATTGATGAATTCAACAGACAAATCACAAGTAAAGAGATAGAATCAGTCATCAAAAATCTCCCAACTAAGAAGAACCCAGGACCAGAAGGAGTCACAGGTGAATTCTACGAAACATTCCAGAAAGAACTAACACCAATAATGCTTAAATTCTTCCAAAAAATAGAAGTAGAAGGAACATTGCTTCATTCCATGATGCCAACATTATCCTAATACCAAAACCAAACAAAGATGCCTCAAGAAAGGAAAATTACAGGCCAATCTCTCTAATGAACTTAGATACTAAAATCCTCAACAAAATACTTGTTAATCATATTCAACAACAAAACATCAAACAAATTATAAACCATGACCAAGTGGGTTTCTTCCCTGGTATGCAAGGATGGTTCAACATAAGAAAATCAATCAATGCTACATACCACATAAACAAATCAAAAGAAAAAAACCACATGATCATCTCTGCAGATACAGAAAAAGCATTTGACAAAATACAGCACCCTTTCCTGATAAAAACACTACAAAAGATAGGGATAGAAGGAAACTTTCTCAACATGATGAAGGGTATATATGAAAAACCCACAGCTAACATTATATACAATGGTGAAATCCTAAAAGTTTTCCCTCTAAGATCTGGAACAATGCAAGGATGGCCACTATCACTGCTCCTATTTAACATTTTATTAGAAGTACTTGCTCAAGCACTTAGGCAAGAAAAAGATATAAAAGGCATCCAAATTGGAAAGGAAGAAGTAAAAATTTCACTATGTGCAGATGACATGATCCTATACATAGAAAGCCCCAAGAAATCTACAACAAAGCTTCTTGAGCTTATTAACGCTTTCAGGAAAGTTGCAGTACATAAGATCAATGTGCAAAAATCAGTAGCATTTCTGTACACCAATAATGAGCAATCTGAGGAGGAAATGAAGAAAAAAATATCATTCACAATAGCAACTAATAGAATCAAATGCCTAGGAATAAATTTAACTAAAGATGAAAATGACTTATATGCAGAAAACTACACAACACTGTTAAAGAAATTCAAAGAGGACTTAAATAAATGGAAGAATATTCCCTGTTTATGGATAGGAAGACTGAACATCATTAAGATGTCAATCGTACCCAAACTGATCTACAGATTTAATGCAATCCCGATAAAAATTACCACAGCAATTTTTTACTGAATTGGGAAAATTAACTACAATTTATTTGGAAGGGCAAGGGCCCCTGAGTAGCTAAAGACATATTGAAGATGAAAAATGAAATTGGGGAAATCACACTACTTGACTTTAAAACATGCTGCAAAGCTACAGTGGTCAAACTGCATGGTATTGGCACAATGATAGACATGCTGACCACTGGAACCGAATTGAGAGTTCTGATATAGATCCTCGCATATACAGTCATCTGATATTTGACAAGGCCACCAAGCCCACTCAACTGGGGGAGAATGGCCTCTTCAAAAAATGGTGCTTGGAGAATTGGATATCCATATCCAAAAGAATGAGAGAGTAACACCATCTTATACCACCTTATACAAAAATTAACTCAAGATGGATCAAAGATCTAAATATAAGAGCCAAGACCATAAAGACTTTGGAAGATAATGTAGGGAAGCATCTACAGGATCTTGTAACAGGATATGGTTTCATGAATTTCACGCCCAAAGCACAAACAACAAAAGAAAAAAATAGATAAATGGGACTTCCTCAAAATTAAAAACTTTTACACATCAAAGGAAGTTATCAAGAAAGTGAAAAGGCAGCCTACCCAATGGGAGAAAATATTTGGTAACTATATATCTGACAGGGGCCTAATATCCAGTATATATAAAGAAATCCTATACTTCAAAAATATAAAGACAAATAACCCATTTAAAAAATTGGCAAGTGATTTTAAATAGACACTTATCCAAAGAAGAAATACAAATGGCTAAAAAGCACAAGAAAAGATGCTCAACATCACTAGCTATTAGGGAAATGCAAATCAAAACTACCATGAGATACTATCTTACACCCATTTAGACTGGAGGCTATTGAAAAAAAAAACAGAGGACAACAAGTGTTGGAGAGGATGTGGAAGAACGAGAACCCTCATCCACTGCTGGTGGGAATGTAGAATGGTCAGCCATTGTGGAGGACAGTTTGGCGTTTCCTCAAAAAACTAACTATAGATCTGCTATATGATCCAGCAATTCCACTGCTGGGTATATACCCAGAAGAACTGAAAGCAAGGACATTAATAGATATATGCACACCAATGTTCATAGAGGCATTATTCACCTTTGTCAAACATTGGAATCAACTCGAATGCCAATCAACAGATGAATGGATAAACAAAATGTGGTATAGACATACAATGGAATATTACTCAAATGTAAGAAGAAATACAGTACTAACATACGGGATAACATGGATGAATCTTGAGGACCTTATGTTGAGTGAAGCTAGCCAGGCATTGAAAAACAAATATTACATGGCCTCATTGATATGAATTGAGCAAATCGAACAGACTCAGAGAGCTAGAGTCTGGAAGATAGTTTTACAGGAAATAGAAAGGGAGAAGAAGGTTGTGAGCCAACGCTCATATGGGCAAAACATATGCTAAAGTGGAAGTGTGTGGTTGTGCAGTGAAGGGATATGACAGGGGTGTTGTGATATTATTGGGTCGGGAGGTGGTTTGACAGGGGGTATGGTGGGGAGGGTGGGTTGGATGGTCCAAGGAACTGGGGAGAAGGTTGGGGGAGGGAGCAGGTGAACACTGGGTATTGGCAGGTGCATGGTTGAAACTACAATGTTGAGAAAGCTCTTTTGGCAATATGACAAGGAAGGATTACTGGTTTAGGGTGTTCGATGGGGGGACATTCGGGACAGGGAACACCTGGAGTAGGCTTCTAGGGAGTGTGCAAGTGATCATTTTGTCATAGTGTGTTGTATCAGTGGGTGGAGACCCAAATAAAGAGCGGGAAGGAGTTGGACTCCCATCCTGGGGAGGCCCACTATGTTGTCAAACAGAGGGGCGGGAGTCTCTTGAGAGCATGGGTGGCTCCTAATAGGGAAGGAAGACCAGTGTGTCAAGCCCTCAGTGTTGTTGCAAGTAACTATGAATCTTGTCCTTCAAGGAGTGAAGCCTGGTGGTTGCCGTGGGCCCCAAGGGGAGGGGGAGGGAGAAATAGAATGGATGGAGCAGGGGGTATTTTGGGGGTGATGGAAATGTTCTACATGATCTTGCAATGATGGATACAGGCCATATTAAATTTCATCAAACATTTATAAGTGTATGGTCGAAAATGTAAACCATAATGTAAACCATTGACCATGGTTAGTAGCTATGTTTCAATATTTGTACATCAGTTGTAACAAATATAACATACACATATAAAAAGGTTATTAGTATGGGAAGAAGGAAAAGGGAGAGGATGTTGGGTAAATGGGAGTCCCCTGTATTCTGTAGGTGATTTACTGTGACCTAAAATTTAATTGAAGACAAAATGAAAAAAAAAGTAAGACATTGGGGAATAAATGGAAGAAAATGTCACTGTACATACAGAACAACAGATCTCACAGTGATAAAAGGCAAAATGTAAAAAAAAACTTAAATATTTTTCATTATTTTTTAATATCCCAATTTTTAATTTCATTTAATTTTTAAAAAAATTTCTGTATTTTATTTCTTATGTTTAAAACTATCATTATTATTTCATTTTCTTATTAATTGTATTTGGCTATTTTATTGGCTTCATTTTTGAAGAAGTTTTGGACCACAGAAAGGTTACAACTGTAGCAGGGGAGGATCATTGGTGTGGGGTGTCAGTGATGGGGGATACATGGGAGGAAGTTCACCTGGACATACAAATAAGGCATACAAATGTGTTCAAAAATTCATGAAGCATTGCCATAGTGGGTGCAGATTCACACAATAACCAAACGAATATCAAATTACCATCCTGGGGAGCTCTGCTACATTCTCTAATGGAAGAGCAAGAATCCACCAAATATAGGGGCAATGACTAGTGAAGGAGGATGGTCCATTGATGGGCCCTTGATATTGATGACTATGCTTATGAACCTTTGCTCTTGAAATTGAAACTTAGCCTAGTGTTGTAGGGTGCCTAGGAGTTACCTAGTGGGAGCCTCCTTGTTGCTAAAATGTGGCCTCTCTCTAAGGCAAACTGAGCATATAAACACAATAATTTCCCCCCAGCGTGAGACATGACTCCTGGGGACGAGCCTCCCTGGCACCAAGTGATTGCTACCAAGTACCAACAAGCAATGCAACTGGGGGAAAAAATGTCTCCACCTAAAGGGGGAAAAGATAAAGACAAATGAGTTTATATGGCTAAGAGACTTCAAAGTGAGTCGAGAGGTCATTCCAGAGGTAATGCTTATGGACATCTCAGCAGGATCTCACTGGCAGCCAAAGTAGATACTACTTCAAATAGCGGAGCTCCTGAGGGCTCTGGAGACATCCAAACACTATAGTCAGGGCAGATAGCTCAAGAATTTGATCCTTTGCAAGTGGTCCCTACTTTGGAATTTATGCTCCCGAGCGTGACAGAGTTGGACTCAGTTGTGGTTTCCCGACACATGGCTCTTCTGTCCTTCTATTTGAACTCCTAATTAGTACTAAAGTTGGTAGGTGTATGTCTAAGAGACTTAAATCTTTGGGCTGTCCATGTGCCAGCTGGGCCCTGAATATCAACAGAGCTATAACACCTACTCTCCAGTTCACTGGACTCACCCAGGACTCCTAAGGAGGAGGAGATGATGGATAACCAACATACCAAGGAACTGACTGTCTACAACTGTAAGCAAGAGAGTCCCATCAATCGGCCCTATGGGGTCACAGCCCCCTCTCAATTAGAGGTGGAGTGGACATCTCCATCCCAGAATCCTCAGGATTGGAGAATGAACTGTGGACTAAAGTAGACTTACTGGTATTCTACTATAGACTTATTGTGATTCTAGCAGTGGAAGAAATATCATTGATGTGGAGGCAGTGGCCACTGGAGGTTCTGAGGGTAGGGAGAGGGAAAAACAAGTGTAATACAGGGGTATTTTCAGGACTTGGGAATCGTCTTGAATGACATTACAATGACAGATACAGGCCATTATATATCTTGCCATAACTTACAGAATTTTGTAGGAAAGAGTGTAAACTACAATGTAAACTATAATCCATGCTTAGTGGCAATGCTCCAAAATGTTTATCAATTGCAGTGAATGTACCACACTGATGGGGGATATTGCTAATATGGGAAAATGTTGGAGGTGTGGGGAGCGGGGCATGTGGGAATTCCCTATATATTTTCTGTAACATTCAAGTAATCGAAGTATCTTTTAAAAAATAAAAAAATGAAAAGACAAAAAAAAAGAAAAAAAAAAAGAAAAAAAAAAAAGCCATCGTCAGGGAGTTTTACTTTCTCTTAGAATGTAGAAAACTACAAGAACATGGCTCCTGCCTCACAATAATAAAAAGCTGGATAATCTACCAAACAGTAACTTTTCCTGAGCCCATCAGAGACCTGAGGCAACAAAGCAACCAAATAAACTGATTTCCAGACTGAAGAGCCTTTCCAAGGAGAGCCTGGATCCACCTGCTGCTGCCCCTTTCACCGAGGAGGAAGAAGAGGTGGCTACTGGACAAGCAGGAAGAAGGCAAGTAAAATTTGAGCACATTTTGAACGGCCATATGTGGACAAGCATGTCCCTTTGGAATAGCCGAGAGCCCTGGGTGTAAAGAAGTCCTCACTCAATCACAGCTATTTTCCATGGGCTTCTATCAGGTGCTCACAAGAAAGACTAGGGAAGGTTGGAACGTTGTGGAGAGGGCCCCTCTCTGGCAGGCTTCAGAAGGTGATCAGTTGCCCCTGGGGCCTGGCATGAAACCCACCCACTTCCTTTTTCTCCTGCCAAGCAGAAGCTTTAAGCCATTCAGGGAGGACCGGGGCAAGGATCCTCTCCTTATGGAGGGGTAAAATCAAAACCGGCTGCTTCTGGGGAGGGATAGGGATTTCTCCTGTGCCCAGGACATAAGCAACCATCCATGGCTTCTCATGGGGAGGTAGAAACAAAATTTCCCTGAGACCAGGATCCTACACCTACACAGCACAGAAGTCTGCTACTGCAAGGGAGGGCCAGCACACTCTCCTGGGCAAGGCCTGCCCCAGAATCAAGGCACATTGGCTGCCATGGGGAGGAGAGGTAAGGATGGAGAGAAAGCCCCACCCACAGCCCAGGTGCAGGGCCTAAGTGTGTCCCCCAAAATGTATGTTCAAGTCTTACTCCCTGATCCAGCAATGTGACCCTATTTGGAAATGGGATCTTTGAAGATGTTATTAATTAAAATGAGGCCAAACGAATTAGGTGTCCTTACAAAAAGAGGGAATTTGGACACAGATAGAGAAAGAAAACGGCCATGTGGCAGAGGCAGAGACTGAGTGATGCCACCACAAGCCAAGGGACACCAGGGACTGTGGGCCCTGCCCACACCTTGATTTTGAACTTCTAGCCTCCAGTTCTGTGGGACAATACATCTCTGTTGTTTTGAGCCACCCAGTTTGTGGTACTTTGTTATGGCAAACTTAAGAAACTAAGACAGGTCTGCAGCAGGAGAGCAGAGAACGTTCCTGACCCTCACCCCAGTCCATGTTACGAGAAACAGTAGTCTACTGCTAGGGGAGGGGAAAGGGCATGGAGAGGCCCCCCGGCCCCTGCCGTGGCACAGGCTTCAGGGATTGCTCAAGGTTGAAGGTGGGGCAGGAACACAGAGAAGCCCTCCAGCATCCTAGACCCCACGCTCAACATAAGGTGGCAGCAGCCCAGAGCTGGAAGAATTGAAGTCTGCAGTGCACTGAAAGTATCAAAGCAATAGCAAACCCGAATCCAGCTCCACTCCTGACCCAACACTTAACCCACCCCAGCTCACTGCCAGACAGAAGAGGTGTGCATGTTCCCTGACCCAAGTACTATTTACTTCTCTCTCTACTGTTCTTCTGTCCTTAATGTCCAGCATGCAAAAAATTTAGGAGACACACCTAAAGGCAACAAAATGTTATCTTCATATTTAAAAGGTGTTTCAACTTCAGAATTTATTCTCAGGAAACTGAGATTGATTGATTTTTATTTTTAGCTTCTTTAATAAGCAGTTAATTAAAAATCAACAAGGACTTTGTATTTTCTGTGTGAAATACACTTTGTTTTGTGATTTTATACTTTCAATTACTACTTAGTAAATTGAGGCAAAGATGCAGAGTTTTGAACTTTAGACTGTGAGAGAATTGATTATGCTTTCAAATTCAAGAATTCTAGCATGGATCTGCCAAAGTAATCCATGTTTCCAATTTTTACTTTTTTCAAAAAATAATTAACATCTTTCCAGAATTCAAGCAGCTTAGAATAAAATACAATTAAGCCATAAGTTTAGTAGACCAAAATAAGAAAAGAGAATTACCTAGGTATGAGGATTTGTATAGTTACTGTGATTTAAAATGGAATTTGGTTCTGAGCTTTTTGGAAGCCAGGGCAAAAATTTGAGCTTAGTGTGTTAAATAATTTTGGGTGTAGGAAGCTTATAAATTCCTTAAAAGATACATTTTCTTGGTGCCAAATTCTGAAGGGATCACACTAGACGTTATGCAATGGGCTCTGGTGGATTAAATAGTGTTCATTTGTTCATTCATTCATTCATTCATTCGTTCCATGAACATTATTGAGCACCTACCATGGGTTAGGTCTGTGTAAGATGCTGGGAGTAAAAAAAACATAATTTCTCCTTCCTAGAAATTTTCATCTAGTTGTTAAGAGAATGAACATGTTTTGGCTGCTTTATGAGTAAGAATGACCTTTTGTTACAACTGTTGAGAAACCTGACCAGAGTTCTTGCTGTAACAGAAGCCCAAAGCATCCAAACACAGAGGTGGCCTACTGGGGCATCTGCAGGCAGTCTTGAGTTTTTCCTCAAGATCAAGTCTCAACTACAACCAAATATCTAGGCAAATATTCATTTGAGGCTGTGGAAGTCCTGCCATGGTACCTGACAAAGATAGCCTTGACCTAGAAAATTGTCAATGTACCTGTTCCCAAGCATTTGTGTAGTAAAAAAAGCACACAACAATCCCCGAGGAATATATGATTCTGCATTCCTAGGTTGTCTGCGAGGATGACTTGGCTGTGAAGGCTTCTATATTAAATCATGTCAGTGATGAGAACTAAAGGCAGCCCTTGAGAGGATCATACCTGTGGTCAAAGGATTTGGCAGTACATAATGGAGAAAGAGCTTCCAAAGACAACCAACTAAAAGTTCATATTTAGGTTAGAATGAAATTTAAAAATCTGGATTTTGTTAAGAATGAAATAGAACTAAGGTACTACAGGATGCCCTCCTACAATTACATTTTGGCTTCTTGCAGAAAAGTGAATTAGTGCTTTGGGGACATTAGACCTCTCTAACTCTTTATCTCTGTATCCAGCTCCTTCAACACTTCAGGAAGCCATAGATAGAAACACAGCTGCTGTGGAGGAGCTTACTGGGTCACTACATGGGATTTTATACCATGGGAAGTAGGAATGCTCTCCCTCCCACAATTCCATTTGCCAATCCATATTGGAATGGTGGAGAATCATTAAGATTCACTATTCAAGGGAGAAAAAGATTTACAACTGAGCATTTATCCCTGGATAATTTCTCTCTAGCTGGAACTATTATGAATCAGGAACAGACTTCAGATGGTGGTGTCTTAAGAAGTGTACAACTTGTTGTCACTATTATGTGTTAAGGACTTTGTGAGCAATCAAGAAAAAAACACCATAAATGTGTGTGAACACATGGTTGTCATTCCCAACATGTGAACTTGCTACTCATTTTACTAATTTTTTCATAGTGCCTCAAATTATCCAAGAACTTCCTTCTTATTGAACTTTTAAACAACTCTTTGCAAAATCAAAGCCTTTTGTCACTTTAAGGAGTAAAAGTTTCTATGGGGTGGGAAATAGTATGAAATTTAATGAGGAAGCAAATGACTATCTCCAGAGCTTCTGGACTGTCTTCTGGGGTAAATTTATAAGCTATCTAGTCATCAATAACTCATTTTGCTTATTTTTAGTTCAAAGAAAACTTCATGAGCTTATATTTATGTAAATTTGTTGCCAGTGAATGCATATAATAGTTAATTTTTGCTTCCTGGTGCATGAGCTGATTTCAATTCAGTAATGGGAAACATGCACCCAGATGTTCACTGCTCAGAAAATGAAGCAGAAATGTCCACAAAGATTTTGCAATATTAGCTTTCCAAAAACTTGTGTATAATTTAACTAAGTTAGACCTCAAGCCAATGTTTTATAAACTTGGCTTTAGATGTTATAGAAAGTATCACTAGTTATAATTTTGAAATTCCTCAAGATTAACCTCTTATTTAGAATTTCTAAAGCTATATTGTCTGTGGCCAGTGCAGGATGAGCAAATAGACAGAACAAGCCCATGTTAGGTGGGTTCAGAAAGAAAGAGAAATATGAGCTTCCAGTAACTTTGAATTTTTCTTTCAGAACTAGCTAGAAAGAGGCGATTTTAATTCCAACATACATTTATGTTTTGAGATTATACAGTTTAGAGTTGCTGTTGTTTTTGATCACATATGATTAGGAATAATTTTAGATTTACAGAAAAGTTGAAAAATTAATACATAGAGTTCCTGTATACCCCTCACCTATTTTCCCCTAATACTGTCATCTTATAATACCATGCTACATATATCAAATTAAGAAACCAATATCAATACATTGCTTTGAACTAAAATCCAGGCTTAATTCAGATTTCACCAATTTTGCCATTAACGTCCTCTTTCTGTTCCAAGATCCCATGTAGGGTACCATATTACATATCATTGTCAAATTTCCTTAGGGCCCCATTGTCTATGACAGTTTTTCAGTCTTTCCTTGTTTTTCATGACTTTGATAATTTTGAGGTGTACCGGTCAGTATTTTGGTGAATGCCCTTTAATTTGGGTTTGTCTGATGTTTTTCTCATACTTAGACTGGCTTTCTGGAAAGAACACACAGAGGAGAAGTGCCCTTCTCATATATCATATCAGATATCCACATAACATCACTGGTGATATTAAACTTCATCACTTGGAGCAGGTGTGTTTGCCAGGTTTCTCCACTGGAAAGTTACTAGTTTTCTCTTTCCATTCTCTATTCTTTGGAAGTGAGTCACTAAATCTAGCCCACTCTCAAGAGAAGAGGACTAAGCTCTACTTCCTAGAGGGGGGAGTGTCTATATATATTATTTGGAATTCTTCTGTAAGAAAGAATTTGTCTCTTCTCCCTTATTTATTTACATACTTTATGTATTTAGTCAATATTTATTTATATCATTATGGTCTCATGTATATTTATTTTGTGCTTTGGGTTATAGTCCAGTATCACTTATTTATTTTGTTGCTCAAATTGCTTCAGCTTTGTTTGTTGGAAGCTCTTTCAGATGAGTTCTTGTGTTCTTTTGACATGCTCCATTCTTTTATTTTTCGAGAACTTCCTTACTTTCTGGCCCTACACACTGCTCCAGGTATATCTATAATATCCCCTCAAATCAGCCATGGCCCCAAGAAGCCCTAATTTCTCTTACTGGAGAATGGTATTTAGAAACCAAGATCTGGGTATTGGATGTGCTCATTACTACTAGGTGCCATTACTTCTAGACTTTCTTAACAGATAACCATAGTCTTTTGGGTGCGTAGAATTTTTAAAGGTTTCTAATTGACCCTAATTAAATATAATATCAGTAACACAAGCACACATTTCTGGTCCCTATTTCTTGCCATCTCTTCCCCTTCCTTTCATCTGCTTTTTCTTGTTTTCTTCAGAATCTGTCTTCCCTTTCTTGAACTTTTATCCTTTTCTATCCTCTTCTTGTCTTCTATCCTTTTCTCAAAACCTTTCCTTACCTTTTACTTCCCTTTATCTTTTTAAATTACTGAGAATATGGCCCAGTCATTAGGAGGAAAATAACAGATGGATTTATCCTTAGAGGCAAATGACCAATGCTAGACTAATAAAAGTTTTCTCGAATTTGATGTGAATCAAATCAATCATGGAGCTGTGGAAAACCCAAATACCTGGACCAATCATCCAATCATTCCAGGCTGAATGGGAATCTTGGGTGGAGTGGGAATCCTGGGTGGGGAGATATTCTGACATTCATACTTTTTATAACTTAAAGTGTTTTTGCCTTTGTCACTATTTTAAAACTGAGATCAGTTTAGAGATACAAAGAGTATTAGCATGTGTATATGTGTGGCAAATTTATTCATCCATTTCACTATTATACATATTCACACATATATGAATACATAATTCTTTAGTTTCTGAGAATTTAATTTCAAGTGTGCTGGAAGACAACCATTTGGGGTTCAAATACAAGGTATGCTGGTTATTCTTTCTCCCTCCTCCTTGTTCTCCACTCTTCTCTATGTTTGCCTGATTCCTGGGAGAATGACTCCTTTACAATTCATTTTCTAACTCCTTGTCAGCTAGCTTCTAGGCATTGCAAAAGGCCAGAGAGCAGGAAGAAAGAGAATTTAGGGTATTTCTGTCCTTTGTCCTTCCTGCTTCAGCATCACAGTTTGGACAATAGCTGTGTCCTTCTAAGATTATAGCTGTTGGGCTCTGGGTAACACCGTTTCTTTGTTCCTTCCAAGCTAGAAGCTGTAGTGGCTTCTAATATTGCTAATCTTTGGGTGTCTACCACATTTGGTGGCTCTGTGAATGCTACCCACAGGTGTGTAAAGAGTCTCTTCTTTGAAATTGTATAAAGTGGACTTCTCTTTCCTGCTGGGGTTCTGATTGACACACAAGGGTTAGAGTAGCATCTTCTCTTGGTGAAGACTTGGATGCCCTGTAGGGTCAGAGAAGAGAGAGACTTAACTATTTCAAATAAGGATCCCAAGTGTTAAGATTTATGAGAGACCAAGAAGTTTATGCTTTATTGAAGAACACTGTGATGGTTAGGCTAATGTGTCAACTCAGCCACATAATGGTGCCCAGTTGTTTGTTCAAGCAAGCACTGGACTAATTGTAATACAATGGCCCTTTATGGACTTTAATCATCAGAGAGTTAGTTGCATATATGACTGATTACATCTATAATCAATTAAGGGGATTGCCATCAGCAGTGAGTGACATATCATTCAATTAGTTGAAGGCCTTAAAAGGAGAAGTGATTTCAGCATTCAGAAAGAGATTCCCTATCTCTACTTCAGATAGCCAGCATCTCCTGGGAAATTCAATAAGGACCTTCATCTTAGTCCCTGGCTTGCAGCCTGCCCTATGGAATTTGGTCTTGTGCATCCCCATGGCCATGTGAGACAATTTTATAAAATATCATATGATTTACAGATAACTCCTGTTGGTTCTGTCTCCCTAGAGAGCCCTGAATAATACAACCACCTTGTGTGTGTGTGTGATTGGGGTAGGAGTGTGCAGGATTATGGTTTATGGCTAAATTTATAGTTGCAGTTGACTCCATATCAGGTTTAGAATTAAATCAACCAAGAATCAAACCTAACATTTTTAATGAGATTGTCTCTGGATAATCTGAGGCAGAGTTCTTGGTATTAGGAAACTTGCCTAGGACACTATTTCAAGAAGCTTTTTGGGAAAAAAAAGTCTTGTGAATCTCAGCAATATTTTATTGAATAAGTCAATCCTGGCTCAGGTATGTTGGCTTTGAATTTTTTCAGGATGCTCCTCCACCATTTCCATGAATTGGTTGATTGTATTCTCTTTTTGATAACTCTGCTTGCCTGAGATAGGATGGAATTGGGGGAAAATACACCAAATGTAAGATATGGGCTAAATATTACTACAAGTGTAAATATTTTGACGATACTCTTTTATAGTTTGTAACAAACGTTTCACAGCAATGCAAGGTGTTGGTGGTGGGGAGATGTATGGAAACCTTGTATGATGATACGCATGTTTGTTTTGTAAATTCAGAATATTTACCGTACAATTATTGTTTATGTATGTTCATGTAGAAATGATATACTTCAATAAAATTTTATTTAAAAAAAAAAATCCATTTTACCAAATGTTCTGGCCAAGTATAATCCAATAAACCCAAACAGATGGGAGCAGAATCCACTGCAGTCACTCTAGGGCCAGATTTTTGTTTGTTCATTTGTTTCTTGTTTCTGCTGCCTTATAATACGGCAGTTCATTTCTGATCTTTTATTTTGGATTCCAGTTTCTTAGTGGTACTGACTTTTTCTTCTCAGCCACCCAAGTGATTGCATTTCCTGAATGATTCCTTTCAATGATTCATCTTTAGCCTCTGACTCCTCCAGATTGTTTCCTTACATGGGATAATTTGTTCACTGAATTTTCTTTCTCAAAACCTGGCACTTCTGGAGTTTAGATAATCTCCGATCTCTAATTATAAGTAAACTGGGGAATGATCAAACACAGCTGAAGTACCAATATCACCCCTTATTATTTGGGTCCAAACTGATTGTTTACCATGGATAGAAATAAGCATGGTTTATCTTACGTGGAAAAGGTTGTGCTTAGACACTGAAACCATCAACTAACCAAAAATAACACACATTTGCCTAAAATAATCTGACTCTTTAAAGCGAACTCTCTGATTCAACATAAGCCACTCTATTTTTCACTCCTAATAATTTTTTTCATCAGCTCTAGAAGTTAATAAATCCAGAAAATACCAAAGACTTTTTCTCCCCATTTGAAGCCCATTTTGAGAATTATTTTGTCAATAGAAGCTCCAGATTTCTATTTCCATGGTTTTATGGTATCATGAGAAAATTCACTGGTAATACCTTTGTTAGTTTGACTTTTTTGCGCCTGTTTGTCTCAGTTTTTATTTTTGTCTAAGTTAAACATGCCTATAGTTTAGGCCAATAAACTGGTTATGAAAATTCAGCAGGCTCCAAATGCTTCCACCTTCTGAGACAACCACTTATACTTCTTTTAGCTTATAATTTTTGCTTTTACCTCCATTTCTCTATTGGACATGCTGATATTACCACTTTTCAACTTTTCAGTTGTGGGTTATCTTCCCATTATAAAAGATGATGATTTAGCCATATTTCTATCCCTACTACCACTCATGCAGACTATTCCCACCCCCCCAATTCCCAATATGGTTATTGTGATGTTTAATTTCATGTGTCAACTTGGCTAGGTTACAGCCAAGTTTGGTCAAGAAAGCACTTGTTTGGTCAAGAAAGCACTGGCCTGATTGTTACTGTGAAGGTATTTTGTAGATGGATTCACATCATTAATCAGTTGATTGAACTACAATCAACAAAAGAGATTGCCTTTAGCAGTGAGAGGAGTCTTCTTACCCAATCGGTTAGAGGCCTTCAAGCAAGAACTGAGGATTTCAGCAGTTGGAGAGAATTTCTATCTATTCTTCAGCCAGTCAGTTTCTCATGGGGAATTCAACATCACTTTCATTGGAGTTTCCAGCTTGCAGCCTGCCATACAGACCAATCCCCATGGTCATGTGTGCCAATTCTCATAATAAATCTCTTAATATTTACACACACACATATAGATATTCTACCAGCTCTGTTTCTCTGAGAATCCTCACTAATGCAGTTACGTTGTAAACTAATTAGCTCAATATTCAGTACTTACCTTATTGTGGCTAAGTGTTATTCTTAGCTGAGCTATATAATAAATTATGACTACTTTTTCCTTTTATGCATAAAGTTTTGTTTTTCCTGGAATTAATAATCATCTTTATTTCTTTCTTTTCACTATTCTTCACAAATTGTCTAAGCCTTCTCTCAAGACTTGAATTGATCAGGCGTCCCATCAATTCCATCTTTCTTAGGAACTCTCTCCTAGAGCCTCCCAATTTGCTCTCATCTGGACTTCTTGCTCTTTTAAGACTGCCGCACTGCTGCCCTTCTGATCTCCCATCACCATAACTTTGCCTCCTTATTGCTGATTTCATCTTTCCTTTATTCCACATTTCCCTCTGTCTTGGTTTACTCCTTTGTTTTGGTAGAAGTAATTTTCTGGCAACTTTTTGTGAAAAGGTATAAGGGACAATTTTGTATTTTTGAGATTGTATATGTTTTAAAATTCCATTAATACATCCACAAGATTTAGAGTTGTATTTCGGGTGTAATTCTGTGATGGAAAACGTTTTCCCTTAATTTCAAAGGCATTGATCCATTGCCTCCGGCTTCCATTGTTGCTATTGAGATGTCTGAAGTTTTATGTTTTTATTTTCATCTTTGCAAAATTTTAGCACCTTTTTGTTCCCAGATTTTGAAAATTTATGATAATGAGCCTTCATGTGTTTGCGCTTCATTAAATACTTGGCTACTTGGTTGGCCCTTTTAATCCAGAAACTCATGATTCTCAGTTCTGAGACATTTTCTTGCATTATTCTTTTGATGAGTCCTCATTCCCACTTTCTTTGTTAACATTTTACAGAACTCCAACTTTCCACTTTTAAGGGAAAGGGAACAAAAACTTATTGGATGCCTTATTTACTCTGGCTATTTAGTGATCCCCTAGAAAAGAAATGGTAGGGCAGAAAATGATTTATGTGCAGTGAAAGTCAACATAAGAAAATTGGATCTAGGGAAAACAATGATAATTCTTCCAATTATTTTCTGTCTTGCAAAAGAAAGTGATTGAATTAGAATAAAGTTGAAGAGATATTTAGAATGTCTTTCTGTAAATTTATATGGGGGGAGAGGAGAGGATGTGCAAGGAATGTAGGCTGTTTCCTTTATCTACATTTGAGCCTTCACAGTTGAAAGATGTTTCCCAATAGAAAACTTGGATGGTGCTAGGTTGAGTGAATTGTCAGGGTGTACAACATTTGTGGTATTGTCCATGGTGAGCTTGTTAAATCTTTGAGTTCAATATTCACCTTCACTTACGGCTTAACATGAAGAGAGGTGCCAGAGACAAAGTTGGAGAAAGAAAGATAAATGAATGAGAAGAGAGCAATATTAGTCATTTATCCTCATTCACTTTTCTCAATTCTTGATGTTTAAGATGTTCAGCATTACCATCACCCTTTCAGACACGCACAGACACATGAATCCATATAAATTTTACACACATATACTTACCATTTGCACTTTTTATACTAGTTATTGCTATTTATTATTATTCATCATTTTATTAATGTACTTTATGCAACTAAGCCTTTGAGAGGGAAAACATTGCTTTCTGTCCTCATTAAATGTGGCATCTTGCCTATTGCATTCCACTTAAGTATCCATAAACATTTGTAGTTGATGATGATCCCATACATTAATGCCCAATTGGCATATCAACAAGCTTTCCTATAATCAGTCAGGAGAAGCATAACTTGGCAACTAAATATAAGTGAAACAGCGCTTTCTAGATGGACTAATAGTATTAAGAAAGTCTTCCACTTACTTTAACATAGGGAGTGAGTTGACAGATTTCATCATAATGTTATCTTAGAGTTGTTGTTTTTCATCCCATTTTCTCAATGCTCATCAGTATGAACTTCAGTAAACAATGATGAGAGACTGATTCTGTGAAGATTTCCCTCTGGAAAGTTAAATAAAGATGAAAACTGGCACAGGCAGTTGAAGTAGTTGGCAGGGCAAGCACTGAGAGGCCAACAGGGGATTGTCAGGGCAGCACAGATGCTGCAATGTGTGGTTCCGGATGTCCACATTCCAGGGCTTACTCTGAAGCTAGGATGGCTGCTGCACGCACAGCTTCAGCCCTGGAAGATGGGAAAAGAAATGCACCCCTCCCCCAATAAACCCAGGAGAACATCAGGCTCCTATTTCTCTGGTTCATAATGGGCTTTGTCTTATGATTCAGTTTCATAATTGGCTGAAGGACAATTTCAAATAGAATTAGGATAAAAAAAAAAAACAAACAAAACCAAACTATGATTGTTATTAGGCAAACTTATGTATGGTAATTGAATACAGTTCTTTAACTATAGTGGTTTCTTTGTCAAAACAAAGTTCCCAGTATTTTGTTTGAACTGCATTAAAAACGGTCTTTTCCCAAGAAAATAAGCACGTTCAAAAGTAGCTTCAGAAAACAATTACTCTTTTAATATAAAATGCTCATGTTTAGAAAGTTAATAATGTTATGTTCCACATTTTAGGTCAAAGGAAGTGGAGAAAATGAAGCTGGGATTTGCTTCAACTCGATTGCAAGCCTTGGAAGACAGATATGCCACGAGCCCCTGGCCAGTTTACAGGGTGAAAACATTCCTCCTGTCACTGGAATTATTCAAGGTCTCCATCGGCCCTTTCAAACCTGCTTTTATTTGCTTCACCATGGGCATAGCTTTTCAATGTAATAGCCTTATGGTTAAGGTGTTATAATAAAGAGAATAATAATAGATAATAATGAATCATAATATGCTATACACTGCCTTAGGCACTGTAGGCAAATTATCTCATTTCATCCTTACACAAACTTAGGAGGCTGGTACCATCATGATCCCCATGTCACAGATGAGGACACTGCCCAAAGTGCCATGGCTGGAATCAAATTCAGGACTGCCCATTTGTAGTTACGCACTGACGATACACTGCTGATTGGCTCTTCGTAGCTCTTCCAGAAACAGAGCTGGGGAACAGAGTCAATCATGTCTCTGCCAAGGTGAAACAGAGAGGACTCCTTTCCCAAGTCCACAAAGTTCTTTCCTTTCAGAATTTATGAAGGCTTGGCGTCAACATTGAAATTGTAAAGCAGGCTCTGATTCTTGAAGTCAGACTAAGGAAAAGGTTTACAAAGTGTGAAAGCAAATTACGTCTTAAAAGAGATCTCTACTGAGAGTTTGCTCATAATCAGGACTTTTCTAAGTGCTTGGTAGGAATGAATTATTTTAATGAGGGCAACAGCCTTACAAGTTGGGTGTTCTTATTAGCATTAGTATTTTACAACTGAGGGAACTGAGGCTCAGGGAAGTTAAGTGGCTCAAGGTCCCGCTGATAATAGACAAGCTGGCAGTTTGGTTCCAGAGCCAATGACTAGTTGATAATGACAATGGTTTTGCAGACAACTTAATTGTCCTGCACCTCAGTTTTCTTTATTCTGAAATGGGGATAAATATTGACTTCACAGACTTGCTATCTGACTCGAAAGTTAATATGTGTTGAGTGGGTACAATAGTACTGACTTAGTGGAATGGTTCTTGGCCATTTTTTTTTTTTTCTGTTTTTATTTGTTTTAAAATAAATGAGTAAATGAGAAAGTTATGAGTTCACTTCCACGCTTATCTGGGGAGACAATGTGGCATTTTCCCCTAACTTGTACATCTCAGTTCTCTCTTCAGCCTCACTATAGTTGTCCATCAAATGCGTGGGTAGAGAATTAGAGGGTGGGGTGTGGGTAGCACTTATCTCCCACCATGTCTCTTGCTAGGTGGCTCCTCTCCACATGGCCGCTGGCCCCTCCCTAGAGCTGGTACCTGTCCTCTGTGCCTTGGGGACTTTCCATTTGAACATTTAGGTTAAGGAGACTGCTCCCAGTCCCCCAAATCCAGAAGTAAGTTTAGGGCACTCAAGCAGCAGGTTGACCCAGAAAAGGTCTATTTTCACCTTTACACCTGACATGTTTCTTTGGGTGGAGTTGGCAGAAATGCACGTATATTCCCAATTATTGTTCTCACATGTTTAGAAAAGCTGTAGAAACCATGTATCCACTTGGCTGGGTGGAATCACTGTCATTTATTTATTATTATTACCACTGTTAACACAGCATTTTATTTTAAAGGGAGTCAAAGTCTGAAAGCCTTTGGCTACTCAACAAAATCATACTGAAAAAACCCTTCTCATATTTTGTAGCAAACTTGGTGCCAAGTATGTTGATTATTAAACCCACTGTAAGGCCATCAGCTGATAGTTTTAAGTCCTCATGATCCTATGTTACTTCAAACTTCAAAAACCTTTCCTTAATAATTGCTTTCCATAGTCAACAGGCTCTCAACTGCCACCAGGTCAGTCTTAGCTCATGTTACAAGGCCTGTGTCATGAGGCCTCAAACCCCAGCATGTGGATGGATGGTTACTTTGGCTGTGCTCTTACATAAACAGATGGATACAGCTGATAACATTAGCAACTTCACTTGCTGTCTCCTTTTCTCAGAGCACTTGCTTCCCTGAATAGTATTTATGTTTGATATATTAATCCATGGCAACCAGTTTACTCAGCTGTAGCAAATGTCGTACTGGAGATTATCCATCACGTATGCTCCATTGCACTGTTCTATTTCGGTAGTGGTATGGACTTTTGACTATGCTCAGTTGATCTGTTGCCTCCATCAAGCCAAGAATGGTGGCTTGTAAAAGAGTTTGCCACTTGGGATTTATAGCTTTAATCTCTACGATGAAAAAGAAATTCTGCTCATTTATTCAGACAGCATTGCTACACCTATTTAAGTTCTACATGGTTAAAAATAAGAAATTTGAATGTTTTAAAAATTATAATGTATTGCAGTTAATACATGCTGTGATGAAAAATAATAGTATAGAAAAGCATAAATGATAGAAACAGTCTCCACATACTTCCTCATTCTTGTTCCACTGCTCTTAGATAATTACTTGAAAACACTTCTATTTTTACTTCTTCCTTTGGTTACCTACATAATTAGTAATGATATGCTTTTGCGTTTATTTTCTGAACCTATAAATTTTTAGCGGTTTTTTAAAAAAGTACATAATATGTAATCTATGTACCATAACATTCACCTATTTTAGGTGTATGCATCAACAATTTTTAATAAATTTACTGAGCTGTGCAAGTTTCACCAAAATCCAATTTTAGAATATTTCTATGACTGCAAAAAGATCCCTTGTTCCCATGTAGAGTCTTTCCCTGCCATTTCCACACCAGCCCCAATCAACTCCTAATCTACTTTTTGTCTCTAGAGATTTGTCTCTTCTGGACATTTTATAGAAGTGGAAATGATGAGTCAATTTAAGACAATACTCACTGATTTCTGGTACAAAAGATAATGATTTATGTCACACATGGAATTCTCTTTCCCCATTTCCATTTCTCCCAACATTTGACAATTATACAATTATTTTTAAATTCTCATGTTGGTTATTTTTGCTATTTTAAGCAACATACTCCTATGTATTTTTTCCACCAAAATTTTATCAATATCTTTTGACTCCCTTGCTGGCATATAAAGGACTGCCTTATACTCTGCCATCTTTCTCCTTACCCTCTTTCACTGCATAACTTCGGACACTTATAAGTTTATTTTAATTTTAAGGCTGTTAGTATTTTACCTTTTATTCTACAACTATAATTAAATTCCACATCTATAGGTTAATTCTTTCATAAAACATATTTTTTACTAAAGTTGTGAACTTACAAAACAATCATGAACATGTGTGGAATTCCCATACAACACCTCTCCACCCACACTACATTGCTGTGGAACATTTGTTACAAATTATGAAATAATATCATCAGACTATTACCACTAACAATGGTTTGTAGTGTGCATTTGGTATTTTTTTTCCATACACACCGATTATTAACAGTACATCTTTGGCATTGATACAAGAATATTATGGTATTGCGGTTGACTTTAGTCCATAGGTTACATTAATTGTATTTTTCCTGTGATTCTCTACATTCTTACTACCTTGCAATAGTGGTGTACGTTTGTATTAGTTCATGGAAAGACATTCTTGTATCTGTACTATTAACCACAATTCGCATCCACCTCTGGGTTCACTATATTTTTCAGACCCTAGATTTTCTCTAGGTTTCTTTCAACTGACATTTACATCCTTAGACTATCCTTTTCAGCCTCAATCCCATTTATAAACCAGCTGTGTAAGTTTTACTCACTATAATGTGTTACTATCAACTCTATCCATTTCCACACTTTTATAGTTAAATTAATTAAAACTTCTATGTACATTAAGCATCAGTACCCTTTCTTAGCCCTCCTCTTGTCTCCTAATAACCTATACTCTTGGTTTTAACTCTATGCCTTTATTCTTTGTATTTAGTTCATATTAGTGAGACTATGCAGTATTTGTCCTTTTGTGTGTCTTATTTCACTTAGCATAAGGTCTTCAAGGTTCATCTATGTTATCATATGTGTCCCAATTTCATTTCTTCTTACAGCAGCATAGTATTCCATTGTATGTATATACCACAGTTTGTTTATCCATTCATTGGTTGATGGACACTTGGGTTGTTTCCATCCTTTGCCAATTGTGAATAACATCGTTATGAACATTAGCTTGCAAATGTCTGTTCATATCACAATTTTCAGTTCCTCTGGATATATTCCTGGTAGAGGTATTGCTGGATCATATGGCAGTTCTATATTTAACTTCTTGAGGAACTGCCAAACTGTCTTCTACAGAGGCTGCACCAATTTCATTCCCACCAACAGTGAAGGAGTATTCCTATTTCTCTACATCCTCTCCAGCTCTTATTGTTTTCTGTTTATTTAATAATGACCAATCTATGCAGTGTGAAATGATATCTCATTGCCATTTTGATTTGCATTTTCCTAATGGCTAGTGATATTGAACATTTTTTCCATGTGCTTTTTGGCCATTTGTATTTCTTCTTTGAAGAAATGTCTATGTAAGTCTTTTGCCCATTTTTAAATTGGATTGTTTGCTCTTTAATTGTTGAGTTGTATGATCTCTTATTTGTATAGAATGAAAATCAAACTGTTATTGGATATGTGATTTCCCATTGAGTGGGCTGCTTTTTCACCTTCTTGATGAAGTCCTTTGAAGCACAAAAGTATTTAAGTTTGAGGAAGTCCCATTTATCCATGTTTACTTTCATTGCTCGTGCTTTTTGATGTAAGGTTTAAGAATGCACCACCTACCACCAGGTCTTGAAGATGTTTTCCTATGTTTTCTTCTAGGAGCTTTATGGTTCTAGCTTTTATGTTTAGGTCTTTGATCCATTTTGAGTTAATTTTTGTGTAAAGTGTGAGATATGGGTCCTCTTTCTTTCTTTTAGACAGGGATATCCAGTTCTCCCAACACCATTTGCTGAATAGACTGTTCTGTCCCAGCTGAGTGGGTTTGACAGGCTTGTTAAAAATCACTTGACCATAGACGTGAGGGTCTGGTTCTGAACCATCAGTTTGGTTCCATTGGTCTATGTGCCTGTCTTTATACCAATATCATACTATTTGTTGTTGTTGTTGTTTTTGTTGTTGTTTTTACCATTGTAGCTAGATAATGACTTAAAGTCTGGAAGTGAGAGTCCTCCAACTTTGCTCTTCCTTTTTAAGATGTTTCTGATTATTCCGGGCCCCTTACCCTCTCAAATAAATTTGATAATTATGTTTTCCATTTCTTTGAAGAAATGCTGGTAAAATTTTTATCAGGATTGCATTGAATCTTAATGATATTTAGTGTTCCAATCCATAAGTACAGAACTTTCTTCCATTTATTTAGGTCTTTTAAAATTTCTTTTAGCAATGCATTGTAGTTTTCTGAATGCAAGTGCTTTATGTCCTTGGTTAGGTTTACTCCTAAATATTTGATTCTTTTAGTTGCTATTGTATTGTGATCTGCTTTGTGACCCAACATATGGTCTATCCTGGAGAAAGATCCATGAGCACTTGAGAAGAATGTATATCCTGCTGTTTTGACATGTAATGTCCATTAGGTTTAGTCCATTTATCATATTATTCAAGCTCTCTCTTTCTTTATTGATCCTTTGCCCGCATGTTATTTTCACCACTATTTTTATACTTGTAATTACTTTTACTGATACAATCTTCATTTCTAGACTCTCTTCCAAGATTCTCTCTCTTGTCTTTTCTTTTCAGGCTGTAGCACTACCTTTAGTATTTCCTGCAAATCCAGTCTCTTGATTACAAACTCTCTCAGTTTCTGTTTATCTGTGAATATTCTAAGCTTTCCCTCATTTTTGAAAGGCAATCTTGCCAGATATAAGATTCTTGGCTGGTAGTTTTTCTCTTGTTTTAGAGATATCATTCCATTGCCTTCTTGACTCCATGGTTTCTGATGAGAAATCAGCACTTAATCTTATTGGGTGTCTCTTGCATGTGATCCTTCACTTTTCTCTGGTTGCTTTCAGAATTCTTTCTTTGTCTTTGACATTAGACATTTTGGTTAGTATGGGTCTCAGAGTAGGTGTATATGGATTTATTTGGATGGGAGTATGCTGTGCTTCTTGGGCATAGATATCTATATCCTTCAATAGGGCTGGGAAATTTTTTTACCATTATTTCTTCAAATATTCCTCTGCCTCTTTTTCCTTCTCTTTCCTTCTGGGACACCTATGACACATATGTTTGTGCATCTCTTGCCATCATTTAGTTCCCCGAGATCCTGTTCAATATTTTCCATTCTTTTCTTTATCTGTTCTTTTGTATGTTTGCTTTCAAAGGCCATGTCTTCAAGCTCACCAATCCCTTCTTCTGCCTCCTCAAATCTTCCATTATATGTCTCCAATGTATTTTTTATTTTATTTCATTTATTATGCCTTTCATTCCCATAAAATCTGCTACTTTTCCATATATGCTTTCAAATTCTTCTTTGTGCTCAACTGGTATCTTCTTAATATCCTTAATCTCTTCAGCCACAGCATTGAATTTATTAAGGAGATTTGTCTGAATATTTATGACTAGTTGTCTCAACTCCTTTGTGTCATCTGGAGGCTTATCTTGTTCTTTTGACTGGGTCATATCTTCCTGTTTCTTGGTATGGATTGTAATTTTTTTGTTGGTGTCTTGGCATCTGGCTTGCTAGATGTATTTATTCTGGGTGCAGTTTCTCTCTTTAGTTTAGGCTTTCTTGTCCTTTCTCCTTTCCTGGTTGTGTATTAGTAGCTGAGGATGTAGTTGATACTGTAAACGGTGGAGGCTAAAGTGGTCCGTGTTGCCCCAGGAACCAATGAAGCTTCTCTCACTTTTCTGTTTGCCAGGGGTAAGATGGAGCCACACCTGTGTACAGTAATCCAAGCCATGCTGGTCAAGACTGTCCATAGTTGCCTGGAGAGACTGATGAAGGTTCATGCCCCCTCCTCCCCTGCCTGGGCAGGGATGGAGCTGCAGGTGTGGGCAGCTAACTAAGCTATGTGGGCCAAAACTGACTGCAATTGACCAGTAAACTAACATAGCTCCAGCCCCCTCTTCCCCTGCCAGTGGTAGGGATGAACCCTCTGGTGTGCCCAACAATCTAATCCATGTGGCCCTTCTACCTTTTAAGGGATGAGGATGGAACCACAGGCACCCAACAAACTAGTCTGTGTAGGCCAAAAGCACCTGCAGTTGCCCAGAGAGGCTGGAAAAATACCAGTTACCTTCTATCCTATGAGGGAAGCAGGAATGGAATTGAAGGTGCTCAACAAACCAGTCTGTGTGGACCAAAAGCACCTGCAGTTGCCCGGAGAGGTTGGGGAAACACCGTCCCTTTCTTGTCCTATTGGGGGTGGGGGTGGAGTCACAGGCACCCAACAGTCCAGTTCTTGTAAGCCAAAAGCACCTGCAGTTGCTCAGAGAGGCTGGAGACACACCAGCTCCCTCCTATCCTACTGGGGGGTAAAGACAGGAGCTACAGGTGTCTGAGTATCCAGTCTTTGTGGGTTGAAATAACCTGCAGTTTCCCAGAGAGGCTAAAGAAAGACCAGCACCACTCCTATCCTATGTGGGGATGAAATTGAAGATGCTCAATAAACCAGTCTGTGCAGGCCAAAAGCACCTGGAGCTGCCCAGAGAGGCTCGTGCAGGTCCCACCAGCTTCCTCTCTGCTGGAGGTGGGGTTGGGACCTAGGCTAGGGCTGCAATCCAATCTGGGTGGAAAGAAGCCAGCCCTTACCATCACTGTGATTTTCAGTCAGCCCTGCTTTCCCTCAAGCCAGGGGTGGAGTTAAAATGGTAGCTACTAGCCTCTTCCAACTTGGACAGGTTCAAATTTTAGCTGTTGTTAGGATTATACTTTAGTCAGCCAAATTTACTAGTCAGTAACTGACATCAGTGCCTGACCATCTCTTCCTCCCCTATTTTTGGGAAATGGAGCTTCTGAATCCAGCCACGGAACAGCTCCCAAGGTGGCTTTTGCCACCAGTGGAGGATGGGGACCGGCCTCCACATTGTGGATTGCTCTACTTATGAGTCCTCACTGCAGATGGGAAGTCTCCTCCTTCCATTTTTCCAAGGATGTTGCAGGATACTCTTCTGGTCTTCTGGGACCCTGAAAGCAGTAGTTTATATAGCTCTAGGTGATTACTGTAGGATGAGCTGGATCTTGGAGCTCCTTACTCTGCTGCCATCTTGGTTGCTTCTTTTACAGATTAATTCTAAGAGCTGAAAACTAAGAGCAGCTTTTCTGAATTTGTAAATATTGCTCACTGAAGAACCAAGGAATATGGCAGGGTGATATTTCCTTCCCAAACTGTCCAATGTCAAAACTGTGGTTCCACTCCAAGGAGAATGTTTGCCACATTACAATCAAGTGAATTCCCTTTTTGTGTCCTTCATTAAATGCTCAAATTCATACCATAGTATAATCAATGGCATACCTGAATCATTCCTTTATACCTTTTCATTGTGTCCCTAGATTTTAAATTCTTTTCTGTCCTTCTTGTTGGAAAGGGATAATATATCTTCACTGTATCCTAACATTTATCTGCCCACCAGTCACACTCCTGCACGAAGTCCCTCTTTTTTCCAGAGTCTTTCATTGTCCTCATCTTACATGGATTTTCTCTGGACCTAGTGAATGAGCTGTTATCCTGTGTCTTTCCTTCACTGTGCTCCTGGGTTTGGTTCACTGTTTTCTGGAGTCCATGTCTTCCCCTTTTTTGGTGTTCTCCCTCATTTGGCTGGCATATATTCTCCAACATATTCATGAAAAAAAGATATGTGACAGGGGAACTTATAGTATTGGATTCTTTCATAGTTTATTATTTGTCTGGGTCTATTACCAAATTTTCAAAATCATTTTATCTCTGAATTGGAAGGCATTGCTTCAGCGTTTTCTAACATCTTGTGTTGCTGATGAAAAAAAATCTGAAGCTAATCTAATTCTTACTCCTTGGCTGTTGGCCTGTTTTCTCTCTCTGGAAGATTTTAGGATTTTCTATTTACTGTTACTGTTGTAAAACTTCACAAAGATGTGTTTTAGGTTTTTAAACTTAGAATGTCTTCCACTTCCAGTGCTTTGTTAATTTGTTAGTTTAATTGTCTTTTCTATTTTTGTTGATTGAAATGTTTATCATTGATTTGTGTAACCAAATTAACAAAGCAAGAGCTATGTTTGGAGTTAGATCTGGGCTTGTGTCCTGTCATTCCCATTTAGTAGTGCGACCTTCACCATTTCCTCACATGTAAAATGGCACAATCAAAACACTTCACTGGATAGTTGTGAAGAAAAAAGGGCGCCTGTCATACGGCCTGAGGCACACACTCTTTGAGAAAGGGGCATGGCCTGTTGTCTGAGAAGCAGATGTAGGGGAAGTAGTTAATGAAAGAAATATTTTCATTTCCTAAAATACATTGAAGAATGTAATGATTTGCACGTTTATCTTTTATTCAGTGTTTCAACTAAACTTTTAAAAATTAATTTAGGGGAGCAGCTGTGGCCTAAGCAGTTGAGTGCCTGCTTCCTACATGGGAGGTCCCAGGTTCAGTTCCCAGTGTCTCCTAAAAAGAAACCAACCAAAACCAAAACAACAAGCAAAACAAATAAAAAACTAACTCAGGGGGCTGATGTGGCACAGTTGTTGTGCATTGACTTCCCATATGTGAGGTCCCAAATTCAATCCCCAGCACCTGGTACCTCAAAAAAAAAATTAATTTAAAACATTTTCAAATGACTTTCCTTGTTTTCCTATGCAGAAAACCAGAGTCTTTTGAAATATTATTTTTCAGTATCTTTTCTTATGTTGGTTGAGCATTCCAGAACAATGTTAAATTATGACATCAGCAAGCATTTTTTTGTTCTTGATTTTCACAGATGTTGGTTTTTAGTATGAAATACATTCCTTTTTTATATCATGCTAAAATATATATTCCTATTCCTAGATCTAACAATGTGTTAGTGTTGAAATTTATCTGATGTCGTTTGACAGATTAAATCTTTTCTTATTTTACATTTTGACATATACAATGAATTTTAGGTTTTTCTTGACAGTAGAGAATATATTTATATGAGTACAGATGATGCCCCTATTGTATCTCCATGATCTACTGCAGAAACTCCCACTTTATGATCTTCAATAAATATTATTAAACTGGTAATGTGCTATAATAACAAATTTCCTAATAGTAAACCATCTTTTAATTCCTTGAATAAGTTCTACTTGGGTACAGTGGATTGTTTTTTTAATGTGAATTGAAATAGTTTAATATTTATTTATGATTTCATACCTATTTTGAAAAGAAAGATTAATCTATAGCTTAATGCTTTTGGATGCATTTTTAAAACGTTTTTTATCTTTTGTTATTAGGATTGCTCTTACTTCATAAAATGAACTCAATAGCTTTCTCTTTTTTTCCTCTTTCTATGTTTCAGGACTGTTTATACAGCAGTGACTTATGCATCGCTGGAGAATTTTGAAGAAATTACCAGTAAAGCCACGCAAGACTAGAGCTGTGGTTCTCAAATCTAAGCGTACATCAGAATCACCTGGAGAGCTGTTAAAATTCCCAATGCCCAGGCCACACCCCTGATGAATCAACTCAGAATATTTGGGAGTAAGATTCAGATAGCAGCATTTAGAAATATAAAATAAAACAGTTAATGATTTATAAAGTTTATGCTAGACCTAATATTTTCTGATTTTGACCATAATTGGCACAATTGTAAATAGTGATTCATCTCCAATTTGCACCACTTAGCCGATAGAGTCCAACAGACATATCAGTAACAATAGTACCGCAAGCTGGTTTCTCTGCCTTTATCTTACTTTAATCTTATGTCAAACTAACAAGGTAAAACAGATATTATGGTCACTACTTTAAAAGCAGACAAAACTGAGACTTTGGAAGGTTAAGTGGCACAGCCTCTTGATTCTCACCACTTTGGTATTTTGATCACTAACAGTCTAAATACTAAGCAATAAAAGCAATGGTTAACATACAAGCAAAGAAATCAGGGGGTCTTATTGCTAAAGAGTAAATCTGATTACACTGCTAACTGCTTAAAACCCTTCAATGACTCCCTTATACCTATAAGGGGGGATACATTCAAATTTCTTTTGTCTGGCGTCAGAAGGTCCTTATGCCCAAGATTGGGCTCCTCATTACCTCTTCAGCCATATCTCTCAGACGGCCCTCTCTTGCTTCTTATTCTCAGCCCTACAAAATGTTTGCAGTCTTCCAAACTCTGTGGCTTTTGGGGGGGGTCTTTGTTTTTTTGCTCTTTCTGAAATGTGCATCTCCCCCCGCTCCCTCCAACTCTGTTGATCAATTTACCTCTTAAGACTTATTCGGTTTAAGGGCCATCCCCACTGAGACCTCCTTTTCTGACTGCTTCTCGAGTTCCATAAATCAGTGACAACGGCCATTTATGACTCAACCTGTCCCAATCGCCTAGGAAAGGCCACAGTTGGAGTTTAATAACATTTTATTAAATGAATGAAGACTAGTCATTATTCATATTGACTTCCTTGTGTTTAATACATGAAATATACAAAATATATTATAATTTATGATAGGGGCTGAAATCAGGGACTGTAGGAGATCTAGTGATTGAATCTCTGTCTCCTGGGTCCAATTGGGATTGGAAAGTGAATAAGCTGTTAGCCACCCTACAATCAAGATGGTATTTTAGTCATTCCAGAGATTATTCTTTTCCTCAGTAAAAAATTGGAGAAATCAAAGTATTCTTCCCTTAAAGATTCCAGCTTTAGTCGATCGTTACATTTCGATGGGGCAAAAGTTTGAACAAGACCTAATCATAAAGACTCTCCTTGTCCTTTCCTGTTAATAATCGTAGCTAGTGAGCATGTGGTGTGTGTGTATTGCACATGTGAGTGGGTATTCAAGACTGTGTGCTCTGAGGCATGGAGACACACACGCACAGTTTGCAAGCTGGCTTCGTATATAACAGGCTGTCGAGCTGTGATGCCGCCAACATAACAGCACTGCCAGAAGCCGTGGGTGTAATTCCACGGCACGGACTCACATCCCCTGGTGCTCAGCTCTTCCTGTTGTCTGTGTGATCTCTGGGTACACACCCAGCTGAAAACAGCATTCATGTCGATGAGAAACGTGCCTGGTTCTCTGCACAAGAGATGAGGCCTATGTGGAAGGTTGCCAAGGGAGGATTAAAAAGAAAAGAATGTGAGAATGTGCCCAGGAACCCATTAGCAAGATGGTGAGCTTATGAGCTGGCATTGGGTCTGTGCGGTTCCCAGAGTCTTAGTCACAGGCAAGATCTTCTTGCTCTTCACTCTGCCGTCAACATTTTAAGCAAAGACTGAACAATTTTAAAAAGTGCTACCAGGAAAAGAAGAGTCACCGTGAAACTTAGGGAGTCCTTTTGCATCGGCGTAAATATTTGTTAGTTTGGAGAAGTGCAGAGAGATGTAAGATATTTAGCTATTCCTTATTCTCAGAGGCATGATGAGTGATGGTGACAAAGACCATGACATCTTATTCTCCCCTGACCACTCTTTCCACTCCTTCTTTGAATGATATGTTTAATAGTTTGACATATTTGCACTTTTTAGTCCTCTGACTGTGTTTTGGTTTCCTCTCGCCAACCAGATTGTGGTAACCTGGGGAAGAGAAAAAAATAGTTTCTCCTTTTTTTTTTTTTGTGGCCCAGCATGGTACAAGGGTCAATAGAAATTAATACACAGCTGGTTGATTGTAATTGGTTAACCTGCTTAATTAAAACCAATAAATTAGTTCATTTATTAAGATTGCTGAAAAATAAAAAAGAAGCAAAGGCTGTCATTTCAAAATTAAACAAATTGTGAAGAACTTCACCCTTTTCTGGTGGTAGAAACTTTACACAGTTTTCTTCTCCTTCCCTCTTTCCCTCTTTTCTTCCCTCCCTCCTCCCTTCCTTTCTTCCTTCCTTTCTCTCTTTCTTTCTTTCAAGGCAGCGGGCGTGTTGAGTTTTCAATGGAATATTTTGCCACCAAGAAGAAAACCTTGGGGGATGGGGGTGATGGCAAAGCCCAAAGCCCAAAAAAGCTGATATTTTTCAAGCACTCATTTAATTTCAAAACCACAGCATTTTCCAATGCTCTTTACCTTTAAAAAGAGAATAATGCACATCTGCTCACAACTCACTCCATAAATGAAATGATGAAAGAAAGCTGTGTTACACATGTACAATTTAGACTTACTCTGTGCCTGCACCCAGCTGCCAGATGGCACACATCTGTGAAGGGGTGACTCCGAGGGACCAGACACATGACTGACGGAAAGAATTCACCATTTATATGAGAGATGGCGACTCCTTGCAGACTCCTGTTTCGACAATCCCTTCTGAGTTCCTATTAGAAGAAGCGGCCTTCAGCATTCAGGCCTCGGCCCGGGCACGATGAAGTAGATAGAACGAGTATTGCTCCTTCTGTGCTCTTTCACCCCCGCCCCCCACTCCATTCTCTGCAGCTCAAAATTTTTCTCTGAAAATTTGCTCATGTTTTCCTAGGCCTCTCAGGATTAACTTCACTGAGCTGTGCTTTACTATCAATTCTTATCCTTTCAAATTGTGCAAAACTCTTATGGAGGATATTGTCCCTTCTTTCTTCACTCAATGCCATACGTATAAATTCATATATAAAACAATTCTTTTTAGATTTGGTTTCTGGGGAACATTTTAAAATCCACATTCTTTTTCCTGTCTGCTAATAATACTATACATTTATCTTGTTTCTACTTTTGCTTTGGCATCCAAGAAGCTCAGAGTCAAGTTTTATAGTCAGATGCAGATACTATATTAAATGTCAACATGACCACATTTGCTATCTTCTTTTCTCTTGATCCTTGGTCCCCATCTTCAGTCTTCTTTTATTAAGCCTATTATATGCTTTTTTTTTTGTTGTTGTTGTTGTAAGCTTTCACAAAATCGTTTTTGGAGAAAGGCAGGGTTTATATAAATAATAAAGCATAACTGTCTTTTACAGTCCAAATCAATGGCCTTTGTTTTAGATTACATGTCTCTAGAAGAAACGGATTGTGCTTTTAAATAAATGACAAACACTTAGCTTTCTTATTCTTAATTAGCCACGGATATAGCATCCACGTTGATAGTGATGCCTGAAAACCTCATCAGGATTGCACTTGATAACCAGGAAATTTCTCGAACACTTTCTCAGCAGCTTGTGGCCTCTAAGTTCTTTGCCCTCTTCATTTACTTCATTACTCTGGAGAGGTATACAAGATTCTTATCTTAGAAAAGAGATTTAACCAAATCACAGACAACAGCAGCTAAGTTGGAGTGATCATAACTGAGTATAGTGAAATTGTAATAAAATAGAATTAAAAATGGGATTGTGTCTGCAAATTGTTGTTAGAAATGTACTTGGCCAAATAGTCAGTACTGCAACTCCATTAGTGGGTTTGCTTGTAAAAGGGTCTAGCATTGAGCTGGGTGGTATGTGCAATAATTTCCAAAGGCAGCACTGTCCTTTAGGAGCTTCCAGTTTAAGCAGACTAATTTTAAATCCTGGTCCAACATGGAAATTTAGCACTTAAATGATACAAGGATTATGCTATAACTCTGGATGCTAACACCCCTTAGTTATCCTGAAACATTTCTTTACCTAAAAATACCCAATCCCATCACACATTGCCTCATGAGCCTATTCTTTCTTAATCATCATTTGGGATCCCTTATCAGACACTCTAGAACAGAACAATGCTTTGTTGATTATGGCAGACGGAGTGTGGCAAAGGAACTATCTATGGAAACAAAGACAACCAGACAGTCTTCATGAAACCTTCTTGGTGTCCTCAGCACAGATGATGTCTGTCACTCAGCACACCCTTGGCCGCTGCTGGCATGACATGGTACAGCTGCAGTCGGTTAAGACCTTCTGGGTACCATGTGTTTCCACGATCTGTTCTTCCTGTGCTTTGTGCTCATTAATTTTCCCATTAGATCAAAAGCTCCTCGAGTACTGAGACAATGCTGACTCCTCCTTTCTAATTCTCTATGGCACATAGTGAAGTTCAAGAAATGGGCGGTGACAGCTAAGCCCATGTTGGAACGGCTGTCCCCTGAGCACTCATGTCCTTTCTGAATGGTAAATGGTTCCCCTCCTTCCAGACTCAATACTGGTTGGGTCATGTTCCGATTCTTTGGAGAAGCCTGGTGTGATAAGCTTGACACCAGCCACTTTTGTGCCATGGACAATTAATCTTTTAGACCTTAGTTTTCTCATTTGCAAAAATGAAGATGTTGGGACAGGCTAGTGATTTGGACAATCCCATTTAAGTTTATATTAGAACAATCTGTTATGAAAAATATGTGGGTCTTTTCTGAAAATCATGCATCAGCAGCATTCCAGGCAAAGCAATTTTTATTAAAAACTGATACCGCTGCGCCCTCCTGTGGTTGAAAGTAGAGTAATCAAACTGTTTATTCATGATTGCAGGGTTCTCTAAGAAATGTAGACCTGGATAAATAACCAAAGACCTGAAGGATAAGTGTACAAAAGAAATCAGTTATTCATGAAAACACCTCATCACCATGGAGACAGTTTGGTTGCAATTATCACTGGGAAGCCCCAGGTTTCACTAGCCTGGGAATACCAATGAGGTCACAGTTACAATAATATTCGAGATCTAGATACTTTGATTTCCACTTCTGCTTGACCAGCAGGAAATTGAGGCTTTTGTGTTACTCCCAAGAATCTCTCAGCATTCTTATACCTTCCTGAGAAACATCTTGGTTGCTGGTTTTGTGTGTTTTTTTTTTTTCCTAGTAGAATCAATAATCAGATAATCCCCCAGGCTAGGCTTTGCTAAATTGCTGCCGCCCCCCTTGAAATAAAAATCCATGGGATGTACCCTTTAATGGAGTCACCCACATTCACTGGTTTCAATGCTTCCAGAACCATACAAATTCTTGATGTCTGCCCACGTCATCTATCAACCATCAGTCGGCTCACAGGAAAACTACGGCCACTAATCAATCCTTTGGATACACTGTGGTATTGGGGTGTGGGGGTGTGGGGGGTGGAATGGACTTTGCAGACCTCGGCTCACCAGGTGGGTGTCCTTGGGAGAGTTATCTAGTCTCTGCAAGCTTTCGGTTTTGTCTAGAGTAATCCCGGTTTAATATAAGGCTTAAACAAAATAACAAATGCAAAGTAGCCGCCACTGGATGAATTCTAGATCTCCTGCTGTATTTTAAGGTCTTCAAACATTTTTCTGGACTCCCCTTCGTGGAACACTGAACTGGTGGGAACTGACGATTAGTGAACACTGAGGGACTGACTAAAGTCATAGATTGATACAAATGGCAGATAAGAGCCATTGGTTTTAGTTAGAGTGCAGGTAACGAATGCAGGATGTGATGCTGCAGACACCTTCGAGCGTGGGAGGGGAACGGCCGCTCAGCTGGAGCCCGGTGTTTTACTACCACCAGGAGGGAGAGACTGTGTTAAGAGAAACTTAGGGGTCCTGATCATCATCATAAATGGGCAATTATTGAGCGCTTACTTTATCTGGGGCACTGTGATAGACACTGGGGGGGGGAACAGTGTACTCCCCATTTTTCCAGACAGCCACAAGTTCAAACACTCTGTCGGATGGTTCGTGTAAGTACACTTGCACTGGTCAGATCATGTGTCCTGGCTTTTGGTTTTGAGACACTATAGATTTAAGACAGGTTGGTTGCCTCCAAGAGACTTATATTCTAGCTAGGAGGAAGAGGCAGATTCATAAAGAGAGAAGTAATAATCTATGGCACTTTGATATTGTTTATGAATTCCAAAACTAGATATTGGATTATGTTTGTGAACTGGTCTTTTCCTTTGGGCATATTAGATTATATTGGATTCAGAGATTTCATTTTTACTTGATTAAATAATGATTAAGGCTTTGATTGGGCCACGTCAGTATGACATTGAGTCCCTGCCCCCTAAATGGGTGGGGACTCACAGAGAAACCACACTGCAGAGAAGGGAGGTTGGAGTTTTGTATGCTGGAACACCAGGAAGTAAACACACAGGAGAACACGGAGGAATAGAGACGGCTCCACAGACAGGCCATGGGAAGAGAGAGAGCCTGATAGTCCACAGCTGACCTTGTGGAAAGAACAGAGCAGCTGAGTCCCAGAGAGGAACGAGCCCCAGGAGAGAGATGAGACTTATCCCAGCCTACAACTGATATTGGAAAAAGCTGGGACCGTGGAGCTGCCTTAAGAGGAAGAGGAAGCCTGAACTCTTGGCATCTTGCTCCAACATGTGACAACAGACTTTGGTGAGGGAAGTAACTTGTGCTTTATGGCGGGGTAACTGTGAGCTTCTACCCCAAATAAATACCCTTTATAAAAGCCAACAGATTTCTGGTATTTTGCATCAGCACCCCTTTGGCTGACTAGTACATAACCAATATATTATTTTTTAACCTTTTAAAAAAATAGCTTCAAACCTACAGAAAAGCTTCAGGAAGAGTACAAAGAACTCCTGTGTTTCCCTCCCCAACCCCCCAATTGTTAGCATTTTACCACATTTACTCCATCACCCTCTCTCTTTATATTTACAGATGTTTGTTTTCTGGCATGATGTACCACATGTACCTTCCTTCAGTGGGTGCCCCTCTAAAACTAGGGCACTCTCCTGCATAACTAGCACACATCCCTCCCAGGCATGAAATCGGCATCAGGTCAGCATCACTGGATCCTAGGCTCCATTGGGTTTTCACTAGCAGTCCCAGCAAGATTTTTTTTTTCTCTTGGTCCAGGATCAGGATCATATGTTGCACTTCATTGTCACATCTCACTAGTTTCCTTCTAGAACAGTTTCTTGGTCTTTCCCCCTCTTTTATGACTGCTGGGGAAGTCACCGTCACACTTAGGGCCATCTCCCAGCCCTCACCTACTCTGCCTCCTGTTCTATTGTGTGCAGCTGTTCCAATATGTTTCCATTCTGCAGCCTGTGGGAGATGTTAGGTCCAAGGTAGAGGCATGACTATACACACATTAAACCAGAAACAGGGAACAAGCAGCCCCAGCTGCTGATCAGGTGGGAGCTCTCAGCAGCAAGGCCCTCTCTACCTGGGGTAGGTAAATACCCTGCCCCTGGGCAGCATAGATTAGCCTCTCCTCTCCTATGAAAGTGGGGCCTGCCAAGCTGCCACCCACCAAACCCGACCCAAGCCATTGGCCTCCCTGAGAGATGGGCCCTGATGGGCTCTCCTCCCCTGCTCTTTTGGACCCTTTGTGCTGTGTAAGGAATAAAGCAGTCATTGGCTGAAAGTTTCTGTTGTGCCAGAGCCTGTGTTCCCATGACACACCATATAGCAACTCACCCCACAACGCCCTTGAGAGCCTTAAAGCATGTAGATTCTTCCGTGGGTTGGATGACCTCAACCTGGGTTCCTTTGCTATTTCCTCATGACCAGATTCAATCCATATGTTCTTGGCAGGAATACTCAGAATTTATGCTGTGTCCTTCTAACCCTGACCCATTGCTGTGATGTTAACCGTCATCAAACGGTCAAGTTAGTGTCTGCCAAATTCCTCCATTATAAAGTCACCATTTTCCACTTTGTACTTGATTAGTGTTTGGGGAGGGGATATTTAATATTACATCAATATCTTATTCTTCATTAAACCTCCACGGACCTTCCTTAGCATCCATTTAAACTCCTGTTTCAGAGAAGGGAGAAGAAGGAAAAGTGGAAAGGGAAGGGAATATGGAAAGGAAGAGAAGGTCAAGATAGCATTTTAAGGTACCTAAATGAGAATTATTAAAAGGAGAGATCAATACCTTCTATTCCCAGTTCCTTTTATTTTTTTGTAGCCTTGCCTTGGGTTGCTGCCATAATGCTTACCTAAATTTTAATGCTTCGATAAAATGTGCTCCAAAGATATATTTAACTGAAAAAGTATTATTAGTAATAGTATTCCCAAGGACTTTTTTGAGAGTTTGCAATGTGCTATGGTTTCTATAGGTATTAATATTTTTAATTGTTCCCGCCATTGTATGAGATAGTGTTTTTACAGATAAGGAAACAGGTTTAGAGAGGTTAAGCAACTTGCTCAAGGTCACACAGGTAGTAAATAGTAGAGCTGGGAATGAATCCAGGCAGTTTCCCAATTTGTCATAGAACCTCATTACTGGGCCACTTTCCGTTTTCATTGTATCCTCCTGTCCAAAATTATTTCTATATTTCCATGGCTCCAATTACTACCTTTAAGCCAATGACCCCCATGTTTCTATCTCCATCCTAGAATTCTCCTGTGAGTTCCAAGAATCACAGATCTAGTTCACCACCTCAATTAGTATGTCCCATAGATACCTCACGCTCAATATGGCTAAAGCAAATCTCATTATCTCATCCTTACAGCCCCCCTCCACTGATCTCTATATTCCTCTAATCAGTCAAGACAAAAACTTGAGATACATCCTTGGCACTTTCCTATCCCTTACCCCTCATATCCAACCACTGACTATATCCTACTCACCCAACCTCCAAAATACCTCTCATAGCATTTCACTCCTCTCCATTTTCACTCCATTGGCACTCCATTTTTTTCTCTTTGTGACTTTAAAAGGACTGAAAGGGAATGATGCTTTAGCTCTGGGTAAGCAATTTACCGTGCTCGTGTTGTATTGTGCTTTAGAACATGTACCCACTCTCCCACAAAGGAGGGGATTGAGAGTGCTCTCTTCTCTAAAAGGCTGCGAGTTTTAGGTTTGTTTTAGACTGTAGAAACTTTGAGCTTGTATAGTTTGATGCTCAACAATTCAACAAATACTCTTTGAGCTCTAACTATATGCCAGGTACTGAGCTTTAAATATCAGGAATAAGCTATTGTCTCTGTCCTCAGAGCTTACATTCTGGTGGGAGAGATAGAGAAATACAACAGTTATTGAAGTTGTTAATCATTGCAGCTAATATGTAAAGTGATTCTCTTTTAATTCAACTGTTTAGAGAGAGGACTGAAATTCATCTCTGACCTGATTCCTAATGCCTTTTTTTTTGTCTGAGAAGAATTGCTAATTTTCAAATAAAATTTAGTGGTATCCTACCAATCAAACAATATACTTGTTGGAAATGATCGTTTTGCATCCTTAGAATTTCAGGAACTGAAACACGGGATAGTAATCTTTATCTATATTGACATATGGTCAAAATGCAGCTATTCAGAATCTGCCATTATGGAATTTTACAATCCTACATGCCTAAAAGTTTACTTCAATTCTAAATTCAGAGTCAAAATGATGGCGTGATTTCCAAAATTGGAAAATGAGTTTTCCATCTTCTATTATGGTTAGAATTCTTGAAATTGTTTTTTATTTTATTTTATTTATTTATTTTTTGACTTCTCAACATCTTACTTTTGTATCTAACAACAAGTAATGCCTTGACTTTTCATTTCACCTTGCTAGCCCAAGAAGAGGATTTATTTCTCTTTTTGGAATAAGTAATAACCTGAAAATTCAGAATAAAACTCAGCAATGGAAAGTGCAGGGCACACAGAAAGAATTAGCTTTATAAAAGCAAAAGCAGGCATGGCTGGCAAAGGGAGGGCGGGCCTTATCATGGATGCTAATGTGTCCAAACCATAGAACTAGATTTGTCAGACCAACCCAGTTTCTACTGAAAAGGGGGAAAAAAGCAAGTGTCACTTAAAAAGCCTGTTATGTGCTCTGCTGGGAGCTTTACATACTCTAAACAGCCCTATGAGGTTAGCATTTTAATTTCCATTTTTACATTGAGAAAAGTGAGAGAGAGAGAAAGTAGGTGCCTAAAGTCAGATGATGGGTAAGTGGTCAGTCTCAGATTTAAACCCTTATGTGCCTGGTGATCTCCAAATCTTGTGTTTTTTTTGTTTTATACGTTCTTTTTATTTTTTAGGTGAATGATATCACCCTAGGATTAGAGAAATATATTTCTCAACTCCCAAAAGCCATTTTGCCAGATCTCCTGGAAAGTGCTGCTGCTGAGGTGAGTTAGTAACTCGGGGGCGGTAGAGGGGAAGCTGTTGAAATCAGGCTGCTTCGGTGAGAATCTAGACTCCACTTCCAGAAGTATGACCTTGAGGAAGTTCCTTAACTCATCAGTTCATCAGTGTTCTCATAAAAAAAAAAAAGGGGGGGGGGATTATAACGATATCCACCTCATGGAGTTTTAAGAGGATTAAATGAGATAATACATGTAAAATATTTAAAACAGGGCTTTGCAAATAAGTGCTCAATAAATGTTAGCTCTTATTATTATTTATTGTAACTACCTGGTCTGGCCATAGAATTCTGATTAAATTATCCAGATTAAGTTAACCAGGAATGTGTTCCTAAAGAGTTACAGAATTCTGCCTTAATCCACATGTCCTATGCAGCAGTGTAAAAGCGACCTGAATGAGGATGCACATGGTATACATACATTATTAATTTTCCTTATTCGTGGATTCTGTACTTGTGAATTCGCCTACTCACTCAGATTTATCTGCAACCCCCAAATCAGTTCCCTGGCACGGCCGCGCTCATTCCCAGGCCTGCGCAGAGTGGCAAGACCGCTGCGTCGCCGACGCACCCTTCCCGGCTGAAGCTGAAGGGGGCGATGCTCCACCTCCTTGTCTCTCAGCTTTCACATTGTGAACGCGTGTCTGCTGCACGATAGTTTAGTGCCACGTTTTCCACATTTTCGTGCTTCTTATAGGCGATTTCACTGTTTAAAATGGCCCCCAAGCATAGTGCCAAGCGCCGTCTGGTGTCCCTCGGCGCAGGAAGGCTGGGATGTGCCTTGTGGAGAAAACACGTGTTAGGCAAGCTTGCTTCAGGCTGGGGTGCTGGTGCTGCTGGCGGTGAGTTCAGTGCTGATGCGCCAACGGTATACATTAACTGAGGGGACTTTAAGCACACACACAGAACAAGCTTGGCTCACAAAAATAGTGTGGGCAGAGGCTCACAGGAACCTAGCCCTGTAAGTCGCCAGGGAGCGATGGTCCAGTATTCGTTAATGCAGCGTTTGGCGACCTTAGGAACGTAACTACTGTGAGTAACGAGAATCGACTCTCCTTTCAAATTTAGGTTGGCAGGGGACAGCGATGACCTGGATGATAGGGTCAGATCCAAACAGCCTAGCCAGCTGCAGTGATAGGCTGGGTATGGCTACTTAGACCACCAGTACCTCAGAGGCTTGAAATAGCCATCACTTGTTGACCGCGGTCCCTGCTCAGGGTTGGCTGGGGCCGGGCAGTCTCCTCTGCATGTCGCTAATCCTCCTTTTGGGGCCTTCTCATGGTGATGGCAGAAGCACAGCATGCACATCCAGTCACAGAAACACTTTTCACGACTGTGTTTATTAGTATTATTATTTTTTTACAAATTTTATTGCAGCGACATATAGATGACATAAAATTTGCCATTTTAACCATTTTCAGTGGCATTAATTATATTCACAATGTTGTGTTGCCACCACACCATCCATTTGGTAATGGATTATCAAAACTTTTTTTTCTGTCATCTGAAACAGAAATTGTACCCATTAAACAATAATATCCCAGTCCCTCCCTGGCCCCTGGTAACCTGAAATCTGCTTTCTGTCTCTATGAATTGGCTTATTTAGATATTTCATTTAAGTGGAATCATAATATTCATCCTTCTGTGTCTGACTGCATGCAACATGATGTCTTCAAGGTTCATCCCTGTTGTAGCATGCATTGGAATGTCATTCCTTTTTTATGGCCAAATAATATTCCATTGTATGGGTAGACCACATTTTGCTTATCCATTCATCTGTGGATGGACACTTGGGTTGTTTCTACCTTTTGGTTATTGTAAATATACTGCTGTGAACATTGGTGTACAGGTATCTAAGTCCCTGTTTTTATCAAGACTGTGTTTTCATCACATCTGTTAAAATTCCATTGGCCAAAGCAAGTCTCATGACTGAATCAGGGCTGGAGAATTATACCCCACCCACAGAGTGAGGGGCCTGCAAAGTCCTATGGTAAAGGATACAGAGAACCCTGAAGATTTGGGTCCATTAATGCAAAGAGTATAGTTAAATCCAATAAGATGGATTTTGTTTATTAAATTATAGCACATAAGAGGAAAGTTTAATATTTTACATTTATAAATAACTTTGAACTATTTATGGCAATTTACTTAAGATGTAAAAATTCCCTCTTAATAGAGGTTGCTAAAATTTGCTAGTTATACCATTCATTTCATAAAATATAAGATTTGTAAACTGGATTAAAAGCTAAGGAAAATTAGATTTTAACATTTATAACTTTAATAAAATGAATATTAATTTTTAAGACTAAGATAACTTTGGAGTAATATTTTTGTAACAAAAACCCCTCCTGAGAGCATCTTAAAATCTGTCCTTGGCCCTCTGACTCCCACAGGTGGTTGCGCTCTCTCTCGGAGCGTCTTGCCAGGCAGCAGGCAGAGGAGCCCCGTTCTTCCCATCCCCCCATCACCATGACAGGTGACCGACTGCCCACTTCTGGGGCAGGGGGCTTTCTTCTTTCTCTTGACAGCCCCAGATCCCAGTGGCACCTCCATAAAAGCTGGCTAAGGAAGACACAGGTGGGGAGAAGCTTGAGCCGGGAAGGGCGCAGCCCAGAGGTGAGCCTCAGGTCAGGCCTGTGGAAGGAAGCCGGGGGCCGGCCTTTCCCTGGCTTTCCTGGCACGACCTCCACACAGGCGGCTCGCTTGGGCACCACGTGATTCTGCAGCTGTGTGTGTGTCCTAGGATTGGGCTGGGTGCTTTGATAAGTCACTCTTCTCCACATTCCAAACACTCATTCATGATGAAGTTATGCCCACACTTGCCTGCCACCATTTGTAAAAGGATTTACAGAGAGATGCCACCTTGTGACTGGAGGCAGCTGCCCTGGGCTGTCTACTCCACATGGTGGCTTCTGTGGGAGAAGGACTTCTCCCTCTCCCTCTCCCTCTCCCTCCTCAGAGGGAGTAAGGGCAGGTGTCAATCTTTTGGGGTTAATGACCACTCTTTATCAATAGATGGATTTGTTTTAGCTGAACATTTAGCTGTGAGGAAAAAAGAAAAATTCAGAATCCTGAGTGATTGTGTCTCATTCATCTCTAAGACGCCACCTGGTAGTACAGTACTTATTAGGTAGTACAGTAGTACTTATTAGATATGCCATTAAATATTCGTTGCATGTACAAATGAAAGGATGAATGAATGAGGAAAATTTTCTTGAAGGTATGGGTTTGAATTCTATAAAAATACTTTTGTAGAAGGTGCTGATGGAAGCAGCAACTAACAGTGACTGTTTCATCTGTTTTAAAGAGCTTACGCTCTTCTGGGAATTGCCTTTTTTTAGGGTTTGAGTAGGAGCTGTCCTCTCCCTCAGATCTCATCCTCTGTCCACAGTGACTGGAGCAGAGCTGGGTACCTGACCCAAGCTGGACCAATCAAAGAGCCCCCGAGGGTCTTTTTTAGTTGGAGACCCTCTGTGAGTGAGGATCTGCTGCCCGTGTCTCCTGGAAGCAAACTGGCTAAAGAGAAATACAGAGACAAAAACAAAATCAGGATTCTGGTGCTGTTTGAGCCATGGTTTTGGTCATTCCCAGGGCCAAATATTTTCCTTCTCTGTCTAAACTAATTTGAGTTAGTTTCTTGCCGCTTGAAACCACAAATCCTTACTGATAGAGTAACAATGGTGTTCCGTATAAGTGTTTCTACAAAAATCTTACAAAGTCCAATTATTATCCCAACGTTTCCAGTGAAGAATCAGGACCAATGAAGTGAGCTCATGTGTCCAAGTTTACGAAGCAGGAAAGTGACAGCCCCCAGGCACCTGGGCTGCAGAGCCAGGTACTCGCCCCAAGGCCTTACTACCTCCCCCTACTCTGTGTGACCTTGATGACCGCAGCGACGGATACCCACATCCCTACCCTGGAAACAGGTTCTAGCCCGTCCCTGGAGGATGCTGGGGTCCCGGATACGACCAGTCACCAAGCGGGGAAAACGTGTGGCCGTGCCAAGCTCCCTGCGGCCATGATGTTTATACGCTTGCTCTCTGCTCCTGAGCTTGGAGGCATTCTTGGGCATGGGTTTTGATTTCCTCGTCACTGCTGGGTGCTCAGCTAGATTAGGATATGGGGAGGACGGACACCAATCTAGAACTAACCTGGAGTCTTCTTCAAGTGGAGACAGGAGGCAGGCTGAGGGCAGCAGCGGGCTCCTCAGACCTAGCATTTGTACAGATTGACAGTTGATAAGTACATTATATCGCCTTCTTAGCCATTATTGCTGCCATACAGACAGATTGCTTAATATTAAAGATCCCATACATATGTTGTACCAGATGCAGCAGAAAGCTTTTTAGACATACAAAACCCTGACAGACAGCCTGTACACACCCAAGGGGGCTGTAGAGATGCTGCTGTACCTGGAAACTTGGGGAATCTTAGTGTGTGTGGTCTTCTACCTTACAGAAAGCAAACGAGCCACCAAGGCCTGGTCACTGGCATTTTAGATAGAGTTATGGAATGCAAGGGACACGCCATTCTGCTTGTATGGTTGTTTATGTGGCAACAAAGAGTTTTCATATTGTTAAAAAGTTGCTTCTATTTGTTCCTCCATTCATTAAAAGCCACAGGTATTTGTTGGGGCCCCCGATGACGCAGTGCTGGGCATTGGTGATGTGCACCGGGCAACCCCTGAGCAACCCCTGCTGTGGTGGAGGCAGGAGGCTGAGGATGGGGTCTGATGGGGAGGCCAAAGAGTCCTGATGGAGATGGAGAAGGGTCCCAGACAGAGGGTTCCAGAGACTGATCCATTGGGGGAGGGCTGCTGAGTGGGGTGGAGGGCACACCTGCAAAGGCTTGAGAAGGAAAGGGAAAAGAGGTGAGAGCGCAGGTTAGAGCGAGAGTACCAGAGAGTGCCAGCGTGGGAGAACGCACTTGAGAGCACGGAGGTGCTTTCAGGGGCATGAGGAGAGGCCGGAGAAGTAAAGGGTCGGAGCCCGTCGGGCGGCAGCAGGGCTGGGATTTCACACAAGGAAAAGGAAAAATGCATTGTCTGTTACTAGGTGGCCCTTAGATCCGTAGCAGATACAAACATCCTAGGTGAAACCTCTTCTATTCCCAGGAATGCCTTGAGTCCCTCCGTCATGTCATTATTACCTTATATTTAAAAACTTTACACAGCTGGCTCCCTTGCTAGACTGTGATTCCCTGAGTACGCCCTCTGCTCTGGGTAGCCCTGGGGCACCTGGTATATCGAAGGCCCTGGAGGATATTGATGTCACAGGCTCTTTCATACTAAGTATTAATCATAATGTGCTGTTTGCAATTAAAGATAGTTACTCATCAGTGGGCCGTGTGCTTTAGAACACATCAGCATCTTTGAGCCTTGGTTATTCCTTTGGAATAATAGGCTAAATACACCGCTGTGTCTTTTAGGGTTCTGAGCAATCCACGCAAAATGAGTCTTTAAAGCTTATGCTGGAAGTTTAATTGCTTATTCATGAGATGCTGCCTTTCCAGTCAGGATCTGCTGGATGCTGGACAGCAAGCATCTCTGTGGTGTTTGCCTTGGGCCAGGGGGATAGTATGTTCTTATGCGACACAGCAATTTGCTGAACGAACTAAATTGCACAAACTCCAACCCTGGCCATATATGAAAATGCTTTACTCAACTTATCATCTTATTACTATCAAACAACTTCTTGCATTTTTTGCAAAATGAATAAAAACGCCCTGAAGAACCAAAGTGTTTTATAATTTTGCTAAGAAAATCCAATTAATCAATCAGACTGCCCAATTTCCACAATTAACCAGTTAAGTTGATTGGTGTGGTAGAATGGGAATGTTTTTTCCTGTTGGGAATTGCCTAACAAATTTAGTCCTTGATCTGGTTTTATTTGTGGAAAATTGTTGCTATGTTATTTGCAAAATTACTCCATCAGAGAAAAAATATTTATGAATGAATGATTTTACAATAAATAGTACAGGCTAGAGGAGAGGTAAATTATGGAAACAACCTTGGTGAGAAAATTCTGGATTGCTAGTGTTATAGATGGAAGTTGTCTTTCTTGCTTAAGCTAGAATTTTGAAATTTTATTGAAGGCAAGAATAATTGGTGTGATTAAACAAAAATGTTATTTCTGTGACCTTGAGAAGCAATAATTGTGATAACAATGATAATAGCGGTCACCATAACAACCATCCCAACGACAGCAATATTGATTTGAGCTAACACAAGTAATGCAAATACGGTCAGGTAGACCTGGCTTGGAGGTCTGACTCAGCCACTCAATAGCCCTATTAACTTGTGCAAATTATTTAAATTCTATGTGCCGTGGCTTTCTTACCGGTAAAATTGCACCTACATTCAAGGTTTGTGAAGGAGTAAAATTTAAATGAAAGCATGTGTGTAAAGCACTGGCTCATAAGAGATCAACAGATACCTGTTAGTAGCTGCTTCGGCTATTACAGATTTCACAGGGCTCTTGTGGTAGTGATGTATTGCTTACCTTTTTGGTATCTTGGAAGGGCTATGACTAAATCACCAAAGAGTCTTGGGGCAGGTGTCTTGCACAAGCAGAGGAAGAGATGGGTGCAGGGCTACCTCCACACCCTCTTGGGAAGAAATGCGTATTCTTGATCTTGGTCTACTGGTGATAGGCTTTACGGAGGAGTCTAGAGAATGGGAAGAAAGAAGAAGAAGATTTTATGGTGGTGTTGAGGCATTGTGTTGGAGTTAGTGAGAATCTCTTCTAGACTCTTCTATGGAGGGGAAGGAGCAACATGAGGGACAGGGTAGTAGCCCCTAACCCCTGGAGGGCTTATAATGTGCCCGAGTTCTAGGGGCTTTGTGTGCATTAAAATGCTGAACCCTCACGTCCGCCAAGAGATGGGAGCTCTCAATATCCCACTTGATAAATGGAAAACTTCTGACACAGAGAGAATAATTAACTTGCAGCGGGCTAAGTGAAGAGACCGGGCACTCAATCAAGGAATAGTCTCTGTGTTTAATGGCCTCCAGGTTCATGGTACTCTTTCTAAGTGGTAAAGCACAAGAGTTCAGTTATTATACTAAAGGATTCTTTACAAACTAGTAAAGTTAAGGAAGCATAAGCTTCCTTAGCAAAGAGAAACGAAAGTAATTTCCACAGTCCACATAGTCATAATCTGCTATTTGCACTTGAATAAATACATTTCACTTTCATAATCAAAGGGAAAATGCCACCAGGATGCACCAGAATGCCTTCCAGATTCGAGAGGGCATGTTTGGCTCCCAATGTCAGCCCTGACTAATGAGGAGCAGGTGGCAGCATGGCTGAGCTAACACTCATTTCTCAAGTCTCTTAGACGGCCCGAAGTAAAACTAGACAGTCTTTGATGACCATTCAAGGTTCACTATGGGCATAGAACAATTTATTCTAGTTTTCTTTTCTTGTGGATCCATAATTTCCTTCTGGTTTACAAAAAATGAGCCAGAAATGAACTCTTCAGTGTAAATTTTATATTTCTCAAGTTAGATGGAGTAGCAAGACATCAATTGTGACTACCTCTACAACTCAATCTCATTTCCAAAATCTGTCTTGAAGTGAACATATATATTTAGATGAAAAGCACAAATTCACAAAAAATAGTATGGTACCTTGTGTGTGTGTGAAAAGATCAAATTGGTCATTGGTTTCCTGACTCAAAAAAAATACAAAGATATTGATTTCAAATACTTTCTTATTCATTTGCTCTTATGTGAGGAAAAGAAAATTGAAATCTCACAAGTAAACCATTTGCTTAGTGTGTGCTTTGGTGTAATTCAGTTCAATTAAGCCCAGTTTCTTGAATAGCTGCTTATGTGTACAGCATTGTGCTGGGCACTGTATTAAAATGCCTTGCTTCATTTAGTTTACATAACAACTTGAGGAGGCAGGCAGGACTGACATTGTAATAGGTGTTGGTTTTGTCTGACCAGCTATATTTCTTATTCTGCAAATAACAGAAAACAACAACAACCCAAAACTGGCTTACACCAATGAGATCTTAATTTTTTTCTCACAAACTGGAAATCTAGGGGTAGACATTTGTGGACATTAGTTTGTATGCTCACTGATCCCATTTGGTACCCAGCTCTGTCCATCTCTCTGGTGCACCATATTTAATGGGTTGGTTCCTGTCTCCAAGCTTTTTTGGCTGGCCAATTTGCAACCTCTTGTCTGAATCCTACAGTCATTCCTAGGTAGAGATTGATTCTGATTAGCCCTGTAGGTGAAGGAAGTCAATATACAGGTAAACATATAAATAAGCAAGATGATTCTCTAGTGATCAGTGCATTGGACATTTCATTGCTTGTTTAATTGCTTTTGGTTCTCTGGTGGGATTCTGAGTAGAGCATTTTGCTAGTACTTTAATATCAGTGTTTCCTTCAAGAGCAGGGACCAAGCAAGAGCAGCCGATTCGCTAATGGGCAGCAAAAAATGACTGGAAGGACATTGGGTAGCTCATTGTATTATAGGAAAGCCTTAGGAAATCAGCAGGAACCAAGGAAGGCTGAGTAGCAGGAAACACCCCAGGCCTGAGGAGAATGCTGCTGGAGTGCTGTTTCTCCTGGACACTTAATGCCACTGCACAGGAGGATGGATGTAGTTGCAATCACAACTGCCACAAATATTACCCCAACTATCTCCCAGTCTTTGAAGCCTGGATGTCTTAGTTTGCCAGGGCTGCTATAACAAATACCACAGACCCATTGGCTTAAACAATAGATATTTATTGTCTCACAGTTTTGGAGGCTAGAAGTCCAAGATCAAGTTGTCGGCATGGTCATGCTTTCTCTGAAGTCTGTAGCATTCTGGTGGCAGCTCACCAGCAATACATAACCCAATCACTGCCTCAGTCACATGGCCATCTCCTTCCCTATCTGTCATCTACTGACTGTATCCAATTTCCTCTGCTTGTAAGGACTCCAGTTTTATTGGATAAAGGCCCACTCTGATTCAGTTTGCCCTCACAGTAACTAATAACATCTTCAAAGATCTTATTTACAAATGGGTTTACACCCACAAAATGGGAGGTTAGGATTAGAACATGTCTTTGTGGGGGACATGATTCAGTATATAACAACGGATTTGAATTGCTCATGTATAGGTGATGAGCTTTTGCCCTCATTGCCAGGAACCAGGGAAGAAATGTCTCCTTGGTGGGTATACTACCCTCCTCCCCCAAAGAGGCATATTGGTCAGATGCTGGGTGGGTAAAAAGAATGAAAATATGTCCAGACTTCCCAGGCCATATACCCTGTAGTGGTTCTAAAATACCACTTCCCCCTTCAAAAGGTAGATCTGCTTCATTTGAGTGTAGGCTATACTCAGTGATTATTTCTAAAGAATAGAATGTCATGGAAGTCATGGTGTATGATTGCTGAGATTAGGACATAAAAGGTATTGTGGCTTCCTCCTTGTTCTCTCTTGGATCACTTATTTGGGAGGAAGCCAGCTGCCATGTTGTGAAGAAACTTAAGCAACCTTATGGAGAGCTATTGGGGATTGAATCACGTCCCCCACAAATGGCATGTTCAGGTTCCAATCCTGGTCCTGGGGATGCAAACGCATTTGTATTTAAGACCTTTGAAGACATTATTAGTAAAGGTGTGCCCAAACTGAATGAGGATGGGCCTAGTCCAGTATGGCTCAAGTCCGTATAAGCAAAGGAAATTGAACCCAGTAGGAAAGCCACAGGAGAAACAAGAAGCCAGAAGTCAGTGGAACCTGGAAGAGAAAGGAGAAGATATCACCATATGACAGAAAAAGCCAAGGAACCCCAAAGATTCCTGGCCAGCCAGAAGATACTGACCCTGGGAAGAAGGAAGCCTTCTAGCTTCTGAAACCATGAGCTGATAAATTCTTGTTGTTAAGCCAACCCATTGCATGGTATTTGTTTTAACAGCCAGGAAACTATAAACAGCAATAGATAACTAACACACACCCCCCTCTTTGTACATATACAGTTAAAGAAAAAGAAATGTTCTCTCCTTACATAATGCAGCTATTACTCATAAAACCAAAAAGACACTGTTTATCTTTCCTGAAAATAGCTCGTTTATACAGATCCAGATCCTGTATTTCTGGCTGATACCCTTTCTTCCTTATGTTCTCTTAGCTTCATTTTAGGATCTGCAACTTGTGGGTTGGATTGTAAGTTTCATTACTACCACCATCCCCTATATTAATAAGATAAATGGGTGGAGATTATAGTCCTTGTCTCTGCACATGGTCACAAGGCTATAAATAGTCTTTAAATTTCCTTCTTCTCGGATCACTCTGACTTTGCTTTGTCCTTAGCAGCGCCTCTGCAATTGGGGTTTTTTACTCCTTTGGGTTACCCATACCTTCATTTTGAGGGATATGAGGCTGCCTGTGGAAGAGAGCAGGAGTCTTTCATTAAGCTTTATCACTGTGCACATAGGAGGAGGTGCCCTCCGGCATCCTTAGGGTCAATCATTAATCTCTCTGACCACCCTCTCCCCTATAAAATAATAATAGAGTCACTATTTTCCTTAAATGGTGGGAAAGAAGGGAAAGAGATCTGAATTTCTCCATTTCTCAGGGCAGAAAGCCTGTGGGTTCCACCTCTGTTTTAAAGCTGATACATTGCAAAAGAGACATATGCTATTTAATATTGTAAAATTATTTTTTACTCAGCTTTTAGATCCAACCAGGGACAGCAAATGTGTGGCATTGGCTTGCAGGGCAGCTTTGTCTCCATGAGATTTTAATGGTGTCGTCACTGAGTTGCTCATATTTCAACCTAGAAGGAGCAACATGTTCGCATCTCCCCAAGTTTCAGGCCATTCCACAAATCCTCGTAGGAAGGGGTCATGGATGGCTGAGTGGACTGTGAGGGCCACCCCAGCTCAGTGCAGGGATCCAAGGGTAAGAAATGGGATTGTAAATACCACCCTGACAGCATTTCCATCAGAGGAAGGGACGGAGGGCCTGGGGAATCTCACGGGAGCTTGCTTAAATCATTAAAAGCAGAGTATAAATATCCCAATATTTTAGTTTGGGGGAAGGAAAACAATGACTTAAAAGAAAAGATGAAAATCAGAATGAAAAACAACAATTTAAAGCAGAGCTGTTGGTTCCCCTTCCACTCCGCACAGTCTGCTGTCCCCAAAGCCTGTCTCAGATCATTCTATTGGCTCACCAAGACCCATTTGTCAGTAATGGCTCTCAAGGATCATCTTTCATCTTTGACTCCTCTTCTTGTCTTGTCCAATTTATCACCACAGGCTACACAAGCAGTTAGCCCCAGCACGGGGATGCCAAATGGGACACACACAGTTCCACAGGGACTAAACGATATATCTCATTAGCTTGTATTTTTAATCTCGCTCACTATCTTGTTTCTGTAGACATAGATTACTATTCTACTTGCTTTATTAAAAAAAACTTTTAATTGCAAAAATAATATTAATCATTTTTAAAAATTAAAAATTAATTTAATTGCAAAAGAAGATATTACAGAAGTTTTTGCCTCAACTCCATGTTCCCATGTTTAGTATAGCTATTTTAATTGAGATTCATTCTAGACTTGTTGCGTGTGCATATATATTCTATGTCATTATAACCATGTGTATTTACTTTACGTGTTCCATTTCCCAATGAGCAGATTATAAACATTTTCTACGTTTCTGTCAGCGCTGGCTCAGAAGGGCCCCACGCTTGATTTTGAACAAGGGGCACTGCGTTTTCATTTTGCACTGGGCTCTCACCAATTATGTAGGTGATCCTGCTTTCTGTTTTAATTTTGCTTTCACTTTTATGCCTATATTAATTTCATAATTTACTCTATTCTCAGACATTTAAGAGGCATTGAATATAGAAAATGTTGCAAAAATACCCTTATGACTAGAGAGTTTTGTTTTATTAAATTATTCAGGATAAATTCTAGGTATGGGTTTTATGGGTCCAGGCATGTATATTTTTATTTAATTTATTTGATTTTATTCTGATATATGTACACTTCTCCATATCCTTAAAAATATGATTATATTATCTTATTTTCCTGAGGCTGCTTTGACAAAGTACCACAAAGTGGGTGGCTTAAAACAACAGATGTATTGTCTCACAGGTCTGGAGGCAAGACGTCCAAAATCAAGGTATTGGCAGGGCCGTGCTTCCTCTGAGAGCTGTAGGGAAAAGTCTATTCTGTGCCTCTCTCCTGGCTTCTGGTATTTGCCAGCAATCCTTGGGCTTCAGTCTCTGCCTCCATCTCCATGTGGCTTTCTTTCTTGTCTCCCTGTTCACATGGTGTTCTCCCCTTTGTCTGTCTGTCTGCCTGTTTGTCATCCGTGCCTCTTCTCCCTTTCTTACCAGGACACCAGGCATATTGGACTAGGGTCCACTCTAATGCAGTTTGGTGTCATCTTAACTCATCACATCTCCAAAGACCTTATTTCCAAATGAGGTCACATCCATGGGACCAGGGGTCAGGACTTGGATATGTCTGCACCGGTTTATTTTATATGTCAATTTGGCTAGGGTATGGTGTCCAGTTGTTTGGTCAAACACCAGCCTAGTTGTTACTATGGAGGTATTTTATAGACAGGATTCACATCCACAGTCAGTTGACTTTAAGTAAAAGAGATGGCCCTGAGCTATGTGGGTTAACTTTATCCAATCAGTTGGAGGTCTTAAAAGCTAGAACTGAGGGTTTCAAGAATCAGAAGGAATTGATTTTCCTCTGCCTGGAGACTATACCCTCATCTCCTCCCTGGTCTCCCCTGCAGACTTGGACTAAACACCCCAACATGACTGCTTTTGGAATTTCCAGCCTCCAGCTTACCTTAGGGAATTTGGACTTGCCAGCCCCACAATCTATCTCTTTCTATACATATATATATGTTTGTATATATACACATATACACACAGAGATGAAGCTAGAGCTAGAGCTATGTCTCTGGAGGACAATGACTGATACAATATCTTTTGGGGAAAAACGGTTCAACCCATAGCATATAGCACACCACGTCTTTTAAACCAACAAGAGATTACTCAGCTTTAGGTTTCTTGAAGACAGTCCTCCTCTGGTAGGGATAAAGGCTGTATGGCAGGAGGTACCTCCTTGAGGCAGTATACTGTGCTTTCTCCTTATTGAGAAGGAGAGTGGCAACTACAAAGACCTGGAGGGAATCACTCTCTGCGTCAGCTTCTTCCTTGAAAAATGAAAAATGAGGGTATTATTTCTCTGTTTGTGAAGGTTAAATAAGAAAAGCATTATTGTAACCAATTCAGTGTCTGGAATGCTGCAGAGACAATATCTGCAGAAACAGATATCAGTTGTCATTCCTTTAAAAAATCAACTTCATCTATGTATTTGCTCAGGAACACAAAAAAGCAAAGGTCAAAGGGTTTTGAGCCTCCCCCACCCTTTTTGTCTTTTCCAAACTTATAGGTATACATCACAAAAATCAGACCAGTCTGCTCTTCTGTGGCATCCATATATTTAGTATTTGTCTTAGTTTGCCAAAGGGCTGCTGATGCAAAGTACCAGAAATAGATTGGCTTTTATAATGGGAATTTTATCTGGGGTAAAAGCTTACAGTTCTGGGGCCATGAAATGTCCAAATCAAGGCATCAGCAGAGATGTTTTCTCAGGGTCCTGCCACGTGGCGAAGCAAGGTGGCAGCCAATCTCTGCCGAGGTCCCTGCCTCCAGAATCTACTGTCTCCTAGAGCTCAGCTGTGGGCAGCCAGGCATAGGGCTTGTCTCTTTCTGGGCCTCCTCTCTCAGTTTCTCCAGGTTTCTTGCCTTTCTGCAGCTGTAGGTGAACCTGGATTCTTCTCTTTCATATAGCAGGATAAAAAATGTCAGCTTCGTTTCTCTCTCTGTGTGTGTCTCTCTCTGTGTGTCTGTTTATATCAGCTCCAGTAAGAGGGCAGAGACTCAGCCTGAGCCACGCCTCAGTGACAGAGTCCAGTCAGAAGGGTCTTACACCCACGGGAATGGATTAGTTAAAAAACATCATCTTTCTCTTTTTGGGATTCACAAAAGAACTTCAAACAGTCACAGTATTCTTCTTAGTTTGTTACACTTTCTTCGTTTGATCCTTTATCTGGAACCTCTATTTCTGTTTAAATGACAAGTTTCCTTACTCAAATCTAAAATATACAGGTGTTTAAGTGAAACTATATGATACATACACACGCACAAAACTTACTCAAAGTAAGGCCAGTGATATCGAGATGGAAAATGAAAAAACTATTAAAATAAGAAGGTAATCAATATACTGGATCCATAGGTCAATAGCATCAGTATTATTATAATAATTGAGCATTAAATTTTGTGCTGAACAGCCTCAGAACAAGGGCAAAAAGGCAAATACATGTTCACTTATTGCCATTTCTCACAGATAAAGTGTTTCTTTTAGCAGACAGTCTTCATGCTAAACTCTCAAATAAATTTGCCCCATGGGTTAGGATCCTGCCCCCCTGACTTAGGTTCATAGGAAGTGCAAAACAAATAAGTTAGTCAGTGAACGTTGTGCATTATGCTGCAACATTAAGCACTCTAGCACACAGCAATGATTCCATCCTTTCATGCTAATATTTATGGGATGGCTGAACAAGTACTGGGCAGGGAGTTTTATGTGTATAAGCTCATTTATTCCATGCAAAAACTCTGTGGGGTATGATTATCATGCCCATTTTACATTTGAGGAAACCGAGGCATGAAGACAACGCGTGTTTCCAGATCCCACAGTGGTAGGTGGGAAGCCTGTCCGTGCTCACACAGGATGGTGAGGCAGATCCTATAGGGGAGGATTTGGCCCACGGAGGACCTTTCACACTCTATAAACCCTGAGCAAGACTTGAAACACTTTTAAAAATGGTGGGAATGACAACTGGTAAAGTCTTTCTAGAGAGCATAACTTTTGTGTTAGATAGACAGACAAATGGATGATAGGTAGATCCAAGTATGGATGAGCTCAAGCGATTTTTGAGATATGCAACAACTGTGATGTGATATGCAGTGAATCCTACTGTAATTTATTGCATACAATCATAAGTGAAAGAAATGTTAGATTTCAGTTAGAGGTGAGAGAAAATAAAGATAATAAGTTGATTTGTTTCCATTCAAGCTCATGGACCCCCTGAAATCTGTCCATGGACCCCTTGGGGGGTCTGTGGACCCCTGGTTAAGAACCCTTGTTATAGTCTATCTTTCCCCACTAGAAATGTAAGTTCCTTGAGGACAGGGACTTTGCCTGTTTTGTTCATTGCTGTTTATTTACTGCAGGCCATGGAATAGGAATAAACACAGAGGATGCTCAATAAATAAATCGTTTTGATTCCAAATGTAGACCTAGGAAATAACAGTTTGATTTATACACTCTGAAATGCCAGCAGTGTTTCTCTGAGTGATAGGGTTATGGTTCATTGCTTTTTAAAGAAGGTTTATTATTTTATTTATTTATTTCTCCCCTGCCTCATTGTTTGTGCTCACTGTCTGCTCTCTGTGTCTGTTCGTTGTGTGCTTGTCTTCTTTTTAGGAGGCACCGGGAACCAAACCTGGGATCTCCCATGTGGAAGGGAGGTGCCCAATGTCTTAAGCCACCTCTGTTCCCTGCTTGTTGTGTCTCTCATTGTGTTTCCTCATTGCATCATCTCATTGCATCATCTAGTTGCATCATCTTGTTGCATCAGCTCATTGCATCAGCTCGCCACACCATCCTGTCGCGTCAGCTTGCTGTCTTGCTCATCTTCTTTTAGGAGGCATCGGAAACTGAACCCGGGACCTCCCTTGTAGTAGGCAGGTGCCCAACTGCTTGAGCCACATCTGCTTCCTGTGGTTGATTTTTATATAATTATTTTTTATTTTCTGCATTTTCCACATTAAATACATTTTTAAAAATTTGAATACTAATTTTTATAAAATGAATCTTTTTCTTTTTTTAAAAAAATTTAAATGTGGAAGCTGGGAAGCTGATCTGACAAACCACTGATTCTTAAATTGACCCTAGGTTGTTTTGTAACCTCAGGGAAATTTAGGTTTCTGACAACAGCATTCCTTTTCTAGTGAATTGATGAGCCTGGGAATGACATATACTTTTTTTTTTTAGGTGACCAGGGTAGCTTCATGCACCACCATAACAATCAATGGTCACTTTGCCCACCCTGTATGGGGTCCAGAATGGGTACATTGTACTGAAGACACACAAAGCCTGTGATTCTTCCCTCTAAGTTCTTCCTATTATGCAGGGGGACAAAAGGAATGTGATCTCGGCTTTGAAAAGATAGCTAGCTGCCTAGGAGCTACGTGCTGATGTCTTTGTCTGTGTGTCTGTGTGCCTATGCCCTGGAAAGCCCATTTGTCCTGGAACGTCTCAGTAACTAGAACCCTGCAGGGATGCAAGGCAGAGCACAGACTAGGAACTGGCTTCTTAGGCAGGAGTCCCGGGAACCAATGACAGGCTTTGTTTCTCAGGGAGGCATGAGGACAAAAGGGGCTTGAATTAGCTGGCCCTATGCCGAGTCTCCTCTGTTCAACTCGCATGGGCTTCACCCTCTTACCAGCCCGCCCAGTGCTGGCAGCTGTGGGGGCTTCAGCAGAAGTCAGCAACATGGCCCTGGCCTTCAAAGTGCCTGCCCAGCTTTACTGAGGGGTCTTACGAGGTCAATATTTCTGTTAGTTGATACTTGAGTGCCCTTCATATTTTTATAACTCAGAGGTTCATAACCTAGTAAGTCTCTCAGAGTCTGTCATATGATTATTTTGGTGGTGGTGTTAGAAATTGTAGTTCTCAGGGTTCCCTAGAGAAACTGAATCTCCATCTTCTATTAAGAGATATATTAAGAAATTTATTATAAGGAATTGGCTCATAACCATGGGACTGGCAAGTCAGAACTCCACAGGGCAGGCTACAGGCAGCAAACTAATAAAGGGCAGGCTGAAAGCCTTAGTCTGAACTCCCCAGGGGAAGCTGGCTGGCTGGAAATTCCAATAAGAACCAATGCTGTCGGTGAGGCAGGAGTTTTTTTCCTGACATCTAAAACTCTCAGTTCTGCCTTTTAAGACCTCCAATTGATTGGATGAAGAGAATCTCAACATTGCTGAGGGCAATCTCCTTGGCTGATTGTAGATGCATTCAACTGATTGTAGAAGCAAGATGTAAATCCATGTACAAAATATCCCCACAGTAACAATCCGGCCAGTGGTTGCTTGAGGAAGCAACTGGATGTCATCACCTACCAAGCTGACACATGAAATTAACCATCACAAAAATGTAATGGAAATTTCCTGAAAAGTCTGGAACTGAGAGACAAATGTCTTGCTCCTACTTCTAAAATCATATTCTCAAATAGGGAGAGTGTCTTAAAACAGGAAAAATAACATAACAATACTAAAGGCACTCATGATTTGAGCACTTATGTACCAAGCAGTGTGCACTCCCATGTTGGAAGGTAATGTCACCATTTCACTAATGAAGAAACTGAAGGTCAAAAAGCATAGTAACATGCCTGAGAATCTCCTTGTTTATAGGGATTGAGATATGCCTACCCTATAAAAAGCCAAAAGCAGTTATGAGAGTAAGAGAATGCTGGCATGATATGTAGGCAAATTCACAGACTCTGATGAGGACTGGTAAATCTAGAATTATGAGTGGATGCCAAGATTGAGCTAATAACACTGGGGTTAGGTTGAGTTGATTAAATCCGACACACAGAGTTTGTGAAAGAGGACAAGTAAAGCATTGTGATCTCAAAGCCACACGTGGCAAGAGCTCAGTCATATGCAGTTCTGGAAGGGAGGAAGGCCATGGCATGAACAACTGAGGGAGCCAGCCTGGAGAAGGAGCAAGTGTTGGTGCTGCCAGCCTTTTCAAAACTCTGAATAAGTGGAGAAGCCATCATAGATCTGAGCAAAAGTGGCACTAAATAATACTTTCTTCCCTTGTTTTCTAGGGTCAGCTTATGGTCAGGTAAAGTAGGCGTTGGCCTCTGACCTCGGTTGGTACATCAACAGTCAGCTTTTGACCAGAAAATGGAAGATCGGTGATTCATAAATCATTAAGAAACTTTTACCTTCTTAATATTTCAGGAGAAAGTCTAAATATTTTGACAACTTCCAAATACCATGAATAGTACCATAAATCTAACTGAACTTGTCTGGTTTATTGAGATTTCTATAAGCACCTTCAGAATGCTTATAAAACCACATATAAACACATGCAAATTGTTGTGATATTAGAAAAGAGTATAATGTGCAGTGCTCAGGAAGATATTTGAACTGTGAACTCTGCATTAGTAGAATACTTCTGCCTAACCAGTGTTTCAATGGGCACCCTTAAGCAGTGTGGGTAGAAGGGCAAAATGGCATAATAGTTCTGAAAATAGTATTTGTCAACCTAAAAGTCCAACAATAGGGGATTGCTTGAATAAATAATGGTACAATTGTAAGAAGGATTACCGAAAAGTTATTAAAAAGTATGCTGTCAAAGAATGAGAGAGGAAGATGTTTTCACAATGATGTTAAGTGGGGAAAAGGACACTAAATGGTGTTATCTACCTACTTACCTACCTACCTACCTACCTACCTACCTACCTACCTATCTCTTTCATCATCTACCTAACATCCATTTGTCTGTCTATCTATCCATCCTCTATCTCAAAAGTTAAGAATATTAAGAGTAGTTATTTTGGATGGTAGGATTAATGGCTATATTTTTTGTACTTTCAAAAATAACACATACTGCTTTTGCAATCAGCATTAAACTGATATTTTATAAATAAAATAGCTGTTATTTAAGAAAAAAATCCGGATTTTGTCATTTAGTTGCAAAATATAGCAACAGATTCATGAAAGGGCAAGAAAGACCTAGGGATTTTATACAACGGACTGCCCTGATGTGGACATAGACCCCAGGCTGAGCTGTGCACCCCACTACCTGCGTGCAGTTTGAGAAGCCACCTTTGAGGATGAAGGTAGGTGTTTTAGCGACAGCAGTGGAGGCATGGGGTGAAGGGCCTGAGTCTCGTGGTGGCAAAACTGATGCAGAAGGAAAGACAGAATTTAGGGGAAGTGGAGGGGGGCTCCCCTGAGCAGCAGAGACCATGAAGAGGGGGCTGCACTACAGAGCACTTCATACCTAGGGGCTCTGTGGTCCAGAGGGCAAGGTTCCACATTCACCCTGAGCAAGTCTCTGTGACAAATGCGTCAGCTTGCTCCTAGTGCTGAGTGAGTCAGCACTGTGCCACATCCAGAAGGCGCCCCAATCCAACCTCAAACGCACAGAGGAGGAATAGGAATGTTTCGCCACAGGTTTTCTCTTCATGAAGCTGCTGAAAACAGACTCTCGGTGCACAGCTTCCTAAATATTCACCTTCTAAGTCTCTTTCGTGAAAGTTTCCCTTCTCGTGGCAAATCTTTGCCTGTTCTCTCTGCTTCTCCCTCTTGGGTCTCTCAGCTACACAGATTTCGGTCTCCTAAGTATTCCTCACTCTTGCAGCTTTTCTAGGCAGATCAGAACTCTGACGTAGCATGATCTGTCTCTTCTCTCGGCTTCTGTTCTATGTATCCCAAACATTCCTATATTGAGCAAAACAAAATGATCTTTCCTGGGACCCACTTTCCTCAGAAGGTGGGAGTGTAGAGAGCCTTACTTACTTTTGGCTTATAAATTTTGTCCTTGGGAGACTCTAATAGTTTAAAGTTATGGGTGGATGACCAGGGTAGGGGATCAAGAAACTGGATATTCATCTTTCCATCACTAGTTCCTAGCCGAGTGTCAGGAACACAGTGGGTGCTCAATACATGCTTAATTAATCGGTTGACCACAGAAATGGTGCTGTTAGAGTTGAGGACGCTCCGGAGGGGGCAGGCTCACCCCCGTAGGTGCATGCCACCAAGGGCCAGCCTGCGGGGGTGGCCCACTCCTCACTGTGGTGAGGAGCAGAAAAAAGGTTCACTCAAGACCCTTTACTTTTCCTTGGTCGAAACTTCTTGCTACAGAGTGATTGTGCTAGAACAAGACATTTGTTCTACGTATCTGTGAGGCTAGGACGCAAAGGTTTCATGTGTTAGGTGTCAGCCCTGTGCAGAGAGGCAAGTGGCTTGGACTCCAGTATCTGCTTCTGAAGTTTGTGCTGACATTTTGGGCTCACTTTGACCTCACCCTGGAGAGATCTTTTGAGCCTTTTCAGATCTGGAGCTGTCCAAGCGGAGTTAGGTATTTTCCCCAGGAGTAAGGCAACCTGGACCTTCCAAGGCTACAAGGGGTCCTGGATGAACCTGTATTCTAGATTGATAGTGATAAGTTAGATAGTTCTCCTGGGGAGTGTAAGGAAGAATGTGACATATCCAAGGCAGGTAGCTGGTGTGTGGTAGAAGAGATGCTGTTTTTGTAGACTTTATTGGTGTTGAAAGCAAGACAATAGAGTTCTATCTTATTTATTGTCACAATCTGTTGATTATTAAATTAATAGTAACCATGAAGGTTTAGAACACTTTGCAACTATGAAACACTTCACAATTTACAAAGGATTTTGAGTAAATGCTTTTTTTAAATTAATAGACTTGATTTTTAGAGCAGTTTTAGGTTTATATAAAAATTGAGCAGAAAATATAGAGTTCCCATATACCCTTTCCCCCTTATTCACCGCCCCCAGTTTCCTCTATTATTAATATTTTGCATTAGTGTCAGACATTTGTTGCAAATGATGAACCAATATTGACCCATTATTATTAACAAAAGTCTGTAGTTTATATTTGGGTCTACTCTGTGTTGTATGGTTCTATGGGTTTTGACAAATGCATAAGGTCACATATCCACCATCACAGTGTCATACAAGAATAGTTTCACTGCCCTACAAAATGCCCTCTGTTCTATCTATTCATCCCTTCCTCTCTCTGAACCCGTCTCTATTGTTTTGCCTTTTCCAGAATGTCATACAATTAGAATCATACAGTATATACATTTTTTAAGGTTGGTGTTAAGGACTGAATCAATCCCAACAAAAGGCATGTTCAGTTCCCAACTCCTGGTCCTGTGGATGTGAACCCATTTGTAACTAGTACCTTTGAAGATGTTGATAGTTAAGTTGTGCACAAACTGAATGAGGGTGGACCTTCATCCAATGTGGCTGAAGTCCTTATAAACAAAGGAAATTGGACACAGAGAGGAAGCGATGGGGAGCAGCCAGAAACCGGAAGTCAACAGAACCCTGAAAAGAAAAGAGAGGATGCCACTATGTAGATTGCCATGTGACAGAAAAACCAAGGAGCAAGGATCTCTGGCAGCCATCCTCAGAATGACGGTCTTAGGGAGAAAGCATCACCTTGCTGACACCTCCATGTTGGACTTCTGGCCTCAAAGCTGTGGTCCAATAAATTCCCACTGTTTAAGCCAACCCACTATATGGTATTTGTTTTAGCAGCTAGGAAACTAAAACAATTGGCTTCTTTCACTAGCAACATGCATTTAAGGGTCCTTCATGTCTTTTAGTGACTTAGATTATTTCTTTTTACTGATGAATAATATTCCATTGCATGAATGTACCACAGTTTGTTTATTCATTCACCTTTTGAAGGACATCTTGGTTGCTTCCAACTTTTAGCAATTACGAATAAAGCTGCTATAAACATTTATGTACAGGTTTTTGGAGGCATATAATTTTCATTTGTGAAAATTTATTTTCACAATATTTAACTCATTTGGTTAAATACCTAGGAACATGATTACTGGATCATATGGTAAAACAGTTTAGCTTTGTAAAACTGCCAAACTGTCTTCCAAAGTGACTGTGCCATTTCTGAATGAGAATTCCTTTTGCTTTACATCCTTGCCAACTTAGTGTTGTGGATTTTAGCCATGTGGTATCCCCTTGTTGTTTTAATTTGCAATCTCTTAATGACAAATGATGCAGAGCATGCTTCTCTTTCTTTTTTTTTTTAAACTTGGGAATATCATGCCCAAATCCAAATAAAATACAAAACAACAACAACAACCAAACACTATGTACTATGTAACATTGCCACACAGCGTATAGCATGTTACTGCATTTTATCAGTGAGTGAGTTGCTGATGTTGCTGAATTTATTGTTAGATCACAGAATTTCCGAATTGAACATTGCCTGGTCAAACCTCTTCATTTTTAAGGAGGTGAATGAGATCAACCCAATGACTTGTCTAAGGTCACACAGCTAGTATTAATATTTAAGAGTCAACTTTTTGTTACCCAGGTCTACTTCCTAAAAATTAACCTTTGTAATTCGAAGAGAATAAAACATATATTGTTAGTTTTCATCACCACATTGTGCAACAATACTGCATTTTGCAGCATTGGGGAAAACCGCGGGCGATGACTGTCCTGTCTCTTTAAAAAGTAAAAAATAGTCTCGCTGGGTAGGGGGAGCTCCTGACTCTGCGGCAGTGAGTCCGCTTGGACCCAGAGCGCTGCGGTAACCGTAACGCTGGGACCTGCTGATGTTACAAAAGGAAAACAAAGGCAAGGGAATCGTGATGCTGACAGCTACGGGTGAGTATTTCAGGATCCAGCTAGATAAAAACGAGAAGAGTCAATGAAGCAGCTTATGGCGAAATGAGCGGGCAGCGAGGTAGCATCGGCCGCTTGAGGGTCTGGGAGCGGGTCTGAAGCCAGGCCGGTGAGCGCTGCCGCGGTCTGCGGGAGGCGGTCGACCAGTTCGCTCAGACCTCCGCCTGCGTTCGAGGGTGGGGGATCTCCCGCTCGCCGATCAGCTGTGAGTGATGAGTTCCTTTTGAAATGTACAGTCAGGGCTGGCTGCCTGCAGGACCTGGGGTGCCTCGCCAGCTGCAGTGTTACTCGAGAGATCCTGGTGCTGGAGCTGTTGAGACGGAGGGCTTTGTCATTTTATGTCCACCTTTGGTAACCGTGACGATGGACTGAGATACTGGGTGTGGGGCCAAGGACCCTTTTTGAGTAATAAAGTGGGAGTCTCAAAGTAGCTTATAGTTTAATTTATAGTGATTGTCCTCATTTTAAATGGTATGACCCTAAATGATTCCATATATTGTAGTTATATTATGTAGTAATATTTGGAAATTCGGCTTTTGGATAAAACGTTTTACGTAGTTATTTAATTTTATTCTAATAAGTGATCACTAAATTCTTGGAGTCTTCCCGTCTTAGCCACAAAACATCTCTCTCCCTTTTACTTTTTTCTTAAAACGAGTTTTTTTTTTTTTTTTTTTAATAACATCAATTATTTTGGCTTTAATTCTATCCTTTCTATCTCTGTATATGGATGCAATCCTGTTTACTTTAAATGAAAGGAAAAATGCAGGTTCATTCCATTTTTTTTTTCCCACAAGCACAGGCTGCACTGAAGTTATAATGAAGTAAAACTATTTTTTTCTCCTCCAGTGCAGATGTAATTTACATTTATTTCTATTTTATTTGGCTTATTCAAAGTAAAATTCCCACATTGTTTTTTCAAGCTACCAATTGGTAACCAAATACCTATTATGTCAAGGTGTAGTTATCAAGTCCCAATATTTTACTTATGAGTAATCAGCTTTCTTTCCCTAATTTTGCCCATGATGTCTTTACTTCATGCTATGAATTAATGATACCCAGTTCCTTTCCTCCTTTTCAGTTCCCTATATCTTTTCTGTTCTTAATTGATTAACTAATTTAAAATTTTCCAAACACTCCCCCTTCACCCTCTCCTACCCCCGCTAACCTCTGATCTACTTTCTACCTTTGCAGATTTTCTATTTCTAGTCATCTCTTATAAGTGATAGCTTACAATATTGTCCTTATGTGATTTGCTTATTTCAATTGTCTTTCATCTTTTCTTTACTTCCTCTGCCTATTTAGCTGGACTTTTCTTTTCCTTTCTTTCTGGATGAAGGCTCTTTCAGTCTCCCTTTTAATAAACCAAGTCAGAATCTCCATATTCCCAGATCTTCCTTGTACTTTGTTTGGTTTATAAGATCTTTCCCATGATAAATATGGTGTTTTCTGTTCTTCACATAGTACGAAGAAAAGCGCTATTACAGCTTTTTAAGACCAAAGTCAGCTTACGTTGGTAGCAGATTGGGCATACTGGTGCCTTCACTAGATTTGACCTCTGAAGCTTTTGGGTTCAAATTGCAGTTCTGTGCCGCCTGAAAATTCACTAAATTTCTGTGCACCTCAGTTCCTTCGTATGTTGGAAGTTGACAACAATTATTATACAATTGTCATGGGGCTTATATGAGATAATGTACGGGAAAGCACTTAGCAAGGTACATGCACAATGTAGATATTTGTTAAGTATTTGGTCATTTTCCTATTCAGTCCACCCATTTACCTTTCTACTCATCCGTGGTGAAGCAGGCTAAAGTGGTTTCACACACTGTTTTTAATAAAGGAATACATTTTGAAGTGACCTTTTGACCGACTGCATCTTAATCAGCTCTAATCAGTATAAAAAATATATTCAGTGCTGCTATAGGCTAAACACCATTCTGTGTTGCAATAGGTGTGTTCTGTGGGACGTGGAAAGGTCAAGTCCCTCTGTATGGCTCCTATTAAATTCTTTAAATTAGCAACAAGGATGACAATATTGATTGTTTGTGTCATGAATCCAAGTGAGGGCGTTAAATGTGATTGATGTAAAGGATACCAAATTGGAAATCAGAAAAATTCCCATTGCTATTCTGATCTTGGACAATTTGGGTGACAATTTGCTCTTTGTATTGACAATTTTGTTACTATTTTCATTTCTATTTTATGTACCTTTTTCCTTGCCATCTTTTCTTAATTTCTACAATTTGCACATGTCAAATTTAGAAGCAAATGATGGAGCTGTTACATCATACCCATGGGGCAACAGTGAAGCTGGAAAAAGCATTGGATTGGATACCGAGGGGGTTATGTCTAGCTCTGCCTTGGTTTCTCTCAATGCTAATTGGAAGGCCATTTAACCTCATCTCTAAAATAAGGGGTATAGAGTAGATAATCTTTAATTTTCTCTTAAGTTCTGAATACATGATTCTCTTTGGGGTATATTGAGTTTAAAACAATTATTTGAACAAATAAAATGTTTTCACATATGTTGCATCTTTTGATTTTCACAGGCACCTTATGAAACAGGCAATCCCTATTTGCAGATTATAAATTGTAAAATCAAGAGAGTAGAACACAAAAAGTGGGGTTGACTAGATGATAATCTGACTGTGCTTCTCTTGCTAAAATCCTTTTCATGTATTCGGTGATTTCTTAGATTGCAGATCCTTAGCTCTAGTCCTTGTGTCCCCTTCATGGCACTTAGAATTTAAGATGATGGGAAGTCTAAAATGCCACATGGGTTCTCAGTTTTGTAAGGAGTGTTCTATATTCCATTTCTAGCAACTTTACATCCAAATTCATTTTAAATATTCTGCTCTGAATTCTACGATGAATCTTTCCTCTGGTCCAGAAAATACAGGCTCTGAAGGCCACTTATCCTTTTCATGTATTCTGTAATTATACATTTTTAAATGTCAGTCCTCCTTATATTGTATACGTAATCATTTGAATTCGATAGACCTCCTTATTTCATCAAAGTATTAATTTCTAGAGAATTTTATAAGTGTCTGGAATTTGTGGATAGTTTTACATAGTAGTAGAGATCTAACCTTTTTCCTTGTTTTTAATGCAGTGATAAAGTTAGCAATGAAAAAAATATCCTAGTGGATTTACTAGATAAAATACATTGCATGAGACACACTTATACTAAAAATGTATCATTGTTTATCTGAAATTCAAACTTATCTGGAATCTTATTTGCTGAATCTGGCAACCCTATATTAATTGATGAATTAAATAATAGTTACTTAGAGCATAAGGATATTAAATTGTTGTCTTTAAGCTTAAAACAGAAATTAAATCTATCTTTATTAGTTTTCCATCAATTAGGCCAAACATTCCACTAGTTTTATCTAACTTTTTTGTTTCTTAAATGTTTAAACCAAGCAGCTACTCTAAGAAGATTCCAATCCTAAAGAAAATATCCATGTTCACCTCACTTTCATAGTCTGTAGAGTCCCTGCTAATGGATAGAAAAAACCCCCCAAGATTTTAAATATATTTATTTGAAATCAGATAGACTTGGCTTTGAATCCTGGCTACGTCATACTAATTCTGATCCTAACCCCTTGGATCCTCAGACTTAAACTGCGTCTGATAATAGGTTGATAATTATCTCCTCAGAGGTGACATGACCGTTTTGTAAAGCTGCTTGCATGTCCATGGCAGGTTCTTGAAACAGAAGTTACTTCTGAAATGAATGAATGAATGAATATTATTTTCCCTTCAAAAAGCCATACAGTAATAATATTAGTTGGGTAATATCAGATGAGATATATTTTAATCATATAATCTATTTTTAATGTTATTTTGTTTTTAACAGCTTTACTGAGATATAATTCACATACCAAAAAATTACCCATATATTTTATTATTTTTATAAAACATTTTACATTTGACGAGAAATCAAACTTTTAAAGGTAAACCTAAGATTCTCAGGAGCTTCCGTTCCAGTGTTAGTGTCCCCTGTGCTCCCAGCCTTACCTCCCAGGATTAGCTCCGCTAGTTACTAGAATAAAATCTGAGACTAGATCGAGTCCATTCGTGATGCACTACAAAATTTGTAGTTTGATTACTTGGAAATTGTTCAAGGTGACTAAATTATTCACTCTTTATTGACTATCTTCTGTGTGTATGGCCCTGAACCAGACAGAGTAGGGGAGCCCAAAATGAACAAGACGTTCTTGTGGAACATTCAGCAAAGTAGTTGTGCAAGACTTACAGAACACGTAAGGATTTAGAACACTGAGGGAGTAATTTAGATATATTTTCTTATTAAATTTTAAATGCAGCACCTTAACTGTTGCTAATTTTACATGGAAATTTAAAGTATATATACAGATACTGAGAGACACCTATCCATACACACACACAGCCAAGGAGAAGCACTTACCTTTCGCTTTACCTTTCGGTGCTTTGTAAGGTAACTTTTATATACAAATTCCATTGCAGAGATGCATATTTGAGGTCAAATAATGGCTATAGTGACCTTTTCTATAATACATTGTGCCAACACAGTTCTGTCATTAATGATATCCGCAAAGCTTGCTGTCTTACATTTTTGTCTATTGATTTATAGGTTGAATTAAACGGACTTCTCCCTTTTGTTAAGTTTCCATTTTAAACCAATTTAGTCTCTGCTGACTCATGTTTTATTCTGACATTAAGGAGGGCATGATGACTATTCTTCCCCTCGAGGCTTTCTGCGGGACTGAATTCTGTCTGTAGGTAGCGCCTTGTTTTTGTGATATTAGGGACTTTCAAGGGCAAGTTTTTCACCATACCCCAGAAGATTCGGCTCTGTGTGAATCTGTTGAGTCAAACATGATAAAAAATAATGTAGACTTTTTTTAAGTTCTCATTTTTAGACAAATGTGCACCCCATTCTCTGGGGATTTCTAAGGGCGATTCTGCCTCTATTCTTTGCTAAATGGGTTAAAAGCCCGTTTCTAGGGAAACTAAGCTATTCTGATAGGGTAAGCTGCAGAGGGCTGCTGCTGTGAATTCAGGGACACTAACAATAGGGAGAAGGAGAAGCAGTGGTTCAAGACCTTTTTCCCTCCTCTAGGACGCGGACCCCTGCCTCCTGCCCTCTCCCCACCAGGAAGAGGGTGTCGAATTAGTTCTAACTCTATGCAGAAATTTAGCAGACACCCTTAGAAACTAGAAAGGATGTCACAATGAAGAGGAGAAGTAAAGGAGTAGTTCCTGAACACATTTTTGTTATCTCCTCACTTCTGTCCGTTTCCCTGGGTGACAGTCCCTGGGAAGTCTGCCTTGCCCTCCCTTCTGGAGAGGCCTATGCCTCTGGCTCGCTCTTCACTTCCACACTCTTTTCCTAGACCACCTCTACTAAAGGGAACATTATCAGCTCTTTATACAGTGGTTGTGATTTGAGCCCAGAGTCTCCGTGGCTGTTTCTGTCTCAAGCAGTGTAACTCAAAGAAAATTTCACATTGGTGAGGAAGTGGAGCCGGGCAGGGTTCTCTTCCTGCTCCTTAAACCAGATTATGGAGAGTGCCAAATCCACCTACTGTCGATAAGGCCCAGGTTGCCAAAATAGGATATTTTTGCTGGGAAGGCAAAGAGGTCACTGAATGGTTGTGCTGTGCTTATATTAGCTCTGGGCAGCAGCTTGGACTTTGAGAGCCAAATTAACTGATCCCACAGCTGGAAAGGAGACACAGCAACGCTCTCCAAGCTGGTTCCCTGACAGCAATTGGAAAGCATCTATTATTTTGGCCGCAGATGCGTTATAGGAGGATATGAATCAGGGGACAGAGAATATTGTGAACACATTTCATGTTACTTCATGGATTATCACAGAAGCAAAAACAGTGGCATCCGATGTTTGCAAAACCTGGCTGCAGTTTGCCAAGTTCAGCTGTGTCTTTACGGTGACCTCATAGGTGGATAGGACAAGCTAACCCCGTTTTACCCATGAGAAAAGTTGCGCACCAAGAGATTCTGTGACTCTCAAGGTCATGGTGAGTTGAAGATCCGATTAGACTCCTCCGGGTTCCCCTATGCCATCCCCAAAATAATATGGTAGAAACAGTTTTCTTCCCTTTGTGCTTGGCACGGGAGAGGTGGAAATTCTTGTGTACCTATGCTTGTGTCAGGTAGTCAGTAGGACCTGTATGTAAGTCTAAGTATGGGATGTTGCTTGACATTTTTGTTGACCAGTTCATGAGAAAGAAATAAGATGACATCTATGATATGCACTTTAACAAATTAAAAATACCATATCTCTACAAGTAATCTTATTATACTGCATTTTAATTTTACCAACCACATTTCAAATGTATACAAAATTTAGGATATAGTCATTTTTCTTGGCCATTTCAATATACTACAGACACATAAAATGATCATGAAAGCAGTAAAAAATACCAGATTTATAATTAATTAATTATTCTGAGGAAAGAACTATTTCTTCTCTGATAACTGGCTCATTTTTATCATTCATATTAGTTAATTTATTTTGAAGAAAGAACTATTTCTAAAAAAGACCAGATTTATTATACCGTGATTAATTTGATTGTCACACTGAGGACCTATCACAGAGGTATTACAATGAAAGCTCGAATGCTCACATTCCTTACTTTTGAAATTGCATTCGATTGCTCTTCAGTCACATTAGATGCAATATAAAAGGCTACTAGCTCTTATCTTCCATGCAATACCATTGTTAAGGATTCATAAAAATAAATGGAGGATACACTGAAGCATTTAAAAATGGATGTATTATCAGAGAATTAAATATATAAATATAGTAATCCTATATGCTATTAAGCATATAATCAGTAAGGAATAAAAACATTTCTGTAGTTTAAAATAATAAAACTGAAATAGAACTAAATATATTTTAATTATAAGCAGAGACATTCTTTGCAGATATGCTCACATATCTGCATATTTAGAATGTTTAAATATGACACACTAAGAAAGGAATATTTGTTGAAGAGAAGAAAGGTGCTTGTGTGTATGTATGTGAAGTCATGAATTGGGAATCATAAAAGGACATTTTAATATTTCTTTTGCCTACTTATATATTTTTTATCTGGGATAATACAAAGTAATCGTGAGAATAAATTTTAAATGATATATAATAATTGCTTTGTGAATGTAAATATGCTCCACAATTTTCATTATTATATAAGAAACAGTCTAGTTTCTTGGAGAAAACCCGCTGAACCTGGGGTCTGAAGCCTGTGTTGCCTGTGTCACTTGCCTTGGTGTGACATTGCAGGGGTCACTGCACCAAGAGATACTGTAACTTGGGCCCACTCTCTTCCTACATGCTGGGACTTCTGGGACCACAAAGCTAGGTATGGCTTCCCATAGGCTGGCCCCAGGAACATGGTTTCATCTACCCTCTTCTTTTCTAAGACTTTATGATCTAGGCACGTCATTAACCTCTTTAAGTTTCAGTCTCTTAACCCATCAATTGAGGAAACTAACAACTCGAACTGCTCTTACAGTTGCCTTGAGAATCAAATGAGACAACTGTAAAATACTATACAAAAGGAAGTTAACATTATTTAAATATCTTATGCAGAATATAATGCTAATTAAGAAAGGTTTATCAGAACATTGTGGATCTTTGGAAAACAAAGGAACACTTTGTAATGCTTGGGAAATAAGTTCTTATGGAGCATTTCACAGGTGTAGGACACACACCCAGGATGGCATGGGAGATGATGATTGGAATTCAAGGAAGGAGTAGGTGCTACAAGTAGGCAGCAAAAAAATGAGATCCTGTCCTGAGAAAGTAACTCCTTTTGCCAGTCCCTTCTCTTCTTGCCTCACCTGCTCATCCTACTTTCCTTTAAAACTTTATTTTGTAAACATTATGCCCTCTGTACTTAATTCATAATTAACAGCTTAATTATGATAGTAAGTGAAAGATATTAGACACTAATTCAAAGATGTCATTATTATCATGTTATAAATCTATTTTCAATATTATATCATGTATGAAATGCAATTTGTAGTACAAATTTAATTTTATATATTTTTTAATGAAAATATTATTATGCATACAAGAGTGTGATAAATTTGAGCCTTTTGTCCACTTTCAGGTTGGTTGTTTTATTTTCAAGAATCTTTATATATTCTAGATACTAACTTTCATGGATTATCTGCGTGGCAAATATATGCTCCTGATTTATGCAGCTTATTTCAGATGAATGGAAGTTGTCAATTTTAATGTAGTTTGAGTTTAACATTTTCTTCCTGTATGGTTAGTGCTTTCTGTCTGTAGTTTAAGGAATTCTTCTCCATCCTGAGGTCAAAAGACATTGTATTGTATTTCTTTCTAGTTGTAAAGTTTGATTTTCTCCCTTATATTTTTAATCATCTGGAATTGGTATTTGTGCACAGTGTGAAATATAGAAAAAATTTTGTTCTTGTTTTGATGTAGATAACAATATATCCCCAGTAACATTTTTTTGAATGGTCCAGCTTTCCCCACTGACCTTTACAAATACCTCTTTCAAGTTTCTGTTAATGCATAGATCTGCTTCTGAGCTTTTGACTTTACTAGATTGTTCCTTGTCAATACTGTACTAACTTAATTATTGCAGATTTATAGTAAAGGCCTGTTATCTAGTAAAGCAAGTCTTTCCCCTTATTCTTCTTAAGGAAAATCTTTGGCTATTCTTGTCCCTTTGTTCCCCCATAAAACATTTAGAACCAGCTTGCCAAGTTTTTTTTTTTTTTTTTTTTTTAATGTGCTAGGTGATATAAAGCTAATTAATATTCCAGATTACAGAATCTGCATTTTTAAAGATATTAATAACCTGGAATTAGAGATATAAACTCATTCAGTAAGGTTAATGTGCACGAATATGCAGCCCTTGGGTAGATGAGTTCTCTGATCTCCCTAATCTAATGTTCCCACCAGGCAGAGGATCAGGGGCAGAGCTCTAAAGTCTTACTTCAAGTTATACAATCCCTTGAAATCTCCTATTTTATCATAAAGAGTCCTACAAAACCTGCATCTGTTCTACAATACATTCATATTTTATGGTTATACTTAAATAACACTTTAAGTAACAAAAACTTTTTCCTCCCCCTGAGATGACTCCCTCATCTGTTTGCTTGTTTTTGCTCGTGTGTTTACTCTGTTTGTGCTTGTTGTCTGCTCGTTGTTGTTGTTGTTGTTGTTGTTTTTTATTGCTCGTTGTCTGCTCATTGTCTGTTTGTTTTTTCTTTAGGAGGCACTAGGAACTGAACCTGGGACTTCCCATGTGGAAGGTGGGTGCTCAACTGCTTGAGCCACATCCACTCCCTACTCATTTTTATTTTTGCTTGTTGTCTGCTCATTGTCTTGCTCAGTGTTTTTTTTTGCTTATTGTCTGCCCATTGTTTTTTTTTTTTTAACTTTATTTTGTACATTTAATAATTGAAAACATAAGCAGTTAAAACTAAAAAGTGAACACAGATGAATAAATATATACATTTCTCAATTAAATGTAATGGATACATGTAAAAAAATTTTTTTTGTGTGTGTGAATCAAACAATATATTACACAATATATTTGGTTCATAGTAATGCATTCATACAGTATTTGTCCTTTTGTGTCTGGCTTGCTTCACTCAACATAATGTCCTCCAGGTTCATCCATGTTGCCATATGCTTTATGACTTCATTTCTTCTTACAGCTGCATAATATTCCATCGTGTGAATAGACCACAGTTTGTTTATCCATTCATCTGTTGATGGACACCTGGGTTGTTTCCAACTTTTGGCAATGGTGAATAATGTGGCTATGAACATCGGTGTGCAGATGTCTGTTCGTGTCACTGCTCTCAGTTCTTCTGGGTATATACCCAGTAGTGGTATTGCAGGGTCAC